>CM061044.1:67140211-68340211 GCA_030762985.1 Adelphocoris suturalis
TTAGTAAGGGATAGTCGGGTAAGAGTGCGCGGGCGACTAAGACTGCGCACAGCTTTTTTTCGATGTTGACAGCAATGATTCACTGGCAGAAGTGATGTTTTAGTTTGGCCTTGAGAGTGCACGTTTCCCTCCAGTTTTCGTCTTAGTCCGACAGCTCATTGCTGTTTTACAGGTAAGAATGTGTTTGGTCTGCTTCTACTATAATATTTTCACTGTAATACTTAGTTGATACTGTTTACAGTTATTAGTCAAAAGTGTTGAACTATATATCACTGAAAAGAGTATTTTATTACAAACACGCCGACATGGCGTAGGCTGCGAATGGACAATGTAGGGTCAAAATATTGTGGGGTTATGTTTTTGTAAGTAATGAAGGGTAAGATTGCGCATAGTGAGGGAGGCCAAGAGTGCGCAATATTTTTCGTGCGCAGTCTTACCCGCCTTCATTAGGATCTCTTGGTTTTCTTTGCACCATTGAATTATTGTATTAGGGTTTCATCTGCCTATCTTTTACATTTGATCTAAGGTCTATCTGTCTATATTTCAGATTGAACTATGGGGAAATACACGCGAAAAACTGACACACATTGGGACATTTTCATGTGTGTTTTCTTATTGTATTTATTACTAGGCAGATCTCACCCGTGCATTGCACGGCGGGGCGCACAGATCAATTAAATGGGCCATAAGAGAAACCGCCCACCCGTGGGTACTTAATTGAATTCGCGATCGTGTTGACTCATTGTTCCGACACCCGTGGGTACTTTATTGAATTCGAGCCAGGCTACATCACCTACCCCCCGCAGACTCGTATGCAAGCTCTAAGAGCCACTCAGCTGATCCGGACCCTGGGCATCGTCACGTAAATGTGCTAAAGAGACTACATACGAAATTACAGCTTCCTAGAGTGTAAAACGTAGAAATTAGCTTTAAGAGCCACTCATCTGATCCGGACCCTGGGCATCGTCAAGTAAATGTCCTAAAGAGGCTACATACGAAATTACAGCTTCCTAGAGTGTAAAGTATAGAAATTACCTATTAAAATGATTTAGCCACCGCTTCACAAATCAAACCGTTCTCGCAATATTTGGATCACCTGCTATGAATCAAATCATCGAAACACCAGCTCAATGAAATCATCAGAAATTAACAAGCGGTTGCAATCATGTTCACAATATCAATAATTGAGAATGATCACCTGTGTGTAAACAATTATTCATATATAACCATGCTTATAACTCAGCTTGTTGGCCACGCACTTCGCAGTAGTTAACATAATATGGTTGGATAAATCGAATTTTGTGGGATGAAAAACGACGAAGTACCATTTCCCTAGTAAAGACTCGGTTGTAAGTGGAAATCATCAAAATATTTTCATGAGAAATTTTCCGTGACTTTTTTTAGTTTATGTGCCATAGCAAAGACATAAAGAAAACAGTTGATTGTTCTCTACGCAACACAGTGAGTCTATTTTATCTCGGTTCTACTAAATGCGCACTCTTGGCCGACCTAATGCGCACTCTTACCCTCCAGGGCGGCTAAGACTGCGCATGTGTAACTTTAAAAAAAAAATTAAAATATATGTAACCTCAAATCAACTTTTGAGTTTTAAATATTTCCTAGTGGTCAACAATTAGTTAAGGAGTCTTATGATGTATTTCTTGTTTTTCTATTACCAAAATACAATGACTAATAAAAAATCTAAACTTAAGTGCGCACTCTTACCCGACTCTCCCCTACCTATGAAGATTAGTAAGATATTTATGCCGTAGTTTTATACTTATTTACAAGATACTAATCCAGTAATGCGATGTTATAAATGGATAGTAAACAATATTATTGTGCAGTTTGTAAGCCTTGTTTCGTTGGCACTTGGTTGAGGTGGTAATCTTGGTTATAGTAGTGCCGCTTGATTGCGGGCTAATTAGTTTGGCAACATCATAACTATACGAAAACAAAATAAAAAACTTCCTTTTAAGGAAGTAGTGAGTCTAGGGTACCAGGTTAAGTTATTCACCTGATGACGAAGCGCAATCATATAATAAGACGACAATACCTACTTCCTTTAATAGTGGTTATTAGTTTGCGAGGACCCGATTCTTGGGAAGCACTATTAAGTACGTAGAAGGGACTATGTACCACGCGATCTGGCGTGCACTCCCATTAAAGGGGACGCTTATAGTAACTCTTGACCTTTTAACAAGACGGTAAGCCATTCTCAGTCTGCCTGATTAGCAGTATTTGATACATGATTTTTTGATTCCCAATATCAGAACAACTCATCGAATTGCTACCCAGACTTAATCCCCACCTACCCCTTGCAGTGTCTCGCATTATTTATTGAAGAGTTAATATAAATGTAACCACCTTCGATCTAATCATATCCCCGTAGTTTTCTTATGGAGCAATTCATAATAATTAGTTCCTTGATTAAAGCATACAACAAGTGGCATAATTCTGTCTACCTATTCTTTTCCTTAATCCATTGAGATTATTGAATTAATATCGCGAGACATTCGTGAACAATCGATTTGAGACACTAGACTCTAGACCCCGACCAACTAATCTAAATTCTTACTAAGGGATTGATACTTGATGTTATGTGTTTTTGAGATGCGAGCGTGGCGAGCATCCAGACCTCTAATCTAATCAGAAAACTGATCTGTGTAAAATCTCATGGCGACTGGAGCGCTGGGAATGCCACGCAGTGGTTAGTCGAACTGAAGAGCAAGTCAGGTGTCTCAACTTGGTTGTTCGCGAACGTCTCGTCAGCAGGCATCTTTGTACTATTTGATAGTACGACAGTTAGTTCATTATCACATAGGGAAATGGAACTTCCGCAGTTTTAATCTTCAAAAAATCGTTCACCATTCGATGAAAACCTCTCACTTTACTGGAGATTAGTAACTTAAAATTGTACCATTGTACTTCAACGGAAGCTGAGCTATACGTATTATAGCCCACTGATAGGAAAATGCGACCCCAAATTAGCGGGAAAAAAAAAAAAAAAAAAAATGCGACCCCGAATTAGCGGGAAGAAAAAAAAATGCGACCCCGAATCAGCCGGAAGAACAAAAATGCGACCCCGAATGAGCGGGAAGAAAGCATGTCCCATGTTTTAGCCGCAGGCTCAACGCAGAAAGCAAGCAACCGGTAGGTCCAGGGGGGCGAATCTCCACTGGCGGGGTCAAGGGGTGGAGCCCCTTGGGAGGCCCGAAGGGCAGAGTCTTTTGTAACTCTTAAATTTTATTTTTAATTCCTAACAGCCTGAGGGACGTGGAAAATCATTCCGTGGGCCGCGTAGTGAGGATGCCTAATCTAGAGGTTAAAGCGGACATCGTCATCGGGTGAAGTCATGCGATTTTAACTTCATTAGTATAAATTGATCAGAATATACCGAAAAGCCATCTCAGTAAAGTTATTCGGCATATGCAATATTGGCAAGTTGGTCCCACCCACGCTGCTCTTACCTGCCAATTAAGGACACATCCTTATTTACGTCCTAGAGGTTCTTCAGTGATTGGGAAGAAAGAAATTGCGCAACTTATCTCGGGGCCATTCGTGCACAGTATGATGAGGTATTATGGATAACATAATGAAGCGGGAAATTCGCAACAAGCAACTTTATTTTAGCGAAGTTACTTATAATCTTCGAGAATATTTTCATTTAAATGAAGACAAACAATGAAGAAAACAACAAAAACGATGGCTACACGACCACAGAAATCAAAACTTAATGACAGGAAGGCCTTTTGGTTTTATTATTTTCAATATGAACCCTTGTAATCGACCGAGATTTTGTAAAATTTTGAAATAATTTGAACGGTCTGATTAAATAAAACTTTGCGAATTTCCATTACGACGGTCGAACCTGTAGATATAATTACAATGGAATCCTTTGCGGAGAAATTGAGTATATTTTATAACTATTGTTTCCTTTTGGTACCAAGAGGGACACGTGATGCTTAGGTTGGTCATTTACTCCAAGGTACTTTATTTCATAAATTTTTTTGCGATATGAGCCAACGTCTGTATAATTAAAAATAGACCAGTAATGAGGTGAAGGGTTGTCTAATAGAGAAATAATGATTGTTTGTGAATATTTTACAGATTTTTTTTTCTTTTTCACATCAATTTTTTTTAAAGATGCGTACTTCGATTTTATAATTACTGAAGAGCAACGCTGGGTACAAGGAACGTCATGAGTGGGCATTATGCGTGGTGCCCTTCAGGACTTGTGCCCGATCGGCCCATTCATAACCCAACTTCCAAGGAGGGACCGAGGAGCGGTCAACCGGGTTGCCACTGGCCATACCACCCTTACTCACAGACACCTGCTCAGCGCAGAAGCTCGGTATGTTGTGTGCGGTAGGTGTGGGGGTGATCTGTCCATCTGCCACTTCCTGGAGGACTGCCCAGACCTTATGGACCTCCAAGTCCAGCATTGGTCCCCTTATCTGGACCAGACATGTCCAGTCCCTGTTGTCGTACCTGAGAGCCGCTGAGCTCTACTACGAACTGTGATATCTGATCTGTGATTTATTCATGTATATCAACTAGTCATGGTTTCATTTCACTTTGCTGATTATTTATAAGTAACATGGATTTAGTTATGAGCCTATTCTTGATCTTGTCTTAGTTGCATTATTTCATTTTTGAGGTTTTTCATTTAATTAAGGGGCTGAACAGTGGTCATCACTGTTCCCCTCATTTCATCCTCCTCCGATTCGCCAGTGGAGTCTATGATGCACTCCGTTTGGTGACGAAGAGCAACATGGCCCAACTAAGAATGGAGCCACTTGCAGTGTCCCTTTGGACACTTATTCAGTGTCGCTTATGAACCTTCTTGTTAAGGTTAAGGGCTTAAGCCAAAAAAAAATAATAATAAAAAAAGAGTAGGTATGTGCAAAGTCTTGGTCAGATGGTCACTGGCAACTTTGTACAGAGTCGAATATTGACTTAAACCAATGAATACTTACCAGTGAAGAGTTATCTGGTGCAATATCCTGAGTGACGGCAGGGGGTCACTTAAGTATGTCAACTAATAACTTTTATTATTATGTTCACGTAGGTATAGTACTGGTAATATAGAAGGGCAAACTTCGTTTATTTTGTTCGGAGTTTATTCAAAAACGTTTCTTTATTTGGATAGTTCAAATTATAACAAGACTTAACAAAAACAGCGGCAAATGGGAGTAGGTGAGTACCTGAACGGTAGTTAGGTACATGTTTGCTGTGACCAACAGATCCCATTCGAATGTTATACAATCAACAACGAAATGTTTCGCAGACTATTCCGATTCAGAAAAGAGACAGTCAAGGACAACTACGAACCTGATGGAGCCTAAAATAAATTAAGAGAAATTATAACCCTACAGCTGAAAGTGCAGTTCACGCTTTGATTTCATGTGATCTCTACATATCAAGTTTGTAGTGCATGATTTTCCGATTCATCTTGGTTTGTGGAATGAGTTGGTGGTGGTACCTACCATTCATCAAGATAGTACGAACAATGAGAGTTCCAAGAAAATGTAATTGCTTGGATCTCTCCCAAAACCTCACGTCTTCTTTCTGTCCTATAGTCTCATTATACCTATAACTCTTCTTACTTTCAACTACAATTCTATTCAAAAATAACTGGAGAATAATTGTTTTCTTATTTTCTCACTCCTTTTCCGTCACGACTCTATACACAAATTATCAGCAGGTTGACAAACAAGGATTCAACTGAGGGAGCCCGATCTAGGCGTGAGGACCAATGACTTTCGTCTTTGTCTGATAAGGCCTATGTCTTATCTCCCGAAGGAACAAGGAAAACAGCACAAAAAGCAAAAACACAAAGAAAAGAGTAACCTTTGAGAACTGCTATATCAGTGCGGAATACGAGAGGGAATTATCCCGTTTTTTTCCCCTCAAACTAGGGAAACTTCTCCAACGACCTAGTGTCAGAGCTGTCATCAATTAAAGACGAAAAAGCGTTGTCTCCTGAGTGCACTGTCAAATACGTGTAATCTGAGTGTGCCCCTAACTACTGAGTGAACCACCCCACTCAACTATGAATTGAAACTGGTGAGTGGAGGTTGACCATTTAGGCGAGTGTGAGTGAAGAGAATCTAATTTGACAAGAAGAATATTTTGAGAAATGGTTAAGAAAAAAATTCAAATTCATTGGATTTTTGAAAAGACAATCATAATTTGAGCGAAATTCACTCCTATTTGATTGAGGGACTCTAAATTTATAGTTACCTTCACCAAAGTACTAAGTTGTTAAACAATGTATATCTATCTCTATCTATACTATTTTATAAGAATGAAACTCCGTCTGTTTGTTTGTCGTGTCTATGCACGGCCAAACGGCTGAGTGGGGGGATCTTCTTGGGATTTTCCGGTAGGGTGTATAAGCGAATTTAAAATTTTCTAATCCCAGCCGAACCATGGGCCGTAGGGCGGGAGGGGGGTCGAAGTAACGGTTAATGTGCGCTTTTTGGACTTCCCCGCTTCCCCTACCCCTCTAAACGGCCGTCGAAAATTCCGGGAAAATACCGGTTTCGTAGGTTTTTGAACGAGAAAGACGACGGCGCGATCGGATCGCGAAAAAAGTATCGGGAAATGCGTCAAAAAAATGCGAGAGTACGGACCCGTTTTCTCGAAAAGTCCGACGAAAAACTACGTTTTTTCCCATTAAAATATACCCCATAAAGGTACGTTTTTCGGAACGGTTTCCGCGGGCGAAGTAAATTTGATCCCGTCGAATCTGAATCCGAAATCGGATATCGAAAAAAGTGACGTGAAGTCGGTCAAATTGCGAGGGGAATGGAGCCGAAGCGAATAATAGCAGAAGTTGATTGTGCCGTGGACGCGAGAAGGCTCTAGGAAGACGTGAAGGGGTTCGATGACTCAGGCGTTTCACAATGTTGCGAGCAGGTACACATAGGTATACCGTCTATACCTTGCGAGCGAAGCGAGCAACATCTCCAAATAAACTTTTTTGTGTTCCACGTAGTTTTATAAGATTTAATTTGTTTGTAAGAATTTCCAACAGAAAAAAACGTCTGCCAAGTTGGGTGGGCAGTATAACTTCCTCAAGCGAGCGAAGCGAGCAGCATTCCCTACAGAAGTTAAACCTACCCTTAGAGATCTACCGTTTGCGAGCGAAGCGAGCAACATCCCCTACAGAATTAAACCTACCCTTAGAGATCTACCGTTTGCGAGTGAAGCGAGCAACATCCCTACATGTTTCAATTGTGGTTTTATAAGATTTAATTTGTTTGTAAGAATTTTCAACAGAAAAAAAGTCTGCCAAGTTGGGTGGGCAGTATAACTTCCTCAAGCAAGCGAAGCGAGCATCATCTCCTACACAGGTTAAACCTACCCATAGGGACCTACCGTTTGCGAGCGAAGCGAGCAACATCCCCCACATGTTTCAATTGTAATACATCGCATGTGTACAGACACATCTTGCGAGCGAAGCGAGCAACTTAACCCAGGGTTTTTCCTACACATATACAGCCGTACCGAGCGAGCGAAGCGAGCAACATACATGTTTGTAAGAATTTCCATCCCTTACAGAAGTTAAACCTACCCTTGGGGATCTATCGTTTGCGAGCGAAGCGAGCAACATTCCCTACTTTTCTCGAAAAGTCCGACGAAAAACTACGTTTTTTTCCCATTAAAATATACCCCATAAAGGTACGTTTTTCGGAACGGTTTCCGCGGGCGAAGTAAATTTGATCCCGTCGAATCTGAATCCGAAATCGGATATCGAAAAAAGTGACGTGAAGTCGGTCAAATTGCGAGGGGAATGGAGCCGAAGCGATTAATAGCAGAAGTTAATTGTGCCGTGGACGCGAGAAGGCTCTAGGAAGACGTGAAGGGGTTCGATGACTCAGGTGTTTCACAATGTTGCGAGCAGGTACACATAGGTATACAGCTATACCTTGCGAGCGAAGCGAGCAACATCCCCTAATAAACTTTTCGTGGTTCCACGTAGTTTTATAAGATTTAATTTGTTTGTAAGAATTTTCAACAGAAAAAAAGTCTGCCAAGTTGGGTGGGCAGTATAACTTCATCAAGCGAGCAAAGCGAGCACCATCCCCAACAGAAGTTAAACCTACCCTTAGAGATCTGTTAGATATTTTTGGAAAATTCTAAATTTTAACATTTATTGGAAAATTCTAAATTTTAACATTTATTTTTCTCCCTGAACAAGACCCAGTTCCTGGGGAGAAACGTCGGAGGGGAAAGACAAAAAATATAAATTCAAAACTAAAACAGAAAGGCCCATTTTCGATGCGTTATCAAAGCTCAACCCAATATCCTTACTAAAATGCGTCTGCCAAGTTGGGTGGACAGTATAGCTTCCTCACATAATTTATTGTAACATTGATGTATAGAATTAGTTGAAAACAAAGTGCGAGTCAAAATGATTGATAAGTCGACGTTTTAAGAAATTAATCTTTGCGCATGCGCTAATACTACTATTAATCCAACGGCAATGAAGTTTATAGGGGAACAGGAGCTAACAGCACAATCTTGAAAATTTCATAAAAATCGGTCCATTAGTTTCGGAGTTTTGTCTGTGTCGATCCATCGCGATATAATTCATAAGGAATATTCCTGGAACATATACCCATCTAGTACTCGAATTTGAACGAAATCGGACCAACAGATGATAACAAATCGACGTTATGAGAAATTCACAGTCGCGCACAGGCTACTGTTGATTCGACGGCTTTGACAATTATAGGGGACCGTTTAGGAGCTAATCGCATAACCTCAAAAAAGTTCATCGGACTTGGACCAAAAATTGGTATGGTTTTGGGCGTGACTAGGATTTTCCTTTGACAGATAGGCAGACATCAAACAGACAGACAGAGACAAGGAACCGAAATTGATCAGCAAGCTCTGAAACGCAAAAAGCAAGTGGAAATTTTGATTTTGGAGGGCGAAAATTTCTTCCACTTTTATCACGAACACAAACCTTCCCTACCTTCGGTAGACCAGACACTAGGTACACAACATGTCCCGCTGTGCGCGCTTCTGCCGACATGAATTCGAACTAGTAATGGAAAAAAGCTCCCTTATGGGTTGCTGAGTTCTGTGATTATTCATTGGTTGCAGATTCCCTCCGTGGTGTAGCGCTTAGCGTATCAAACATAGAATGAAGGACCCGAGTTCGATCCCAAGCTTGAAACTAAATTTATTTGCATTCGAATTCAACCTCCGAAACATATTTTTAAACGTCATTACTTATTATAAATGTTTTAAATCATACTTTAAAACGTCATTTTGATCTATTCGTCTAACTAATCTGTATTTTACTAAGGGATTGACTACTTGATGTTATGTATTTTTGAGATGCGAGCTTGCGAGCATCCAGACCACGAAACTATACAAATCATTCTGATCTATTTGTCCAACTAATCTGAATTTTTACTAAGGGATTGACTACTTGATGTTATGTATTTTTGAGATGCGAGCTTGCGAGCATCCAAACCACCAAACTACACAAATCATTCTGATCTATTTGTTTAACTAATCTATATTTTAGCAGCGGACATAGATTAAAATAAATTGAGGCGCCAATTCATTCAACGGAACCTATTCAGGCGATAAGACTATGGGGGAACGTAGTTACAATTCAGTTCGGTAGGGGCGCGCACAACGGGACATGTGTACCCAACGTCATGTCTTCGGTAGTGCGGAAGCAACATTGATCAATCAACAATTTTTGGGCGGAAAAATGTCTATGTATCAGCTTGTTCGGCCGGTTCTTACAGCAACGGATGTAAAGAGTAGATTCTACTTTTTTTCAAAATTCGTCAGGAACCGAGTCAGCGATTCTACTAGTTTATTCATGCCTCATTTATAATAGCAACAGCTTCCCGCCATTCAGTAGCAAAATCGGACCACCTTTGATCTTGTAGGTCATTTGTGAAGTAGAAAGACGATAAGAATCATTCAGATAAAACCGAAGTGAAATTCTTCCTGAATAATATCGACGCTCTTCTCTCGAAGAGATAACTGAATGAACCTCCGGCTATCGCGCAGCGTAGTGAAACTGTAATAATTCGGTTAATAAGTAAATATTCGTGACTTCGCCCGAATCACTTCACTTTTCCCATAAGTTATGAACACAAAAAAAGATTCTGGAAAAAAAATTGATAAATTCAGACCCAAGGGTAACGCTCCTTCTTGATCCCTTGGACATCACCAATCCACGGAAAAAAATCCCAAAGTCATAAATATAGGTATGGATAGAGCATGGAACATTCACCTACATACCTTTCTGAAATACTAGGCTCAGGCAGACTTTTTTCGTCTAGACAGTATCAAGGAACTAACTATATACTTGGCGGGCCTCTCATCAGATGCCAGCGGTAGTTCAACCGTCTAGCCATATCGTCAGTGGGTGTTATCTCCTCTGTATTGGCGACCAAACTTGTAAACGTACTGCCAAGTGGTTAATATAATACTACGTAATTTTCTATTTTTCTATGTGCCACACCTACTTTTTTTACGTGTTGTATAATTAGTTGTTGAGGTAGGTATGCTAGATCTATATATTTTTTACTGCGAATTGCCAGTGATATATATAAAATAAGCAAATCTCAACTCCTGATGTATACCAACCAAATTTTATCAATGTATGAATGTAGTTCAATGAGTGAAAATCATGGAAAGGAGAGTGGGGTTAGGTAAAGGGGGACCAAAAGGGACTTAAACCAAAAAGGGTAATTTTTCATTTCAGTGTCGCCCCAAAGTCTTGGAGGTGTTAGTGACTGAAAAGGGAGACATGTACCCCCGAAACAAGACGTCTGGCAACACTAATTCTGATTTCAAGGTGCCGGCTGTGATGGATAGAAGTACATTTTCGATTCTTGCAAATGTTACATCTAGGGGGATGGTTCCTGGGCTATCAGCTTTCAGGATATCCTCTGGGTGTAGCTGGTAAATCGCCTGTCCCCATTAAAGGGAAAATCACCTTCAATGTCATACGGCGCACAGTGGGCGCAAAATAGGATCTAGAAGTTCAAAAGTCGAAAAAAGGAGGCGTTCCTTTACTGTTTTTTTATTTTATTTTTTTAGTAATTTATTTATTAATTTGAAACAATTTTGTGCTTGGCACTATAATGTATGCAAATATAGTATTGTATAGCATGCTTAGAGAAATGATTCACATGTATGATGAAGTATGTGTGCACTCACTTATCCTAGGTGTAGGTAGGTGTTGAGAACCGAGCATGGTTCAGTAAATTTCTAATAGTTGTTAACAAAATATGAAACATATAAATTGATAATTAAGATGATATGGTTTAAACGGAGTAATAATAACAATATAACGAAGTATGGTGATAGAGACGGTAATTTCGTTATCACATATTTAGAGGTGCATAAATATTGTGCACTATTTCAATCGAAGCCATCAGCTTTGACCGAATCGTGTCTCCTTTTGAGGCGTCTCATGTGTCTTGGTGGAGGACGATGGTCGTGTATTGTTGGAACGAGTGGATTCTGATGAGTCGGCCCTTGAATGTACAAATCCTTATGGAGTTCTTCGTTCCTCACGTACCACTGGTGCGTTTGTTACCATTCTAAGTACTCTATTCTGGAGAACCTGTATTCGTTTTATCTGTGTTATAGATGCTGAGCACCACAGGCCACTCTCATATAACCATATCAAGGCTTTGTACAAAAGGGTTTTTAAATGTAGGGATAATTTATGGTTTGCGAGAAGATATGACATCTGCCGAATACGAAGTCTGATTTTTGTGGTCAAAGACGTGATTGTAGTCTTTCCACGTTAAACGTTTGTCTAGTGTCATGCCAAGATATGTTACTTTTGTGTATGATTGATAGGCGAATCGTTTATCCTGACAGGTGGGACGCTATAGTTCAACTTATACGTGATAGTACCTTTCCTGGCTGACTTGGATGCGATGATTTTGATCCTCCATTTACTTGACCATTCTGAAATCGATACTGCCTCCTACTGGTGAAAAGCGATTCAACACTTCGTGGACATCCAGGTGGGTCGTAAACGAGTTGGTAAAACGCAGAAAATGAACTATGAACGGCCTGGGAAGATCTGGAACTGCAGGACCCAAGAAAGCACACGGCGCACAGTGGTCCAGAAATCGATTCTGTCGGATCAGAATCATTTTATTGGATATTATTATAGGGAATTTCGCGCTGATTCCATCTATACCACATGTTCCTGAGGGTACCTTTTGGATTCGTTTCAAAATGACTTAAAACGGATTTCAATGGAGGAATTTTTCAAAAATTTTGATTTAAAAATTTTTGGAGCCATTGCAATAACAATTTTTATCCGTTTTTAGTGATTTTTTGAGCATATTTTTTAATGAAATTTGACCAACTTAATGTGCTAAAAAATGCTGGCCAACGAACTCATACTTTCGTTTGGAAAGCTTAATTTTTTTTTTGTTGCTAGAATGGAATTTTTATCACAATCCTAAGGAGAGTTATCGTCCGGAAGGACATATATTATAGGAAAAAGCGTTAAACTCGAGGATTCGCCTCAGAATGTCTCAAAACAGATTTCAATTATGAACATTTTCGAAAATATTTACTTAAAATTTTAGGAGCCTTTGCAATACCTTCATTTTCCACAAAAATTCGCTAAAACGTGTTTTTTAAGGGTTTTTTTTATAGATTACGTTAAGGGGCGGTTTCAACAAAAAAAAAATTAAGCTTTCCAAACGAAAGTATGAGTTCGTTGGCCAGCATTTTTTAGCACATTAAGTTGGTCAAATTTCATTAAAAAATATGCTCAAAAAATCACTAAAAACGGATAAAAATTGTTATTGCAATGGCTCCAAAAATTTTTAAATCAAAATTTTTGAAAAATTCCTCCATTGAAATCCGTTTTAAGTCATTTTGAAACGAATCCAAAGTTTTATGATTTTCTCATGTGTATCTTTCATAAGTAAGTAGAAAAAATTATGAACGGTAAAATTTGTAAGAATCATAACATATTTTCAAAATTATCGTCAGCTGGGGATATGGTTATAGGAAACTTTATTTAAATGCAGGCATATCAGCACTAATACAGGAAGAACTTGATAGTATTTAGGAGATGGAAGCCTCCATGGAATGTTACCCCCCCCCCCCCCCCCCCCCCCCAAAAAAAAGGGAAGGTATTTCTTGTAACTATATATCTTAGCAGTTCTTTGGGCCTGTTATCTGGTATGGTCGTTTAAAAATGTAACTATACAACTACTTTTCCGTTTCCTTAGCAATGTTGCTAGTTGAGCAAGTTTAAAATAAGTGTAATGTGCCACTGCCTTTACCGTTCGTAAGTAGGTATTGTTTTGAAGGAAGCAAGAAGGTACATTACTTAATTTATAAATCAATATAATTATGTAGGTCGCTGCAATGTTTTCTCTGACGCCATGATGTCCTTACGTATATTTGATTTTTCATCTTCTCTAACTATACTGCCTCCATTGGCTCATGGATGTATATCCCTTTAGCCAATAAAGATTATCTATCTATCACTTAACCTGTATATAACACACCCTTTGAAACATATTGCATTTACAACTTTCAAAATTCTACGACGTCCATAGAGGAGATTTCGTGAGAATAAAATCCATTGTGAAATGTTTAGAAAGGTCTCTAGAATGAAGTTCAATAATAATTTCTAGGTTCTATTCAATTCTAAGGAATCAGTGTTGTATGAAAGTGGAAACAATTATGAACGGTAAAATTTGTAAAAATCATAACATCCTTAACTCCTAATTTCTTGTGATCAATCGATGCTGAATTCTATTCTCTACAACTTTTTTGTAGTATAGAAAGTTTTTTGAACGGTGTTTAAAGGCACAACTTTGAAAAATATGTCGAAAAACGTGTGTTTTTTTAATGTATTGCATGAAAAAGTGCGTTAAAAAATAATTATTGAACCTCATATTATGATCAGAACAAGGCGCATCGTGCTTCTAAAAAGGGTTCACACCTTTACTGTTCCAGGACCCCACCATTTTGCGCTTTAAATGTACAAAAAGAACAGGTTGATTGGCAAGGAAAGAGGTTCATAGGCCCCTCAGCTGATCAGTACGCCTCCGTACCTCGTGATTGTTTCCAAGGTGTCCCGAAGGAGCTCCATCGAAATAACAGCACCATGAGTCGGTTAGGAAAGAAATCAGCCGCAGAAGTTACGAAACTGATCTGAGTCCCTCCATAGTTTGTAATTGTATTCCAGGTATCCAAAAAGGAGCTATACATTCCAGGGTTTCAGCATCATAATTCGATTAAAAAACAAATTAGTCTCAGAGGTCCCTCAGCTGATCAGTGTGCACTGATATTGAATTCTTGATTACAAAGAACGACCATTTCAAATTGCATATCCGTAGTTTGATATCCAATATGCCTACTTGGATATAGGCACCTGCAGAGGGAGAATTGATGCAATTAAATTAAATTTAATTATTACATGGGGAATATTCGGAATCAGCGTGAAATTTTCTATAAGAATAGCCAATAAAATGATTTCGCCTAGAATAGCATTTCGTACCTCTGTGCGGCGCATGTCTGGATCTTTGAGACCTACCTTCATAGTATGATAGCGGAAATCAGTCGCCGTTTACGTCGATTTGTTCGTTATCTGGAAGTGCACGTGGGGTCAGTTTAAGGATATTAGGTAACACCCGGAAAACCTGACTGGACAATTTGTTTTGAAATTCATTACAGTGCATTGCAGTCGACTCAATTCAATCATTCAAATTACGTTAAAAATGCATATTCGAAGAGATCACTCGAAAATATAATCGCTACAGGAATATTTCCTGAAATGTTATTTTTTTTTTGCGCTTAACGTCAGCGACCCGTATAATATGATTGTAAACGCTAGACCGCACCGTGAAGACAATCCGATTCTCAATCGAATGGACAATTATTTAAAAACGACCTCAAGCGTGTGAAATTCATTGAACAAAGAGTAAATGCTAGCCGAATATGTAATAAATTACTAAATTAAATAATTAATAATCTAAATTAAATAAATTACTAATGAGGATGTTTATGATTCACCTAATTCCGAATGTAAATCGAACGGTTCCAGAACACACGCTCGTTAAAATTTCCAGCCATGCAGCATGATAGTATGAGCGAATTTTCATAAATTATCGTACTATATTGTATAACTAGCCGGTTCACCCGTGCGTTGCAAAGGTTGACTTGAATATACGCAAGCTCCCCCCCCCCCCCCCCCCCTCACCCATCACATTTTGGGACACCCCTCTGATGGAAAAAAGTCCTTACTTAAAAGTACTTACTTATAAATCACCTAATAGGAAAAAATTGCTAAGATAAACCCCCAATCCCTTTCCACAAATACTAATATTTCAGAGTAAAAATTTTCTTGATAGGTAACCCAATAGAACGTTCAGACTAATCCAATTTCATTCGTCCGAACATCAGATCACCAGTTCGTTCGGTAAAGACCAAATTATTCCATTTAACCACCCCCTCACTTTTTTCCTTACCACAAACACCTCCCTTTGGTTGAGGCTAGAAATTTGTTTAACAACAAACAGCCTGTGAGTGAGGTTTACGTAACCTAAACATTTTTGCCCAATCAGATCCCCAGTTTGCCCAGTGATGTCAAAGATACCCCTATCCAAACCTCCTTCCCCAAAACACCCCTAAGCGACGGAATTAAAAATTTCTAAATAGGCTGTGGGTTTCTCAGTGTTATCCAAACATATTTTATCAATCAGGTCCTCAGTTTATTCAGTGATGTTCAAGATACCCCTATTCCACCCCCACCCATCCCTCAAAATACCTGTTGTCATTCATATTTGAAAATTTCAAGTAGTTTGTGATTCAAGTAAGGTAGTCCAAACATATAAGGTCCTCAGTTTATTCAGTAATGTCCAAGATATCTCATCCCCCCCCTCTCCACTCCAGCCTATAAAAAATACCTCTTTGGGTCAGATTTGGAAAATTTCAAGTAGCCTGTGATTTGAGTTAGTGTAATTCAAACATATTTTAGGAATCAGGTCCCCAGTTTATTTAGCGATGTCTAAGATACCCCCTCCCACATAAAAACCCGAATGGTCGGGTTTTAGAATTTCAAGTACCTAGTCTGCGAGTAACCCGAACATATTTTAACAATCACGTCTCCACTTTATTTATACTGATGTCCATGATACCCCATCATACCCCTTCCTCTCCCAAAACATACCCTATGGGTCAGATTTGGAAAATTTCAAGTAGCCTGTGATTTAAGATAGAATAATTCAAACATATTCCTTCACTCAGATCCCCGGTTTGTTCAGTGACTTCCAAAATACCCATTTTCACCCCTCCCCCCTCCCCCAAAACATACCCTATGGGTCAGATTTGGAAAATTTCAAGTAGCCTGTGATTTAAGATAGAATAATTCAAACATATTCGCCATATCAGATTCCCAGTTCGTTCAATGGTGACCAAGATACCACATTTCACCCCCTCCCCCTCACCATCAATAAAACACTCTCTCTGGCTCAGATTCTAAAAACTTCAAATAGCCTATAATTTAAGTTGGACTGGTACAGACATCCCCCCCCACTTATATAAGTTGTCCAACGGCCATAGCGGACAAACATACGGACAGACAGAGAAAAATTGAGAAAATGGTAACAATCGTCTACAAATAGCAAGAAACGAAAATTTCATGATTCTAATCAATGTACAGACAGACATACTTACGATTTTATTAATATAGATTGTTTTGAAAATTGAGGACAATGAGTGAAAAGAAATTGTCCTCTACCCAAATTTATGGGAAGAAAACTCGTACTAAATAATATTTTGCAACTCAAATAATATTTTGTATCTTCAGCTTTTTTTAAGTTTTATCGATTTTTCGGCGAATATAATTAAAATTTAAGTAGATTTTTCAGCATAAATTCGTGCATAATTTTTTAAATCAACTATCAACTTACTTGATTTGTTATTGAACTGACAACAGCTTCTATGAAAACTTATTATTTAAACAAAACCTGCCTGTTGTCTGAATCTTTATGTTGACAGATACAACTTAGTTGTAGGAAATGTACATGCGAATGAATACGAAAAATAGGTTTTTACTTTAAAATCGGAAAAGTATTGACAACTGCATTCACTTCCAAGTGGGTGAACAGGATATCTGGCGGTCGGACGAAGTAGGTACTTCGTTCATGTACTCAACGGAATTTGATTTAATAGCAAAATTATAATTATCATAGGTTTTTACTTTTTTCGACAAATTGGGGAAATGGGAAAAGTTATTAGACGGCAGTCAGAGGGAGAACCAATACTCTTAAAACTGTGGTAACCTTTGCGTCAGGTTGATGACTACGCGTAGGACGGGATTCCAACGAAAGCATTTTTCCCGAGTTCGTGAAAGTAGGCCTCTTTCCCATACATTCGTAGATCTACGCGTTGAAGCAAAAATTCGCGCATCCGCAGTTGGTCTTTCAGTCTTTTTGAGTACACGGGTAGAAAATTACGGGAAGAACAAAAACTGTATAACAATAAAAAACAATTATAAGATTGCACCTTGAATTGGATAATTCCTTCATGTCCTAACGGGGGTCAGTAGGGAAATGAAGCACGTGCTCTTCTGGGCAAAAACCCATTTGCTCAGAGTAAATTTACAGCTTTATGTATTCGACACGCGAATAAACTTTCAATTCATCTCCGAAGAACGTTGGTGAGAATCAACATTTCAGGGAGTTCGGACGGTTCGGATATTACTCCATGCAGGGTTGAGGGTATACAAACACCAATCAAAGTAAACTATGTACAGGACGGCTTAGTGCATGGCCCCCAGCTGTGTGAGGATTGCAGCGGAAGAGAGTTCCGCTCGTTTCCAATATCTGGAATCAGGAGATCGGTAGATTTTCGAACGGGACTCTCGCAAGACTCAAAACAGCGGAATTGATGAAGTCGGATTAGAATGCATAATTGTCGCGAGCCGGAAATTCAATGCTGAAGCAGTGAGTCAATAGTGTGCCAAATGGGTTACTTGCGTGCCTACCTGCCTATCACGTGGGTGTAATGAATCACCCGTTCCAGTGAAACGTTCGATAACATCTATCAACGGTGGGACTAAGCAAAACAAGATGTACTATGAGGTCCTGTAGGGTTCTCCGAGCGAATTACGAATATACGGTTGGTATGATGAACAAACACGATGCTGTACAAACGTTACCTATCCGTGTCCAAACCATGCGGAACTTGTGAGGTCGGGGAGGAGGGAGTAATGAGTTTAGTATATTTTAAGCTATTTTAGTTATATTTACCATGTAGGGTCTATTCCTATGCTTGGGGTCCCCCAACTCTGTCATTCTATTATCTGCTTCTTACATATGTATCTGTTAAAATGAGCTTGTCTAGTTAATTTTATTGATTATGTTTGGGTTAATTGTTACTGCTAATTATGGCTTCATTTAATATGGTTATGAGTTTAGTGGATTAATTTAGTCTTGTATTAGTTTCAAGTTCTTACCAAAAGATGTAGGAGTATGGGTTTGCAACCATGTTCTTTCACGTGAGAGTCATACAAAGTCTTTGGCTTGTTGAGATGAGATCTTTAGTCATTGATTTAAAAAATGAGAATTTTTGTAAGGATTAATGGGGGATAATTTGCAAAATAAATGAGAGAGGAGAGGATCCTCATTACTTATAGAAAAGTTGCCAGCTGCCATCTCTTTTAGATGTTGTTGTAGGGTATATTTGTAGACATTTGGTGGTATTTTATATGGAGTTGTAGTTTATATTTTACTTCCGAGACTGCAAGGCAGCGGAAGCTTTGTTTTCACTTTCGAAATGAAAAAAAATTTTTTTGCTCCAAAATCAAAATTTCCACTCGCATTTTGCGTTTCAAAGCCTCCTGAACAAATTTGGTTCTGTGTCTGACTGTCCGTCCACATTTCCTTCTAACAGCCATAACTTCCACAATTTTGATCCGATTTTAACCAAATTTTCAGGGATCGTGCGGGTTAAGCTCTAGATGGTCCCCTATCAACTTCATCATGATCGAATCAACGGTAGCTTCTGCGCAGGCACTAACGTGAATTCCTTGTGACGGTCATAACTCGGTCAATGTTGAACGGATTTCGGTCAGATTTTCAGGGATGATGTGGGTAAGGTCCCTTGAGGTTCCATAAGACAATCATCATAATTGCATTAGCGGTACGCTCTGCGCATGCGTGAACGAAATATTCTTGTTACGGTCCTTGCAACAGCCGTAATTTCCATAATTTTGATGCGATTTTCTTCAAATTTTTAGGGATCGTGCGGGTATAGCTCTACATGGTCCCCTATCAGTTCCGTCATGATCGAATCAACGGTAGCCTCTGCGCAGGCGCAAACAAAATTTTCTTGTTTCGGTCATAACTCAGGCAATTGTGAACGGATTTCGGTCAGATTTTCAGGGATGATGCGGGCAAGGTTTCTTGAAGTCCCGTATCACATTCTTCGCGATCATCAGCAGCGGTACGCTAGGCGCATGCGCGAAAGTGATGTTTTTGTTACGGTCACAGCTTAGTTAATTTTATCGGATTTTGTTCAAATTTTCAGAGATGACCCCGGTATTGTCCCTTGAGGTGCCATACGAATCGTACGGTACTACCAGTGATTGTGCCCATCATGCCGGGAATTTATCTGCAACGAATATTCCCTGCCGGGAATTAATTTTTCTGGAATTTAATGGTGACGTACTGTGAAGGTCACGAGGAAGCTCATGTGCCATTTCCTTGGCAGTGTATTTTTCTCTCTTCCCCCTCCCAGGCTTCAAGAAGTAGAGGAGCAACACAAGCCTCTATGCCACTCGTCATGAATCCGGACTTGAAATTCATATTATCCAGCTGTGGTCGGGCCTCTGAGCCTAATTTGTTTTTCAATCGACTGATGATGCTGAAACCTTAAATGTAGCCCCTTTTTGGAGATCTGGACTACAACTAGAAATTGTGGAGCAGGGACTCAAATCAGCTTGTAATGAATAGGAGTAGTTCCAAACCATAGGCGCTCCTCTCAATTTAAATTCAAAATTTCTTTCAACATTTAGAATTATTGTCAAAGCATCGACATATATTTATAACTATAATGGCTGAATGCAGCATTTGCGATGCCAACAAAATAAAAATAAATAGGAAAAAGTACACGAATTTTATTAATATTTACCAAAAATGAATAGAAACGGTAAAAAAAGCTACAAATCCGAAATCTTTTTTGAACCGTAGAATAATAAAGAAAACGAGTTTTTTTTGTTTTTTTTTTTTTTTTGCATGAAATTCGTATTTAAAAATTTCATTTGTACTCAAAGTGGTTAAATTTCAAAACAATGTAACACGATGTAATAAGAACATCTCCTTTATTTCATTTTATTATTATTATTTTAATTAATCTATATTTTTTTCTCTCCTTTATTGGCTACATTAATGTTAATTTACTTTATGCAACAATAATAAAATATTACATTGACAATTGTCCTACACTACAGCATGTTTTGACAAAATATACGATTCTGATTCTGACATTTACAAAGATTCGCTCAAACTATCATGCTGCATGACTGAAACTTTTGCTTCCCTCTACCTATAGGTAGCAGAAGCATTGTTTCCACTTTCGTGAGAATAAAGAATTTTTTGGTCCCCGAAATCAAAATTTCCACTAGCATTCTACATTTTATACGATTCTGAACAACAGTGTGGTTCTGTGTCTGTCGTGTGTCCGCACAATGTTGTAACAAGCTTATTTTCCATAGTTTTCATCCAATTTGGATGAACTTTTCAGGGAATGCGCGGGCTAGGGTGTAGAAGGTCCCCTATAAGTTTCATCGTTCCTGCCTCAATACTTCACTCTGCGCATGCGCAAAACTAAACTCCACCAAGCATATATAATCTCACACCCTTGCTGTCCCATCTCGCTCAAATTTGGATGATAGTTGGGGGATGACGATTTGATCACCCCAAGTCAATTTCAACATGATTGTATCATTAATAGCTACAGCGCATTTGCCAATGTGAAATCCTAGTGTTCACCTTATTTTTCAGTTTTCATCCGATTTGGATGAAATTTTGCTAGGTTGTAGATGCTCCCCTATCATTTTCATCGTTGCCTAATCAATACTTCACTCAGCGCATGCGCAAACGTAATTTCCAATATGCACCTTTTTTTTTTTACGTCCTAGTTTGAAAATTATGAAAAAACCCCTTTTTCTCGCTCAAATTTGGATGATATTTGTGGGATGACGATTTGATCATCCAAAATCAATTTCAACACGATTGTATCATTAATAGCTACTGCGCTTGCGCCAATGTGAAGTCCTTGTAACGACCCTAATTTCCACAGTTTTTATCCGATTTTTATGCAACAGTCAGTGAAGGCGCGGGTTAGGTTGCAGATGGTCCTATACCTATTTCGTTGTTCTCAACAACAGTTCATTATGCGCATGCGCAAACTTAAAACTCATTCAGTATAATTTTTCCGTTTCTTTATTACCAATTATGACGTTTCACGGTTTACTCTCTTCAGCTATGGATTTTTTTCAAGATCATTTAAGACTTAGCGATGATCTATACATTCATGATAGGTAAACGGGAAAGCTATGTGCCACATGGGCAGACGTTTTATTCTTGGTGAGAGGCTTCCTTTCTCGCCCTCCTTCTTGTCCGAACAGCACGTATTATTAAGTGGTTTTTGTATGAAAAAAAAAATCGTTTTCTGCAGCCTCGCCGGATGCGGTTGGTGAATTATTCAATTCAACTTTCACAACGGGTTTCGTTCCCGAAACGTCAGTTTTGCACCTTAATTATTCCAACTAACTCGGCAAAAAAAATTCTTCCTCACATTTTTAAACGAGGTGAAAAATAATTAGGTACACTGCGCAAAAAAAATCAATGTCGAGCCCTCACGAAACTGGTACTGGTCCTGGGGTTTTTCGAGGGTGCTGCATTCAAATTCGAAGCCCGTTTTTCACGTAGATTTTTGAGGTAGGTACGGCATTTTCGAAAATATCTCTTAAATTCCGCGATAATTATGTTCAAGGAAAATAAACACTGAACACGCCTATAACACATAAGGTCTAAAAAGCCTCCTTAACGTGTCTTTTGCCTAAAAACTGCCAAATAACGTGGGTTTTCACAGATTTTTGCCGATTTTTCCACAGATTTTTGATACAGGGTGTCAGTCAGTCGGTGTGATAGGAGTCCGGTAGCAGAAGCATTGTTTTCACTTTCGGGAGAAAAAAATAATTTGGTCCCCGAAATCAAAATTTCTACAAGATTTTTACATTTTATACGATTCTGAACAACACAGTGGTTCCGTGTCTGTCTGTCGCGTGTCCCCAAAACCTTGCAACAAGCGTATTTTCCATATTTCTCATCCAATTTGGATGAAATTTACAGGGAATGCGCGGGCTAGGGTGTAGCCGGTGAAATATTAATCCCTGCGTTAGAAGAAGTTCAATTCAAGTGTGAAATTTATGTGGGTGCATAGAAATAAAATATCTATCACAACATCAGTAAAATATCTATCACATCATCAGCAGGTAATGTATCTACATGTAAGTGAGCTAAGGGTGGCGGTACCTGATGCCGTAGGGCTCGTGGTAGTAGGGCGGCTGGTGGACGTGGACGGGAGGCGGGCGGTGCCGGTAGAAGTCGGGTCCGATCCACTGGGGGCCGGGGGGGAGCGGGAGCCCGTGGTGATAATGACACTCGCACATGACACACGTCCTGTACCGAGTTCCGCGCATTAACTGACGAGGGCCCGGCGGGACGACGCGCAACGCACCGGCTCGCGGCGCGGCGGCGGTGGTGGGGCAACGGGGCCGCTCAAGTCGCAGGTCAGGGATTCCCCACCCCGCCGCCACCCTCCCACCTCCGCCGCCCTCTCGCGCGGAGTCGCGGATTTTCTTCCCTCCGGTGTAGAGGCGGTCCGGTGTGACCTTGAGGGAGTCGGATCGCGGGAAGCATCCCCGGAGGAAGGAAGGCGGGAGGAGAGCAGCTGCGGTGACGGAAGCCACTCTCTAGCTTTTCCTAGAGAGTGAGAGAGAGAAGGAGAGAGAGGGAGGGAGAGAGAGAGGGAGATAGGGAGAGAGAGGGAGGGAGGGAGAGAGAGAGAGAGAGAGAGAGAGATCATTATGTCAGAGATTATTATGTCTTTTCCTTTGGCATATAACCGCAAAACGCGTTACTTTTAGGGAGTGACACTTTTTTTTCGGGTGACGAAATTTTCCGATGATTCACTCTTACAACCCAATAGTTGCTACGGAACTTATCCGTATTTTCGGATTTTCTTCCCTACTAATCTGAATTTTCACTAAGGGATTGACTGCTTGATGTTATGTATTTTTGAGATGCGAGCTTGGATAACTTGTGTTATTCCGTGGAGTTGATCTCTGTCTTAACTGATCTGGCGTGATGCAACCATGATGAATGACCGCAAGGGACCTCAAGGGACCTTCCCCGCATTATCACTGAAAACCTGACTAAAATCTGTTCAACATTGACGGACTTACGACTATCACAAGAAAATTACGTTCAAGCATGCACAGAGCATACCGTTGATTCAATATTGATGAAACTAATATGAACCATCTAGGGCTAAATCCACACTTTTCCTGAAAATTCCATTGAAATCTGAGCGAAATTGTGGAAGTTATGGCTGTTGTAAGGTAATGTGGACGGACAAACGGACGGAAAGACGAACGAACGGACAGACGAAACCAAATTTGTTCAGGAGCTTATGAAACGCAAAATGCGAGTGGAAGTTTTGATTTTGGAGCACAAATATTTTTTTCATTTCTCAAGTGAAAAAACAAGCTTCCGCTGCGTTGCAGACTCGTAAGGAAAAAAGAGGAGGGCCAAATGAGAGGTCTACGTACTACCTGTGTTAATGAACTTGTATTTTTCCGTGGAGTTGATTTCTATCTTGACTGAGCTGGCGTACCTCTGACTCAATCATGATGAACGTTGCAAGGGACCTCAACGGACCCTTCCGTATAATCCCTGAAAACCTGACTAAAATCTGTTCAACATGACTTATGACTATCACAAGAAAATTACGTTCAAGCATGCACAGAGCATACCGTTGATTCAATATTGATGAAACTAATAGGAACCATCTAGGGCTAAACCCACACTTTTCCTGAAAATTCCATTGAAATCTGAACGAAATTGTGGAAGTTATGGCTGTTGTAAGGAAATGTGGACGGACAGACGGACGGAAAGACGAAACCAAATTTGTTCAGGAGCTTATGAAACGCAAAATGCGAGTGGAAATTTTGATTTCGGAGCACGCAAATGAAAAACAAGCTTCCGCTGCCTTGCAGGCTCGTAGGGAAAAAAGAGGAGGCGCCAAATGAGAGGTCTACGTACTACCTGAGCGATAGCAATCTTTACCGTCGGGTTCATAGGAAAAAATTACAGCCTGTAGGATATAACGAGTAGCTGGCTTCTAAACCCATCAATTGCCTGCCCACCCGCTGACTTCCATCCTCAGTTTCACTACGCATTTTCCCCATCTGCACGGTATTATCTTATGCAAAATGAATTCCGAATGTTGAGAAATACTCCTTAGGTGTTAACGAACCCATATCAGGCCTGCAATAGACACGATGGGGACGAGGCTTCACACTACTATCTAGACGAGTCGTGATAATTACAAAATTATGAACTAAGAATTTTCCAAATAAGTAGTTTATCGCGTAATTATTAAAAAAGTAAAGTCACACTCATGCAGGATGATCGTATGACCGAATTTTCGTAAATTATCGTATTTTATAACTGCTTTGAAATTGAGCTTTTTGAGTGCACAGAAATTGCTACCTATTAATTATATGTCGAAAATGTATTCTAAATAATAATCTGCTATTCAAAAAGAGGTTTTGAATTTTCACCTTATTTGCAGTTTTTATCGATTTTTTAGCAAATTCAATGAATATTAAATACTTTTTAAAAAGAATTTTGTACATAGATCTTTGAATGTTCTATAGTATACTTAATAAACTTTATTTGAGCAATATTCTGTGAAAAAATATAAATTTAACAAATTTTAGCTGTTTTTAGTCATTTTTAGTGATTTTTTTGGCATATTTTTTGAAATTTGACCAATTTAACGAGCTAAAAAAATTCTGACCAACGAACTCATTCCATTTGTTGGCACACGAACGGAAATTTTATCCTAATTTAAACCTAAGGAGAGTTAAACTATAGATATATGAAAAAGCGTTACACTCTAGGATTTGTTTCTGAATGTCCCAAAACAGATTTCAATAAAGGAAATTCAATCTGAGCCTGAAATTCTGGAGCGATTGGCTGACCAACGAACTTCTATATATATACTGATGCGAAATTGAGAAACAAAGTGAAACAGAGAGGAACTTCACAAACTAAATTGTTTATATTTCGGCTTATTTGCCTTTTTCCAATATAGAGCTAACAATAAAGTAGATGTTGAAAATTCTATGATGTCACGTAATCTTAAAAACTGGAGCTATGTAGTTGTTGTGGGGATGTATTGTACTTGATGGAATTTTCATCTTCTAATATTGAGTCCTGGTGGCTCATAAGCTCTCAAGACGTTACTATGAGCAATTTAGTCTTGTTCTTAGTTGGCTTCATTTGTCGGAGGACATTTATCCCGAAGCACTTGTCGAATGGAGCGTAACGTGTGATTGCATGACGATTTACTGGGAGATCCTGGTCTTGTACCACCACTGGTACAACCATAGACCATACTGTAGAGAAAAAATAAATTTAATCACGACAATTATTAAGATTGTTACATGGTAGCAGAGCGTGGTTACGATCCTCGGACCCTTGCGATATGGGTCCAGAACGCTTCCACTGTGCTGAAGGCTGCAGGACGGCGGGCAGTATGAGACCTGCCAAAAAAGTTGGTAGGTGGTATTATAACATACTAGTGTGTAGAGCGTATAATGACTGCCAAGGGCAATGGCAGTATAAAATCTATAAAAGGGTTGAGCAGCTCAAAGCCAACCAATGGGGTGAGCAGTATGAAGTCCACCAAGGGAATGGGCAGTACAAAGCCTGGCAAAGTGGTGGCGAGGGCAGGCACTCCCCTTGCCGGCCTTGTACCTTGTCATCTCCTTTCTTGAATTTGGTGATTGATTAGTCGCTGCGATAATTCATTAAGGAGGAGGTTGAGGTAGTTGTCGTCCTACCCACACAATATTCCTCATAATTGTCTTCAAATAAGACAAAATTAGAGGGAATCATACTTTTTAGCAAGGTTGAAAGTACGAATGGGTTCTAAACCTCGAACACGCAAAAAGCGAGAAGAAATATTCATTTTGAAAAATATAAATTCTGATTTGACAACAGACAAAGAACTAAATGAATTAAAAAAACACTTACGCAGTTTCCGTAAGCAGAACCAACTTTTCGAATAGAGATGGGTAAAATATAATTACCAAAGTGAAAACTATTTAGAAAATTTTTATTTTTCATAAACCAGAATAGAAGAAACGTACCTAAATTATGAAAAAAGAATTGCTAAAATTAGGAATCGCAATACCCAAGTTCGTCAGCTGGAGCTCAGGGTGGAGCTCATAATTTCACTCGTAACTTGATGTCCTAGAGAGGCTCCCTATCAAATTTCGTTGTAATCAATTCAATTCGATTTTATTGTATAACCCGTAGGTATTACAAGGATTTCCTTAAATACATATTAAAGAGAGCACATGATATCTTGTCTTCATTTCTGCCTCAACAAGCAACGTTAGACTTTTACGTACGATGTATCAAATAATTACTCAGATAGGTCTACATAATTTACGTGAAATAAATGAGCACTGCATAGTTAAAATGGAGTGCTCAATAATGCCTACACTCCACTGCCAAATTCCAATAATAATCCCGAGTCATTGCCAAAATTTCCAAAGCAGTGTTGATGTTCGTTCTATCTCTTGTAGATTTTCATCTTCATCTTGACCTGTTTTCTGGAAATGTTGGAGGTGACGGAGGAGAAGTATTCAGATTAATCTCCACTTCTGACCCAGTAGATGTAGAATCCTCTAACGTAATTCGTCCGTAGTGCATGTCAAGTTTTTTCCATCAACCAGTAGTTCATCTCCAATCAAGACGGCATGCTTCCCGTCTTTTCTTGCTTCAAACAACTTGGACAAGAGATACTTCTTAGATTCCCGTGTTCGCCTGACGTGGAATTCGGATGTATTAAATTGGGATCCCTTGAACTTGTAAATGTTCCAGCGTACTTTACATTTGGAGGAATTATCAGCAAAATGAATGTGAACTGGTCTACTTCTAGAAGGTTGGATGGTGCCTAAACGTCTTACAATTATAACTTCATAATCCACAAGAACGCAATTTAATTCCGTTCTAAAAATGTCCATCACCTTCCTCTTGAGAATATTCATGTTTTCTTTCCTTTCTAGAACGTTATGAAGAATAATATCGTTGCTGTTGTCCGTGTGCCGGTTCTGTTTCGTATTACTTTTTTCAGATAATGCTAGATTTTCTTCTATACTGTCAATTTTCTTATAAATGTTTTCTATAAGCAAGTTAGTTTGCTGTCGCAGTTTTGAAGTTTGGTTGTGATTACGTCAAGGCATTGAATTACCTGATGTATTTCAGAGGTCGACATTCTGGTAGTTGCAATCATTCAACGCGATACCGGTCGGCTCTTCGAGTGCTGCTGACTAAGGAATACGGTATTCGGTCGAGTGGATAGTCCTTTCCCTTCAGTAAACAACAAATCACCAACCAAACTCACCTATAATATGACCTATTTCCAGAAATCTACCGTTAAAAATTTATAAAATTGTTATTGCTGAGAGTTAATCAAAAAGCAACCACAAAAAACAAAAACTGAAACGAAATTCACAATACAACCCTGCAAAAATCAATACTTAATATGGAGCTCGCAAAAACATACCCGTTCTTCTTTTGCACTTCTGAGCATAAATTGAACCTTTTTTGAACATTTATAATCAATCGTCAGATGTCTGTGTAGAAGTAAACTTCGTGTTACTCTCTACTGCCTTTCGATTGCTTTCTGTATGTAATTCTTCCCTTTTATTATTTTGATAAATTTCAACGTAATACTGAATCTTGCTTTTAAACGCCTGGATTATTATTTTCATTTCTCTCTAATTTTGATTAGTTTAAAATGCCCATGTTTTACTAGTTCAACCTCATATACACTTCCTGTATTGTATAATTAATTTTGTATTTCAATATGCCTATTCTCATAATGTATATCACTTGTCCCCTATTTTTATTCTTAGAACACTGATCATTTGCATTATATAAATTCAAGTCATCAATCTACCTTTACTCAAAAAAACTTTTTATCTGATTTTTAAGGACCTGAAGATGGAGAAATAAATTCTCCGAAACGTTTTCACCCACTTGTTTCATTGATCGAACCTCAACAATCCCACCACTACTTATATATATATATATATATATATATATATATATATATATATATATATATATATCTGAAAATGAATTACTATTGTAAACGTGTTATACACCGTCTGAAACGCAAAGAAAATGCATCTCCACCCCCAAGTGCCGCCGTGCCGGTAAAATAAGTTCAAAAAAGGGAAAATTCTACTGGTGTTTGAAGTGGGCAGCGTTAGGCTTAGATTGCGAATCTCAACAGCGTATCAACGCTTCACGAATCAAATTATGCAAACTATCAAACTGTGGACTGTGATTAGCATATTTTCGGAGGGTTGATTACGTAGAACCGGAGTGTGTACCCCTGATCGGAGTCGTAATTGGACGACCCGGGGTCCCAACCTCCCAATTATACTAAAAGTAGTATCTATAACTCGGTGGTAAGTACCTTCATTAGTAGTAGTACAGTTCGATGATCTCAACACTAACAAGATTACTTACCCCGGATCATAGAAATTATGAGATCGCTGGCATTCTCGAAATATTTCTCGCTTCGGCGCCCGCTTTGACGCACGGGTCGTTCCTCTTGAAACATTGATCCAAAGATCTGCATCTTCACGTATTTCCGTACATTTTGTGACAATCAAGACTGCTGTTAATCCAAACGCCTAACGATCACATTGATATTTAGGGATTAAAATAATGAGGAGGGCGAATCAATTCAATTTAATTTTATTCTATAACCCGTAGGTATTACAAGGAATTCCTTAAATACATATTAAAAATAGCACATGATATCTTGCCTTCATTTCTGTCTCAACAAACAATGTTAGACTTTTACATACTATGTATCAAATAATTACATATATAGGTCTACATAATTTACATATAATAAATGAGCACTGCATAGTTAACATAGATCACAATCAATAATGCCTACACTCCACAGCAAAATTTAATAATAATCCCGAGTCATTGCCAACATTTCCAAAGCTATGTTGATGTTTGTTCTATCTCTTCTAGATTTTCATCTTCTTCATGACCTGTTTTCTGGAAATGTTGGAGGGGACGGAGGAGGAGTATTCAGATTAATCTCCACTTCTGACCCAGTAGATAGAATCCTCCAACGTACTTCGTCCATAGTGAATGATAAGTTTTATTTTTACATCAACCAGTAGTTCATCTCCAATCAAGAAGGTATACTTCCCGTCTTTTCTTGCTTGAAACAACTTGGGAAAGAGATACTTCTTAATTTCCGTGTTCTTTAGATTCAGAGACATTATTAGCAAAATGAATGTGAACTGGTCTACTTCTAGAAGGTTGGATGGTGCCTAAAAGTCTCACACCTATAACTTCCTAATCCTCAAGAACGCAATTTAATTCCGTTCTAAAAATGTCCATCACCTTGATCTTGAGAATATTCAGAGTTTCTTTCCTTCTAGAACGTTGTGAAGAATCTCTGTTGTCCGTGTGCCGGTTCCGTTTCGTGTTATTTTTTCAGATAATGCTAGATTTTCTTCTATACTGTCAATTTTATTAATTTTTGTATGAGCAAGATAGTTTCTTGGCTGTTGGCAATGTCTTGCTACAGAGCATGAACCTGAGAATTCAAAACATTTGTATGTTCCTACGAAATGCAGTCACAGTTTTGAAGTTTGGTTGTGATTACGTCAAGGCATTGAATTACCTGTTGTATCTCGGAGGTCGACATTTTCGTAGTTGCAATTATTCAACGCGACACTAGTAGGCTCTTCGAGTGCTGCTGACTAAGGAATACGGTATTCGGTCGAGTATTTAGGAATGGGACAACACTGGGAATGGGATAGGCAGGTATGGACCGGTGATGGATGACATTAAACAATTTTCGCACAAAATTATGCTGACAAATGTAATTAAATTTCATTAATATTTGCTGAAAAAACTATAAAAACACCTGACGTATATCGCTCAATAATCAGAAAAAATGTGAATGTAGGTACTGCGAATGGTGACTCACTTACACTGGTGGTGCGGATCCAGTCATTGCTTTAAATTTTTATAGCGCCACAGTTCGTGCAATCTTGACTATGGTAGCTCCATTTACGGTCAAGCCTCGAAAACTACTCTCCGTTCCTTTGACACAATTCAATTCAAATGTCTCAGAATATCACTCGGCTATCTACAATCCACTCCTACAGGGTGATTCATTTATTCATTTATGTAATGTTACAAGAATGTAACGAACCACCATTATGCTTGAGACGAAAGCATTATCAGACAGGTTTTTGCTCAATAAAATTCACAGACTAAATGATTAAGATTTGGTGCAATTTCTGGCTCAACAAACCTTCCCCACTCTCGGCTTCCAGCATTACGGCGATTTATGACGCCATTGTCCATACTAGTCGCAGCTTGCCTGTTTCTCAGCAAGCTTACTCATTGATTCAAGTCACTATTCAATACTCTTTTATAGTACTATTCAAATATTCTTTTATTGGAGGATCTTCGGGTGCAACAGCGGCATTTCAGGAAGAGATTCAAGCTAGATTCCCCACAGGATATATTCTGTACACAGATGGATCAAAACTGTAGACACTTGTGGGTGTGATAAGGCCTTCAAGGTTAACTCTTCGTCATCAATCTTCACTTGGGAGATGTTAGCAATACGTGAGGATCCATGCGATTGCCATCCAAGAAAGTTTGATTGTTGTAGTGGCGGACTGTCGAAGTATTGTTGTCAAACTAGCGAATGGTTAGCATCAACAACTACATTTATACTAGCAACTACAGCGACATATACACTAGCAACTGCAACGACATATATACTAGCAACTAGCAGCTAGCAACTACAGACATATACACTAGCAACTATAACGACATACATACTAGCAACTATAACGACATATATACTAGCAACTAGCAGCTAGCGACTACAGCGACAAATATACTAGCAACTAGTAGCTAGAAACCACTGCGACATATATGCTAGCATCTAGCAACTACAGCAACATGTATACTAGCAGCTAGCAACAACAGCGACATATATACTAGAAACTAGCAGCTAGCAACTACAGTGACATATATACTAGCAACTACAGCAACATATATATTAGCAACTACAGCGACATATATACTAGCACCCAGCAACTAGCAACTACAGCAACATATATACTAGCAACTACAGCGTTGTAATTATGGTGATTCGTCTACGTTTCTGTAAACTAAGTGTTTTAATTATCATTTTAAATATGATTAATTAGGAAAGGGTGATAAGGCTCAATTTTAAAAAACAAATTAATCAGAAATCTAACTTCACCCCTTGGTTTGCCGGTTTCACGATGGGCTAAACATGGAATACAAACATGTGTACCTGACTTTGTACAGCTTTTCATAGTGCTCAGGGGAAAATTGTTAATTGAGCCCAAATGAGCCCACCCCACACATTACACCTGATGGTTATATGTGAATGAGTCCACAGTGTTCCTTCCAAAACTACAGCAACATCAGACTACAGCGACATATACTAGCAACTAGCAACTACAGCGTCATATATACTAGCAGCTAGCAACTACAACTACATATATACTAGCAGCTAGCAACTACAACGACATATACACTTCATTATATAGGCAGCTGAAAGACAGATGGGGATCCGTTTCCGAGAAATGAATCCTGACGTTTCCATGAGGTCATGGTTCGCCCATTCGGATTTTAGCAGGCAAGTGATCGGAATGATCGCAAGACTACGTTCTAATCATGGTATATGCGGAGCATATGTACACAAAATAGGGCTCAACAACTCGTCCCAATTTGGTCACTGTTTCACTGAAGAGGAAACATTAGAACCCATTTTTACGGTCTGCCCTAAACTCGCTGGCACAAGAGAAATTATGCTGAACGAAGTCAGTGGTCACTAGCACAATCCGCTACATTTTCAACAGATGATGTACTCACAACCATTTTCAGAGTATAAAGCCATTTGTTAATTCATTAAAAAATAAGAAATCAAAAGTTAGTTTGTTTTGTAAAATTGTTGATACATTTTTCGTTTTACTAATTGAATATATGCAAAAATAAAGGCTTCATGGCTATGGCCATAGGCTGATGACAAGTGAAGGAAAAAAACTATAAGAACTGCAAAGAAATCTAAATATCCAAAATCATTTTTGAATTGCAGGATTTCATTTATTATGAGTTTGTTTAAACATAAAATTGTTTTTTTTAACGATTTCTTTGCACTCAAATTGCTCAAATTTCAATACAATTTAACGAAATATAATACGGTAGGGAATTTAAGGAAATTCAATCATACGAGCAAGCTGCATGACTGGAACTTTTTAGTTATTTCTTTCATTTTTTTTTTGACATCATACGCTTATATTTCGTTTATGCACCAAATAGTTGGACAAGTGATTTTTTTTTGGACCAGTGAGCTGCGTAGAAGGGATTTCTAATACAGGAATGATAAAACTTGGCGAAATAATTTACAACATTTCTATTTTTACGCTCAGGAGTACTTTTTCTATCCATTGACCGTGTCGACCTATTTCGTACTGAATCGATAAACACTTCCGAATACGCCTTCGACATTTCGCCCAGTTTCCAAAGGGTCAGAGACTTGAGTGAACTCTTTTGTAATCATGGTGATTCGTCTACGTTTCTCTTGACTAAGAGTTTAAATTATCAGTACCTACACCTAGTTTTTACCCAACTCGGCCTCATCGGCATAAAACCGTGTTCAATTTGAGTGTTTTATTTGTTCATTATTGTTATTTTTATACTTAAGCGCTACAGAAATATTTTTCTATTCATGAAATCAAAATTCGAGGATCGTAAAAATACGGACACGCACTCGACCACAGCCATAAAACAAGATAACACAACCAACAACAGCTCCTGACGGATGATGTAATTGCGGCAATCGGGTAAAATATCTCATTTTTCAGATGTGGACAGTCCGTATCAAGAGTGCTTCCAGCAAGATTCACCTCACTCTTCCGACTGGCACAAGCCAATCAGAAGGCCGAACGCATTTACGGATTGCCGCATTTCCGCAATCCAGGATGGAAGTGAACCCACCTTCAAGTTTGTCAAGTTCTGAGCTGATCTGTGGAGGAAGAAGCTCAAACCGTGACGTCACCAGCGTGCAGTAGGTAATTTAGAAACTAAGTAAATAGTCGGGATTTCGCCTGAACCATTTCACTTTTCCCATCAGTTATGAATACAAAAAAGGATTCTGGAAAAAAAATTTGAATCGATTCATGAAGCTCAGAAAGGATAAACTATTTCAATACCACGGGACAGATAAACTCTTGTGGTACAACAGGAATACTCACAAAGATCCGTCGAAAAGAGTAAGTAGAATGCTCGCATCATTGTTGTTACTCACCTGCAAGAAAAAAATGAAATGAATTTAGTACAAACAAAGTTCAAACAATATCTATAGTAAATTTTAGACAATATCTCTACAGCGATGCGTACTCATTAATTTGCCATAAAGCCCTAAGACAAGCCTTATATACGACGTTTACATCTATTGTGTTCTTTGATGTACGAAACAGATTTGCAGGGGGTCCCTAACCCTTCAAATCCACTTTTAAAATTTCGAAGCGATCTAAATAGCCAATTTTCGTAGAAAATGGAGCTATTGAAATGGCTCCAAAAATTTTGAAATCAAAATTTTCGGAACTTTTCTTCATTGAAATCCGTTATGAGACTCTGAGGCATTCTGAAACGAATCCTAGAATTTTACGCTTTTTCACACACATATATATATATATATATATATATATATATATATATACTAGCTGGTTCACCCGTGCGTTGCACAGGTTGACTTGAACATTATCAAATAGCCTGTGACCCAAGTAATTCTGATAGATTCGCCCACTCAGATCCCCAGCTGGTTCAGTGACGTTCAAAACGCTTCAACACCCCCCCCCCCCCCTCACCATCCCACTGGGTCAGATTTCAAAATTTGAAGAAAGTAGTCTTTGACTTGGATTGGAGTAATCCAAACATATTCGACAATCAAATCCCCCAGTTTGTTCAGTGATGACAAAGATACCCCATTCTCCCCCCCCCCCCTTCCCCTAAAACACCCCCTTCTATGGGTTAGATTTGAAAATTTGAAGTAGCCTGTGATTGAGGATAGAATACTCCAAACATATTCGACAACTCAGATCTCCAGCTGATTCAGTGACTTTCGAAACGCTTTTACCCCCCCCCCCCCCCCACCCCCTACCCCCCCAGCCCCTCCATTGTGGGTCAGATTTAAAAATTTTGAAAAAGTAGTCTTTGACTTGAATTGGAGTAATCCAAACATACTCGACAATCAAATCCGCACTTTGTTCAGAGATGACAAAGATACCCCATTTCTCCCCCACCCCTTCCCCTAAAACCCCCCCCCCCCCCCCATATGCGGCGGATCAACAACTACACCTTTTGAACCTTCTCTGTACTTCCACAAATAATTTAAGGCTAAAATTAGACAAATCGGTCCAGCTGTTTCGAGTTTTAGCGGGACTAACGAACAGCAATTGATACCTATATATAGATGTGTGTGTTTGTGTGTGTGTTTGTGTGTGTGTGTGAGTGTCCTTCCAGACGATAACTGCCCTAAGGATTGAGATAAAAATTCCGTTCTTGCCCCAAAAAATCAAGCTTTCAATTAAAAAAAAGACGAGTTCGTTGGCCAGCATTTTTTGAGCACATTAAATTTATCAAATTTCAATCAAGTTCTGAAAAAATCACTAAAAACAGCAAAAACCGGCTAAAAATCGTTAAATTTATACTTTTTAACAGAATATGGCTCAAATAACGTTTATTAACTATAAAATAGAATAATAACAAATGTATGTACAACATTATGCTGAAAAACGTACTTTCATTTCATCGAAATGTGCGAAAAAATCGATGAAAACTGCAAGAAACTTGAAAATCCAAAATCTATTTTTAGAACGAGGTTTTTGCGACGAAATTGGTAGTTAAAAATTTCTTTTCCCTTTATGTCCTTCATTTTCAAACACAGTAACATGATATAGTACGATAATTTACGGAAATTCGCTCTTAAAATCATGCTGCATGACGAACTTTTTTCATGGGAAATTCACTTGGCTCCCAATCTTGGAAACAAACCCTCATCATCCACCAACTTCTGCATTGGGTTTAGCAAAACCTGTTTAAAAATCTTCAACATTGTGTTCAGCAATGATATTCCACGGTAATTTTTGTCCACAATCGTATCTCGATAATTATTTGTTGCGTCTCCAAGATGTGTCTATTATTAGACAACCTTCGAACTTATATTTTATAGTATTCTTTCAGCTATTTTTACTGAGTAACGACCGTTGGTCCGGCTGTTGTAAATCAATCAAGCATAAAGCGGAAATTATTACGAAAAGTGTTATTTATCAAGTTCTGACAAAGGCACTATTTCCAGACGTGAAATTACTCGGCGTTTCATAATGACAAAGAAAACTTCACGTGATTTACAATGCGATTAACAAGAAATATTGAGCGGTTTCGCAAAATTAATATTTTCAAGGCGTAGAAGCTAATTTTGGTTCGGAAATGACAAAATGTACGGAGGAACATCTCAATACCAACCCGCATAATCCACGATAGTTTCATCCAATTCGGAATAAATCGATTCAATACAATTTTATAGTATAAACCGTAGGTACAAGGAGTCCTTAAATACATATTAAAAATAGCACATGATATCTTGCCTTCATTTTTGCCTCATCAAACAATGTTAGACTTTTAATTACTTATATAGGTCTACATTTACGTATAATAAATGAGCACTGCATAGTTAACATAGGTCACAATCAATAATGCCTACACTCCACAGCAACATTTCAATAATAATTCCGTGTCATTCCCAAAATTTCCAAAGCGGTGTTGATGTTCGTTCTATCTCTTGTAGATTTGCATCTTCTTCTTGACCTGTTTTCTGAAAATGTTGGGAGGAGACGGAGGAGGAGTATTCAGATTAATCTCCGCTTCTGACCCAGTAGATGTGGAATCCTCCAACTTAATTTGTCCATAGTGAATGATAAGTTTTTTTTTCACCAACCAGTAGTTCATCTCCAATCAATACGGCATGCTTCCCGTCTTTCCTTACTTGATACAACTTGGGCTAGAGATGTTTCTTAAATTCTCGTGATCGTCTGTCGTAGAACTCGGATGTATTAAATTGGGATCCCTTGAACTTGTAAATGTTCTGGCATACTTTAGATTGAGAGAACTTATTAGAAAAATGAATTTGAACTGGTCTACTTCTAGAAGGTTGGATGGTGCCTAAACGTCTTACACCTACAGCTTCATAATCCTCAAGAAAGCAATTTAAAAATGAAAGCATCGATAAAAATGTTTTTCCATTTTTATATTGTTCCTAGATACCTTCAGACACAAACTTAGCCCTTAGTTTCCCCATTTGGGCGTGTAGAAATTTTTGAGAAGGCATTGAGTGTGATAATTGGTCGTATGCTTGAAATTAAGGTTTTGGTGTAGCAGGTATTGATGATTTATTCGCCTCCAAAACTGGGGAAATTCCCCAAGACGAAATATACCATGTATTCTATACACGTTTAGGTGTACCTGATCATTTTTTCACATTTTTTTGGTGCATCACCAAGAGTAAGCAGTGATAATGAGGGTTTTTGGAATAATCATATGATCATTTGATAGAGTGCCAAAAAAGCAGGTCATCTCCGGTCGTCCTGGGACTAAAATAATCCGACGACGCACGCATTCAAGTGTCTTGTGTATTAATTTGATCGCCGTTCTCCGCCGTCGGTGATCACAATGAACGAAAACGTCGAGGAAGGCAAGTGACGGCACCCGCCTATCAACTCCTGCTTTGACGAGTCAGAGTAAACAAACACTAAGTGCGAACTTTGTCCCGAGAATGAATGTTACGATTCATTCTTTGTCTAGAAAAAAAGTTCTTTGAGAGTATTCTTCTATCACTATCAAATCATTCAACGTCAGCGGAAGCATGGTACCTGACATTTAAACGCACATTGTGGAAAAAGAAAATCGTAACATCGTGGTAAAAAAATTATCTCTTGAAATTCCATATTCAGTTCTTTGCGAGATTTTATTTAAGTGGAAGTGATTTTGAGAAAGATCTGTGCGAACGATACCAAAATTTGGAAGAAACGGTTTTACATCAGGTGAATAAAAAATGATTAAGTAACCCATTTCGGTTATACTTACGTTCCTTCAAAATAATTATTCAGCTTGATTTAATATTGATTCAGCCGTTAAAATCCAGGAATCGTTTCAGAATACTTCAAAACGGATTTCCACGATGAAAATTTTTTTTTATTTTTATTTTAAAAATTTTGGAGCCATTGCAATAGCTTCATTTTCTAAGAAAATTCGCTAAAACGTTGCTATCCGATTAGCCATTATACTCGTAGTTAGCGAGTTGGGAATGGTTTCAATCGACTCAGCACTCCAAAAAACATGAAAATCCATATCAAGTTCAACCACTTGACTCATCCAAGAGGTTTTTGCACAAAAACTGCTGTTTCCATCCACTGTGCGCCGGTCCCTCAACTCAGGTAGATTGTACCTTGCAGCTAGAGCCGCAAACTGATCTTGGCCGGCCGGAACTCTCAGCTTGTAACAGAGGAACCTGAAAAACTTGCGCTGTACACGCTCCAAACGATCTTTGTACTCCTCATAAAACGGAGACCATATGGGACTCTCCTACTCCATAATAGGGCGAACTAGAGATTTATAGAGCGTAACGATTGCCTCAGGTGATTTAAAGTTACGCGCGCACCTTTTGAGGAATCCCAAATACTTCAGAGCTCTTGATGCTATAACATTCACATGGTCATTGAAGGAAAGCTTAGAATCTAGGAACACGCCAAGAAGGTCACGACTGCACTCGTGCATGTATGAATAAATGTAAGCGAATTAACGGAAAAGGTCAATTTTTTAAACAAGTAAAAGTTTTCATTTTTTGGATAATTTCAGAAAAACAACTATCGTTCTGTTTCTGAAGAAAATTGTTTTGCGGTTGTATAACAGAAAAGACCGTATGCGGTCGTATAACGAAAAACACCCAAGCTTCGGTCTCAGTGCGCGATCTACAGTTCTCGAACTCATCAGAACTTGTGGAACCGCGTTCTGCACTGCGAACGATTTCAGGACTTGGAAGTGGAATAACCTGTGTTGTTGTTCGTAAAGTGTTAACCTCTGGTACTCTTTTTCAGAATATTTTTAGTTCCCGTGAATATATTACTTATTATGCCCGTGTGTTGCCCACGGCAATTAAAAAGGAAAAAATTCACGATGACGGAGGAGTATACCTATTCGGAAAAAAATTGAGTTTCGTGGATGTAGACGAGATCCAACTATAACTTCAATCTCGTCCTCACCATTTACAAACCAAACACCATCGTCGGAACTATCGTTTTCCGAACTTGACGAGCTAGTTGACATTTCGATCATAGAATAGGTACTTATACTCTACTCTACTTATACTCCATACTAACGTAAGAAGGGAGTTGTTTACTCCATGAGATCAGAAAAATTGTGAAATGCGCATGCCTTAACTACGTCCTTGCGTTCGAGTTCTGACAGTTCCGAAAAAAAAAGGGGACTGTCAGAACCGTTCCGATCTTGGTTCGCAAAACACTGCGATCGCCGAACTCGGCGTTCCGGAACTGGGCGTTCTGGCACTGCGAACGACAATTAAACTCGACGACGCTTGCCCAGAACCGTTCCGAACTCGCAGAACGCACACTGAGAACGAAGCTTCAATTTCGCAACTGGAAATGATGAAAAAGAGGAGAATGCGTATAGGCAAATCGAATTGGATAGGTCTCCCATGAAGTAATGTGTTTGGGTACAAGGTGCACAATGCGGTTAGGTAAAATTGAATGAATTGAAAATACACCAAAACATGAGAAAAAGAAGGGCGAGTTATCTCAGTTCTCAAGGGTTTAAATTAGAACCAGTTAACATCGGAACATGGAATGAAAAGAAAAGCAGAGGAAAACGTGTTCAGTGCATATAAGCTTACTAGTTAATTCAAAATGAGCTGCAATCCAGCGGTATCCTCACGGGAGCATTCAGATTTTCAAAAACTCAGGGAAAGTGTGTACCGAGTAAGGATGAAGCTGTTACCTAACCCCTCTAATAGTCACGAAGGAAGCCGTTAACAAACCTGACTAATTTTGTGAAGGATGGAAAATTCTATAAATCACTGTACTATATACTGTACATAAAATTCTGTATACTGATACTGAAAGTATACACATATTTACGATAAGGAAAACCTGAAATTACTCGCCATTTCTGAACACTTAAAAATGGTACTTTTACTTATGCACCCAACCAGTGGTCAATAGCACGCATTGCAATTCTGAGTTACTTTACCCAAACGCATTACCTTTCGTCTGAGGTCTGTACCCTATCAGGACGAAATCGCCCGTCAGGCGAAGCCTCGTAGTGATGCTTGATAGAATTTACATCTCGCCTGCGCAGAGTGAAATACTAATTTGAAAACTATAAAACTGGTAAGAGACAATCTACACTCTCTGAGAATTTCACCATTTGGTTAAAAAGTGTGGAAATTAAGCTTGTCACAAGGATTTCACATTTGCGCATGCGCCGAAGCTACTCTTGAAGTGGCCGGCTTTAAATTTATATGAAAAGTTTAAATCGTCATCCCTCAACTAGCTTGCAGGAATTTACTTTTGCTTTTCTAGAGTGAGGAATTTATTTGGGATCAATGAAGCTAATAGGGGACTATCTACACTCTAATCCGCACATTCCCTGAAAATTTCATCAAAATCGGATGAAAACTGTGGATATCAAGTTTGTCGCAAAAATTTGCGGACACACAGACAGACAGACATTGAACCAAAGTTGTTCAGAATGGTCTAAAACGTGAAATGCAAGTGGAAATTTTGATTTTGGAGATAAAATATTGTTCTTTCCCCGAAAGTTAAAACAATGCTTCCACTACCTGTACAGAGTTGGGCGTAATCGTAATCTAAATTATGATTACTATTACACTCATAGGGTTTTAGAGTTTATTTATTAAACTCTAAAAATTACAAAAAATTCAATAATATATTAAATAATACAGATTGTTATTTGAAATAAGACATAATTTACGATAAGAAAGTACGACAAAAATAATATGGTAGATACATGAACTACTATAAATACAATACCCTTCTCCACAACAATTATAAATGACGGAATTGGAATATTTGACAATGGATTTAAGAGAGTAAATTTTTGGGTGGCACTTGAGTTTAGGTTTAGAGCAAAAAGGATGATAAATGGTATTTCAAAGAAGACAGGGAGAGGTTGAAAAAGTCGACTTCGTACACTAGAGCTTAGAAAAGCATTGGTTTCACGAGGTGGGCGACAGAGGGGACGATTGTATAAATAATTTACGGCGGAAAATGGGACAAAAAAACAGAGAATCGGAGCGTGTGGCGTGAGGCACATTAATATTAACAAGGGCTAATAAAGAAGGGCAGTCCAAGCTGTTGATTAGAAGTTTGTGGAGGAATACGATGTCAACCACAAATCGTCTGTCCTTCAGAGGAGAAACACGGTATTCCAAGCCTAACCTGGAAAAATCGAGGTTTTCGGGAGGTATACACAGCTAGTACCCCAGATACCTCAGGAAGCGACGCTGGACCCTTTCCAATTGCATTTTGTACACACTATAGTAAGGAGACCACACAACTGAGCCATACTCGAGGATGGATAAAACAAGGGCTTTGTATAATAGAACTATAGCTTTGGGGTTAAAAAAAATCTCGATTATTACGCTTGAGAAACCTCAACGCACGGAGAGCCCTAGATGTGATGGAATCCATATGATCAGAAAAGTTCAGTCGCGAATCAAGAACAACCCCAAGATTCCGGATAACGGAGCAACGCTGAAGCTGATGGCCACCAATTGTATAGTCAAACTGGATGAATTTTTGAGACCTGTAAAATGAGATCACAGAACATTTGGATGGGTTCAGGGCTAAGCTGTTCAACGAACACCACTCCATCAGGTTATCAAGAGTTGTGAATACAATTACGAACCTGAAGATACGATTACAATTACACTTATGATTACATTCGCAATCACAGTTTTTCTGTGATTATATTCGTAATCACAACTTTTTTGTGCTTACAACTGTAATCACAAGTTTTTATTGTGATTTTAGCCGTAACAACCGATCTTCCCTATAAAGTACCGTAGATTTTGCCCTGTAATTACAGTCATAATCTTTTTTTTTTTCTATGATTACAGCCGTAATCTTAGTTTTTCCTGTGAATGCAATTGTTTGCGATTACGATCGAATTCACCTGAAAAACCTGAGTGTAACAATCATAATAGCAACAAAAGTTGTGATTCATTTATTTCATTGAATTAAATTTTCTTATACAATTACACATATGCAACAAAAGCTCTTATATCTAATTATTAAACGCATAATATAAATTATGAAATTTCACGTATTAATTGCTTACACAATATGCAAGAGTACATGAGCACAAATTATATAAAACAACTATTATCTTCTATACTAATTCAGTAATTTTTTTTAGTAGTACATAATTTAAAAGTCATTTTCCAAGTTTACGAATATAATCAAAGAAAACCTGTGATTACGAACGTAAACATAATCGTAATTATTGTGATTATAAGTGCAATCGCAATCATATTTTCAGGTTCTACGATTATAATCGTAATTTTAAACACAACTCTAAGACCCTATGATTGTGATCGTAATCACGATAACGATTTCGCCAAACTTAGTCTGCAGGTAGACTCGGAAGCCATACAAAATTGGCACAAACGGTACGATAAATTCGAGATCAAAGAGACATTTCCTACAGGAAATCGTAAAAATCTGACCATACAATGGGCATTGTCATAGCGAGCGGGGCAGTGGCAGAAGGTTGGTTGAGGCAGGTCGGGGGTCTGACGTTGGGGCAGGTCGGGGTCTCACCGGAGCCTCCCTGCAGGAGCCTCCCCTACCGCGTCTTTCGACCGCCGCCGCGCCCACTCGCCACAGGTGCGAGCTTCCCCTCCGTGTAGCTTCCACTCGATCAGACTTTACTTGAAGGCACAACCCCAAGTATTTCCACGTAAGTGAAACCCAAGTATTTCCACCAAAGTACGAGAACTCATTAATTAAGATCTTGCAGAGATAACCATACAGGTATTCAAAAATACTCTTATAGCATTTCCAGACCAAATTAAACTTTATCCAAACCAAATTAAACATTTTCCAAACCAAATTGAACCTGAACTTTTTCCAAACCGAATTAAACCTTTTCCAAACCTTTGCTCAAAGGTACAACCTCACCTATGTCCATGTAAGCTAAACCCACGTATTTCCACCAAAGTACGTGAACTCATTAATTAGGATCTTGCTGTGAAAACCATACAGGTATTTAACAACACTCTTATAGCATTTCCAGACCAAATTAAACTTTATTCAAACCAAATTGAACCTTTTCCAAACCAAATTAAACCTTTTCGAAAACAAATTGAACTTTTTCCAAACCAAATAAACCTTTTCCAGACCAAATTAAACTTTATCCAAACCAAATTAAACCTTTTCCAAACCAAATTGAACCTTTTCGAAAACAAATTGAACTTTTTCCAAACCGAATTAAACTTTATTCAAACCAAATTGAACCTTTTCCAAACCAAATTAAACCTTTTCGAAAACAAATTGAACTTTTTCCAAACCAAATAAACCTTTTCCGAACCGTTACTTGAAGGCACAATCCCACGTATATCCACGTAAGCTAAACCCACGTATTTCCACCAAAGTACGTGAACTCATTAATTAGGATCTTGCAGTGAAAACCATACAGGTATTCAACAACACTCTTATGCATTTCCAAACCAAATTAAACCTTTTACAAACCTAATTAAACCTTTTCCAAACCTTTTCTTGAAGGCACAACCCCACGTATGTCCACATGAGCGAAACCCACGTATTTCCACAAAAGTACGTGAACTCGTTAATTAAGATCTGCTTTGCACCATACAGGTATTCAACAACACTCTTATGCATTTCCAAACCAAATTAAACCTTTTACAAACCTAATTAAACCTTTTCCAAACCTTTTCTTGAAGGCACAACCCCACGTATGTCCACATGAGCGAAACCCACGTATTTCCACAAAAGTACGTGGACTCATTCATTTAGATCTTGCTGAGGAAACCATACAGGTATTCAACGAAAATCTTATAGCACTTCCAGACCAATTTAAACTTTATCCAAACCAAATTAAACCTTTTCCAAAACAAATTTAAAGAAAATTTTTTCTCAATCACTGAAAACTCTCAAAATGACCATCATGAATATAAACTGACTTAAAAGGTTGTGTTATGGGCGCCTGTAGACTTTAAAAAAAAGGAAAACCTCCAATGACAAGCTTGCATAATAAAGTAACTTTTTTCGAACAGTGAATTAAGGGTACCCGGAAAGTGTACCGTTTTCGGAATAGATTAACGTTGATTTCCCTATCTCGAACCGAAATAATGCGACAAACTTTCCGGGTACCATTACACTGCTGGAAAAAGTTACCTTATTATGCGACCTTGTCATTCGAGGGTTTTCTCTTTTTTTCAAGTCTGCATGCGTCCATAACACAACATTTTAGTCAGTTTATATTCATACCGGTCATTTTGAGTTTTTAGTGATTGAACAACAAGTTTAATTGTGACCGTGCAAGGGAAAAGGTAGCATAACTTGCCAAGGCTTTTTTTCAGGAGAACAAAAAACCAAAATTGGGTCAAAAAATGACTTTTTTTTTTGGTAATATTTTTGGGGTCCCCAATAATGATCAAAACTTGAATTTTCTACATTTTTCATTGTATTTACAATAAGACTTTACAAAGAAGGCCTTTCTGTCCTTGAATTGGTTTTTTATTATTATCTACTACTTATTAGGTATTCATTATTATTATTTTTATTATTATCTATCATTGGTTTTTTATTTATTATTACCTAACAGTTCCTGGGGGAGGATAATAAAAATATTACAAACATTGGAGAATAATAATAATTAAAAAAAAAAAAAAAAACCAATTCAAGGACCGAAAGGCCTTTTTTGTTAAGTGTTGTTATAATTTGAACTGTCCTGATGAAGAAACGTTGTATTTATAATCGCGAAAAACTGCAATTTTGCAAGTCTGCTGAGAATCAGCTGAAATCTGCTGAAAATTTGCAATTTTTGGGACCGCTTTTTTCAAACGATTTCAAAATAACGATTTTGTTCAGCATAATGTGGAGAAAAATATAAACTCAGATTTTACCTCTTGTAAGTTAACCTCCCTTTTTACTTGCACGGTCCCAATTTGGTTTGGAAAAAGTTTAATTTGGCTAGGAAAAAGTTTAATTTGGTTCGAAAAAGGTTTGATTTGGTTTGGAAAAGATTTTATTTGGTTTGGAAATGCTATATATACTCTGATTTTACTGAGTGCAACATAAAAAATACGTTTTTGAAGGTTTCTTGCAAAACCGTTTTCAAAACTGGCATAGGCCAAATGTTTCCCACACCAGAACAGCAAGGACCTCGAATATTTCACTGCCCTGAATTCATTTTAAGAACTATCAAAAGTCAGTTATTTTGGTAGCCTCAAACCCATTACTTAGTAATTTGCTGTTTCCTTTTCTTCAGTTCATTCATTGGTTGTATTTATTGTAATTAAATGAGTGCTGAGGAACTTAGCTCCACCGGATAGCCAAAGTGTTTTACAAACACGGCATGACAGAATGTAGTATTATCGTTTTTTATTAAATAATCGGTAATGATTTATGAAGTATTCACATATGTCTCGTTTTGTTTTGTATACTATATGAGTGATTAATTTTCTTTCATGCCAATTTTCTACTTCTACGTGCCCCGTGTACAAGATCTAACATAAGTACATACAGAGTACTACAGTACATACGAGAGGAGCCAATTTTTGGGCCAACAGCACCATGTAAATGTTTCCACGGAATTTGACAAACCCTAGTTTCCACAAATCTCATTTTATGTACTTGTTAGCGAATATTCGTAGAAAAAAGTTCCATTCATGCAGCATGATCGCATGAGCAAATTTTTGTCAATGTCTTTATTGTATAACGATAAATTGCTTTGAAATTAGAGCTTTTTGAGTGCAAGGAAATTTTCAACTTTTAATTTTATGGCAAAAACGTATTCTAAATAATAACCTGCTATTCAAAAAGAGGTTTTGAATTTGTAACTTTTTTTCAGTTTTATCGATTTTTTAGCAAATTTTAATGACATTCAAGTACATTTTTCAGCATAATTTTTTGTTCATGAATTTTTTAATGTTCTATTTTATAGTTAATAAACTTTATTTGAGCAATATTCCGTTAAAAAAATATAAATTAAACAATTTTTAGCCTTTTTGTTTTTTTTAGCCACTTTAGCGAATTTTGTAGAAAAAGAAGATATTGCAATGGCCCCCAAAATGTTTAAAATCAAAATTTTCGAAAATGTTTTTTTATTGTAATACGTTTAGAGGTATTCTGAAACGAATACTAGAGTTTAACGTTTATTCATATATATGAATATATCATTCCAGACGATACATCTACTTATTGAGATAAAAATTCCGTTCTTGCGCCAAAAAATTAAGCTTTCCGAACGAATTTCGTTTGCCAGCACTTCTTGAGCACATTAAATTGGGAAATTTCAAAAATTGTGCTTTGAAAATCACTAAAAATTAAAACAATTACCCAAGCCCTGCCTCTTTGGAGCCCCCCCCCCCCCCCCACCCTTCTTGAAAGCCCCGCAAGTGTGATGGATAGAAGTTGCTCCTCTTTCTCGATTCTTGAAAACGCTGGAGCTGGGGATACTGGGGATATTCCTGAAGTTATTCAATCTTCAGGATATCCTCTAAGTGTAGCAGGTTAATCGCCTCTCCTTTTCGAAGGAGTAACTACTCCATCACCTCCATTGTCACAAGTTCATGATTCGATCGCAATCGAGCAATGATTTGGATCAACTTCCTGTAAATGTCAAATGAACAGAACCATGGTCGCATTGAAATTGAACTCAAGCCCAGTCGGCGATTATATACAGAGTCGTTGGCCTACAAGCCTGAAAATCAACATTGGTGGATCAGTTTCACCCGTCTTTGTTATCCCCTCTCGAGGCATCTCTCGTAGTTTTCGACTTTGGGACCACGCATCCATTTATTCCGCAGAGTCATATGCTATCATGGAGGCTTTTATTATGTCCATGAGGAGCGGAGCTCCTTGGCAAGTGTGGTCATATTCTTTGATTCAAGAAACCTAACTTTGGAACTCCAAAACCTAATTCCTTAATCGAAGCTCTCTAAAAAATCGAAGCCTATATATTACAAAACCTGAGCGCACTTAAAACTCTAGGAACCCGAGTTGTGATTGGTTAGGTCCGTGGACACCGTGGTGTATCTGGAAACGAAGCAGCAGGCCTTGAGGGTAATAGTGCCATTCTACTCTTCTGCGCGAGAATCTCTTAGCAAAAAACGCTGCAAATTATTTCACAAAGGTTTATTATTTTTTCAATTGAGTATGATCGTAGTTTTAGTTGGCTTGCGTACGTCATAAGGCCCGTCCAGACTCCTCGGCGTGTCCTACTTCGAGTTGCCACAACCTATACTTCTATAATTATATACGCATGTTTATATTTCTCGATTTGAGCTCCTATCTATTCAAATAGTTATTGCCTTAATAATATCATTATCTAAGTACGTACGAAAAGTCGAGAGGATATGTTATTAAATATGCGTAGGAAAAGCTTTGGTATTAACACACAAATATGACCTTGAAAAACGCTGCAAATTATTTCACAAAGGTTTATTATTTTTTCAATTGAGTATGATCGTAGTTTTAGTTGGCTAGCGTACGTCATAAGGCCCGTCCAGACTCCTCGGCGTGTCCTACTTCGAGTTGCCACAACCTATACTTCTATAATTATATATGCATGTTTATATTTCTCGATTTGAGCTCCTATCTATTCAAATAGTTATTGCCTTAATAATATCATTATCTAAGTACGTACGAAAAGTCGAGAGGCTATGTTATTAAATATGCGTAGGAAAAGCTTTGGTATTAACACACAAAAATTACCTTGAAAAAAACATATTCATGCCTCGAAGGAACGCCGGCGCCGTACCCACCACAAGGTGCCGCAGCGCCGGCGCCTCCTCTCACTCCATCCCCCCGCTCACCCCCCTCTCCACCCACCGTGACCCCCTGCCAAGCGTGCCAGGCGTGCGCGCGTCAAAAAGACACTTTTTCGCCCGTTTTTGGCCCATAGCATCTATGCGAGTAAAGCGATCGGGATGGTTAAACGTTAGGACCAACTAGACCCTAAATGGAGTCTATGTGCAAAAGAACGGGTTTTTTAAGTAAATTCTTAGGCCTTTTATGGCCCGGACGGCGGACGGCGAACGGCGGACGGACATTTCAAATTTGGATTCTACGCACCTTGAAACGTAAAGTGACAAAGTTTGAGGGGGGGTTATAAAAATTTTTTGCTACACGATCACATAGGCTTATTATTGGAAATAATAAACCAAAAACATACTCATGCCTCGAACGAACGCCGGCGCCGTACCCACCACAAGCCGCGGCGCCGGCGCCTCCTCTCACTCCACCTCCCCCCCCCCCCCCCCCCCCCCCCCCCCCCCCCCTCACCACCCACCGTGACCCCCTGCCAAGCGTGCCAGGCGTGCTCGCGTCGGAAAAGACACGTTTTTGCCCGTTTTTGGCCCATAGCATCTATGCGAGTAAAGCGATCGGGATGGTTAAACGTTAGGACCAACTAGACCCCAAATGGAGTCTATGTGCGAAAGAACGGGTTTTTTAAGTCAATTCTTAGGCCTTTTATGGCCCGGACGGCGGACGGCGAACGGCGGACGGACATTTCAAATTTGGATTCTACGTACCTTGAAACGTAAAGTGACAAAGTTTGAGGGGGGGTTATAAAAATTTTTTGCTACACGATCACATAGGCTTATTATTGGAAATAATAAACCAAAAATCACGTTGATATCGCCAGTAGAACGGTCATAATTCACTTTTGAATGTTGCTCAAACTTTGAACGCGTTTTTCTCAAAATAAGGTTTCCAGGAAACCAGATTTTGAAAAATCATATCTTTGGAACTAATAAAGATAGGATTTTTTGTTGGAAATACCAGGGTTTTCAGCAGGATCTCTAGAATCCAGAAATGGCAATAACTCAATATTAATTTACATCCGGTAAGACAAGTTCTTTTCCTAGAACGGGTCACTAATTTTAACTACGTTCGAAATCCCCATCAGAATATGATTGTAAATTATGTCAACTTTGAAGTTGGATAGCTTGAGTAAAACGCTTCTACAATCAGTCAAAACAACGACAAAATGTTCTGTACTGGCCATCGCGTAACGAAAACCTTCGGCTCTTACGATTTCTCCTTAGTTGAAATACGTCATGTGCAATGACGTCCAATATCTATTCTAAGACCACCTCGATCTTTACTTTAAGGGTCATTCAGATAACCGAAGTGAAGTGTCAATGTTGTTGACCATCATTATCTGGTATATATAATGTTTCTGATATTTATATAATATCGGTGGGAAGAAAAAATCTCCCAGCGATAAGAAGATAGGTAGATGTTATATATAGGTAAAAGATACAGGTATTTACATGGGTTTTATAACCTTTTTCTCACGACTATTTCAAACCGTCCAGCGAAAGTGTTTAAATATGGTCAGCTATCGGTCGCATGTGCCTGCCTCACTAACAGATTTTGATTGAATGTCCTATCTTCTGAACTTCAAACGTGGACATGTATTTTCTTACCGTTAAGATCAGAAGCTTGCTCCAGAGAGTTTTAGCGAATTTTTGTAAAAAATGAAGCTATTCAATGGCTCCAAACAAGTTGCAATCCAAATTTTTGAGAAATTCCATTAAGGAAATTCATTTTGAGACATTCTAAAACGATTCCTGAAGTTTGGCAGAAAGTTATATAAATTTAATAAATCGACCAGAATTGAACTTTTCTTACACATTTTCACAAAGCAGAAAGCGAACTAAAATGTAGGTTTTTCACTGTTTTCAAATCTCAATAAATGAACATCTTTAAGAGTTTCCAGTCCAAAATTTTATGAGCCCCAAAATTATACATTACATGTGGCAATTCAATATCTTCAAAAACTCAGTATTTCACAATTTTTGAAACTTTTAGCGCGGAATCGAGCCCGTTTGCGCACCCTTAAAAATCAAGTGATGCGTCATTTCTTCTAAAGTTTTACATAGAATTCAAATCTCCAATAAAAAATGGGTGATCCTGTGACGGTGCCAGAAGGCACCCCTCGTGTACTTCCAAAATTTTGTCTGATAAATGAAATGTGTTCTGCATTAATTAATGCAGAACACATTACATTTAGCTTAAGCTAAATTCGAGAAAACATGAAAACAAGTCTTCTCTTTAAATTTAATTAAAATTTACACGAAAGTCATAGGAAGAATCGATGGGAGAAGGAATGCAGAGAAGGGGACGATCCTCACAAGTCGGGATTTTCTCCTGAGTCGAGCAGTGGGAGAGTGAGTGGGCAAAGCCCCTCCGTGAGTTACAGAGGACGCAAAAGTTCGTGGTATAGCTACAATAAAAATGAATCATTTTGCGCTTCTAACTTCAGTACCTCCCAAACACCTTCAATTGGAGAATGTGATTATTAAAACACAATTACTACAATTATTATACGGATCCAATTGCCAAGCAACTTTAGACGCTCTTGGAAATAAAGAAATTCTTACTAGATTCGTTTGATGGGCAAAATTGCGTGAATATTTTACAGCCCCTCGGAGAGGAGTAAAGTCACCCAGTCAACGAAATGGAAATGTGAATACTGCAAACTGAAATAAAGTCGTTCCCCACTATCTTCTGGGGCTATGCGATTTTTCCCTAGAAAAATATCCATTGTTCAGTATCCACCAAATTCCCCTACGAACTTCCCCCACTTTCCACTGCCTACTTGATCAACCTTAGTTGTTTCCCGTATTCTTTAATCGATTTTTAATTATTGGTATATCGTATGAATTATACCATTTACGAATTAAATCACAGTTAAAATACTCGTTAAGGAAAAATATTAGTTTTCTGTGGTGATTGAAATAGTTTAATAGAAAATATTAAAACAATCTATTGTCACTAATGTAAAACTAGCATTATCCTACCAAAAAATGAATTTGACGGCTGTTTCGGAAACCCCCGAATGTCCTCTTTCGAGGGATTCATGGTAAATCAACTTTCTCCTTCGCATACGTGAAAGTGGGGACACATACGGAGCTATTTGATTAGTCAAAAAGTTCCTTATGTGTCACCACGCGATTTATGAGTCACTAAGTTGAGAACTCTAAAACTCTTTTTTTGTTGATCTCTGACTAAACAAAGTTGATGTTTATATTGTGTAGGATGTTAGATTCTTGAATAACATGCATCTTATATCTACCAACAGACTAGGGACCCCCGACGGAGAGTCGGGCTCACCTGAACTGGGCACCAGCGGCAACTAAACCGCCTGAACTGGGCACTTTCCAAATCTTAGGTAGGCAGGGACTGCTCTAGAATCTTTATCAAGGGATTGACTACTTGATGTTATGTATTTTTGAGATGCGAGCTTGAGATGCGAGCTTGCGAGCATCCAGATTACCAAACAATACACATCATTCTGACCTATATTCTATGTCCAACTAATCTGAATTGTTAGTAAGGGATTGACTACTTGATGTTACGTATTTTGAGATGAGAACTTGCGAGCATCCAGACCAGCAAACTATATAAACCTTCTAATGTATTTACACGCTAGATGGATTTGAATATAGCGTCGGGACAGATACAGAACTTTTTGACCAGGCAAATAGTTTCGTATGCGACCCCACTTTTTTCAATTCCATATTTCTCATGTTCGCAAAGGAGAAAGTCAATCTACCACAAAAACATGGAAAAGACGAGATTCTGAGGTTTCCGAAACAGTCGCCAAATTCATATTTTGATAGGTCAATGACAGATTTACATTATTTAGAAAGTGGGGACACATAGGGAACTACACCCGGGTATTACCACTTGATTTTGAAAGCAAAATACAATGATTTACTTCTGTCTTATACGTAAAGGCCGCTATGCTCTTACTGCATCCACATACACACTATCGATCGTAACATCATCCGACTGTATACATCATACGCCTTTGGTAAACTACATTGTTATTTTGAACAACTAAACCTGATGTTTAACCCCACCTTCACTTATGGTGTAGGATCTGAGATTGCAATATCCGCCTCTAATGTTTTAGTTTTATGTTCCCTTTTCCAAGCCCACAACGCCCCGTCGAGGCCGCTAAAATGCCAAAACAGCCATAAATCAGAAGAATGAGACGGCGAAACAGGATGGCGGACTAACTCACTGCGTCCGGGCCCGTTAGCTATTAAACGCTTTTTAGGGGCGCGCGATGAAAAATGCCATTCTTTTACTAATCCGGCAAAAAGTGTCATTTATTGACTCGGATCGTAAATGTTGAACGACTCCCAGCTCATGTATGGCCTCCGCCACGGTAAATATCATCGAAGGTATTTCGGTTTATTATTTATAAACAAACTGTTGCACTTATAGAATGAATGAAAATTCTACTCCGAAATTCGCCGAGTATTTAAAATTGCAGAGTATGGAGGTAACATACGAAGAGGTGAAGTGCGAAGAACCAAGTCTTATACAAATATTCATATGTAAACATTTATAAACAGTGTAAAGGGGCCGAAGGGGAAGATATTTATTCGTCTTCCAGTGTATGATGATTTAATAGCGTACAACCAATTTCACTTGGAGCAAAATCATCAGGTTTATAAACAAACTGTTGCACTTATACAAAGGATGAAAATTCCCATCCAAAATTCGCCGAGTATTTTACATTGCAGAGTATTCAGGTGACATACGAAGAGGTGGAGTGCGAAGAAACAAGTCTTATACAAATATACACATGTAAACATTTATAAACAGTGTGTAGGGGATGAGGGGGAAGATATTTAGGTTTCTTCCAGTGTATGAGGATTTAATAGCGTATATTCCAGTTTCGCTTGGGGTGGCATCATCAGGTAATTGTGGCATCATTGGTAATTGTAAACATTTATAAACAGTGTGTAGGGGATGAGGGGGAAGATATTTAGGTTTCTTCCAGTGTATGAGGATTTAATAGCGTATATTCCAGTTTCGCTTGGGGTGGGTAATTATGGCAGTATCCATTATTTCCATGCCCAAGGATTCCTTCTGGAATCCTATCTATCCCTGGTATTTTGATAATTTCGAATTTTCCAAGTACATTCAACATTCATCGCTTTGGGCAAAAATGAGGAAATTCTACAAACTGTCTATTTGTCAAATAAGAATTGGTTGCATTTAATTGGTTGTACATCCCGGCCCTTTCCTTTCTCTCGACCAATGAGATCCAATCCCCTCTCACCTGTGACTATATAAGCTGTAACCTGTATAATGTGTGTTCACAACAACTTTTTTGCTTCCTCACTGCAGAAGGTAGGGAAGCTGTGTTCTTGATTGAAGTCCAAAATGAAAATTTCCACTAGCTTTTTTCGTTTCATAGCACGCTGATCAATTTCGGTTCTGCGTCTGTCTGTATGATGTCTATCTGTCTGTGGTAAATCTTTCACACGCCCAAAACTATACCAAGTTTCAGTCCGAATTTGATGAAATTTTCAATGATTGTGCGGGTTAGCTGCTAGAAGGTCTCCTATAATTTCCAATGCTGTCGAATCAACAGTAGCCTTTGCGCATGCGCAAACGTGAATTTCTCATAAATTCGATTTCTTGTCATCTGTTGGTCCGATTATGTTGCAACTCGGTAGGTAATTGGGTATATGTTCTAGAAAAATTCCCTAACAATTATATCGCAATTGATAAAATAATAAGCATTGCGCATGCGCGAAACTAATATCGATTGACAGAAGCCAAACTCCGGGTCTAATGGAACGATTTTGATGAAATTTTCAGGGATTGTGCAGGATAGCTTTTATACGGTCTCCTATAACTTTCATTGCCATCACATAAATAGTAGTCTGTGCGCATGCGCAAACTTTAATTTGTTATAATGTCGATTTCTTATCATCTATTTGTCCGATTTCGTTCAAACTTGGGAAGTAGATGGGTATATGTTCCAGAAAAATTCCTTATGAATTATATCGCGATTAGTGGATTAATAACAATAGTGCATTCGCTAAACTAAAATTGATCGACACAAACAATAGTCCGAGAGTAATGGCCCGATTTTTACGAAATTTTCAAGGATTGTGCGGTTTCGCTCCTTGACGTTCCGCTATAAATATCATTGAGGTTGGACTGATAGTAGTCTTTGCGCATGCGCAAACATTATTTTCTTATAACGTCGACTTCTCAATCATTTCGACTCGTACTTTGTTCTTCAACTAATTCAATATCTCCATGTCACAATATGTGTGGAAGCAATACTGCCCACCCAACTTGGCAGATCCTTTCACTAACATCAGTTTTGCAGCAAGTATGTTGGGTGTCATACGAAAGAGTCGGAGGGATGCTACAAAAACGAGTACATATTACAAATATACATGAGTGAAATGAATTTATTCCTTCTTCTTCTTGTAAGTAAATTGTGTGACATAATATTAAATACCCATGTTATACTCATTAAACACAAGCAAAAAGAGACAAAAAATATAAATATATACGACTATTGATTTGAAGTTGAAAGCTGAAGGAAAATGCATAGCTATTAAGCCTAGAGCTTGTGTTGGCTTGCATACATGTCGATTACCCTACAGTTCTAAGTTAATTTTGTGAGTTTCAATTAGAAGGCATATGTAGGATATTTTAAAACATAAGTGGACTTAATTAGAATATCAAGCGTTAAAATATGCTTCTTAATTATAATTAATTATCTAAGTATGGGATGTGAATCGCTATTGATAAATAATGGGTGCATGATTGCGAATAGGTAATTGAATGTTAGTAACATTATGTATTTTGGACTAAGTTCTAAAAAAAAAAAAAAAAAAAAACAGATCTAATTCAAGGGAGTTCCATTCTATAGGGCTTCCCTTTACAGGACCTTAACAAATTTATTGTCTTCAATTTCTTCCTTATTCTTCAGGATATATCTGCACATTAAGGTGCCCGCTATTTTGAGAAAGGTGGAATTTTTATTACCTTCACCCAAAATTTGGTTTAAAATGTCGAATAAATGACCCCTGAATTTTTTTAGATTTTTTGCATAACCAAAACCTACGACGATAACTCGATTTTGGTTTTTGAAATACGCTTGTTTTGCCTATATCAGACTTTTGAATATAACTGATACAAACTTCATTGTAAAATTGCGAAACTTCGTATACTTACGTTTTTGGGGTCGCTGAACTCGAATATGCAATCAAAACAAGTCAACAGCAACAACTTTTGATAGTTTGGAATCTCAAAATCGTCAAAATCATGATCAAAAATGACAATTTTCCAAAATTCATTGTAAAATTATGAAAATTCGTATTATTACGTATTTTTGTTAGAATTTCGATTTTTTGACAGCAAATTCGAGTTCAGCGACTCAAAAAACATAACAATACGAATTTTCTTAATTTTACAATGAATTTGTAAAAACTGTAATTTTTTGACATGATTTTGAAGATTTTGAGATTCCAAACTGTCAAAAGTTGTTGCTGTCGACTTGTTTTGACTGCATATTCGAGTTCAGCGACCCCAAAAACGTAAGTATACGAAGTTTCACAATTTTACAAAGAAGTTTGTAAAAGCTATATTCAAAAGTCTGATATTGGCAAAAAAAGCGTGTTTCAAAAACCAAAATCGAGCTACTGGCGTAGGTTTTTGTTATGCAAAAAATTTGAAAAAATTTAGGGGTCATTTTTTTGACATTTTAAACCAAATTTCGGTTGGAGGTCATCGAAATTCCACATTTCCCTATGTAGCGGGCAACCTATTGCACATACTATAAGTATGTATATGATTGATTTAAATTAAAAATGTGAAGATCTTTGAACAAATTATATGTTGGCTCTCTTTTCCTTTTTTGAAACCTATTGTTAATTTTTTTTTTTCTTCCCTGTAAAATAAATAGCGGTTCTTTGACGCTCCCACTCCCATAAGTTCCGCCCCATATAGAAATGGCAAACTGCAAAATTGAGTAATACGCTCCCTGAACGGATTTAAACGGAAAAACTTCCTAAAGAATCAGAATAATACATTTTCCACCCCAGTAAGACAATCAGCTTAAAAAAAACGAGAAGAAACGAGAATGCGGGAAAAGGATCTTAATGCGCATTAGCACGCAATAATTAGGTATTCGCATAAATAGGAGAAAAAAAAACGCACAAGGAAACCAGATTTAAAAAAAAGTGTTTTCGCAATCCTAACATTTGGCTAATCAGTTTTTCGGAGACGGCTGACTATGGGAAAGTTTCATCACTCTTGGGTAACCAGGTCAACGAATTGATATCGTCGGGCAAGGAATATACCTGAATTCATATAGCATTCCCAGATTAAATTCAACATTTTCTAAACTGAATCCAACATTTTCCCAGTAAAATTCAACACTATATTGAATTTTGAAAAATCGAGAAAATAACCTAATAGTGCATTTAAAAAAATAAATTATCCTTTTTTGGGACATTATTGAGCATCAGCCATTATTTTCGATTTTTAAGATCGAGCCTCGGATCGGTCGTTATATCGTCTGATAATGTTCATTTTGCAATTTTTTTTCCAAATAGCACTCAGCATTTCATATTGAACCCACCGGTTTTCTAACTATTTCAATATTTCCAAATTAAATTCAATGATTACCAAATTGAATTTCAAAATTTTCTAGAGAGATTTCCAAATCGATTTTTCAATATTACGCATTGTTCCAAAACAATACCTTCCATGAATAGACTGAAATAAGCAGGCAAGTTATCCTAAATTGCCCAAACTTCGATACACTCTAACATATTATAATATGATATTATAAAATACTATAATTTAGCATTTTTGTAATGATATTCTAGATGACCCGAAAGCGCTCCGTTGCACAGGTTTCAGCACCATTAGTCGATTAAGGAACAAATTAGTTTCAAAGGTCCCTCAGCTGATCAGTGCATCTACGTGGACTGAAATTATATTCTATTCATCTCAAAGGACTCAAGATAAGTAGATAAAGTACCGACCTAAATATTTGCATTCCTCAATTTTTGATTATTTCACTTTCGCACAATCAATACTTTCTGATATTGTTTCTTGTATTAGCCATACAGTAATTTTTTCACCTTTTGCAAACTCCATTCATCATCCACGATCGAAGTCTCCTACAAATCGTTCTCAGGGAGAGCGGATACCCATCAGAAGTATAGGGTCAGACCAACGACATGAATAATTTGAAGAATCCCAAATCAATCCTTTCAGTTAGGGAGTTGTTAGTGACCTAATTTTACGACTTCTTCTTTCCAAAGCGTTACATTACACACTTGACTACCATCTTGTCATATTTCTGCCAGTTCAATTCAAACCCTTATTAAATTGCAATAACTTCAATCAATTACAGTATGTTCAGTTCATTATAGAACTTCTAGGTGTGGGATTGCAGTTTTATTGTGAAACACAAGCTGATGGGTAAAAGTTACTAATGAAGAATTCATAAGAAGAGTTAAGGCATTATTTTAAATGTTTATTATTGAACTCCACTTGTATCTAAACATTCAGGATTTGTATGATACAGGGGAGAAGCTTGAACATTCTATTTAATAGTACTATGATCTTTGGTTTTCTTTCTGTTACTATAATAGCAACATTTTATTCTAATTTATAAATTAATAAAAGCTTTTTGACTTTATACACGTACCTACACAGGGTGTCCCGCATTAGGTGGAAAGTACTTCAAGGATCGATTTTAGAGTTTAGTTCTGATCGAAAGTTCCCCTTAGAGAATTTTTTTTAAAAGCTTAGTTTCCGAATAATTTAATTCCCGAGATTTTTTTCGTGTTTTCGACCTTATGTCATTAAAATAATCATTACTCCCTTAATTAGCTGTGTAAATTCAAATTTGAGGAAACAGTTAGGAAGAGCATTTCATTTTCAAACGCGGGTTGTACACGATTTTTCCAAATTTCTAATAAAATCTATTCATAAATATCTTTTCGAAAAAAAAAAAAAAAAAAAATTTTTAATGTGTGAAAACTTTTTAGAATGCTTAATGATGGATAAAATACTTAATTCGTCCGTAGAACAATTCCGTATTTGGATTTGCAATTTTTTCAAGAATATGTATAGAAAAAAGTTCGTCATGCAGCATGATCTTATGAGCGAATTTTCGTAAATTATCGTTTAGTATAATGTAACATTGTTTTGAAATTTGAGCTTCTTGAGAGCAAAGAAATTGTTAACTATGAATTTTACGGCAAAAAAAGTATTTCAAATAATAATTTACTATTCAAAAAAAGATTTTCGATTTTTAGCTTTTTCACGGTTTTGAATCGATATTTTAGCAAATTTTAAAGAAATTTAAGTACATTTTTCGGCATAATTTTGTACACATTTTTGAATATTCTATTTTATAGTTGGTAACTTTATTTGACCAATAATCTGCACACAAAAAAAATAAAATAAAATAATTTAACGATTTTTAGCCACTTTCAGTGATTTTTACCACCATTTAATGTGCTCAAAAAGTGCTGGCCGACGAACTCATCCTTTCATTTGGAAAGCTTCATTTTTTGGCGCAAGACGGAATTTTCATCTCAATCCTAAGGAGAGTTATCATCTGGAATGACACACACACACAAAGTAGAGTAGTTATCATCTGGAATGATATATATATATATATATATATATATATATATATATATATATATATATATATATATATGTGTGTGTGTGTGTGTGTGTGTGTGTGTGTGTGTGTGTGTGTGTGTGTGTGTGTGTGTGTGTGTGTGTGTGTTTGGGCTCGCGCGCGCGCGTCATTCCTGATGATAACTCTCCTTAGGATTGAGATAAAAATTCCGTTCTTGCGCCAAAAAATGAAGCTTTACAAATGAAAGGATGAGTATATATATATATGGAAAAGTGTTAAACTCTAGGATTCGTTTCAGAATGCCTCAAAACGGATTTCAATTAAGACATTTTTCAAATATTTTGATTTTAAACATTTCCGAGCAATTGCAATAGTTTCACTTTTCACGAAAATTCGCTAAACGGAGAAACTTTTGGTGCGATTCTAGCACCATCTCTCATCTGAGAATCATACTAGTCACCCGTACAGATTGGCCTCAATTGGAACGCTAACTAGCCAAATTCGGCTGGTGGGTTTGATCGGTGATTAAGCGCATTTGATCACTGATTTATATAAACCGGAGTTGGTGAAACCGGATATCCCCTGCAGGGACAAGTTCGCAGGATTTGCCACCTAATTAGATAATTAATTCCTTGACCTGCGTTATTAGGTATATATTAAGCGGATATCTTTGTTCAACAGCTGAGATCTTCGGTTTAATGAGTAAACGTTGATTAAAAATTTGGTGGAACTGGCCATAAAGCACGATTCGTCATTTCTCCGATCGGCCTTCTATGTCTTTCACTTCCTGCCGCGATTAACCTGACGGGTAGGCAGAGAGTTGCATTCTTGCAACGAGAACTACGCAGTTCCCGCCCCAAGGCCTCGGAAACTGTTATGAGTTAGAATTGAGTCTGGAGGCGCAATAGGAGCTGAGCCAAGGGCCCATAAAACCTCTGGGGATATAACTAACTATAGTAGACGCTCTCCTTGCCTCACCCCACCCGAGTGCGGATAGACGCGGCAGAGATAAGTAGTTCTGGCATGCTAATGGGGGAGACTCCCTTGTGTTTGAAGGCACCCACCTACCTTATCGATTCTCAGCCCCTTCCGAAGATGTTTACGTTTTTATTCTTAGTTGTTGCAGGAAGGGGTTTACGAGCAGATAAAAGTGACTTTCCGTAAGTTATAATGAGCATTCCTCGCTGTTGCAAAGGTCTCACGACATAGGTGGCAGTGATCGTGAATGTGGAATGTCGCATTTTTATATTATTTGCGAATCTTTAAAAAATGAAGCTATCGCAATGGCTACAAGAATTTTAAAATCAACATTTTTCAAAATTTCCTTTGTCAAAACCAGTTTCGAGGTATTCAGAAAAGATTCCTGGTAAATCGCATTTTTCATATACCTAGCATACATATGCTTGAAACGGCTGATAACACAGCCCGAAAAACGTGTTCCCACGAATCTAGTACCTACTGGTCCTGAGGGTTTTCGAGGGTGCTGAATCCGAATCCGAAGCCCGTTTTTCATGAAGAAGTCTAATTTAAGAGGAAGGGCACCTGCATTTTGAAAAAATATCTTAAATTCCAGGATAATTCATGTTCAAATAAAAGGTGCTATTCTTGTTGGAAATTTAACGCTGAACACGCCAACATGGTGGTCTGAAATACACAAACTAATACAAACTACACCACTTGGCGACCTAAAACAAAAATTGAGCTATTTCATGGACTATTTCTGCGACGAATGAGACCAACACTCTCAATCGACGTTCTGTAGGTGTGATCAATGATTTTTTGTAATTTTCTGAACTGTTTACCTGGAGAGTAAAAAACACTACGTTTTTAATTTTTCAGTTTTTAAATCAAATTGTACCAATCTTATAGGAAATGCTAATCACGCCTATACCACAAATGATGGTTCAAACGCCTCCTCAACATGGTTTTTCCTTAAAAGAAGACTACCAAATACAACTTATTTTTGGTTTTTTTCGGTATATTCACAAAAAACACGTTTTGTGGAAGTTATTTGACGAAAAAAAAACATGTTGAGGAGGCGTTCTAGACCATCACTTGTGGTGTAGGCGAAGATAAGTACTTGTAGTTCTGGCATGCTGATGGGGGGGGGGGGGGGGGGACCTCCCTTGTGTTTGAAGGCACCTTATCGTTTTTCAGCCCCCTTCCGAAGATATTTACATTTTTTTCTTTGTTGTTGTTGGAAGAGGTTTACAAGCATATATTGTTCGCGAATTTTTTTTTTTAATTAAGCTATAGCAATGGCTGCAAAAATTTGAAAATCAAAATTTTCTAAAATTTTCTTCGTCAAAATCCATTTTAAGGCATTTAGAAACGATTCCTGGATCATCACATTTTGCATATACTACATACCGGGTGGTCCACAAGATAGGCTCCCCTCCTTTATGTTCTCTCTAATTGTCAGAGTAAACAATTCGGACAAACCCTAGTCTTCACAATTTTCTTCCGTAGATTTCAAAAATGAAAAACATGCGCATTTGGTCAAAGGTCCGCAATTGACATCAACTTCGTTTGTTAAAATGAAAAAAACCGTTTTCTATTTCTAATTCTACGCAGAATTTCTTGATGCAATAACCCATCACTCGATTTTTGTATTGCACACACATGGGCGCGATTCCGCTCTAAAAGTGCAAAAATAACGAAATACTGAGTTTTTGAAAATACGTAATTCCCACATGTAAAGCTCTTTTTTAAAATGCCTTTGCATCTCCAACACCGAAAACGAAACGAAAATGTGTTGCAACAATTTCTGATGATTTCCGCTTAGAACCGAGTAGCTGCTAGGTATCAAGGATCTAGGTAGCCCCCCAGAGGTGCAATGGGGTCCTAAATCCTCGAAAAAGAGGTAGAGGAGGTTGACTGTATCCCGTCAGAGAGATACCAGTCCTACTAATAGCATTAATGAGCTATGTTCGGAGTAGATTGGATTTCCAGGACCTGGATCACCCATCCAACGCCAAACTCAGCCTCTCAAGAACACGAGAACGGCGTGCGACGCCCTTTGTTTTCCAACAGAGCGACGACAGCGCTTTCTCTGGGATTCTGACGGGAACTCTATCACACAGGGGAATGGTACTTCGTCATTTTTCATCCCACAAAATTCGTTGAAGATTCGTTCGAAAGCTCTCGATTTATCCAACCATATTATGTTAACCACTGCCATGCTTGGCCAACAAGCTGAGTTATGAGCATGGTTATTTGAATAATTGTTTACACACGGGTGATCATTCTCAATAATTGATATTATGAACATGATTGCGACCGCTTGTAATTTCTGATGATGTCATTGAGCTTATTAGGCGCTTAATCAGTACGTATATTACGTAGACGGGTCTATGTGAAACGCGTGAGCTAAACCACTTTCAATAATTTCATTCGAAGTATGTAAATAGACGTTACCGGGGGTCAAGGGTTGCCCCCTGGCGAGGCGTGGAGCGCCGTTTTTTTCTGAACCGGGTAATGATGTTAATTTGTTGATATTTGCAACACCAACCTGGAAAAACACCGAAAAAACAACATTTTAGTACGCTTTGTGCTCTGTGAAAATGAGCAAGAAAAGCGCTATTTTGGTCGATTTTTCGGTGTTTTACCAAGTTGGTGTAGCAAATATCAGTAAAAGAACATCATTACCCGATTTAGCACGAAAAAATACACCAAAATCATGTATTACATGTGCAATTCAATATCTTCAAAAGCTGAGGAGGTAACTATATCTATTTCACAATTTTTGCACTTTTAGAGCGGATTCGCGCACTTCTACTGAGGAATCGGGCCCGTTAAAAAACGTCAGCCAAGTTGGGTGTGGCAAGTGGGTGTTCAAGTCTAGAAAATAAGCTTGCTACAAGGATTTCACATTGGCGCATGCACAGTAGCTACTAATGATATAATCATGTTGAAATTGATATGACAATTTAATAGTTTAAAAAATGGTTTTAAAAAACGGTTTTTTGACCAGAGGACATGTGGGGTGTCACAGTCGAAGTATTTTTCAGTGCTCAGTCGATTGCAACTACTTCTAGGTCTCTAAGATTCATAATAACCACAAGTGTGACCAAATTTTCTAGTTCGAATGCGTGTTCTAAAATTTTCTTTGCAATCCTGTCATAAGACTGTGCCCAAAGTTTTTCAGGACATGGTTGGCCTCAATAATCAGAATTTAAGTGTTTGATTAAATGTAATCCGCAACTTTTCTATTAAAAGTCGCTGTATTAGTTATGCTACATGACATAGTACTTTTTTCTTTCTCACAGACCAGTTCATATATGTGGACACCCAGTAAAAAACTGATTTAACGCTGGATACGCTGGTCTTCATTTGAACAGGTCAGGGCGTCACCCGAGTAAACACGAGCTTGAACGACAAAAGAAATCGTTTCCATTTTCGACAAACGGGGTATTACAAGTTCTGGGAAAAGTGGATCAAACGGATGCTGCTTAAAAAGAACATCAAAAGCTTCTGGTAAAACAAAACGTATCGTAAGTTCTAGTAAGAGGAAAAGACTTCTTCAATAAAGAACGGTAAATGGAGAGAACATGATGAGAGTTACAGGACTGAAGAACATTACAAGGGCTGACACGGTAAGAACGTGATACGGTTGACGACTGTAAATCGAATTCGTGTTTGGTAAGCAGAAGATTTTCATTAGAGTTCATGAAGTACATCCACTCAACCGTATTTTAACTTGTGAGGCGAATTCAAGAGTATATTGGACCCAGGGTGGGGGACAGTTCACTTGTAACAGGATGGGATGGATGGATGTAACATAATAATAGTACAATAATTTACGAAAATTCGCTCATACAATTATGCTACATGACTGGAACTTTTTAAATTTGCTATACCTACTTACTTTTCCATTTATATGGGTAAAATAGGGTAGTTGTACGGTTTCAACTCGAACGGGCTCCACCAGGGAACGCAAGTTCTTTGAACTTGAGCCTTGGTGGACAAACTCATTTCGTTCCGTTTAAAAGTTAACAAAGTATTTAGTAGTATTGTCTTTTTTTCTCGAGATTTCTGATAATGAAAATTGTATGTATGAAATGTTTTTGTCAATAAATCAAAAAATAAATATTGTAGTATCAATAAAAACCTATACTGAAGCTTTTTCGCTACGAGTGCTGTAAGCTTTTACGATGAGCTTTGGGGGGAAAAACACATATTTTGTGCACAAAATGTTATTATATCGTTATTTTTATTCTTTCTGCGTAAACCAGGTTCTTCCACGAAGTTTGAAAAACTAGTTGTCTAGAACAATGTACTCTACTACTTCGCTTCTTGTTCATCACTCATATAATTTCATACTATTCTTATGCTATAATTTTTATTGAGTTCAAAAGAATCACATTGTGGTGGCAATTGTTTTCACCATCAAATAAGTAATGTCAAAACTTATATAATAGATCGTTAAAACCCATTGAAAACTATAGCAAACTCAATTTTTGATGATTTGACAATGATTGACGTCAGTGACAACGACGAAGACGTCGTATTGCCATCAAGGACAACTTTGTAATGTATGCGGTTATTTTTTTCTCACGCTTGGGTTGTCCCCCACCCCTCTGGATCAATTCCTAGAGGCGTCCCTCTTATCAACGAAGCCTCGCCTGTTATAAGACATAACTTCAGATGGACGTCCTAAAAAACCCGGATACGTGAAGTGAAAATTCCATTGGCATTGTCAGCATACGAGCGTCGTAATTGCAAAACGATTTTTGCTATATTCCACAAGTTATGATTTGCTCCCACGTGGTTGATTGTTTTTCCCCGGCCAAAGTTCTAGCCCACAAGGAGAACAAACGGATGAACGTACAGCGTGGTGATTTCATCCAATTCTTTGGGATAATGTCTATAAATGAGACCCAAAAAACCAAAAGCCCTCACATTTATTCTCAACACAAACTCCCTTAAAACATTTCAAACAAGTCAATTAAACATATCTAATGCCATTTCAATACTTTCACTCTTCAACACTCAGAATTAGGTGGTAAGGAAAATGGAGCTGTATTACCCCTTGACTTCCCAGAAAATACCATGTTTCGTATATTATATGTGTTCATGTCATACATATGTACCTAAGCAACCTAGTCTAGCATAAATTTCAATATCCGATAATGTACGTATTTTATATGAATTTCATAATAATAATCGAATTAAACTGAGTACACTTCCATTTGGAGCACAGAACTTCAATTATTTATTCTCTTATCACATAGCTCAAACGATCTTCATCAATCACTCGTATGTTTGTATTATCAAGGAGTTTAAACTGTAGAGTCCAGTAACTTTAGTAGGTAGGTACCGACTTACAATATATTTAGGGTTATTTACGCAAAAGTTGAGGGACGTGAGTGAACATTTCCTTTTTGCGATAGATACAACGTGAGTCCCCCGTAATATAAAACGAGCGCTACACAGTAAACTAGGTCAAGCATGTGTTCTTGAAAGCGCACACCATTCATCACTTCGCCCTGCAACCAAGTTTACTTCGGTTCACTTTTCGATATTAATATTCTAATAATAGGAAAAGTTGAGAGTCTTTACGGAGCAAATTAAGCTTTTAACGAGACGAAACCTGCTCTCCTCGGGAAAACGAGCCACTTACTAGACGGATACCATCAAATGCGATTACGTTGAGCTCCCGTGGAACCTCGGGAAATGCGAAACATCTTGATCATGTTACTGACTATAAAGATTTACAGGATTGAAAGTTCCAGTCATGCAGCATGATCTTATGAGCGAATTTTCGTAAAATGTCTTATTTTATAATGTTAGAATGTTTAGAAATTCAAAACTGAGGAATGGATATCGTACAATGAATATAGAGCAATCAATAAAATGTTATTTTTATACTCCACATGTCTTTCCAATGCTTTGACACGCAGACCTGTTTACGAAAACTCTTTTAGCGAGAAATCGGTGAGGGGGAAATAATGGGAAAACAATCGGCGATGGGGGGATAATATCCTGGATCTCTCAGTAATAAAACCCAGAGAGGAAAATGGACGTTCGGCAAATAGGATTGGTTACCAGAGTGATTGGCGTTGGTACTTATTGGAGGGGAAGGGGAGAGGGGGTCCAGAATGTCGACTATTATTAGATTACAGACGTGGGGTATTTGCGGGCTAGAAGTGGCAAATACTAATAGTAGGATTTACACAGAGATTGGTTTTCCGAAGAATTTTCGAGGGCAACCGACAGTTCGGGTGTTATACTGTCGTCCCAACTAGTCTAGGAGCCGAGGTCGAAAATAGGTGGAGATTTCAAGTTTGAGATTAGATTTTGAAAATTTAGTCCGTTCTGAGTGAAATAAACTTTGTCTGCCATCTCGAAATTGGTGGAATGTAAAATAGTAGCCTCATAAAGATGGCTTATTTTCCCCATTTTAAAGTTTTTCTCTAATAATTCTTAAACCGTGCACCCTACAGAAGTTTTTATGGAGCAAAATTGTACTTAGAGCATAAAAAACAAAACGATTCAATCCCAAAACTCTGAATTATCTCTTAAAATAAGCGAATTACAAACAATTGAAAATCGGGCCGATTTTGGGTCAGTCGTCTCCTCCCCGTCTAGACGTTTGCCCTTCAAAATCACCTAGTCGCGTTAATATTGGTCTGTGTTTAGTCTGCCAAAGCTCATTCCACTCAAGATTAAATACTTTCCAAAGTTCATATTAGAGCATATTTTAGCTAAGTCCTTTCCCCATTGACTTACAGCCGAACTCATGAATTCTTTGTCATTCTACACATGAAGCTCGCAAAACCGGCTTTTTACTTTACACTTTAATGGGAAACGGTCTCAGCTAAATTATGATCGGTAAGAACTTTAGAAAGTATAAAACCCTGAATCGATTGAGGTTTGGCAGACCTGAATCAGACCAATATTAAGGCCGCTAGGTGATTTTGACGGGCGAAAGTCTAGACGGGGGGAGGAGAGGACCCTCCTAAAATCAGCCCGGTTTTCGATGGTCCCCCAATTCCCTTATTTCGGGAGATTTGGGATCGAATGTTTTTGTTTTTTATGCTCTACAACTTTGCTACGTATAACAATTTCTGTAGGCTGTACGGTTAAGGAATTATTAGAGAAAAACTTGAGCAAAATAAGTCATCTTTATGAGGCCGCCATTTTGTATTCCACCAATTTTGAGATGGAAGACAAAGATTTTCTCACTCATAGCGGACTAAATTTTCATAATCTAATCTCAAACCTTCTCCTCAAATTACTAACTACGTATTTTCGGCCTTGGCTCCTCGACTAAGCAGGTTACCTCCTATTTTGGTTCATTATTCAATAATGAACCTTTATAATCGAAGAAGAAAATTTTTTTAACCCCTTCAGAAATTGTTGGTGGATGGCTGAAAAATCATACATCGGCTAAGGATGTGCCAGTAACAGCGGCATCTGGTGCCAGAAAGAAGAGCTGGTTTGACGACTCATAAGGGGACTGGATGAAGAGGGGAAAACTAAGTGGGTACATGATGTCATTGTTGTAGAAGTCAAGATATAAAACAACCAGAACGCACTTACCCCCTCGTCACCTAATAGGGTTCTACTTTTTAATTTCAATTTAAATCGCCAGAGATACATATTGAATGAAGGCTGGTTAAATTCCCATTTACAATAGCATTAACGATTGTATATAATATAATTGTATATACAGATTATATAGAATAGTAACGAATAGTAACCATAAATAATAATCCGAGGTCAATAAAAATATCAAGCAGATATTTTTGCTAAACGAAAATTGACATGGAATCCAATCTGAGGTAATCAGGTATCTAATCACTGGTCGTTGGATGCTCGTTTTTCCAAGAGGACCACTCAATCAAGAGCGATCATTAAAAAATAATTTCACGACAATAATCGTAGTTTAACCGCTTGGGTATCTTCCGTTGGAACGAAGAAAGCGAATCAAAGGGTGAGGAATATGTAAGACGACAAACCCTCATAACTCGCGCGCTATGCGGGTCATTGCATAAACACGAGCGATACGGGGTTACCCCTCCGAACGCCATGGCCCACAGCGTTTCGACTAATGTGTTTCAGGTGGAAAAAAGTCAAAATAAAATTTTTCGAATAAAACGTCTCCAGGGTGGTAGGTAAAAGTCTCAAATCGATTATATTTACCTGGATAAACCTCTGTGAGTAACTCTATGCCCAGATTCGAACGCACCAAATAGAAAACTACATACTGTGCGAAACCTATAAGGACATTATTCCTCGGAAACCTAATATTTAATTTTTCCTCTTCTTCTGATCATCTTGGCTTGGACTGAGATGTTTCTCCTGAAAGTTATAACGAATAATATTCTCAAATTTCTAATATTAATTTTCAATTTCCATCTCTTCTTTTCAGAAATTGGATATTGAAAACCAGTACATAAAATTGTCAGTTTAAAAAAGTATATGTTTAAGTTCGTCAAGTCTCGAAACTAGAAGCAATCTTTACAGAATTTAAAGCTGAATTTGAATTTTCAACCCGTCCATGCCGCAAACCCCAGCAAATATTGATTTTTCCCAATTTTCGGAAGCAACCTGCATAATTTGAAGCAGCGAGTTTTTATTTAAAATGGCCTTGAAACACAAAAGGCGAGTAAAAGCGGTTATTTATACATTCTTAGTTTATAAATATAACTTGATATTGAATATTCCGTGAGTTTTAATGAAATCAATACAAAATAACCATCCATTAGACTAAAAATGCCATTGCAAAGACATAAACTACATTCCTACTTATAAACTCGTAAACGAGTTCCACTATCTGCTTTACAAGCAGATACCATGTTACATGGATATGTCTTTGATTGGGGATTTCATAACGGTTGTCCTCGAGAGTTGTGAAAAAATCCTTTAACTTTGGACTGTAGGCGACGAAATGTAGGATAAAGAATTTATTCTATTATTCTTGGAGACACAATAAGCATACTATACATACTATTAAAGTTATTTCTCCAATACAGGCGCTATCATTTTTATGTTCATGATAGCCTGATTTTTCATTAATAAATGAAATTATATCATTTATCGTTTCGTTCTCTTACTGAGGACATCTTCAGATCTTGCTTTCTTGACATTGAGTTGACTTGGAGAGCCACTGTTTTATTTGACCAATCCGTTACATTCGGATGTTTATAAATTTTTTCCTCGACATAACAAGATCTGAAGATGTCCTCAGTAAGAGGACGAAACGTTATCAAATAAAACAATAAATGAAATAATTTCATTTATTTTCCCTGGGCCGCATCCCGAATAATTCCAACAAAACAACGGTTTACTTATAGAAATGTTGAAAATAACTGTGGAGAGAAGCCACTACTATGAGTTGTTGTTTATAGTCGACTGTTGTCAAGAGGATGATAATGTTTCCTAAAAAGTGGAGTAATGCTGCTATTGCTTTACGTTAAGAATATTGTAACCGGCTTATTAAAATTGTTTATAGTCCAATCAACTTAGTTTAGGAATGTACCTAGCCAGGTACGAACTAAATCACTCGCGACGAAATTGTGGAAACCCATTACAAAACGGAAGTTAGTGAAAAACGTTGTCTATTTCCACGAAAATAAAGAGTTACAATGTTAAATCGATTTCGACGGTTAGGCCATCATCAGTAACAAACAATAACAATAACAATAAATAAGTTATTGTTTGTTACTGATGATGGCCTAACCGTCGAAATCGATTTAACATTGTAACTCTTTATTTTCGTGGAAATAGACAACGTTTTTCACTAACTTCCGTTTTGTAGCCAGGTACGTAAGGAGGGGGAAATTGGTAGCTTGAGATGTGAACATTTATCACATAAATCAAGCGCTTTCCAACGAGTGGTGAACGATTTCTGTGCGATGAAAACTACGGAAGTTCCATTCCCCTAGCAACGGATTGGTTGTACGTGAACATCATTAGAAATTGTGACATATTTTTTGCGTCACGAAAATTTTTGGTTGACCCCCCAGAGCAAAGACATGTCCATGTCAAAAAAAAAAAAAAAAAAAAAAAAAAGTATTTGAATCAGTGAAAATAATAATATGATGGAAATTTGCTCATGAAATCAGTTGCGCGACTGGAAATTACTAGAAAAGAAAATTCAGTCACGAACACAAAGCTTCCCTACCATCGGTAGTGAGCAAGCAAACGATAATCATCGCTTGCATACTAGTCTGCAACACATTGGGACATTTCATGTCTTTAGTTGCAGACTCGTCTATTAAAATGATTACCTATTAAATGATTTAACCACCTCTTCACAAATCAAACCGTTCTCGCAATATTCGGATCACCTGCTATGAATCAAATCATCGAAACACCAGCTCAATGAAATCATCAGAAATTAACAAGCGGTTGCAATCATGTTCACAATATCAATAATTGAGAATGATCACCTGTGTGTAAACAATTATTCATATATAACCATGCTCATAACTCAGCTTGTTGGCCACGCACTTCGCAGTAGTTAACATAATATGGTTGGATAAATCGAGAGCTTTCGAACGAATGGTCAACGAATTTTGTGGGATGAAAAACGACGAAGTACCATTTCCCTAGCAACGACTCGGTTGTAAGCGGAAATCATCAGAAATTGAGCATATTTCGTTACGTAACGTAACGTGACATAACGAAAATTTGGTTGTGTGCCATAGCAAAGACATGAAATGTCAAAAAAAAAAACTCGGCGCTTTGCGCCTCGGCGGGGGGCTCCGCCCCCCTGCACCCCCCGGTTTATTTCTTTTTCCATACTCTGTATGAAATCATAGGAACACAGAATGTGTTTTTGCTTGGTTGCTTGGTTGCACGTGAATAATAACAATATTTGGCAATAATAAAATAAATAATTGTTAGACATTTAATTTGGTCTAAAACCCTATAAATATTATATAAATAAATATGTAACTACAAGAAAAATACTATATAAATTGAGAGCTTTCCAACGAATGGTGAACAATTTCTGTGCAATGAACACTGCGGGAGTTCTATTTCCTTTCCAACGGCTTGGTTGTACGTGAAAATCATTATAAAAGGCGCATAACGGTTTTTTCTGTCGGTTTTTTGTGACGATTTTTTTTCGGTAGGTCATCGCAAAAACACATTCTGTGTTAAAAAACGGACGGTAGACCTACGGTTCTACAGTCAGATCATTTAATAATGATAAATTTTACACATTATTAGTTCATTATGGTTACTTAGCAATATTAGTTTATAACTGAGCGTAATAAATCAGCTTTCCTTGACACTACAGAGGCTTAGGGATTATGAGATGCTGTGATAAAATGAGAGCATTCCAAAAAGTGGCTAACGATTTTCCTGCTATGAAAACTAAGGGAGTTACACTTCCCTAGTAACGCATTGGTTTTACGTGAAAATCAATAGAAAACCCCACCGTGACGTGACGAAAACAAATGGAAACGTCCTGCTAATCAATATTAAATGATAATAACCTAATTATTATTTTTAGATAACTTCATCAATGAAACGAATAGGCCTCAAAATAATGTTTTTCTCCATTAATTTTATTTCTATTTGTTTCCCCTTTTAGATAGGATAATGAACCGCAATATGCATTACCAAAAAAGTGCGGCCCAGTGGCCATTAAGTTAAAATAGAATAATCCAAACATATTCGCCCAATCAGATCCCCAGTTCGTTCAATGGTTGTCCAAGATACAACATTTCAACCCCTCCCCCTCCTCCAAAACACCCCCTCTGGCTCAAATTTTAAAAACTTCAAATAGTCTATAATTTAAGTTGGACTGATACAGACAAACGTATGGACAGACAGACAGAGAAAAGTTGAGAAAATGGTACCAATCGTCTACAAATAGCATGAATCGGAAAATAAACGCAAAATTTCATGATTCTAATCAATGTACAGACAGACATATTTACGATTTTATTAATACAGATGATAATTTACAGAAATTCGATTATACGATCATGCTGCAAGACCGGAACTTTTAATAATATATAAGGACTAGAACCCACAACCTCCGCATTGCCGACTATAATTAGAGACCTCTACAAACTTCAACACGATACCAGTACGAAGTATTTCTGTTTCATACCTCTCTAATCCCTTTTGCGAAACTACTTCCATTCATCGTGAATGTTATTCTCTTGAAATTATATCGTACGATGACATTTGCGGTAGTTATTAAACGGTCCAATTTAATTAAATTGTCCCACTCGTGTGAATGATCGAAAATGAAAGTAGATGATCGAATTAAATGATCTAAAAACGAATCTGACCTGGGTAATGAGACCGACTGCGCAGCCTCGTCCATGTCGTCATCTTCGCCACTCCGGGACGTTGTGTCTTCCATCCTGTAGAGAAATAAAACAAATGTTTAATAAGTGCAGAGGATTATTAGTTTTAGCGTATTTCCGTAGAAAATTTTTAAAATGAACATTTTTGAAAAATTTTGATACGTGTGTGTGTGTGTGTGTGTGTGTCCTCCCGAATGATAACTACTCTCCTTAGGATTGATATAAAAATTCCGTTCTTGCACCGAAAAATCAAGCATTCCAAAAGAAAGGATGAGTTCGTAGGCCAGCACTTTTTGAGCACATTAAATTGGTCACAGGGAGTGTCCCTGCAGGGGGTGGGCTGTGGAGATCCTTCTTTCCCCTGCAAGGGAGCATCTTTATTGTGAATCGGTTTCGGCCCGTAAGCACAGACTCTCTTCAGCACTATACCAAATAAACCCACTCAGAAAGCTCTGAGCACCCTAGGATAAGAAAAAATAGGCATAAAAGTCTACTGGTAGGAAATATACACAATATTTAAAAGAAAAATTACTAAAACGAGGTCAACTAAAACAACATACCTTTAGGAACATCTATCAATAACAAGAGGAACAAAAAAAAAAAAAAAAAAGAACTCCATCAACTCTCTAGTGAGAAGAATGACAAAATTTATGCGAGAAAAGTGATCACAGAAAACAGAAAAACTGAATAAGAAACAAGGCAGCTGAAAAAGTTATGGCTTGAGTTTAGCATAATTTCGCGGTAAAAAATTGCTCACAGCATTTCTCCAAAGCTACTGGACCAAAGTTTATGAAATTTGGCTGAAAAATCATACATCGGCCGAGGATGTGCCAGTAACAGCGGCATCAATTATGATCAACCTTAAAGTAAAGGGCAGTAAATAAGGGTTGAAATATTGAAAAATCGAAATCTCGAAAACTTTCAAGGTACCTAACAGTAATGTTACTTTGGTTGTCATTTACATATATTTTCGCAACAATTCAAATGAAACCATCTGGAAAGCCGTGCGATCTCCTGTTTTCTCACAAAGGGCTAAATTGGAGCAGCGACCTATGATTTTTTTTGGTGAACTAACTTCCATCAATGACTGCTAGATAGTGTTATACTTGCAGCAAGGTGCAAGCCACGGCACCTTATACGTGCTGCTGCCACGGTTTTTCTAATTCACAGCACTGCATCATCAGCTTGTGTAAGAGAAGTTTAGGTGTTTTATTTTATTATATTAATCATTATATTAATTATTTAGTACTCCTATGCAGACACATTAGATATCTACGAAATGATTCGTTTAATAATATAGACTGGAGTTCTGTGTAAAAGAACTATACAATACGGAAATAATAAACCTCTGTGTAATAATTCGTAGCGTTTGTAGTTTGTCTAGTTGAGTTCCCACAAAGCTGTTCTGGCCTCCTGCAGTCTTCTGCGCCATCTTCGCCATGAAGATGGCGCAATGTCAGGCAATGCAGGTCTCTTGTCCATGAGAAGGATGGTGTTTGTGCTCGACTCCACGGAAAATGAACACAAACGTGGAATCAAGCACAAACACCGTCATTCTCGTGGACACCAAACCAGATGTTTTTTCGGATTTCCTCGATTTCGTCAACAGTGTATTTTTCTTAAAGGGAACTTAGCCGCCTTGATTCAGCGGTAGACACTTCTAAACTCCACATCGTCGCTCTCGACAGCTGGAATGCGTTCCAATTTTTACTACCTATGTATTCAAAACATATCCTAGGTTATCCCACACAAATTTGGTTGGATATATTCCGAGCTCTCACTACGAGTTATAATGGAGCAGCGAACCTATGAATTTTCGGGGGTTCTAACTAAGTTTCATCAATGACCGATAGATAGTGTTAGGCTTGCAGCTTGAGGAATTACCCCGCATACACAAAGCTGCCACGGTTTTGCCAATATTGCTTCCGAGACTGCAAGGCAGCGGAAGCTTTGTTTCCACTTTCGAAATGAAAAAAATTTTTTTGCTCCAAAATCCAAATTTCCACTCGCATTTTGCGTTTCAGAGCCTCCTGAACAAATTTGGTTCCGTGTCTGTCTGTCCACATTTCCTTGTAACAGCCATAACATCCACAATTTTGATCCGATTTTAACCAAATTTTCAGGGATCGTACGGGTAAAGCTCTAGATGGTCCCCCATCAACTTCATCATGATCGAATCAACGGTAGCTTCTGCGCAGGCGCTAACGTGAATTCCTTGTGGCGGTCATAACTCGGTCAATGTTGAACGGATTTCGGTCAGATTTTCAGGGAAGATGTGGGTAAGGTCCCTTGAAGTCCCATAAGACAATCATCATAATTGCATTAGCGGTACGCTCTGCGCATGCGTGAACGAAATATTCTTGTTACGGTCCTTGCAACAGCCGTAATTTCCACAATTTTGATGCGATTTTCTTCCCCTATCAGTTCCGTCATGATCGAATCAACGGTAGCCTCTGCGCAGGCGCAAACAAAATTTACTTGTTTCGGTCATTACTCAAAATATTAATGAAATCCTGTAAATCAATTAAAAACTCCTTCAGTTTTGATCCGATTTAGACGAAATTTTCAGGGAACATGCGGACTACATCCTGGATGGTCCCATATTAAAATCAAAATTTTCCTTAATAATTTCATTTATTATATGTACCATTCAGCTTCCAATTTCCCACCTTATTAATTCCCTGATGCCAGAACCGGTCGTTTCTAGTTTTCTGGAATTTAATGGTGACGTACTGTGAAGGTCACGAGGAAGCTCATGTGCCATTTCCTTGGCACTGTATTTTTTCTTTTAGCATTTATTCCTAGTTATTCGACATTGAATATAACGCGTAAAACTGTGAAATCTAGGAGCTGTGAAGGTGTGAATCCTTTTGGGAGGCACGATGTGCCAAGTTTTGATCATTTACTATAACAGGGTGTAATATTAATTCTATACTTTTGAATATTAATATTAATAATAGTTATAGTAATTTGGTCTAATTGAGTTCGCCGGCCACAAAGCTGTTCTGGCCTCCTGCAGTCCTGCTGTCTTCTGCGCCATCGAGCAATGCAGGTTTGTTGCCCTCGAAAATGACGGTGTCTATGGAATCTAAGAAACCTGTATTTCAAACCATGTATTTCCAGATTTCTTGGATTTCATTAACACCATGCATTTTTCTTTGGGGATTTAGCTGCTTCGCCGCTCTGTGAAAAACCGAACTGAATAATAGGGTCACTTCACACAAACTGAAAGAACACCATGTGTTAGTAACCAGGAAATGTTGTATAAACAAATATATGTGTAATTTCCTGTTCTTGTCGAAAAGTTAAAAGAAATAGAATCTAATTTGTATCTAAGTCGGATATAGTTTTTAAGTCTAAGTCTTTTAATCTAAGTCGGTTATAGCAAGCCGCTCCGATTCAGTGGTCAGTCACTTCTAAACTCCACATCGTCGCTCTCGACAGCTGGAATGCGTTCCAATTTTCAACTACCTATGTATTCAAAACATATCCTAGGTTATCACACACAAATTTGGTTGGATATATTCCGAGCTCTCACTACGAGTTATAATGGAGCAGCGAACCTATGAATTTTCGGGGGTACTAACTAAGTTTCATCAATGACCGATAGATAGTGTTAGGCTTGCAGCTTGAGGAATTACCCCCCATACACAAAGCTGCCACGGTTTTGCCAATATTTTTTCTTTTAGCATTTATTCCTAGTTTTTCGACATTGAATATAAAGCGTAAAATTGTGAAATCCAGAAGCTGTGAAGGTGTGAACCCTTTAGGGAGGCACGATGCGCCAAGTTTTGATCATTTACTATATACAGGGTTTAATATTAATTCTAGACAATTGAATATTAATAATAGTTATAGTAATTTGGTCTAATTGAGTTCGCCGGCCACAAAGCTGTTCTAGCCTCCTGCTGTCTTCTGCGCCATCTTCTCCTCCAAGATGCCAGAATGTCGAGCAATGCAGGTTTGTTGCCCTCGAAAATGACGGTGTCTATGGAATCTAAGAAACCAGTATTTCCCGAGTTCTTAGATTTCATTAACACCATGCATTTTTCTTTGGGGATTTAGCTGCTTCGCCGCTCCAATTCAGTGGTCAGTCACTTCTAAACTCCATATCGACGCTCTCGACGCTTTCACATTCTTACCACGTAATTAGAACAAATCCTAGCTTATCCCGCAGTAATTTCGTCGAATTCCAAAAATTTGAAAATAATATAAAAATCACAGAACTTGTTTCTCAGTTTTTGAAAAGGTGTCGTTCTTTCGGTACAGGTACTGTGGACTCGAATCAAGTTATCAATTTAAAATTTTTTCCATTATTCAATACTATATTAAAGTCAGTGATTTGCAAAAACACTAATTTTTCTTTTTTAGGTGACTATCTAAAGTGAACCCTTGATTTAGCCCATGTTTTCGGAGATTAAAAAACTCAAACTTAACCACAACAGTAGAACTTGACAATTTCCTTGACACAGACTCTCCATAACATATCAAATGATATTGTGAGAAAATTTGAACGCAATCACACAAACTGTCTGGGAGAAGAAAAGTGTACCAGATGTACCGAAAAATATACTCGTAATTTTATAGGAGAGCGGTTTTTGGTTCATAATTTTCAATGATGAACCTTTGTAATCGAACAAGAGAAAACCATTTTTAACCCCCCTCAAACTTTTTGGTTTACGTTTCAAGATGCATAAAATCTAAAAATCGATTTTCCGTCCAGAGTTTTTTTTTACTAAACTACTGGATTATGATTATTAGCCAGTAACGGCGATATCAGTTTCTATCAAACCTAAAGGGTACTAATTAGGGGATAAAATATTGAAAAGTCGAAACTGTCAAGGTAACAGTAATGTTATGTTGGTTGTTACTTACATATATTTCCCCAACAAATCGAATGAAATCATCCAGACAGCCGAATGATTTTCCGTTCCCTCACTACGAGTTATAATGGAGCCCCTAGAGACCCTATGCTTTTTTGGGGAAACTAGTAAGTTTCATTAAAGACCGATAGACAGTGATCGGCGTAGAGCAAGCGGAGTTAAGGGGCACATGTGCTGCCACCGCGTTTTTGCCAATTTTTTTTGGTATTTTTTATTTTTTTATTTTTCAATACCTAACATACATAGGGCGGAATTCATACATGGGAATTGAGACCGAGTGGGCCCCTAAGTGTATTGATAAGTAATTTCATGCACTTAGAGCGATTCATAGACGAGATTTGAGGGTGACCCTGAGTGTGCAACCCAAATGCACACTCAACGGGATTCATAAACAAAAAATGGCGTTGAGGTGAGTTTCACCCTCAGCTCAATGGTGTAAAATCCTGAGTGACGGCAGGTGGTCACTTAAACTGATAACTTTTATTATTATTTTCAGGTAGGTATAGGAATAGGTAATATAGTAGAACATACATCGTTTATTTAGTTCGGAGTTCATTCAAAAACTTCATATGAGTACGCTCACATAAGAGTAGTAAGGCTGTTCCTAAACGGCAGTTAGGTTTGATGTAACAGATCCCATTCGAATGTTACACAATCAACCACGAAATATTTCGCAAACTATTCCGATTCGGGAAAGATACAGTCATGAACAACTACGAACCCTTAGGAGCCTGATATAAATGGAAAGGATTTATAACTACCACAGCTGAAAGTGCTGGTCGTTCTTTGATTTTATGCGATCTCTACATACCAAGTTTGTAGTGCATGGTTTTCAGATTCATGTTGGTTTGTGTAATGAGTTGTCAGTAGGTACCTACCTTCCATTCATCAGGATGTACAATCAATGAGAATTCCAAGAAAATGTGATTGCTTAAAGCTCTCCCAAAACCTCACGTCTCCTTTTTGTCCAACAGTTTCGTTATACTTATAACTTTACTCTTCTTATTTTCAACTACTTATCTGTTCTTCAAAACTAACAGGCGAATCATTGTTTTCTCATTTTCTCACTTCTTTTCCGTCACAACTCTATATATAATTTATAAGGAATTTAGGTGCCCCCCCCCCCCCCCCCGGGGTGCAATGGGGGCCTAAATCCTCATAAAACGGTAGAGGAGAGTAACAGCATCCCGTCAGAGAGATACCACTCCTACTAATGAGCTTTTTTTGATTTAGCCCATGTTTTCGGAGATTAAAAAACTCAAACTTAACCACAACAGTAGAACTTGACAATTTCCTTGACACAGACTCTTCACCGTAGGACGTTGAAAATTGATAGGGAGCCTCCTCTCTGGGACAAGAGGCGAATGACCTAACAGGCTCCATTCTGATCAGCTGAGTGCGCTAACAGTTATGTCGTCTGTCTAGTTAAAACGAAATTTGACAGGGAGCCTCTCTAGGATATCAAGGGACGAATGAAATGACGGGCTCCACCCTAAGCTCCAGCTGACCGATTCACGTGGCGTTTTTTGAAACATGCTCCTCGAACCAGCGGCACTTAAATAGGAAAGCATTTTGTAAACGAATTTTCCAGTGATTAAGACGAAATTGCTACAAACCACGGTTCACCTAGCGACAAATAATCACCGAAATTTTTTCAGTGAAACTTGACTTTCGAGAGCCCCAATTCTAACAATTATTTTTTCATCATTTAGGTATGTTTCATCTCTTTTGATTCATAAAAAATGAAGTGTTCTAAAAACTGAAACATACTTATATTTTACCTATTCCTATTTAAAAAGTTGGTTCTGCTCACGCAAACTGATTTTCCTTTCTTTTTTCATTTTCTTCAACAGACCGGGAAATGATGTAGTTTAATGAACAAATAAAAACCAAAAATCTTTTTTTCTCCCTCATTTATGACGGCTAAGTTCCCTTTCTTATGCCGAAATGATCTTTACTAATGCTTTCAACCAATAAATGTGTATGACTTTATTCCACAGCAGTAGATGAATGTTCTGAATGAATGAAGAAGTCCATGTCAGTGAAATGGGAAAGTAAAGCAGTAGTGCAATGAGTTTTTTGCTTCCTCATAACCGAAGGTATTGAAACTTTGTGTTTTTGAAAGAAATCGACAAAATTGTTGTCTTCCGAAATCAAAATTTCCACTTGCTTTTTGCGTTTCAGAGCTTGAAGATCAATTTTGGTTCCGCGTCCGACTGACTGTCTGTCTGTCTGTGGTAAATCCTTCTCACACCCAAAACTATATCAAGTTTTAATTAGATTTCGATGAAATTTTGAGAGGTTGTGCGGGTTAGCTCCTTGACGGTGCCCGATAGTTTCCGATGCCGTCGGGTCAATAGTGGCCTGAATTTCTCATGACGTCGATTTCTTATCATCTGTAGGCCTGATTTCGTTCAAACTCGGTAGGTAATTGGGTATATGTTCTAGAAAAATGTCCTACAAATTATGTCGGGATTGGTAGAGTAATAACCATTGCGCATGCGCGAAACTATTATCGATTGACTCAGGCAAAACTCCCAGTCTAATGGAACGATTTTGATGAAATTTTCAGGGATTGTGCGGGATAGTTTCTATCTAGACGGTCCCCTATAACCTATAGCAGTCTGTGCGCATGCGCAAATAATAGTTTCTTATAATGAAGATTTCTCATGAACTATTGTTCCGATTTCGTTCAAACTCGAGGGGTAGTAGGTTCCAGGATGATTTGTATTTTAACGCATTTGCTTGAGCAACCAAAACAATTGCGCACTCATAAAACTAACACTGGATGACACTCCGAGAATAATGGATCAATTTTGATGAAATTTCCAATTATTGTGTGGATTAACCTTCAGTCAATTTTGCATTCTAGCATGTGAAGGGTACCGGGGAAAAAACGTATTTGTCATTTTTTTGTGAAATTGAGATAGTGGTGCCACCTGTGAGGGTTTCAAGGAACCTTTCAAAGGGTGAAGTCAAAACCGGGAAGAAACGTTGTCATTAGTATTTTAAGCGTTAAAGTTTACCCGCACCAGGAAAAACAGTTGTTGTCCGACATTAAAGTTGATTTTCCCAAAATACTGTTTTTTTTTTTTTTTACATATACGTATCTTCCCCTGTACCCTTCACATATACATACGTATTAGATACTGTAATATTTTTCATTCAATCATTTCGACTCGTACTTTGTTCTTCAGCTAATTCTATAAGTCCATGATACGATGTGTGAGGAAACTATACTGCCCACCCAACTTGGCAGCCTTTTTTTCGTGATTTATTTATACCAAATAAAAGTTATACATTTCATCTAGCAATACTTCATTTAATGATTGTAATAAAATCAATCTGAAATGTAATTTTCATTTTTTATAACATCGTTCCTAAGCATGTTGATATACAACAATAGAAATATAAATATACGGAGTTTAATTCCTGACACGAGACGTTCGTGAACAATCAAGTTGAGACGTAGTTCCTGACTTACCAAAGTTCTACATTTTATTTATGATAATTTCAGAACCAGAATTTCATCATGTACATCGTGTATTTAATGTAAAGGGGAGGACCTTTACAATAATAATTTATTACCCATCTGTAAGGTATGTTTACAGCTAAAACCCAACCCTTATGTTGTAGCAAAAATATTGACACGAATACATATCAAAAATCAAATCAATCTTTATTGTTTCAGGTTTTCGACCCGTACAATGTAAATTTAGAAGTTGTCACAACATTTACATTATTTTACATTAAATCAACATCTGTCAGTAATTGGTGAATAAAGTTTCTAATTCTAATATATGCTCTAATATCCTGGAAAACCATGAGGAGTTCATCTTTACTTTCTCTTTTTAAAACTACATTAAGCAAACGCTCTTCTGATAGCCTTCTATTTCCTAGATACACACACACAAAACACACAACTAGCTTACTAGTTTCATCCCTAAAATCACATAAAATTTGTCATACCAAATGAACTTAAATTTTTTAGTTAAAGTTTAAAACTAGTTATAACGGGGTTGGGTGGATATGTCAGAGTTACCATTCGATTCAGCGTGAAAAAACACGTAGAAACCGAACCTAAACTCGTATTTTCATAAAAGGTCATTTTTCAAGAAAACCCTCGATTTCATTGAAAAAACAATGTTTTTCAACATTTAAACTTAGTTCTCTCACCTAATTAGCAAAGTAACAGTAAAATTGACTACACCGTCCGAAAACTGAGATTTTAGCGCAAATTTTAGGACTGCAGGCTGAATTTGACAGGTAGAATTTCATTCATCATGAAAGAAAAAAAAAAAAAAAAAAAACATTTCATCATGAAAAAAGTGGTAATTCTGAAGATTTGACTCGATTCACTTTTCAGATTGATTTTTCACCAACTGAACACCTTAAAAAACTGTTATTGTCCATTAGGGAGATGGGGAACTCAACACTTTTTCCAACGGTATAATCAATTTTGAATTTTCTCTTGTAATTAATTAAGGGAGTTAGGGCCGTTCTAGTGAGTTAAGGTCAAAATCACGAAAAAAATTTTAAAAATTGAGTAACTCGAAAACAAAGCGTTTCAAAAACAATCTCTAATTCAAACTAGTTGCAGGAAATTAGTTGCAGAATACGTGGGAGAAGTTAGCCGGATATAACGTGAGACACCCGTATATGTTTGTGAGTCATTTCAGACGAAAACTCTCCTTAAGATTAACATAAAAATTCCGTTCTTGCGCCGAAACATCAAGCTTTCCAAACAAAAGGATGAGTTAGTTGGCCAGCACTTTTTGTACAAATTAAATTGGTCAAATTACAAAAAGGTGCTTTAAAAAAATCACTAAAAATGGCTAAAAACGGGTTAAAATCGTTAAAACTATGATTCTTAGCAGAATATTGCTCAAATAAATATATGTAAAAAATTATGCTGACTGGACATAAATTTCGTTAAAATTTGCAATAAAATCGATAAAAACTGCAAAAAAGCTAGAACTCCAAGATCACTTTTTGTATTCCAACATTCACTCATACGATCATACTGCATGATTGAAACATTTATAAAGAGTTGAGTTCCAGTCAAGCAGCATGCTCTTATGAGCGAATTTTCGTAAGTTATTGTATTGTATAACTAACTAAATTGTTTTGAAATTTGAGCATTTTGAGTGCAAGGATTTTACCAACAATTTATTTGATGAAAAAAATATATATATATATATATATATATATATATATTCTAAATAATAATCTGAAAATCCAAAATAGGTTTTAAAATTTTAGCTTTTTCGCAGTTTTTATCGATTTTTTAAAGCAAATTTCGATGAAAGTTGAGTACATTTTTCAGCATTATTTTGTACATACATTTTTGAATGTTCTATTTAACAGTTAATAAACTTTATTTGAGCAACATTCCGCACAAAATATAATTTTAATGATTTTTAGCTGTTTCTAGCCATTATTAGTTTTTTTTACAGCACATTTATTGAAATTTGACCAATTTAGTGTGCTCAAAACGTGCTGGCCAACGAACTCATCCTTATGTTTGGAAAGCTTGATTGTCTGGCGCAAGAACGGAATTTTTATCTCAATCCTAAGGAGAGTTATCGTCTGGAATGACACATGTATTTATACATACTCGTACATATATCAGAATGCCCCCACAACGGATTTCAATGTAGAAATTTTTCAAAAATTTTGATTTTAAAATTTCTCGAGCCATTGCAATAGCTTCATTTTTAACGAAAATTCGCTAAAATGTGGGCGTAAGTGGGAGACGAAAAGAAGAACTCCGGATGATGGATATTTTAGTAGGTATAATATCCACTTATAATGACAAATCGGGTGGAATCGGCCATTGTCGGCTCATTCTTCGAATCGGAAGGTGCGCGGGGGGGGGGGGGGGTTCTCCTGGTGATTACTGGCCGTCACACTCGCCAGGTCGTCTCCCAGGGCAACCGTCAACGATCGGTGGCGAGAGGGGACGGAAGCCAGGGGACGACGGGAAGGGTCGGGTAAGCAAGGAGAGGAAGCAAGAGGACGGGACGAAGCAATGGAAGCGGAAGCAATGGGAGCGGAGGAGTCAACAGAACTGCCCAATATTCCCCTTATTCTGATTTAATCTCACTAGAAATCGAACAATCACTCTAATGGCCGCCATCTGTAAAGGGGCTTCGAACGAACGAGGTCCACCGCTAGAAGCGCTAGGGAGGCAGTGCCCTGAAGAAAATGGTCGTCGATCTGATTTTCCCCTTGTCGGCACCTTGCGTCGCCCCTTATCGCACTAAAATTCTTTTCCCGCACCACAAACCTCATCAATCCTTTTCAAAAATGAAAATTATATTAATAAATTAATAATTATAATAAAGAAACACATACAAACCATAAAAACGGAAAAATAAACAAAAAACGGGGGTCTTTTTCGTTATAAGACCGCATACGGTCTTTTCTGTTATACAACCGCAAAACAATTTTCTATACAAACAGAACAATAGTTATATATCGTGTTGGTATCCATCATTTCTCACAGGAGTACTGGTATGAAGGCGGAAGTTAGGCGGCTTCTTCCTATATATATTTTTTGTTCTTTCTTCACAACTCGTTTCGCCTAGAAGAGGCCTCTTCAGGTGAATTAGGGTAGAACATGATCCATACAACGTTGTATTTCGTCAAATTATGCAGAAGATTTAATTTAGTCGGCCAGAGTACTTCTATATGGGGCCTGAGAGAAGACATTCTTGGGGAGATACGTGAAATCCTGCATAGCAGATAATTTCCCTATAATCTATAGGTACTTTTACACGTTTGTGAGTGATTTGTGTGGAAATTGTGGCTTTTTTTCACACAAATCACTTACAAACGTGTAAAAATACCTATACATTATAGGGAAATTTACTGGGATATATACTGCCCACCGCATTGGCAAGTTTATACTGCCGACCTCCTTAGCGAGAGTAGGAGGCTGGCAGAGAAGGTCGCGAAAATCCCTCTCTTCAAACGAAGGGGGCCATCCTTCGTTTTTTGATCAGTTTTAATATATACAACTATTGGGCCATAACAGAATAAATCCTTTCAAACTCGACCAATTAAGTTGTAACTCAACCAAATTGAAAGGGCATGATTCACTGAGTGTTCTTAGACCAAAACGAACAATTTATCTCAATTAGAGCCTGAGATATCAAAAGAAAAAGCTATACAAATTTCATCTGATTTGCAATGCTTGATGACAAATTTACGCATAAATACCTTTCATTCAAAAGAAAAATGAAGGAAATCGGCCGGATAGAACGGCCGTACTAACTGCCATTAGATTTCGTGATTTTTTTTAATATATAGTTTTTTTCTTTTTACTAGCTAAAAGTCCAGTCATGCAGCATGACCCCATGAGCGAATTTTTGAAGAAATCTTCGATATTTCAGTCGCTATTGATCGTGTTGAGAAATTTTAGTTTATGATTTTGATAGACAAACATGGAATCAAATTATTAACACATGCACAGAGTAAACTCATCAGTTGTGATTACATTTATTTATTTATTTTTTGTTTAAGCACCTACTACCTACGTTTTAAACAGCATGGTTCTAGGATTGGTTAAACAGGGATACTTCCATAAGAGTAGTTCAATCTGAATTTGGACAATGTTTCATGCAAATATTACCGATTTTTACAACTAGCGAACGGCATTATTTCGATTTTTGACTGATTTTTCAACTTTGAAATTTTTGAAAACTTGATACATATTCTTATAGGAAATTTTACGCTGATTCCGAATATACCACATGTTAGTATGCTGAAAAAATTATTTCGCACAACAAATCGCAAAAAACAGGCTATTTTGAAATTTTTGACTACATTTTTGAAAATTTCAACCCGAAGATGTAATCCGATCATGCTGGCCAACGAACTTGAACTTTCGTTTTGTGTCCTTAACATTTTAAAATTTGTTTGAAGTTTCTAGCACAATTCTACGGACAGTTATCGTCTGGAATGACATATACATACATACATATATACATACATAAATATATACATACATAAAAAAAAGCGTTAAACTTCAGAATATGATTCAGAATTGCCTGAAACGGATTTCTGCATAAAATTTTTTCAAAAATTCACATTCTACAAATTTTGAGGCGAGAGCAATAGCTTAATTTTCTTCAAAAATTCGCTAATAAGCAGATAATTTCCCTTTAATGTATAGGTATTTTTACACGTTTGTGTGGAAATCATGGCTTTTAAAATAGAAGATAAAGTTAATTTAGGGAAATAAGTTTCACTGCAGAACTGATAACATATAGGCCACAACACATAGGGCCTCTTATAGGCGAAACTAGTTGTGAAGAAAGGATAAAAAATATACAAAGGGAGAAGCCGCCTAACTTCCACCCTCATACCAGCACTCTTGTGAGTACGATAGTTGTTTCAATGAAATTGATGAAATTATGCATAAAATGAAAGCTTGTACTTGTTTAAAAAAGGACCTTTTCCGCTAATTCACTACGATTCATTCATTCTGACCTGTATGCCCAACTAATCTGAATTATTACTAAGGGATTGTCTACTTGATGTAGTGTACTTTTTAGATGCGAGCATCCAGTCCACCAAACGATACACAGCATTCTGATCTATTTTAATGTTTGGGGAAGGGTTTTTAGAACAATAAACATATATCGTTTCTGTTTCTTTAGAAAAATTTTTTGCGGTTGTATAACAGAAAAGACTGTATGCGGTCGCATAACAAAAAAAAAGTTCCAGTCTTGCAGCATAATCGTATGAGCGAATTTTCGGTAATTATCTTATTGAATAATGTTGAATTGTTTTGAAATTTGAGCTTTTTGTGCAAGGAAATTGTTAACCATTAATTTTATGGATAAAACGTATTCTTAATAAAAAACTGCTATTAAAAAAGGTTTTGGATTTTCAACTTTTTTTGCAGTTTTTATAGACTTTATGTATGGGCATCAGTAACTTTAAAATTCGAGCCGATCTGGAAAAACGGCTTCCATTTTCTGATTCAGTGACCTCAAAAACCCCCATGTCCATTGTTACTTTCTTTGTTAGTCGACATCACTTTTTAGCGAATTTTCGAAGAAAATTAAGCTATTGCTCTCGCCTCAAAAGTTGTAGAATGTGAATTTTTGAAAAATTTTTATGCAGAAATCCGTTTCAGGCTATTCTGAATCATATTCTGAAGTTTAACGCATTTTTTTATGTATGTATGTATGTATATACGTTTGTATGTATGTGTCATTCCAGACGATAACTGTCCGTAGAATTGTGCTAGAAACTTGAAACAAATTGTATAATGTTAAGGACACAAAACGAAAGTTCAAGTTCGTTGGCCAGCATGATCGGATTACATCTTCGGGTTGAAATTTTCAAAAATGTAGTCAAAAATTTCAACATTGCCTGTTTTTTGCGATTTGTTGTGCGAAATAATTTGTTCAGCATACTAACATGTGGTATATTCGGAATCAGCGTAAAATTTCCTATAAGATTATGTATCAAGTTTTCAAAAATGTCAAAGTTGAAAAATCAGTCAAAAATCGAAATAATGCCGTTCGCTAGTGGTAAATATCGGTAATATTTGCATGAAACGTTGTCCGAATTCAGATTGAACTACTCATATGGAAGTAAGAGTTCCTCCTAATTATTTTTAATAATTTGATTCCATGATTGTCTACCAAAATCATAAACTAAACTTTCTCTACACGATCAATAGCGACTGAAATTTCGAAGATTTCTTCAAAAATTCGCTCATGGGGTCATGCTGCATGACTGGACTTTTTTTTGTTCCCCATTGTAAAGGGTTCAATTTTTTTTTTTTTTTTTAATATACTCATATATAGGTTGCATATGTTACACATTATCGTATGAAGTTAAATATCATACATTTTGTATAGCTGGCATCAATAAACGTTCAAGTTATATAACTCTCCTATTGCGTGCCTACTGGTAGACACAGACTGCCATTGGCAAAGGTCAGGGAGGTTGAGGTAGGTCAGATCGTCCTTGCCCGACCTTGGTCTTCCGCCAGTAGTGACCTAGGTCATGGTTTCCTTCGCATTTCCCCCTCATGCATCTGTCAGTCCCGAAACCGCCTGCCCGATGACAACGAACTGCGGATGTCACAAACGTGGGATGACAGACTGCGCGTGTCACGAATATGGAACAACGGACTGCGAGTGACACAAACATGGGACAACAGACTGTGGGTGTCACAAACATGGAACAATGGACTGCGAGTGACACAAACATGGGACAACAGACTGTGGGTGTCACAAACATGGAAAAATGAACAGCAGATGTCACAAACGTGGGAATCCGCACTGCTGGGTGCCACCAACGAACTATATAACATGTAGTTATATAGTTAGTAGGGTGACACAAACATGGGAGAACAGACTGTGGGGGTCACAAACATGGGACAACAGACTTGCGCGTGTCACGAATATGGGACAACGGACTGTGAGTGTCACACAACATGGGATAACAGACTATGGGGTGTCACTAACATGGGACAACAGACTACGCGTGTCACGAATATGGGACAAAGGATTGTGAGTGTCACGAACATGGGACAACAGACTGTGGGGTGTTTCAAACATTAGATAACGTACAGCGGATGTCACAAACGTGGGATAAAGGACTGCGGGGTGTCACAAACATGGGATAACCGACTGCGTGTGTCACAAATATGGGACAATGGACTGCGAGAGTCACAAACATGGGATAACAAACAGCGAGCATTACAAAAATGGGACAATAGGGTGTCACGAACACGGGACAACGAACTGCTGGAGTCACAAACACCGAAAACAAACTGAGGGAGTCACAAACATGGGATAACGAACTGAGGGTGTCACAAATATGGGACAACAAACTGAGGGTGTCACAAACAGGAGACAACAGACTGCAGGTGTCACAAACACATGTACATTCAATGTATTCAATAAACGAAAAAGTCTCAAAGGAAAGATAACTTACAGAAAGTTCGAATTCCAACTAATGGAAATTGACTAGTTGGGGTTTCAAAAATCGGCCGAATAGTGCAAATCACATGGTATCACAGAGGAAAGTACGTAATACCAACCCGTCCTATCACCATATTGTCAAGCTGATGTATGTTGCTAAAAACGTAAACAGCCGTAACGTAAGCCTTTGGGTCTTCTTGGTTGCGAAATACGCATACGAGCATGGGAAAATGTGGACAATACGAGCCTAAACATAGGTACTACGATTAAGCAGATAATTTGTAACTAATGATAAGTAAGTACCTGACAATAATGCGTATACTTTTATTATGATTTCACACTTTTTGCCCATTTTCAACTACCTTTCCCAGGCAAACCGCTGGTCTTCTTGTTCTTTCAACCCAAACTGATTAAGTTATTCAAACCTTTCGTTTTCCTCTTTTGGAAAGATTAGGGAAGCAAAATACCACGTTTTCACCACTATATTTGCATCCGAATACGCTGCAGTAAATTTATTTAACTTTTTAGTAGTGACCAAAGGAAAATTGACAAACAAACGCAGGTAACCTATCAAGCTCTATTCCGGGTGATCCCGCTTACGAGGGTTCACTTTTCTGCTGCTAGATTTCAATTCGCCAATCCTTTTGCATCCTTAATTGAAATCGCCAATTACCTTCCTCTGATGTTCGAGGTAGCGCTAAATACCACAAATCGAAGTATCGGGAAGAAGCAACTGAGACGGGAACCACCAGAAGGCAAGGAAACAGGAGGACATCCATTTTCCAAACACAAATGCAAAGCTTCGGTAGAGAGGAAGCGAAATTTCCACGTTGATTGGAGAACTTTACTCGTAAAATGTTCAGAAAACCGGGTAAACTCTGAAAACTAGGTACCTACCTCTTCAAATAACGAATTCATTAGTTTACTCTAACTTTGCGGCAACTGGAATGAGATAATGATTCAATATTTGTACCGACAGTTGGCCAAAGGAATAAGTAGGCTTCCAAGAATTCTTTTGTAGGTAGGTTCAAATTAAACCTAATTAAATTCTAAACCTCGGTAAATCCTTTGTAAAACAAACTGAGTCGAATCAGTGTTCGAATCTCCTATACTGTGGGTTGAACTTGCGTAATTAGATTGTTCGTATAATGGCGCGGGCCTTCATTAAAAATTTTCTGGTGTGAAAGGAAACTGTTACGCCTCTAATGTAGATTTATTTGAGGACGACACGGCAGCACTAGTTGAAGGGACCACGTGGCTTTCACAAAGCTAACCAATCGATGAAATTTACATATAAGCGAATGGTTTTATAGGAATTGCCTCACATTAAATTCAAGAAAAACTAAATTAATCGGGTACGGCAGTAACCAAAATACGTCGCCAGCTTGACAGTTGGTCATTTCGCATACCTAGGACGTTAACTACTTTACTAACTGTATAACTATGGTTTTCAATTAATGTCGAATGCCCTAAGTACATATAGAAATGATATTATCTATTTTCAAGTTACGCTCACTGAGAAGTCTAAAACGAAGTCGATTATCGTAAATGCGAAAGATGATTTGGTCCCACAAAATAGTGTTTTCTTGGTTGCCATATTCACAACGCCTAATGGACATCCTAGGCTCCGTCAAAAACTCATCAAATGGTTGTATCTTTTTCTGGGAAATACATAAAAATTTGAAACGTTCCATGACGACATTTTTGAATGGTGCACAATGATCGTCAAATGCTTGAATAACATCGTTCAAAATAGAGTTGTCTCCATAGAGATCAAAAGAATTAAACAGACGTCGGCCTTCTGTGCCAATAACATTTAGGAATATTGAAACTTTAAACTCATCTCCACAGTTGTCAAATTCACTAGCTCGCAAGAAACTCTTAAATTCCTGTTTCCATTCCGGCCACAGGACAGGACAACAGCTTGTTCATTGAAAGTGAAAGGATTGGGTAAGACCGCCGAATACGATGCCATTGGGGTTATAGGTATGGGTTCGATTTCGCAAGAGAGAAAACGTTCACATGCACTCGCGATTGTCCTGAAACCACGAGACATTCGCGAACAATCAATTTGAGACACGAGACTAGACCATGACCAACTAATCTAAATTCTTACTAAGGGATTTACTACTTTATGTTATGACCACTAATCTAAGCAGAAAACTGATCTTTGTAAAATCTCATGGCGACTGGAGCGGTGGGAATGCCACGCAGTGGGTAGTCGAACTAAAGAGCAAGTCAGAGTCTAGAGTCTCGTGTCTCAACTTGGTTGTTCGCGAACGTATCGTTCCTGACACCATGTAACAATCTTAATGTTCTAATAAATCAACAGAATCTACTTGTATCAAATTACTAGTTTTTACTAAGATAATGGTATAGCGCCGTACAATCAGATGAACTGCCGGCAGACATTCAAAATCAGCCTTTAGATACAAATTGTCAGTATCTTTTTCTGGGGGTGTTGCCTTTTCCGTTGACGGTAGTAGTTTTTTGAGGGTTGAGATAGTTTCATAGAAGGCTTCTCAGATTTAAAAAAAATGTTTTAATGCTGAGCGCTTTCGCCATTATCGGCCTCGTCAGAGCTGTAACTTATTTTTAGCGGTTCGGTACTTCATTTTTTTGCCTGTTTTGGGGCCTCCTCAACATCCCAGAAGGTACCTTTGAGATTGGAATGTTTCGTCGTATTTATTATTATGAAACTGTGTAAATCTGGTGGTTTTATCACTCATTGTCTGGTGATTGTGTCCTTATACGTATAAGGGTGTAAATATTGTCAATTTTAATTTAAATTGAGAAAGAGAAAGCAGGATGGAAATTTCATTCAATTGGGAAGCAGAATGGTAATGTTAATAGTAAAATTTCCATTTCGTCCATTTATCTGATAGTCCTGGAGCCAGAGCCGAAAAGGAGAAGGTTTAAGATTAAATTTGGAAAATTTACTCCGTTCTGAGTGACAAACTCTTTGTCTGTCATCTCAACATTGGTGAAATATAAAAAGGCGTCCTCATAAAGATGACTTAATTTGCTCATTTTAAATTTTTCCTCTAATAATTCCTAAACCGTAGGGAAAAATGGGGTAATACCACCACCTTGAGCATATTTGTCTATCACAGCCCAGGTTTGCACTCAGGAGACTCAGATTTTAAAGCAAATGATAAAATAAACATCTCCAGTCGTGAATTACAACGTTTTTGCTGGTTGTGTAGCAACTTATATTAGTATACAGCAATGCTGGGGAAATACCGCCATGGTGTTAGGGTAATACCGCCATATTAAAACAAGGAGGAAATGAACGGTCTCATCAGAACATCGGAATAACGATTTGTTGAATTTCAAAAATTCTTCCTGGGTAGCTTCTCACCATATTGGGAACTTAGTTGACAAGAAAAGGATTCACTAAAGGTTGACAAACAATTTCCACATCAGAATAGGAAAATTGGAACAAAATAAATACTGGTAAAATAATGTTGGTTCTTCACAGGAACTGAATTATTGACAACGTTCAACGCGGAACGCGTTAAAAAAGAAAGATTATAACATAATATATGCTATATTATGCAATATAATGCTGTAATATAGCATTCCATCTTCCCAGCTTTTAAAATTTCAAATTTGTGCTCGTCTTCAGGTCTCAGCAAAATTCAAAATTCCATTGTCAAAAATCAAAACGGGAGCAAGAAGTGTGAAGTCTTACAACGATTATGTTAATTTAGGAAGGCAGTTAGGTCGATGCCTACAAAACAAAACAATTATTCAGTAGATAGGTAGGTAAACATCTAATAAATCACGATTAGGTAAATGTAGAGGTGCTCATGGAGATAAGCTATCACAATATAATTCGTATTTTAAATATTAATTTATATTTTAATTACTCAGAATCAATAGAAATAGGTGATTATTACCGCAAAAAACTTCCAACAAGACTGATGATTGGAGCGTTGGGGCAATACCGCCATGGCGGAATTACCCTGAATTCGGTGTGGCGATGTTGCCACAGTAATCTTTTCGTGATGAAAAATCATTAAAAACTAAAACTATAGTTTTCGTAAAAAATCATGAAGTAATGGGTGGAAATTGAAACTAAATGATTTGTCTACGTCGTCATGCTCAACAATTTACATAAACGTGTAGAAACTATGACTTACCACGAAAACTCGACAACAGTAAAACTAGCTAGAACGCCAAGCTCGAAAAACTGAGTGATCTATGATGAAAACAAATTAATGACCCCCAAACCAACTTTCCAAAAGTACTGCGTAAAAGTGTGTGAATCCCTTTATTACTTTCCCATCGTGAAAACCTTGGGAATATCAAATAATTCGTTTGATGATGTTCTCCTAGGTAAAGATAGCATAATTTTCGAAATTATTTTTTGCCGGACCTTATGTTTATGTATATGAGAAATATAGGTACCACCCACCCCAAGGTATTATCCCATATTGCAATAACTGTTGTACCATCCTACAGTATATCAGTTTTATTTTGTCTGTAGGCAGTAAGTGTCTTATGTTCGGATGTAGCTCAGTACCAAGTGAATTCGACATAAAAAGGCTGTATTTCTTCTTGAGTGAATTTTGCAAACTGAGAACTTTTTGTTTTTTTGACTGAAGGATTAACTCGCTTATATACAGTGGTTTTGCCTATGTTAACTGCTTGAATGTTTTTGAAATGATTTATGAAGTTCATTGTGTTTTATTTTATTGTTGTTTCCAATATTTTTATGGTGAAGAGAATAAAGTGAAGCTGAATTAATAAAGACTGTTATATTGATTTGCAATTTATAAAATATTTGAAATTTCTACTAACGCTGTAATACTGAATAGATTATCATTAATTGTGAGTAAATCATGTACTCGTAACTGGACACCACGGTCTAGCTGGGGTAATACAGCCATTTACGAGGGCCTCGTAAATTGCTGTATACTAATATAAGTTGCTACACAACCAGCAAAAACGTTGTAATTCACGACTGGAGATGTTTATTTTATCATTTGCTTTAAAATCTGAGTCTCCTGAGTGCAAACCTGGGCTGTGATAGACAAATATGCTCAAGGTGGTGGTATTACCCCATTTTCCCCTACGGTTTAGGAATTATTAGAGGAAAAGTTTAAAATGAGCAAATTGAGCCATCTTTATGAGGACGCCTTTTTATATTTCACCAATTTTGAGATGGCAGACAAAGAGTTTTTCACTCAGAACGGACTAAATTTTCCAAATTTAATCTCAAACATTCTCCTTTTCTGCTCTGGCTCCAGGACTATCAGATAAATGGACGAAACCGCTCTCCCAAGTATCGTCTTGGGTCGGGGTTAAAATCCAATTGGCACTCATAAGAGCTAGAGATGTGTCGGTCAGGAGTGAATGTATCAAAAAGACCTTTTCTTCAGAATGAACGTGTCCAAACTGAACTTATTGGTAAAATGTTCCCGGTCACACGTTCTCGGAGAACGGTTATCCAGAACGTAAGAGTTAGCTGGTCCCACTCCCCGAAACCCAAAAGGGGAGAAAGAGAAATGACTCCTTCACACGATTTCGCTCCTTCCAAAACGGCCATTGATTCAACGTTCACTTTTTCCAGTTCAGTTTGTCATTAGTTTCTCAACGGGCTGGTGTTATAGTAAGTTCATGATTGAAAGTAACCATGTCCATCCAGTCTTGTGTATGTATTGATTTTCTAGTAGACATGTTAAAAACAATAAACTAGGTATGTAATTTCTAATTATACCTGAATTTTTCATTTCAATCCTTTCATGAGTTTACCCTGGATTGGCGCATACATAAATAATATGTAGGTAAGTATTAAAAGCAAGGGTTTGTTTCAGAATGATCAAAACCTGATTATTATGGTGAACATTATCAAAGAAATTGTTGAAATTTTCCAAATCATATTTTATATCAATGTGATTTGAAAGAATGGAAAACATAAATAACTGGGTAAGTGAACGTAATTAACATGTGAACGGGTTCAATTAACCTTGTCTGTGAATGGAGTGAACGTCAAGGATTCGAATCCTCTAGGTGACCTAGATGACCCTCTAAAGCCTAGTACGCACTGGGATTCATTGTTCGGACTCTTTGTTGCAGACGCTCGGATTCATGTCTCAGATTCTTTGCCCCGCGACATTGTCGCTCTGCAAATCGTGTACGCATCTAGTTTGAACCTGAGCCATGTCGAACGAGGTCGCGCTTTCGGGGATTGCAGTAGCACTTTACATAGCTCTACGGAGTAAAAAAAATGCTACTAAAAAAAAGCCACCGCGTTGGTGGATGCGTGGACCCTTCATTAACACTCGGTTTTTCAACGGTTTTTTCCATATCGAGAGGCCATTATCATCTTTTGTGGAGGGGCCACAAAGCTGCTGCAGCCTGCTGGACATCATAGACAAAGGGGGAAGAGGTTCCGAGAGTGTCTAGAGTAGAGATGAGAGTGTGACCTGAACTGAAGCAAACTGTTTAGAAGACTAGAAGAAGAAGGCAAAAAATTATTACATGATGTTTTATTATATCTGCATTAGATAGCCCATCTGCGCCAACCACTAAGAAGGGTGCAATGGTGCTTCATGGGTCAATTCTAGAGCTCATTTCTGATCGAAACTTGTAAGAGATTTATTTTAATGCTTTGTTTTTCTGAGTAATTTCATTTTTAAGATATGTTTTCTACCTTCAAACGACCATAACTCCACTTGAGATCACTGTAAAATCAAAAATATGACCACCGTTGGAAACAGCGTTAATTGGATAATCCAGCTATTTGATGTCAAATCGATTTTATAAGACGACTTAATAAGTCAGTAAAAAGTTCCAGTCATGCAGCATGATCGCATGAGCGAATTTTCGTAAATTACCTTAGTACCTATATTTTGTTAAATTGTTTTGAAAATCTAGGATTTTAACTGGGGAGAAATGTTCACTACCGATGTTGTGGCAAATAAACTTGTCCTAAATAATTTTCGGCAATTCAAAAAATGTTTTAGCAAATTTTTCGAAAAAAATGAAGCTATTTTTTATTTTTAGCTTTTTTTTTAGCTGTTTTTATCCATTTTTGACGAACATTAATGAAATTTAAGTACCTAATTTTTTCAGCACAAATTTCTTGTTTTTCTAGTTTATTGTTACCTAATAAAGTTCTTTTGACTAAAATTCTGCTAAAAAAAAAAAAAATTAACAATTTTTACCCGTTTTTAGCTACAAGCATAACAACTATAACTACAAAGCGATAACAACGAAGATACACCGGTGAGAGGCCCACTTTGTTCGATATTCACGTATGCACTGACTCAATGTTGCGCGACATTGTGTAAAGAATCCCACTCCGTATGGGACTCAAAAAATACTAAAACGCAACACACGAGATGCAAGACTCAATATCGCGGAGCGTCCCGGATGCAAGAAAATGAGTCCGAGACGCAGCTCCGCGACAAAGAGTCCGAACAAAGAATCCCAGTGCGTACTAGGCTTAAGGAAAAGGGGTTCGAAAAAGAAGATAAGTTGCCTGGGATTAGAGGATGGATCACCACTGCAAGTCGTACGCGATCAATCATCGATCAATCTAGCAGCGAAAAAATAACAGAATGTAAATGAGGAACCCAACTCGTTTATTAACTCACCAACAGGGTCTTATATTTGGTCGACAGGTAACTTAATCAAATCTTGAATGAGAACCAGTTTTTTTTTTTTTTTTTTTTAAATAACATCGACGGACCTAAAATAAGGTTACCGGTTCGAAGGTCTACGAGATTCATTAACGGTAAGAGAAAAAAATTTGCGGAGAGCTTTTTTCGGTTTCATGATTTCGGGGGATGGGTTAAGAAATGCTAATTGGGCAATTCTTCATAAGGATCATTAGAAATTGAAAATAAATAATGAACATATAAATAACACTAATAGATTGGTACGGTATCGTAACTGGCTTCGAATTTAAGATAGCGCTTGCGAATTAGCAGTTGGTGATGTAATCGCGATGACCAAACCATCCAATATTAGGCAGTGTTGCTAGACCCCGTCCAACAAAAAGGGGAACTGCAGATGTTAAAAAGGGGTACAAAGGAGGACCTGAGGATTCCAAAAAAGGGTAAAATTAGGGGTACAAGTTTTGGCTATAATTACACAATGCTCACATGTATAAATTTGTAGTTGAATTTGGATATAAGTGATTTTAGCTGATGCTTGATGTATGGACGAATCAAAGAAAGTAGGTAAATTATATTATGTTTGTGAGATCATTGATTCAGGGAATTTAAATATTCTATTTATTGGGTTATTTCTGCAGATATGCATAGCATAATACGTGAAATTGATCTACGAAACGGGTAATAGAAAGTCTTTACCTTAATTTCCGGATTGATTACGGTACTTAAATAGCAGAACTTCTTATGCTGAATAAATCTCGAGTGATTCAAATTTTACTACGAGATTGAAAACTTAATGTTATGTGTTTTTGAGATGCGAGCTTGTCAGCATCCAGACCACGAAACCATACAAATCATTCTATCTATTTGTCCAACTAATCTGAATTTTTACTAAGGGATTGACTACTTGAATCAGAAAGAGATGAGATATTAACTAATATTGATGTTATAAATGTTACATCTATACCACCAAACTATACCATTATGACGTATGTGCCCAACTATTCTGAATTTTTACTAAGAGATTAACTACTTGATATTATGTGTTTTTGAGATGCGAGCATCCAGACCACCTAGCTATACAAATCATTCTGATCTATTTTTCCAACTAATCTGGATTTTTACTAAGGGATTGACGAGGTACTTGATGTTACGTATTTTTGAGATGGCAGCATCGAAACCACCTAACTACACAAATCACTCTGATATAATTGTTCAACTAATCAATATTCTAGCAGCACACATAGATTAATAAAAATTGAGGCACCAAGGAACGTAGTTACAATTCAATTCGATAGAGGCACGCACAGCGGGACATGTGTGCCCAACGTCAAGTAAAAATAGGCATTACCTCATATAGTTATGTTGCTCAAAAAAACTACTAGTAATTCAGAATGTAAATATTTATGAAGTGCGGTTTAGGGATAAAGGCCAACTTGTAGCTCATGAACGAGTAGTCTTTTAGACCTTCAGGAGTTATCTTAGCAATTCGGTGGCATCAAATTAAGACCCCCAGGTTTTGCGGTTAATCAAAACAAAATTATGCGACTTGTCTCCTTGGCCTGGGGCAGAACACGCCGCATTATCTTAAAAAAAGTTCCAGTCTTGCAACATGATCGTATGAGCGAATTTTTGTGAATAATGGTTTTAAATTATGTGATAAAACATTATTGTTTTGGTATACATTGTTTTGAAAATTGTTGAACTGTTTTGAAATTCGAGCATTTTTAGCGCATATAACAGTTAACATAGCATAATATTGTTAACTACTAATTTTATGGCAGCAAAACTCTTTAAAAATAATATTCTGCAATTCGAAGAAGATTCGGAAATTTTAGCTCTTTTTTGGGAGTTTTTTTTAAATAGATTTTTTTCAGCAAATATTAATCAAATTGAAGTACAATTTTCTACATATTTTTGAGCGTAAATTTTATAATGTCCAATTTCGTTGTTGATCAACTTTTGTTGACCAAAATTCTGCTAAAAAATATAAATTTGATATTTTCAGCTATTTTTAGAGTTTTTTTTTTTTTTTTTTTTTTAAGTACATGTTTTGAAATTTAACCATTTTAATTTGCTCAAAAAGTGTTGGCCAAGGAACTCATCCTTTCGTTTGGAAAGCTTGATTTTTTGGACGGAATAATTTTATCTCAATCCTCAGGAGAGTTATCGTCAGGAATGACACACACACACACACACACACACACACACACACACACACACACTGACATATATATATATATATATATAAACACATTTATATCGAGAACATATTTTCTCATATCAGAGCCTATTGATAAAAGACATGGTTTCACTCAAAACTCGGATATATTATACAAACTTAGAATTAGAAATTTCGCTAAGTTAATATGTTGCAATAGGATGCTATGTGATGTACTAATTCTAATTTCAAGTTTATATATACCCGAGTTTGGAGTGAAACCATATCTTTCATCAAGAGGCCCCGATGATGAGAAAATATTTTCTCGAAACGTCGGCGAAATAAGACGAGTTTTCACTGACCGACCCTTAACATCCTCTGATAGTTATAACATCACGGTCAACAACAATCTAAAATATTATATATATATATCTTATTTTGTTCCATTACGAATTCGATATAGTTTTGGAATGAATGCCATGTGTTTTAAATATCATCATGGGGGGGGAGTGTGTGAATGGGGGGGGGGGGGGGTAAACTGATCATCGTGGTTATTTAACAATCCCCGTCCGATTTTCGTGATTTTTTTTTTTTTTTTTTTTTCCCATCTACGAATTCAGTTTTGGATTGCATATCAGGAATTTCAAATTCAATTATGAAAGGGGGTGATAGTAATAAATCATGATGTTTTAACTAATATCGTCAGATTTTCATGATTATTTTTTGGTTCAACTAGGAATTTGGTCTAGTTTTGGAAGGAATATCAAGAGTTTCAAATATCATTATGAAAGAGGGTGCATGGAGCTGGGTAATAGAAATAAATCGTGATGTTTCAACTATTCTCGTCAGATTTTCGTTATCATTTTTTTAATTCAATTATCAATGTTGTCTAGTTTTGGAAATTATGTCAGGAGTATCAAATTTCATACCTTTGATAGGAATTCGCTGTCGGTGGAGGGAGTTAATGGGGGGGGGGGGGTCCGAGAAGTCGTGATATTTTTGTTTTTTTCTCTTATTTTAACTCTCACCAAAATTATATAAAATCCATTCATAGGGACGTCCCTGTAACGCAACACATTGCAGGCATTACTTACTTTACTGGCCCTCAGATTTAAATAATGTGGAAACTCTGATAAAATTCCATCGTGAGAATTCCATTGATGAACCGAAGGGTCCCGAATTCACCCCCTGCCTGCCAATCCCTCTCGCAATAGGGTGGACAACCAGTTCCGAGTTCAATGACCTCAACATCCCTTTTTGGATCCAACGACCGGCCAATAAAAGGGACTTGACATCATCGAACGTTAGTCGAAAAACCACTTCTTCAATAAATTATTTTCGATCTTCAAGTTGATATTCAAATTACTGTAATCGGCACTCGAGATTTCCAAAGTCAAAATTAACTTTCATATATCAATACCCAAGTACTCATATTTTTGACACGGGTCTTAGCTGTGGGGGTCATCCCAAAATGTCTTCCGACAGTAAAACAAAGTACTCAGTCATGCAGGATGGCTAATAGAGCGAGTTTTAAAAGGAAAATAGTGGGTAATTTCAAATTAGTCACTGAAACTTTGAATACTGAGGCAAACCATGTCCTGAATAACACTGAGGGGACACCCGTATGATGACATTGCAGAGAACATTTCATATTGCAGAGAATATTTCATAATTCAACTAGGAATTCGGTCACAACTCGAAAAGTACAAAATTTTAGTCAATTATGTTTTTACCCCCCCCCCCCCCCCCCCCCCCCCCCACTAAAAATCGATTTTTCTCACTTATTATGAATCTAGAGAGCTGGGAGTGGTCGCAATTGACTCAGCTATTTTTTGGGCCATCTAATATATAAAATTCTCGTGTCACAGTTTTTGTTGCCATACTCCTCCGAAACGGCTTGACCGATTTTGATGAAATTTTTTGTGCTTATCCGGTATCTATGAGAATCGGCCAACATCTATTTTTCATCCCCCTTAATGTTAGGGGTAGTCCACCCCTAAATTTTTTTTTTATTTTTTAGACAAAATTTTTAATTTCTATTTTAATTAACGTCTGCCAAGTTGGGTGGGCAGTATAACTTCCTCAAGCGAGCGAAGCGAGCAGCATCCTCCACAGAAGTTAAACCTACCCTTAGAGATCTACCGTTTGCGAGCGAAGCGAGCAACATCCCCTACATGTTTCAATTGTAATACATTCCATGTATACAGCCACACTTTGCGAGCGAAGCGAGCAACATTCCCTACATACCACACTTTGCGAGCGAAGCGAGCAACATTCCCTATATGCCACACTTTGCGAGCGAAGCGAGCAACATTCCCTACATACCACACTTTGCGAGCGAAGCGAGCAACATTCCCTATATGCCACACTTTGCGAGCGAAGCGAGCAATTTAATGGGGGGTCCGGGGGGCTTGCCCCCCGGCTGGACGTGGAGGCGAGCGGAGCGAGCCGGAGCGGCTAGTCTTCATATATAATTCCGAACGGTCTTTGAAATTGTGAAGAAATTTGTGGTCCGATTTTAGTGTTACACTGCTCATTTGAATCAGCACGGCCCCAAGTTTGTTGCAAAAGTGTCGCCGTTTGTCTCTATACCCGCCTTGATCGTGTTCTAGGCGGTACTTATCAACGAGAGTTGTTTATTAGGCTGTGACGGTAACAACAGTTGCCATCAATTCACGATAAGTAAGAAACGTAGTGTAGTTACTAACATCTAGGAGAGTTATTTCTGAACGAAGAAATTGAACCTGAAGAAATTAGAGGACTTTATATATAATTCCCATCGGTCTTTATATATAATTCTGAATCAGGACGGCCCCAAGTTTGTTGCAAAGTGTCGGTAAATAAGAAACGTAGTGATGGGGTCTTTTCTGATCAGCTGAGTGAGCTAAATCCTTTCCTGTTCACTGTAGGAAGTTGACATTTCATAGGGAGACTCTCTGCGAAATTAAGAGACGAGTGAAGTTATGGGGTCTTTTCTGATCAGCTGAGTGAGCTAAATTCTTTTCTGTTCACTGTAGGAAGTTGAAATTTGATAGGGAGAATCTCTGTTTATTAGGCTGTGGCAGTAACAATCTCGAGTTCCATGATGTAGTATCTCGAGTACTACAGATCAAGATACAATCAACGACATAAAGAAGGAGATAGAAGACACGGACGCGCAGATTCACACGCTTACAAAGAAACGAAGAAGACTCGAGATAGAATTACACCATCATCTCACCATGCCCAAATTCTGAATTCCCCGATTCAACTTTTTGTTTCAATTGTTTTTGTGTTCTAGATTGTTTGACTAGATTAGGGCTTTCCAAGCCCTAACAGGCCTCTAGTTATGTTATAAATTTGAACCTGACGTGGAGCGATCGGGCTGGCCAACTAACTCGACCTGTCCTTTGCCAAAACGGATTTTTCTGCATTGGAAGGATTTTTTTACGTTTTTTAAGGGAGTTATCGTCTGGAAATACATCCCATAAATAAATAAATATATATATATACATACACGATCGTTAAAAACTAGGATTGAGTGAGTAGGGAGTCCCCGACCCTTCCCTCTCACGTTTAATATTTTGAAACCTTCTAAATACTCATTTTTTTGTTTGGAAATTCGCTTAAATGCCTAATACTGTACCTATCAAGAACAACTGTTATAATGACAGTAAGAACTCAGTTCACAAATATCATACCCACTTATTAAAGTTGATGTTTTTATCCTAATTTCATACAGATGTAAAATGTAAAATATCTTAGACCTTGTTAACTTATTGTGCATATATCATACAGTCCACTTCCTCTCAGATATCGGGACATATCCCTGCCAGCTACTGGGTTATTGCCATTCTGAGGGTGTTGGCTTTTGGTGCATTTTTAACAGTCTCTTGGATTCTAATACAGGGTGGTCCACAAGCTCTCCCCCGCCCCCACCTATTTTCTATAATTTTCGGACCATTTTTTAGCATTTTTTGGGCCACTAAACTCGACCTGTCCTTTGCCAAGACGGATTTTTCTGCGTTGGAACGAAGGGGATTTTTACGCCGTTTTTTAAGGGAGTTATCGTCTGGAAATACACTCTATATACCTTTGGGGAAAAAACCTGACTAGAGATCGATATTGAATTGCAACGGAAAAAAGTTCCAGTCATGCAGCATGACCGTAAGAGTTACACGACAGACACACACACACACATATATGCGAATTTCAATTAAGAAACTTTTCTGAAATTTTTCCAGCCATTGCAATAGGTCATTTTCCGCGAAAATTCGAAAAGATTCTGCCCTGGATCCGAACCGGTAGAACGGCCCATCCCTACTATCATTATCCAAGTATATCTGCATAGGCTTACCTATACATATACCGAGGAGAGATTAATTTAATTAAATAACACACCGTCTACACTTTAGTAGTCCTTCCCTTAGTATTTAACAAGAGCAGACCTTCGCAAGTCCTAAAGGTGACAAAAGTTATAATACAAACTTAATATAATGTAAAGGAAATTCAATTGAAATCATCATATTGAAAATTTAATAGATGATACGTTCGTCTTAGTTTATAAGACCATATTTATGTTTCACCAATTGCGATTCACTCCCATGTTAATGTTCTTTTATTCCCATGTTAATGTTCTTTTTTTCTTTTTTCCCATGTTAATGTTCTTTTAATGTTCTGTTCTTCCTTCTAAAAGTGGGGTACATGGACAAAGGTACTTGAGAAGCTCTGTGCATTGCGGGGTTTCAAATCTACAATGCATCCCAAAAAAATGAATAAATAATAATTATAATGATAAATAAATGAATAAATAGGAAATAAAACAGAATGCGTCAGCCATGGTTATTTTCCGGGGCCAAGATGTAGATGTTGAGCTTTTTAACCCACGAACAACCATAACCAGCAACCAGATGGCAGGCTTTTTAACCAGAAACCATTCTAATTAAACCAGACTAGTTAATAAATATCAATCTATGCGTTTCAAGATGATTTCATTGCAATTAGTTGGTAGTACCTAACCTCTCGTTTTCAAGTTCATGCAAACTCACTAATTACGAATTATTTCACTCGTTTCCTTAATTTTCAAAACTGAAATTTCTCAAAAAGTGCAATATTTCTATCAGTAGGTAAATATTCCTCACGTTCTGTGAGATTGTCATTAGTAATTTTTCCTCATTCAAACCCTCTTTTAGACACATAACGTGGTCCGTTCCTTTTTTTTAACCTTTTATTCAAAGCTATTTTTTCGAAGACTGGTTTTGAGTTTAAAGACTTTTTACTATTAACTAAATATACTTATGCTTGCGGCCTTCTTTGTGACTAAAGTACCTACCTACCAATTTTTCGTCATATTGAAAATATTTCATCTCATAATCATGAAACTGTTTATAAATTTCTATTCCACAAATACAGTTCATAAATATAAAAAGTCGTATTCTATTATCAATAATCCCTGAGCTCTGGAAATCTTTGTTGAATTTTATTGTTAATTCAGTATCTATATGTGTTTTTAATTTTTTTAGGGACGATGGGCACATCAAAACCTGTACAAGGCCACTCTCGTTTCTGCTCGGAGAGTACATGGAGAAAAAAGTTTAAGAAACACTGTTCTAGACCTTAGGGAGAGCAAACAGATGAACGTACAGCGACCCTAGTGGTTTCATTCGATTGGGAGGATATCATCTATAAATGATCGATATCGCAATTGGTGGAGTTGTAACTGTAGCTCATGCGCAAACCTAAAATTGATCGACACAGACAAAACTGTGAGACTAATGGACCGATTTTTATGAAATTGTCAAGGATTGTGCGGTTTAGCTCCTAGACGTTCCGCTATTAATTTCATGGCCGTTGGATTAATATAGTAGTCTGTGCGCATGCGCAAATATACATTTCTTATAACTTCGACTCTTACTTTGTCCTTCAACTAATTCTAAACGTCCACGTTTTAATAAGTGAGGAAACTGTACTGCCCACCAACTTGGCACACGTTTTTTCTTTTCGATTTTTGGATTTTACGCATCTTGAAACGTAAACCATCAAATTTTGAGGTGCGGTTGAAAAATTTCTTTTCTTTGTCGATTCCAAAGGTTCATTATTGAAAATAATAATCCACAATGTCCTGGTTTCAATAATAGGTAGTTCAAGCACAAAAAATCGTTGCTACTGAGAATACATTCAACCACCTGATTTCGTATCTCACAAAGATCGTTCACCACTTGTTGGAAAGCAGTGAATTTACTACGTACAAATGACTCCTCATTTCAATGGACCAATTTCCCCCTCCTTAACCCTCCTGAGAAGTCCTTGGTTAGGGTTACCAGGGGCATATTTCATAAAGCAACAAGTGACAAGTTACAAGCCGATTCTATGTACAACTTGTAAAAAATGAGTGTGCAAGCGTTTCATAACACAAGGTACAAGTGTAGACTTGTAATGCACTGTGAAAATTAACAAGTTTACAGGCGAATTTGGACAAGTTACAAATGTTTCCCCATCATTCTGAATAAGTCATTATTTTACAGTTGTAAAAAATGGACGATTTTTAACCTACGTCCGTTCACCAGTAAACTTGTTATTTTCCAGCATTGTGAGTTGACAATTTTTCGGTGTTTAATATATAGGAATCATCTTCTGCTAATGCTCATTTCGTGAAGTGTGAAGAGCATCTCGTAGTTACAGATGACATTCCTAACCAAGCAGCATTAAGACTTGATGAACTGATTAATCATTTCCGCTGAATGAAGGAAAAAATCCGATTATGCCAGCCAGCCATCAGAATAAGTTGAAATCAAATACACGCTTTCTCCACTTTTCAGTTTATAATTTGTCTGTCTTCCGAACATTACACCTTGTCATGTACGATAAACAGCCTCTACCGTGTATTTAACATCGTTTTTATTTTATGATTCGCCGACAAAACTTCAATTTCGGCATCCCACTTGACGTTGTTCATTTCGTTTGTCCCCACACCCCATTTTGCTTTTCTGCTACACTTGTGAACTAAGCTTCTAAAATAACTTTTCTACATTTGTACTCTTTGTTTTGGTGAAACACTTGTTCTAGTTTACCGTGCATTACAAGTAACTGTACTTCTTAACTTTCAAGTTTTTGTAACTAGCTGTTTTATGAAATAGGCCCCAGATGGTATCCTTTGGGAAGACCTGCACTGATATGACTTCCATTTTCCGAATTTTCCAACAAAATGAAAACACATAAGCTACTTAGATACTGAAAAAGCCATTCGTAAATTCTTACAATCAGGAGTAATACCTAGAAATGTCTACAAAATGAAGGTCATGTGAGTCCTAAAATACCAAGAAAGACATTCGTATGTGGACTTTCAAGAGTGTCGCGATTCGTATGATGTACCTGAATACTAATAAAATAATTGTATCCGACACCCGGATGCGGGTTTTTGCTCTAGGAAAGGCCAGTTACGGAATTTTCATTAGTAAATCGAACCAAAACGTAGTTAATGCGATAATTGTAAGCCGTTTTTGAGGCATTTCCCGTTGAGATCCATCTTCGAGACTTGCAAAATCGAAAGATTGTGGACCATTAACTCAGTATGGCCAAAATGCAGATACGGGGTCTATTCTTAGTACGGCAGTATAATACATTATGAATAAGAAAGGCGAAGTCGAGTAGAGGTGCATTATATTCAAGACAACCAGTATTTTTCATACACTTTTTCAAACTTGTGAGGAACCTTGCTAGCGGACCAAAAGTAATAATAGATAGGAAGGTAAGTAGGTATATATAATTATAAAACTACCTAAGCAATATAACTAAGTAGGTAGTAGAACTTGGATATCTGGAAGGTACATAATGTGGCGTGGAACGATTAATTGGGTTTGTCCCTTTTGTCGCTGGTACCTAGGTAAATATCTAGATGTTCACGTTTATCCCAATGAATTCATTAATTTCCAATTGTAATTCCATTGAATGTAGTTGGGCACCGAGTCCATTATGAACGACGAATGGTTAATCGAAAAGGTTGTCGGCCCGGATTGAACAGAAAAAACCCCCAACACAGCCACTACCAGAGGAGCGAAGAATTCACTTTTTACAGTCAAATAGACCATCTAGAAATGAAAAGATTCGCTGCGAATAGTAAATATGTAATTACAAAACTACGACAAGAGCTCTGCCAGCTGGAGGAGGGGTTAAATAACAATCAAGGCCTCAGCCCAACCTACTTTTCACTCCCACTACAACTTTACGCTCTTGTTTGCAAATAGATCGATATGAATGGTCATTCTACTCATTCTCCGAACCCTTTTTCGGAGTAATATTTGAGGCATGGAAGGATAAACACTGAACTAAATCGTCGAAAAATGCGACGTTATCAATGAAATACAAAGCTAGGACACCGTGATAACGTAATGGATGAAACTGGGCGTTATAAAAGCCATTGAAAACAAACTTCGTGGAAAATATTATGACGGTAAAGGATGAACATAGAAGCTATTTCTAGATGGGTATATAACGCGAATTTATCGTATTTTCATATAGTTCTAGCTTTCCATTCAGGTCTAGATAAGGTACATGGCAATCTGAACTAACCTGAATATTTTTTTTCAGTCTTTGCTGTCTGGTTGAAGATCAGTCTTGTAGCCCAGTCTTATCGTATGGCACATCGGGCCAGGGGAAACACTTGAAACACCAACCCGGGCTTTCAGACCATCACACCGCGAAAAAACCCGACGGAAAAACTGATATCAGGCGAAGGAAAAAAAATCGTAATCAAAATAAAACCGAAAAACAACCACTTAACCACTGAGAGACATCACCTTGGCCGCCATTTCGGTTTACGAGGCGAGCGCAGCGTTCCTGCCGGCAAGCGGTCGGACTTCGAGGGGGGGCCGGCCTTGCGCGCCAGAAATGACCTTCTTTCAAATCACGAGTAGGTAATCGGGAAGTTTTGACATGGATAGGGGAAAATGGGGTAATACCTCCACCTATTTATCTATCACAGCCCAGGTTTGTACTCAGGAGCTTCAGATTTTGAAGTAAACTGTAAACAAATATCTTCAGTAGTGAATTACAAAGTTTTTGCTGGTTTTGTAGCAACTTTATATTAGTAAGCAGCAATTTAAGAGACCCTTGTAAATGGCGGAATTATCCTAAATTCGGTGTGGCGATATTGCCCCAGTAAACTTTTGGAGATGAAAAAGTTGCAGTCATGCAGCATGATCGTATGAGCGAATTTTCGTAAGTTAGCATATTAAGTAAATTATGGAACATTGTTTTAAAATTTGAGCTTTTTGAGTGCAAAGAAAGTGTTAGCTGTTAAATTTATGACAAAACAATGTTTCATGCAAATATTACCGATTTTTACAACTAGCGAACGGCATTATTTCGATTTTTGACTGATTTTTCAACTTTGAAATTTTTAAAAACTTGATACATATTCTTATAGGAAATTTTACGCTGATTCCGAATATACCACATGTTAGTATGCTGAAAAAATTATTTCGCACAACAAATCGCAAAAAACAGGCTATTTTGAAATTTTTGACTACATTTTTGAAAATTTCAACCCGAAGATGTAATCCGATCATGCTGGCCAACGAACTTGAACTTTCGTTTTGTGTCCTTAACATTTTAAAATTCGTTTGAAGTTTCTAGCACAATTCTACGGACAGTTATCGTCTGGAATGACACATACATATATACATACATAAAAAAATGCGTTAAACTTCAGAATATGATTCAGAATAGCCTGAAACGGATTTCTGCATAAAATTTTTTCAAAAATTCACATTCTACAAATTTTGAGGCGAGAGCAATAGCTTAATTTTCTTCAAAAATTCGCTAACATCATTAAAAACTAGACTTTTCGTAAAAAACCATGAGGTAATGGGTGGAAATTAAAGCTATATGATTTTTCTACGTCTTCATGCTCAACAATTTACATAAACGTATGAAAAACTATCACTTACCACGCAAACTTGAGAATAGTAAAACTAGAACTCCAAGCTTCAAAAACTGTGAACTCACTTATCATTGATGAAAACAAATTAATGACCCCAAACCAAGTTTTCCAATATTACCGCTGATCTAAAGATGACGATATTTGGCTGCAAGATTCGTCACTCAGTTGGTTAAATAATTATATGGGGTGGCGGTATTCTCCGACATGGCGGTATTACCCCACTCTCCCCTATGTCTTTTAGCTTGGGTTTTTGAAAAAACTGTGTTACTTCTTACATGGAACATGTTTTTGCTATAACCTAGCCAAAAATGAGACAAAATTGACATGTGACATTTAGTACGTTACGCTCCTATTTTCTGATGATTTATCGATTACAACCAAATCGTTGCTAGAAACTGTATCTTAGGCATTTATCATCATACAAAAATCGTTCGCCAGTCGTTGGAAACCTGCGCAGTGCGTGGCCAAAAATTTGAGGTATGATCGTGGTTGTCTAAATAATTGCTTACATACAGGATCCTTCTGTTAATTTTGTAAACATGATTGCAACCATTATTAGACTGGAAAGAAACTTGGAAGTTGAAATTTGATAGGTTAGACTCTCTGGGACATTAAGAGACGATTGAAATGATGGGCACTTTCCTAATCTGCTGAGTGTCCTAAATTCTCTCCCGTTCTCCCATGGAACACACTCCAAGTTCTGTCAAGATTTAGTGCTTAGGACTGAATTTGTTTGTTCAAGTGGGAATCGGAACCAGTTATGAAACAAACCTTGGGAGTTTCAAATTTATGGGGTAATTAGAGGGGGTATTCCGATAAATCATGATCTTTTGGTTTAAATGTGCGAAAAATCTTGGAATAATTATTTTTCAGCCCGATTATATTGGTTTTTAATTACAACCAATCCGTAACCGGGAATTGAAGCTGAAATTTGGCAAGTAGTCCTTAGGACGTAATTTTGAAGGTGCACAGGGTGCAGATCTGCTGTATAGCTATCTATGCTATATTTATCGTACGAAGCTGCAATTCAGTATGAAGCCTCCTTGGGACTTACCTATACTTGAAGATGCATAGGTCCGGGATCAGCTGAATGGCTCCAAAAGCAAAATCCTACAATCGTATGATGCTGAAATTATGCACGTTGCCTCCTTAGGACGTAATCTTGAAGGTGCACAGGGTGCAGATCAGCTGAGTTGTTCCTAAAACTAATTTCTGTCCTATTTATCGTACGAAGCTGTTGATGAGAGAAGTTTAGTTTCTTAGGAATCCTAAAATCTCCTACTCATTAGCTGTGTTAGCTGGTATTGAATAAAACTTTAAGTGGACTTTATAACGAAGGATAATTATATAAAATGAAAAGATATGAATTATTAACAATTATATTTAAATATTTACGTGTAATAACGTGCTCAGCCTACCTAAGGCATGCCATCCTTGGTGCCATGAAAGAATAAATGATTATTTACAATAAGTGGATTAGTGTATTATGTATAGCTCTTGGAGCAAATGTTCATCAAAGGGGTACAGAACGACGAAACTCATGATGCAAATGTTCATCACAAGGTACAAACAAAAAACGACGAGAAGGCGATGGTGTTGCTGATCTTTGAAGAATGCTTTGTGTGTCAAATTAACAGGACCTGATACCAATTAGATCGGTATAATATATATTGGAAAGGACTGACCTGATTGTCGAGCTCGGAATACTGAAATGGGCAGATACAGGCAGCAGAAAGAAGTCTGGAGAAGATGGTGGCCACCACGTGGAAGAAATTGCTGAAGCGCCTTGGGCGTAAAACGATAGATCAATGATGGTCAACTGATCGACGGGAACTGAACTGCCTACGACGACGAACAAGAAGCGTGATGATGAGAGGTGGGAAGATAAAATAAAAAATATTTGGAAAGGAGCTTTTGGTTCCGGGGGGCAAATTGTACTCTTTGGCACCAGAGTCAAGAGAAAGCCAGAACAAAGCGACACATACGATGATCCTATGGGTCCGTATGTTGTCATTCGAAGGATCGACGGTCCGATAGATGCGACGGCTCGCAGTGGCCCGCTTCTTATCGCTACTTGGACTAACACCAGGAATAACAAATTGCCCAAACAAACAGGGTGCAGATCAGCTGAGTTGTTCCTAAAACTAATGTCTGTGCTATTTATCGTACGAAGCTGTAATTTGATATGTAGCCTCCTTATAAGTTACACTTGACGCTTAATGAGGTGGTGATCAGTTAAGTGGCTCCTAAAGCTAATTTCTACGCTATTTAAAGTGCGAAGCTGCAATTTGGAATGTAGAATCCTTGGGACTAACCTACATACCAATACTTGAAGATGCATAGGACCGGGATCAGCTGATTGGCTCCAAAAGCAAATTTCTACCATCGTATGAAGCTGAAATTTGGCATGTTGCCTCCGTAGCACGCAATCTTGAAGGTGCACAGGGTGCAGATCAGCTGTGTTGTTCCTAAATCTAATTTCTGTGCAATTTATCGTACGAATCTGTAATTTGGTATGTAGCCTCCTTAGAAGTTACACTTGACGCATAATGAGGTTGTAATCAGCTAAGTGGCTCCTAAAGCTGATTTCTATGCTATTTATCGTACAAAGCTGGAATTTGGTATGTACCCTCCTTGGGACTTGTACTTGAAGATGCATAGGTCCTGGATCCAGTGGCGTATCCAGGATTTGTCTCGGGGGGGGGGGGGGCTAACTAATACGCGGCCTGGGCCGCGGAGTGTCCAAGGATCCTCCCTCAGAAGAACATTGAATTTTTAACAGGTATAACCAATGTTAACGAGGTTTCAACGAACCACTATTATACTGGGAAGTGAAAACATAAAATGTCCCAATGCCTTTCAGACTTGTATGCAAGATTTTCCGCATTTATCATGATACAAAAATCGTTCGCCAGTCGTTGGAAAGCTCTCGATTTACCTAACCGTACTATGTTAACCAGAGCGCAGTGCGTGGCCAACAATCTGAGGTATGAGTGTGGTTGTATGAATAATAATTGTTTACATACAGGTGATCGTTCTCAGTTAATTTTGTAAACATGATCGCAACCACTATTAGACTAGGAAGAGAAAACATTTATAAAATGTCTCAATGTCTTTCAAACTTGCACGCAAGATTTTCGGCATTTATCATCGTTCAAAAATCGTTCGCCAGGCGTTTTTCAGACCAGTTTCTTTACTACTTTCTGATGATTATCGCTTACAACCAAATCGTTGCTACGGAACTGTATCTTTGCTATTTCTCATCATACAAAAATCGTTCGCCAGTCGTTGGAAAGCTCTCGATTTACCTAACCTTACTATGTTAACCACTGGGCAGGGCGTGGCTAACAATCTGCGGTATGAGTGTGGTTGTCTGAATAATGATATTTTTACATACCTGAATTTCCAGGGGCTTTCCTTCATTTTTAGAGCCACACGTTTGCCATCCTACATTGCCTCACTATTTCCACCAGGTGGTTCCAACAGGTCCCACAACATAGGAGTTCAACTTCACTCTAGTTTTTCTACAAGTCGGTCCATATCCATTACGGGTGCGAGCTGCTTGGAACGCTCTCCCGGTGGCAATTCGTTTGCGCCCCTTCATTGGGCGTCTTCAGGTTGTCAGTCGACTCCATTTCCTTACCAAGCATTCTAACTAACTTCTACAATCTCTCCCCCCGCCACACCAGTCGCTCTCTCTCTCTCTCTCTCTCTCTCTCTCTCTCTCTCTCTCTCTCTCTCTCTCTCTCTCTCTCTCTCTCTCTCTCTCTCTCTCTCTCTCTCTCGCTCTGCCCTGGTTATTTACGGTGCAAGTTCGAAGCGATGTCGAGTGTACACTCTTTTGGTACTCGTAATGCGATGCATTTGTTACAAGTGCCAAAGTATACAACTGAAGCTTATGGGCGATCTTTTCATGTACAGGCGATACGGATTTACAATGAAAATCCTGATCTCTTTGATCTTCAAAGATCGGTTGATAGTTTTAAGAAAGATTACAAATCAAGATTAATGAAGTCATATGAATCGAATGAATAACAATGTTAAACTTACTTTCTCATCTCTCAATTTCTTCTTTTTTTTAAATATCAATCACAAGATGTACTTGATAAGTGTGAAGATTATTATAATAGTTTTTCACTGTAGAATGTATTTATTATTTAACGTATGAATGCACATCATTACTTTTTCATTTTTTCTTGTATGTATATAATTATGTTTAATTACGAGTCTGACGACAAGATTTATTCATTTATTTATTTTTTGTGATATAATGTAAGAGAGGACCAGAAGGTCCTAATTGTATCACAATTTTCAATAAAGTCAATCAATCAATCAATCAATCAATCAATCTCTCTCTCTCTCTCTCTCTCTCTCTCTCTCTCTCTCTCTCTCTCTCTCTCTCTCTCTCTCTCTCTCTCTCTCTCTTTCTCTCTCTTGAAATTTGAAGCTACACACCACTCAGCACACTCCAGCTCCTTGATTGATCTCATACTTGTAAATTATATGAATCTGGTAGCAAAATTCGGGCAAACTGTAGCTCAAGGACTTTCGAAACATGATTTCATTTACTGTAGGCTTAATTTTAAAATTCCAAAATCCAGGAAGCGAAAAATTCTTGTAAGAGATAGAAGAAATTTTGATGAAAAGGCATTTTTCAAGGAAGCGAATGAGCTGGATTGGAGCGCAGTGATAAATGAACCATCTGTTAATAAAAAAGGAGAGATGTTTACCAAATTGCTGCTAGATTTATATGACAAACACTGTCCACTTGTTCAGATGAATCCTAAACATTCGCCAGCTCCTAAGATTACAAATGAAATTCGGAACATGATCAATGAACGTGACAAATCTTATAAGGTCTGGAAATCATCAAAATCAAACGAAAATAAAAATAAATACAAAAAGATCAGAAATACCTAAAGTCAAACAACAAATGCGTAATTCTAAAATTAGGTATTTCCAGCAATTGTTTGGTGTGAATATATCCCCAAAAGATTTCTGGAAAATTATAAGAAGTTTTGGGGTGACTGATAGTAAGCCTGGAAAACCCCCATCGTTACTAATAGAACTGAATGAATTAAATAATTTCTTCTGTAGAGAAGTAAATAGGACTAACACCGATGAAATTATTAATAAATATAAAATAATAGGTGATTCACGGTTACCAAAATATAAAATGTGTGCTATCACTGATGAAATTGTAAGAAAACATTTATTTGCCGTAAAATCCGATTCAGTAGGAGCAGATGGAATTCCAGTTAATATTCTCCAGATTTTAGCGAATATAATTATACCTGTTCTCTGTAACATATCAGTGTTCTGTTACCAGTGGTATATATCCTGAACTTTGGAAGAAAGCATTGTGGTGCCCCTAAAGAAAGTAGATCAACCGAAGTACTGCGCTGATTTCAGAGGAATCAATTTGTTGTGCGCAGGAGGAAAAATTTTAGATAGGATTGTGCATTATGAATTTAATCTATATATATGTGAAAATAATTTTCTAGATTCTAAACCATCGGGATATAGTGTAGGACACAGTACAGAAACTGCACTAGTAGGAGTATTAGTCGATGTTCGTAAGGGCACCTCAGGGCACCTATGTCTCATGGCACCTCCTCCACCTCGCGGCACCTCCTTCACCTCACAACACCTCCTTCACATTTGATATGTTTTACTGGTTAGGATTCACTCCTGTGTAGTTGTTTTTTAAGGTAATTTTGTTGTTTTCTGATTCTTATTTGCTTAAAACGTAGTATCAGGCACCTAAAAAACGCTCTCCAAGTTTCACTTCGACATCTTAAAAATTGAGGGGAAAAGTTAGGGTGGGGGGATTCTTTTAGGACACCCTGTAAGTTCCTGTTACATACTGAAGGACTAGTAAAGTCTAAAAGTTTTTATTTATTCATTGATTTTATTACGGTAATTATTGCCTACGTCTAAGTAGATGGTAGGTACGAGGTAATAAAAATGGGGTGCGATACAACGAGTACAAAATTCATGTGAAAAAGTGTAATAAAAAATCATTTACAAGGCTATATATGTACAAAAATAATAAATTCTACCTATATAATATAAACAACAATTTCTTCAAGAATATTCCTATTTGTTCTATTGGTGAACCGTTATTTCATATCTAGATGCTTAAGAACTCACGGATACTTTGTTATTCTAAAGGTATAAACTACATAAAGATAGCAACAGTTTTTACTATATTATTCGCTTAATTTATCATTACGATCAAACTCTATGAATATTGATATCCATCAATTTTTGATTTCTAGATTTTGATTCTCAATTCCGATTTCATTTTTGATTTCGATATATTTACTATAGTACTTTTACGCCACACGAAATTGAAGTTAATGATCTATTTTACATAGCAGGCTTGATTCGAAATAGAACTACCATGAAACAAAACTACACGTAATAGCGTTAGAAAATCTTAAAATAGCAGGCATCATTTTAAAACTACGTTATTTTCAAGCTAAAACTATAAATACCTAGTTGTTATTGAGTTGTTATTGATATATATTTGATTCTATAAAAAAAAAAAGTAGAGGTAACATTTTCATTTTACTGGAACGAAACCATTTTTTCTAATTGAGTGATTATCTACAGATTATGAACGTTTATTCGAATATGTAAATACACATATATACAAATATGTTGTACATCTTCTAACGTAGAAAACAAAACCGTAACTTGATAATTATATATGTTGTACCAACCTACTTGTATTGAAATTGTACAAACTCCAAACTTATAGCTATCTATTGTTGAACAGTATACATTGGTTCTACATAGAGATGAGTCGATACCAAAATGTATCGATTCCCGATACCGATACCTAAAAAATCGATTCCCGATTCGCGATACCGATACCATCGGCGCATAGTACCTAACTTACCTGTTGGTGAAAAACAAAAATTCCTCTTAAACTAGTAATATACCTAGGAATTCAAAAATTTTTTTTTTTTTTTTTCAAATTTGATATTTTTTGTTATCTATCAAGTATCAATTAATAGGCAACTTTTATTGCCTAGGATTGATTTCTTTCTGAATAAAACAAGTTAAGCAGACTGACTTGGTTTTTTAGTTTTTCGTTGGTAACTGTAAGGTATTTCCAAATAAGACTGGCTCTAGGCTTTTATACTTGGAAAACATAGCTTTGTCTAATGCTTCTGTTGTCACAAACAAAATAACACAAGCCTACTTGTAAACAAAGTTATAATTGTAAGTTGTGTTTTGGACAATTCATGTTTCGCAACTGCTAACTTCACACAACGGTTGCACGGTACAACCATCTTCGTTGTTAGATGGTTGCAATAGTACCGTAGTGTAATAAAACGCCCATCACTGGGCGGTATCGGTATCGGCTTTAGGCGATCGATTCTCGATACCGATACCAATGCCTAAGAATCGGTGGTATCGAGAATCGGTATCGGGAATCGACTCATCCCTAGTTCTACAATATGTTTTCATCAAAAATGTGTGTATTATGAAACTCCACAACTTTTCATAATACTTATAAATGTTATGGATTTTAAAGAAAATCGATTTGCTAATTCGGTTTTTCGAATAGCTAGTGGAATTAATAGGTTCTGCTTTTTCATCCTCCTAAGAGCAGAGATGGGTTTTGTACATCGATTATATACAGGGTGTTTCCACTTCCAGAAAAAAAGTCACAAGACTGAAAATGGAGGAGAATGCCGCCAACGGCACTCAATCTGTTCCCAAGATATGATTTATAAATTTTTTTGAAAAGGAAAACCTCGTTTTTTTGCCACAAAACCCCACGTTTTTTTCACTTTAAAACAACTTTTTCAACTTTTGCCCACATTTTTGGATACAGCGTTGAATTTCCTGTGCGCCTAGCGCACATTCATAATCAAAAATGAACTCCTAAGGACCAATTGCAGTTCAAACATTGAAAACTGAAAACAAAATTAAGTTTCTGAAAATACTTCCACGTCAACTGCATTTCCAAAAAACGTTCTGGAAGCTGTAAATTTTCAGGTAAACTTGCAAATTTAATCAGTTTTTTTAATGGTATGGTCAACTTTGCGATTCCTTATCGATTCCATGGGGAAATTCAAGTTTGAATTTGAAAAAAACAGTAGGCACCTACAAAAATACGAGTACCTACCCGAAAAATAACAAAGTGATTCTCAATTTTCTTGTGTTCGCCGTTGTAGTGATTTAGATTGATAATTTCAAGGATATCAGGACAAAATGGAATTCTCGTTGTAAGTTTGAGGTCGTTTTACTGAATTTCAGAACAAAAAATAATGGATGTCACCAAACGAATGTACGAACAGAGTAGTAGGTAGATACGTAAATGAATCGCTAAAAGAATCTAGCCTTCTTTATAATCATCAAAACTGAAATGAAAGTAGCAGTAAAAACTTTCGTTCATCAATAAGGACGATCTTATGAGACTTTTGACTACTCTTTGACTACACTTGAGACATGAAGGCAAGTCCAGTTCTAGACACCGTATTTTTGTATGTGCCTACTGTTTTTTTCCCGTTCAAACTTGAATTTCTGCATGAAATCGATAACGAATAGCAAAGTTGACCATACCATTGGAAAGCTGATTAAATTTGCAAGTTTTTCTGAAATTTGTCAGCTTCCAGAACGTTTTTTTAGAAATGCAGTTAACTTATTATTCAGAAACTTAATTTTCTTTCAATTTCCAATGTTTAATGGCAATGAGAAAAACGGTTTAAGATAGTAAAACATCATGGGGCATGTTTTTGGCGGGACAATGTTTCGTGGAAGTGAAGCAGGAATGGTGTTTATGAAAAAGTTCCAGTCATGCTATAATAATATCGAACTATAATACGTTAAGTAAATTGTTTTGAAAACTAGTTCAGGTCTTTAAGTAAAAAGAAAGTGTTGACTACCAATTTTATGGCTAAAAGAAAACTCATTCTGAATTACGAGTAGGTATATTTAGAGATTCAAAACAGACTTTGGATTTTTTCCTTTTTTTGCAGTTTTTATCCATTTTTCGGCAAATATTAATGAAATTTAAGTACATTTTTCAGCATAACTTTCTGCATACATTTTTTATCGTTCTAGTTCATCGTTAATATTTTTGGCTGGATTTAATCGAAAGAAACATTCTTTGTTTTTAGCGATTTTTTTTGAACATTTTTTTGAAATTTGACAAATTGAATAACTTTGTGATTCGATAGATTTATTTCAATTTCTGTCTCAGGAATTCCCTTTTCTGAAGTTCTTAAAAAATATTTACCGTTAAACATCAACTAAATACCTACTGATAGAAAATCATTATCATTTTGACTCCTTTAAAATTCACGTTGATTTGTTATTTAAATTTAATGCTGTTTAACTAGTTTGCTGGTTATCTAAAAAAATGTGATCATTTCTCGTGTGATTGTACGTTTGATGCCTTGCGAAATTTTACTCAACTACATCTTTCAACACAAGTGGGTATCTAATTTTTTTCAATATTTTATACTTTGTTAATTAATTTATATTTATGAAGAATTGGATAATTTGCGAATAACTTTGATATTTGTGAATGGTTTGGTGCAGGATATGATTTCGCGTTAATACAAAAATTTTCGTTTTCTTATGCACATATGTAGGTAATCTAGCAAAATAGGTTGGCATGTTATTCAGCTAGAAAATAATTAAAAACTCAGAGCTCCGCCCCCCTGTTGCCTCTATTTACATACTTCGAATGAAATTATTGAAACACAGAATGTGTTTAAGCTCACACGTTTCATATAAACCCGTGAAACCCGCATATAAGAATGACTCAGATTTTACGGTGTATCTTATCACTACTATGTCAAGTTGTTTTACTTATTTATCGTTTTATTTATCATTGTGAATAATAACCTGTGTGTAAACAATTACTCAAATAACCATGCTCATAATTCAGCTGGTTGGCCCCGCAATTCGCAGCCCCACCCACGCAACGAATTTTGTGGGATGAAAAATGACGAAGTAGGTACCATTTCCCTAGCAACGACTCGGTTGTAAGAGGAAATCATCAGAAATTGTTCCAACACATTTTCGTTACACATAAACGTTTCGTTTTCGGTCGGAGATGCCAAGGCTAAATCGCAATCTGTGTTAAAATAATTCAAAACGCAAATATGTTTGATTTTGATACGATTCTTGTTTACAAAGAGGACTTTGTCTTTTTAGTTTTGATAATTCGTTTTTGTTTCTCCAAACTTGGTCTTGGGGAGCTTGAATTCTCACTACATACCTAAAGAATTAGAGCTATTTTTTTAGAATGTTTTTTTTTTTTTTTTTTTTTTTTTGAGGAATCGTTGAATAATATTCTAATAGCTAACTAATCACAGTGATAAATTAAATTTACCTATATATTTTAAATACTGCTATCCTCAGTTTTCGAGAGGATTGTATAAGTAATAGGAGTAATAAAACAACCAATATCAAGGCAGTGGAGTGTCAGGGAAGAGGTAACAGTGTTACAGTGACTACTGAAATATAAATCAGATGGTAACTATAGTAATTATTTCTTAATTACTGACTGTTGTTTTAATAAAATAACCTACAAATGATAACTATAACAAATAAAATACAAAATCAATGAAATCAAGACGTTCCTTGTCAATGTAGTTGCAGAGCCGTTAGAATAGTTTGTGATAATCGAAGTTCCGCCAGGAAAAATAAGAGAGCAATATCGTCACTGTATAATTTGATAGTTTATACATTAAAAGGGTTTAGAACTGGGAAAGTGTGAACAGATTTTTACCCATTTTCTGTCTGGCTCCAAAAAGACGGTAACATTACTGATGGTTTAATATTGAATTCCCTTTACATTATCTGACTCATTGGGCATAATATAAGCTGACCTGTGGTTGATGCACAGAGAGTACAGAAAAGAGAGTGCAGGAGTGGAGAAATGTGAGTGTATACTAATAATAAGTATAATTAATATACCTATGATTATTTAGGGTCTTCTGTTGTTTTTTCTCGCAATTGAGCACATTATAGGTGTAGGTCGAAGGCAATTTTTGAAATCAGGTTTTATAACAGTTTTGGAGGTTACCCACACCTTGCGATTGTAGGCTCCGCCCATTTGAGAAAACTGGCTTCATGAGCTCACTTTGGCTTAAGAGGGTGCCGTAAGATCTCCAAAAGCAGACTGACTGGCGCCTTTCCAACCATAAGAGCGGGAAAGGTGAGTGACTCGAATGTAATGATACCTAGCGGTAGTCCACCAGCTCTGTCCGATCCAGAAAATGGCTCAAAGCTCCCTCCGAATTCAAAATACGACCAAACGGATTCAACTTTTCTCAGCCAATAATTGACTGATTTCAATGATTCTTGCAGCGTTCGTTCTATTTTCGAAACCTGAAACGAAAACAGACCTCGACAGTTGAGAGTAAAGTTGTTAAATGGTGTCTAAATTTGAAATTTTCAGAGGCCTGATTCTATGGAGAATTTCGAGAATTTTAAAACCAGTAGATTGCCACAAGAATCATCAAAATCGGTCCAATATTGACCGAGAAAACCGCATATATACCATCCGGCACCTCCTTAATGTACAAATGCCTTGTCTATCCAATTATAAGCACTTTGGAAACGTGATCAGCACTTCTAGAACATTCATGGCGTCATCAACCAAACAACAAACTGTTGTTTATCTATTTGAAGAATGGTGGCAGAGGGTTGCCATAGCTGAAGTGTGGGGCCGTCGAATTGCGAAACTGGACGCTCTGGTAAGACGGCTGGTCCGGAAGGAGTCGGAGTACCCGGAGGTTGATCTCCTGAGCGCTGACTGTTCTTCTGACGAACTTCTGGAACCGGGAGCTGACGAGCCAAATGTTACCGCCGTCCGTCACCTCCGCCGTTCTAAAGTCGAGAACCATCTGAAGGAGCTCTGGACTGTAGGCCACGACTCTGCAATCAGGTCAAACAGTGCAATGAAGCACAACACAGCAGCGGACTTATGAAATAGTAAGAAATGGCTATTAGAATAGAATTATGAATGTAAAATCAAGAAATTTATTTATTTATTCAGAACGGGCAAGCCCAATTGAACAGATATACAAGTAGGGAAATACAAAATATTTATGTACATATGAAAGAATAGAGGAATGTCCGCTCTGAAAAAAAAAAATATATATATATATACAAGTAAAGCATAAAGGGTTTTTAGTTTTTTTTTTAATTTTATTTTCAGCGAATTTTCGTAGAAAATGAAGCTATTGCATTGGCTCGAGAAATTTTAAAATCAAAATTTGTGAAAAATTTCTTCATCGAAATCCGTTTTGAGGCATTCTGAAAAGAATCGCAGAGCTTAACGCTTTTTCATATATATATATGGATTGGTCAACACTGGTCACTTATGACGGGGTGCCCAGCTGGTCGTCTCTTCCTACTTGCGCGGTCGCACCATCTTGTTACTCTGTGTTCTAACTTCCCTTTTTGATTGCCCCGGTAAATACCTTTTCATCTTGAATATACATTTATATAAATTAATATTTTCATAATATTGAACATTATCCAATTGATTCTGTTTGCATCTAAGTACCTGTTGAAAGTACAGTAGGTATAATAATAATAAGTAGGTCTGTCCTTTGCGTTAGAGTGCCGTTTTGTACTCGAATGGACGTGGAGCCCCACAGTACGCTATTTAGAATGGTCCGTCGTTCTCAGACACTCAGATACGAAGATGGGGCAAATATACCTACAACAACAAAAGTTCCATCCAACCTTTGGAGTTGTAAGTGAACCGGACCAGTCCATTTCTCCAGGGGCATCGTGAGGGGGGGCATCGGGACATTGCCCCAGTACATTTGGGAAAAAAGTAACAAACTGGAATGAAGACTTTACAAACAGCTCCATGCTGTGGCTCCAAGGTGGATGCTAGAAGGAATAGGTTTACGCTCCATCCAAGGAGGTTTAAGATCCATCTACCAGCGAAAAAGTACGTAGATTGCGATGATATCACTCTATCAAGAGAGAAATTTCGTCGATTCAGGTTAGACTGTGAAGGGAAAAAAAAGGGAAATAAAGGGCAAGAAACGGGAAATAAAGGGCAAGGAACGGGAAAAAGAGGTCATAACGGGATATTTCTCATGATTTTGGGGGCTCTGCCCCAGACAGGGTTTCCAACTTTTCTAAAGACCGTAGAATGAAATTTACGTTATGAGTGGCTTCCACTAGAGGAGTTTCGGTTTATTCCATTAGCCAAACTGATTCCTTCTGGTCATTCCATGCTAAGAGTTCCCTGTTGGGTATGTTTGTAGTAATGTTTTGTTGTCTCTGCAAGTAATATGTGGTTTCTTTAAGTTCGTCCGGTTGTTCCCAAGAATTTACTATAAAGTAAAGTCCGTATTATAGTGTTGTGTTATAAGTGCATATTTTTATTCAGTCCTAAGTTGTTGAATACATCTTTTGTAATAAAGACCTTTGTATTGTCGGTCGAGTTGGAGTGCGTTGTTCTATGTGTAGAGCTACATAAGCCTTTTCCCTCGGTAGTTACGAACGATAGTTACAAAAATAAATTTTGGCATCCCTTGTGGGGAATGAAGAAAAATCAACGATCACTTTGAATAGAATTCACACCTAAGGACGACGTTCATCGACGGATTTACGTGAGTTGAAGTTTAGTCAAGTACTGATTTTGACATTTTCATGTCTTTGCTTTGGCACATTAACTGAAAAATCGTCACGAAAACTTGCTCATGCGATACCAATAAATGAAATAGACTCACTGTATTGCGTAGAGAACAATAAACTAGTTTCTTTATGTCTTTGCTATGGCACATAAACTAAAAAAACGTCACGGAAAATTGCTCACAAAAATATTTTGATGATTTCCGCTTACAACCGAGTCGTTGCTAGGGAAATGGTACTTCGTCGTTTTTCAACCCGTTTCAAAATTCGTCGACCATTCGTTCGAAAGCTCTCGATTTATCCAACCATATTATGTTAACTACTGCGAAGTGCGTGGCCAACAAGCTGAGTTATGAGCAAGGTTATTTGAATAATTGTGTACACTCAGGTGATCATTCTCAATAATTGATATTGTGAACATGATTGCCACCGCTTGTTAATTTCTGATGATTTCATTGATCTGGTGTTTCGATGATTTGATTCATAGCAGGTGATCCAAATATTGCGAGAACGGTTTGATTTGTGAAGCGGTGGTTCAATCATTTTAATAGGTGATTTCTATGCTTTACACTCTAGGAAGCTGTAATTTCGTATATAGCCTCTTTAGGACATTTACTTGACGATGCCCAGGGTTCGGATTAGATGAGTGGCTCTTGAAGCTAATTTCTATGTTTTACACTCTAGGAAGCTGTTGAGTTGATGATTTGAATTGAAGCCTTGATAATTTTCAGTACTTTTAATAATAATATAGTCCATTCTAAAATTTTTAGATACTTAGTAAGTAGGTACCTATAAGATAGTATTTTTAATTTAATTTATTTATCTAATTAATTTATATTTAATTTATCAATAATATTTAATGATAATGATTGATTATTATTTAGTAGCCAAATTCTTTCATAACAGTTGCCCAAGCAATGACATGACCCAAGTGGAATTTATGTATCATGTGTTTAGGTCAAAGTTAATTCACACTGAAAACAAAAAAAATGGAAGAAAAACCTCAATGCTCTTCTTGACTGTCAAATAGGTAAATATTTTTGTGCCCCACTCCTTTTGCAGACCACCGGCCGCCACTGCATTTCTCTACCCTCTAACAAGCCCATGGCCTCCATGGCCCATGGCCATGGCCTTCTCTGGCCTCTTGCAAGCTCATGTGAAGCTCATGGCAAACGAGGAGGCCCTTCTCCGGCCAAATGCAAGCTGCTGATACGGACAGTTGAAACCATTATGGTGTATAGAGCCGAGGTTTGGGCAGAAGCCCTGGGGTTCCAAAAATCTTGAAACAGGATGGAGGCAATCCAAAGAAGAGGAGCTTAGGATATGCAGTGCATAAAGGACAGTTTCTGGCCCCACTGCTCAGGTTATTGTGGGAGTGGTCCCAATAGATCTCCTTGATGAAGAGAGGATCTATCTGCGGAAGGGAGAGAACCCAGTGCGGATTATCAAGAAAGAGGAAAGAGGAGAAACACTGAGGAAATGGCAGGCTAGATTGGAGGATGAGACCCGAGGCCGCTGGACATATGGTTGATTCCCAGCCTGGTCGTCTGGGTGAATAGGAACCACGGCGTGGCGAATTATTACCTAACCCAGTTCCTCACTGGCCATGGTTACTTCTGTTCATTCCTTACAAAGATAGGAAAGAAGATCAAGGATGCAGCTACTGCCGAAAAGGGGATGAACATCCCCTCACACATTTTTTGTGTGCCCAAAGTGGGGAGGTGTCCGCCGAGTCCTGGAGGAAAGAGTAGGAGAGATTGCACTGGATTCCATCGTCAACAAAATGGTAGCCAAAAAGAATAATTGGGACGCGGCGGCGTTTTTTTTTTTTTTTTTTTTTTTTTTTTTTTTTTTTTTTTTTTTTTTTTTTTTTTTTTTTTTTTTTTTTTTTTTTTTTTTTTTTTTTTTTTTTAAGACATAGAGAGATAAGTAGCCAAAATTGCCAAAAAAAAAAAAAAAAAAAAGGGAACTACTCCCAAGAAATAAATAAAAGTGGTTCCGGGGTAGATCTCTATAAGAAGAGAGAGTGGTGGTTTTTAGTTGGTACGCCCTAAAAGCCCAAAAAAAGGGAGACTCTGACACTGTTGAGGCTCATAAAGAATTTTCCCCCGCTCCAAAAAAGAACCGAACCAGGACATTTCTCTACCCACTATAGTTGAACCTAGGTAAAACAACTATCTAATTTATTTATGTTGCCTCCTGGTATTTTAAGCATTCAACTATCATATCCTTAGCATAATTTATTTTTGTATTTATTCTCATTATCATACAGACCACTGCTTTACGATAATCCATATACATTCATGTTACGTAAACGAGAAAGCTATGTGTCACACCCAACTTGGCAGACGTTTTTTGTTTTTCTCCTTTTTATAAACAATTCCAATGATTTTGATGAGCCGGTTTGAACGAATTAGAGATTTTCTACAAATATAGACCATGATAGGACTCGGAAATAAGTGAAAACGGGTGAATAGTTCGAGAGAAAAAGCGAGACGTCGTTTGATTTAGTATTAGAAACAAAATGCCCTATAAATAATATGTTGTAATTTTTATAACCGATCTTTATCACTTATTCTTGATGAGAATATTCTTGGTGCTTGGCCATAGCTTTTGAGGAAGAACTCAAATGATTGAATTTCACTGCCTTAATTTTATATTAGTTCAAAGATTAGCAAGAAATTCAAGCATTTTAATTTCTCCCTTGATGGGAAAAACAAAAGATCATGGATATGTCTAGTACCTACTGCTTACCAGTAGGTTCAGCATTCCTTGACACTACAATGGCTTAGAGGTCATGAGATGTTGTGATAAAATGAGAGCATTCAAAAAAGTGGCGAACGATTTCTCTACTATGAAAACTATGGGAGTTACTCTTTCCTAGTAACTCATTGGTTGTACGTGAAAAATCAATAGAAATTCTACCTAGCCTTCACTTTTCGATTTGACAATAATCTAAAGTGCCGGGTCGTCACAAATTTTGGTGTCGTTACGCAAATTTTAGAATGACCCCCAGCCCAAAGACATATCCATGTCAAAATACAATTGGAAACGCATCAGCATTCCTTGCACCTGTAGCCTGAAATGGCATCAATTTTAAATTATATGATGAACCTATAGCAGGTAACACTATAATTCTTCAATTGTCGCCATCAGCACAATTCTCTTAGCAATGTGGTTTTCCGATTTCTATAGCGCTGAAACAACCATCCAATGATACATATATCTGATTGTTTACTGCAACGTTATTCGCCTTTGTAGCTGTAGATTAGATTATCAACTGTAGAAATGAATTTAAAATTGTATTACGCACAGAAAAAAAAATTGTTTCCAGTTAAATAGGTATAAAGGCAATATTTCGCTTTTACAAATGTGTCAATGAATCAGCGAGGAAGGCTAGTGAAACAATGGCTTTTCAGTACTTTCAAGAAGACTGGGTCGATCAGACGTGTTTTCTGCCTTTGAACTATTTTGTGGACGGACGCCAAAAATGTTATGCCAAGATCAACTACTTGTTTGGCAATGAAAATCATCTCTTGCGTCAAAAACTTCAAGGTAGTAAAATCCTGCGGTGAAAAACGAGAAACTGCAGATTCGGATATCTAAATCGTAAGCGATTACAAACTACTTTCACTAATTCCCGAAAAAGGAGTGGTATACACATTAATTTGTTTATTTCATCCCTTTAAAATTGTGGAATTATTTAGGTAAAATATTAACTTACATTTAGGTAGGTACATTACTTGAGGCGGTATCACACTAGTGGTTTTTTTCTCTCCACATTTTCAATGCTGAATTGTGGGTTTTCATGATATGTTGCAGGTTCGAAAATAGCAACTGAAGAAGAGTAGAAATGTGAATGTTGAAGAGGAATAAGTGCAAAAACAGCGCATTCTGGCGGAATGCAGTTTTATTGAGTCTGTCAGGTTAGGGCTCCTAGGGGTTTTCCAGAGAATTGTTACCTTCCCAAGGGTTACGTCTTAGCACAATGGTAGAAAAAGTTGACCTTGGAAAAAAGCACTTCTCCTTCTTCACTTTCAAGCATTAAAAATGCCAGAAAAAATGTTAGTCTGATACGTCTTTCGGTAGATTAGGTACTGCAAGCATGCCTTATCTTGTGTGGCAATTATTAATTCAGCCTAGATCATGCACTCAGCAGTAAAACTGGGGGCCTTATTATATACAATATATAGTTATATATAATAACGAAATACGAGATATGTTCGGCAAACTCAGGACCACCGCATGGGGTAATAGCATAAAAGATCCAAGTACCTATCCTAGCTAAGGTACTCGCTGTTACCTTTAGACTTGAGGATAACTGTCGCCTGAAAAACAGCACGCAATCCCTCGCTCCAGCAGTTGTCGTTACACCCCCGCTCTTCCCCGCCCTCTTACCTGCTTGAGCCTCTTTCCAACAAGAAAGCGCCTGAGTGTAAAGGCCGCTAAAACGTGTAAAGGCTGCTGAGTAAGCAGCTAAAACGTGAAGCGTAAATTGGCCACTGTTCAACTCTGATGAACCTGCTTAGCAAACGTACTTGTGGTTTGGGGTTCCAGGGAGCCAGGAAGCAATGGCAGTCTCCGAGACTGGACTGAAGATAAGAGAGCCGTCGAGGGCGGTGCACATGCCCGCGGCCTGTGACGACTTGTGTCCGACCAAAGTGACGGGCAGGTCGGCATCATCTCCCGGGTTCGGACCCCTTTGCAGAGCCGTCACGGGGATGCTGTAGAGGCGGTCGGAGGCGAAAGCCTGAACGTAGAGGTTCTTCTTATAGCTGGCGGCAGGCGAGAGAGTCATCCCAATGATGCCATCCATCAGAGTGAACGATTCACCGGCAACCTGGAACCGAAGGAAACTTTATACAGGGTGTCCCAAAAGTGGGTGCAGGTCAGCTCTCCCAATTTAAGAGGTTTAACTTAAGCCGGCGCTCGTTCCCCAACGAGTTCCCTTCAGGAGCCACGGCCGGAAATAGGTAGTAATTTGAGGAGAAGGTTCGAGGTTAGATTTTGAAAATAATTTAGTCCGTTCTGATTGAGAAAAACATTTAAAGGGGAAAAGTGTAGCCGTCTTCAACAGATAATCTCTTAAAGACGCCTAGACTTTGCTCTTCAAAAACGCCTAGCGACCTCAATATTGGTCTGATTCAGGTCTGCAAAACCTCATTCGATTCAGGGTTAAATAAAATATGCTCGAAACTAACTGCGGAAAGTATTTCATCTTGAGTAGAATGAGCTAGCAGACTGAAATCAGACAAATTTCAACGCCACTAGGTGACTTTGAAGGCCAAAAGTCTAGACGGGGGGAGGAAAGGACTCGCCTAAAATTAGCCCGATTTTCATTGTACAGGTTATTGTTGATCCCACGGAAATGAAAGTTATAGGTGACCGTCTAGGAGCTAATCCGCACTATCCCTGAAAATTTCATCAAAATTAAACTAAAACTTGGTATAGTTTTGGGCGTGATAGGATTTACCACAGACAGGCAGACATGGAACCAAAATTGATCAGCAAGCTCTGAAACGCAAAAAGCAAGTGGAAACTTTGATTTTGGAGGACAAAATTATTCTCGGCTTCTCGCACAAACGCAAAGCTTCCCTACCTTTGGTAGTGAGGAAGCAATATTACTATAGGATTTATATAGTTTTTTTCAACGAGTTCAGTATTTTTTGTTGTTATACATACATGAACCGGGGGGGTTATAAAAGTTTGTTGGTCTTATACAAAGATGACTTCACTGAAGAGTTCCACAGCCACAGGGTTAGTTGAAAAATAAGGACGGTGAAGGTAGTAAAAACCGACAAAAATTTAGGGTAAAGATAAATCCAAAAGGTATGCTCGAACCGTTTGCCAAAAACTCAAAGATAATCCAGAACGTTGACATAAATTAAGTCATTAGTCTACCAGAGTGCTAAGTAGGTAGAGCTTTTCGTAATTGATTGTAGCAATTTCATGATTTTTTTGGCGTGAAATTAATAATCAGCAGACCTTAAAATATATATAGATTTGACAAAAACTCACTCTGTAAGTTCCCCAATCTGGCTCGGGGAAGAATTTAGGGCTTTGGAGCCTCCAGGCTGAGTCCCTCATGGCGTCGTAGACGACGAGACCTGGGTTGGTGGAGTCGCTCATGTAAACGAACATGTTGTCACAGCTGCTGGGGGCGCTGGCGTAACCCGCCGTCTGGTCGTCGAGAACGAGATTCGTCAGGAGCGTGTTGGGTCTCGTCACATCAGACGGGATGGGGATCGTTCGTACCTGACACATTAGACAGTACGATTTAATCACATATAGTACATGATGCAGCTATTCTGGTGAATTAGGTGTAAATATTCTGATGTAATAGGTGTAGCTATTCTGGTATATTAGGTGTAGATATTTTGGCTTAAGGCCGTATCAGACTAGCATTTTTTCTGCGTTTTTTCTGCGTTTTTAATGCCAAAACGTGAAGAAGAAGAAGCGCGTTTTTCCAAGGTCAGCTTTTTCGACCATTGCGCATCCTGGCGGAGCGTTTTTAAACTCACTTGGGAAAATTAGAACACGTTCTAATTTTTACCTTGACGCAAGAAAAATGCTAAACATAACCCTTGGGGAGGTTACAATTCAATGAAAAACCCCTAGGAGCCCTAACCTGACAGATTTAATAAAAACGCATTCCGCCAGAATGCGCTGTTTTTGCATTTATTCCTCCTCAACATCCACAGCTGACCTTGAAAAAAAGCACTTTGCCTTCTTCACGTTTCAGCGTTTAAAATGCGGAAAAAATGCAAGTGTGATACGGCCTTTAGTAGGAGTAGATATTCTCGTGTATTTGGTGTAGCTATTCTGTTGCGTTAGGTGTAGATATTCTGGTGTATTAGTTGTTGCTATTCTGGTGCGTTAGGTATAATTATTCAGGTTTATTAGGTGTAGATATTCTGATGTATTAGGTGTAGCTATTTTGGTGTATTAGGTGTAAATATTCTGGTGTAATAGGTGCAGCTATTTTGGTATATTAGGTGTAGCTATTTTTGGTGTAATGGGTGCAGCTATTCTGGTGTATTAGGTGTAGCTATTTTGGTATATTAGGTGTAGATATTCTGGTGTATTAGGTATAATTATTCTGTGTATTAGGTGTAGCTATTCTGGTGTATTAGGTGTAGATATTCTGGTGTATTAGGTGTAATTATTCTGGTGTATTAGGTGTAGCTATTCTAGTGTGTTGGCTGGATATTCTGGTGTATTAGGTATAGCTATTCTGGTGTATTAGGTGTAGATATTCTGGTTTATTGGGTGTAGCTATTCTGGTGTGTTTGGTGTAGCTAGCTGCATGGCTGGAACTTATGTTACACTTTCGTTTTCAGTCTTGCTCATGTTTCGTATTGATACCTTTTGCCCATTAATTTCTCATTTCACATTTGTGTACCGCTTATTCAATGTAATGATTCACTTTTGCGTATGCAGTATTGGGCTTGCCCGTTTTGTAAAATATAATAAAATGAAATAAGATAGAAATCTGACGTATAATATAAGTTTACTTTCTCTTCTAGTACTCACGAGTTGGTCGTTGTTGAGGTCGAAAATGAGGATTTTGGGACGGCAGGCGACGGTGAAAGTGACGAGACTGTCCATGACGCCGCTGTCGAGGACCCAAAGTCTGTTGCACTTGTCCATCCTCGTCCTGAAGACGGAGACGATCCCGCTGCAGTTCTCCCGCGTTGGGTTGCCGGAGGCTGCGTTCACGTGCCACTCCCAGCTCGGAAATGGCTTAAAGCAGAAGAAAGACTGTAAGAAGAGCTGCTAAGGACCGTTTATACAATCAAAAAAAAAAACCAAAAATAAAAACCGATAGAATGACTACAACATGCCTTAAATTTGGATAAATTATTCCTTATAAAATATCATTCTAAGAATTGAGGATAATAAGAGATATAAATATTAACATCTTCTTCAAGTGCCGTCTCCATTACTGAAGGTTGGCGATCACTTCAGCAAATCTTTTTCGATCTTGTGCGAGGCGGAATAAATCTGCCGCTCGATCGATTCCCGTCCGACTCCGTATGTTGGGCAACCATGAGGCCTTCCTTCTACCGACTCTTCTCCTTCCACTGATTCTACCCATCATAATGGTTTGCAACAATTTATGCTAGGCACCACGCATGAAATGGCCCAAATAAGCCACCTTACGTATTTTTTTCGTAGTCAGGAGTTTTCGGGTCACCGAGTTGTGATGCAGGATGTGGTCATTGCGGAGCCGCGCAGCCCATGGAATCCTGAGCATCGGCCGAATCAGCCGCATTTCGAAAGCTTCCAGCCGGTTAACGTCAGCCACTTTCAGTGTCATTGCCTCTACACCACATAACAAAATGGACCAGATGTAACACTTAACAAGACGCTAAATAAAATACTCCGCATGCTATTAAATGCCCTTCTTGCTATTTTAATACTGCTTATAAGTTCACCTTGCAGGGACCACACCTCAGACACCCATTGGCCCAAATATCTAACTCGAGAAACCTGCTCACTATTGATGTTATTCACTGTCAAACAAACATGCTCCCAGTCTTATATATAACCATCGTTTTGTCTTGGCAATATTAATTTTCAGACCATACTTTTTACAAGCCTGGGACACCTTATCCACCAGAGCTTGAAGCTCAATCTCCGAGTGGGCCAACAGAACAGTGTCTTCTGCATATCTTAAGTTCGACACCGGCAGTTCATTTACAAGGACACCCGTGTGGCGATCGTCCAATGCCTCCTTCAATACCTGTTCCGAATAAATATTAAATAATAAGAGCGACAAGGTACACCCCTGTCGAACTCCCTTGGCTATTGCAATACGCTCTGAAAGCAAGCCACCTACCATAATCTGAGCAGTTTGAACACAGCACAAGTTCCTTATTATCCGTATTATAATCAATATTATTACTTATATCTATCTCTATTATTAATAAGAATGAAACTCCGTCTGTCTGTTTGTCTGTCTGTTTGTCTGTCTGTCGTGTCTATGCACGGCCAAACGGCTGAGTGGGGGGAGTCTACGAGTGGGGGGATCTTCTTGGGATTTTCCGATAGGGGGAGCGAGCAAATTTAAAATTTTCTAATCCCAGAATTTAAAATTTTCTAATCCCACCCGAACCATGGGCCGTAGGGCGGGAGGGGGGTCGAAGTAATAATTAATGTGCGCTTTTTGGACTTCCCCGCTTCCCCTACCCCTCTAAACGGCCGTTGACAATTCCGGAAAAATACGGGTTTCGTAGGTTTTCCTACGAGGAAGACGACGGCGCGATCGGATCGCGAAAAAAGTATCGGGAAATGCGTCAAAAAAATGCGAGAGTACGGACCCGTTTTCTCGAAAAGTCCGCCGAAAAACTTGGTTTTTTCCGATTAAAATATACCCCATAAAGGTACGTTTTTCGGAACGGTTTTCGCGGGCGAAATACAGCTTTGATCCCGCCGAATCTGAATCCGAAGTCGGATATCGAAAAAAGTGACGGAAAGTAGGTCAAATTGGGAGGGGAATTGCGAGGGAAGCGTTTAACATCAGAAATTAATCGACCACGGGCCGCCGTTACACAACGTTGCTTACCTGAAGGGACCCTCACAGGGGGGTTCCCATTTGCACTTCTACGCAATACCTTGCGAGCGAAGCGAGAGCCATTTCAAATAATAAATACGGACTTTGTCCTACACATATACAGGTATACCTTGCGAGCGAAGCGAGCAACATCCCCGAATAAACTTTTCGTGGTTCCACGTAGTTTTATAAGATTTAATTTGTTTGTAAGAATTCCCAACTGAAAGAAACGTCTGCCAAGTTGGGTGGGCAGTACAACATTCCCTAATAAACTTTTCGTGGTTCCACGTAGTTTTATAAGAATTAATTTGTTTGTAAGAATTTCCAACAGAAAAAAACGTCTGCCAAGTTGGGTGGGCAGTATAACTTCTTCAAGCGAGCGAAGCGAGCAGCATCCCCTACAGAATAAATACGGACTTGCGAGCGAAGCGAGCAACATCCCCTAATAAACTTTTCGTGGTTCCACATAGTTTTATAAGATTTAATTTGTTTGTAAGAATTTCCAACAGAAAAAAACGTCTGCCAAGTTGGGTGGGCAGTATAACTTCCTCAAGGATATACAGGTATACCTTGCGAGCGAAGCGAGCAACATCCCCTAATAAACTTTTCGTGGTTCCACGTAGTTTTATAAGATTTAATTTGTTTGTAAGAATTTCCTACAGAAAAAAACGTCTGCCAAGTTGGGTGGGCAGTATACCTTGCGAGCGAAGCGAGAGCCATTTCAACAGAATAAATTCGGATTTTTTCCTACAAATATACAGCAATACCTTGCGAGCGAAGCGAGCAACATCCCCGAATAAACTTTTTGTGGTTCCACGTAGTTTTATAAGATTTAATTTGTTTGTAAGAATTTCCAACAGAAAAAAACGTCTGCCAAGTTGGGTGGGCAGTATATTTTCCTCAAGCGAGCGAAGCGAGCAGCATCCCTTACAGAAGTTAAACCTACCCTTAGGGATCTATCGTTTGAGAGCGAAGCGAGCAACACCCCCTACATGCCAGACTTTGCGAGCGAAGCGAGCAATATTCCCTACACGCCAGACTTTGCGAGCGAAGCGAGCAATATTCCCTACATGCCAGACTTTGCGAGCGAAGCGAGCAATATTTTCTACATGCCAGACTTTGCGAGCGAAGCGAGCAACATGTCCTACATGCCAGACTTTGCGAGCGAAGCGAGCAATATTCCCTACACGCCACACGTTGCGAGCGAAGCGAGCAACTTAATGGGGGGTCCGGGGGGCTTGCCCCCCGGCTGGACGTGGAGGCGAGCGTAGCGAGCCGGAGCGGCTAGTAATTGATAATTTTATTAAACTATATTTATCTATTAATTAGTGGCTACACACTGGAAAGCCAAAGCTGTGGCCCAGCGTGGAGTTGTATAAAGCCTATATTGCGATATAGAGAAGTATAAAATTATTGCAGTCACTGTAATTATGAATGTAGCGTAGAATACATTTAAACAGAATTTCTCTCTTCTAAAGAATATATACATAAATGTTCATTTCATTAATTAAAATAATCATATTTTTTACTTAACACACATATTTTTAATTTATTTTCTAAATGTCGTAATGAAGCCACAATATAATGACACATTAACTAACATTGGGTGCGCCATGATGAAAAGGGATGTTACCATTCAGCATACACGTATATACAATATTACTACCATTATTTTATTACCTATACACTGAGTTGGGCGTAATCGTAATCATTTTTACGATTACGATTTCAGAGGTGTGATTACAATTATGATTATAATCGGATTTTTCCTTCCAGGCATAGGTTTCTTCCTTAGATACTAAGCTTCGATTCAAGTCCCACAACAATCAAATGGGTTCATTTTGCGCGAAGTTTCTGAGATCGGGAAATGGTTTAGCGGTTCGACTGCTTTTTGAACCTACACCAGAAAGTTAAGCACCAGTCTGCTTTTTGAACCTACACCAGCAAAGTCGACGCTAGATGCCACTAACTTCGATGCCATAAAATGTTGTGTAACAGTTCTCGCCATCTGTTACGAGAACCGTTCAGGTGAACGGCAGCAGCGTCTCTCGACGACATTGCTGGACGATTGTCTATGGGTTCATGCAGCTTCAGTTCATTCCCTTCTGCTGTCCGCCTGCATTCAGTGCTGGCCCCTGCATTCAGTTTCCAGATGTTCTGAAGGTGTTCCCTCGCTCTTTGGAACGCATAGCAATAAATTATTATATTAACCATTATTGATTTATACCTACACCTAACCCAATTGCTATCCTCACACCCCCATACCTCCGTGCGGTATCTCTTTCATTCCTCCTACTGAAGTGTATTCAATAATATATCCAGACCACAGCCTAGTCAGATCTCCTCCCGTTAATAACTTTCTATTGAAGCACCATAAAGAAATAGGAATTAAAATTATCCCAGTGATTAATTTCTGTGTCTTACTTATTTAACTTTATCCCTAAATAATACTTGAATATATCAAAATGTAGTATAGACAATACAAAAATTATTCATGACAATCATTAGATTGTCACAGTTGACAAACCTTCTTACCAACATAATCTATATTGTAGTGTATTGGAAATAATAATTTTGTTCAAATTGTAAAAGAGCGAGTAGGACCTGATGGTAGGCACCGAACAGTACTGGTATGGTAAGTGTATATTTATGGATGACAAACGTTTTGACAGTTATATGCTTATGGTAAAGTAGGTACACAGCCAAGACAAGCTTACTTGCAAAACGGGCGAAGGGTTGGGTGGATAGCCATCCCTGGTCCTGGGGACCCAGGCTACTGTCGCAGGGTTCCCGGACCATATTCTGGGCAGAGTTAGGAATACGCGGTCGAACCCGACTTCCACACTATTAATCACGGTCTGCTCTCCTCTGTAGTCTTTTGGAACTGGGTAGTTGTACGGCGTGTCGAAGTCCACGAAAGACCACTGGTAGACGACTTCCAGCTGCTCGGCCTGGGCTGCGAGAGCGCAGCTGAGCACCAATAGAGCCCCGATGGCGGACATTCCTGTTAACAATTCAACAACGCAGGTTATTTTCAGTGTTACAGATGACTTTATAATAAGTACCTAATTGGAAATCAGGAAACAAGATACGGCTAGTAATCTCTTCCTCGAAATATTAGCTCGACCTATTTTTAGCGCATCCCCCCCCCCCCCCTTCCAACGCTATTGTCATTTTGTCTGCTTTGTCCGTAAATGTATGTATGTGTATTGTATGTGTATCCTTGTAAAAGTACTTTAACTCGAGAACAGCTGGACCATATTTCACTGATGGGTCACAAAAGATGAGCTAGTAATTCAAAATGATTATTTTAGCGCGCTATCTATGCTTTTAAACAGCGAAAATCATTAGTTGGATGGAGTTAGATTAAAAGCCCCACTAGACGCTGAATTCGCAAGAACCCTAGAAATTCCATTAAAAACAGAAAACCATGGTCATTACCAATACTTAATCTTGTTCTAATGATTTCATATTTCGCATTGACGAATTAAAAAATGCGATCTATCTATATCTATAAAAGAGGATGTATGTATGTATGTATGTATGTATGTATGTTGCCTATAGACTCCGAAACCGCTCGACAGATTGTAATGAAACTTTCAGGTATTACCGTCAACTCATACAACTTTGTGCACCCCGTTCAACATTGTGCCAATCTCGTTTTTTGAACCTTATGCTCTCTTACGGTAACAAACTTGAAGTTATTAGTTCGAAAAAATTCCCACGAGCAGCGGGATGGTAGAAGAGGATGCCGACGCTTCCACAAGTCTTCCCTGTGGATTTCAGTGCCGGCAAGGTAGCTCTTTCTCTAGTCCACTAAAAGGGAATTGTTCAGTTTGTGCTGGGAGTCTCCTTTGGATTAGTATGCTGCGGATTTCTGAATAGTCTGGTAAGTTCATATTTTCATCCCTATACTGTCAGCTACCAATTACGGTATTTGGTGTTATCAGAAGTTTGTTTGTTTCTATGATATGACCAGATATGTTAGAAACGGGAACTTAGGGGTACAACTTTGTGCCACCGTTTTTTTATTATTTCTGCAATAAAATTTAATGCTTTCTCGTTGTATTTTTACAGAAAATGGGTGCTCAGAATCGGAGAAAGGTGGCTGGACGGATTGAAGATTTGTTGGGATATTTTTGTATGGATTGTTAAGATTTTATAATAAAAACGAACAGAAAGTTGCCTTGCATTGATTTTTATATTCACCTTGTTTAAAAAATCGAAAAAACACTAAAAATTTCGAGGGCAAATTTTTTTTTGTATTACGTTGCAAAGTCAACATGCTGATTAACAAGATTCAGACCGCCACAATGAGCCACATTAGGTTTTTCATTTCATTATAGGCTAAAAAAGATGGTGGCTCAAAGTTGAACCTTCCTGGGGTAATGAATGTGCCACGAATAGATAGTTCCCATTCTATTCGCTGAACAGATGGAATTTTTTCCTTAGCGACATTTGATCACTGAGATGTGTAAGTATCTTGGGTAAACATTTCAACGAGATACTACGACAAATAAAGTTCTTACGCCCAAAAAAACAAAAAAGTGGCACAAAGTTGTATGAGTTGATGGTATTAGGCATGATTCAAGGATTGTTCCTGTAAAGTTTGGTGCAAATCCGTTCAAAGGGCTCTGACCCAGAGGGCATAAAAGGGTGCAGTGTCAGGTTTTAGAAATTTATTTAACTACCCAAGCCAAGACCAAAGGCAGAGTGAGGCCGAGGGTGAGGCCAAAGGATGAGGAGGAGGATGAGGGAGGATGATGAGGAGGAGGATGAGGGAGGATGATGAGGAGGAGGATGAGGGAGGAGGAGGGAGGAGGAGGGAGGAGGAGGAGGGAGGAGGAGGAGGAGGAGGAGGAGGTAGGGAGGAGGAGGGAGGAGGTGGGAGGAGGAGGAGGAGGAGGGAGGAGGAGGAGGAGGAGAAGGGAGGAGGAGGATACTATTGAACGTCTGCATAAAATGACAACGAATCCAGGGTCATTGTAGACACCAAAGGCAGAAACCAAAGGCTAAGCTTCCGTCCATCAAATCACCTCTTAATAACAGTTTAAAATTACGATCAATAAACAAATTTAATTTGAGCGCAGCAACGCTCGCGGGGGGAACGCTAGTGTTTAATGAAAACTGAGATGTGCACAGACAAACAAAATGACAGGAAACTGAACTCCCCCAATCGATAGCTTTCAGATTAAATGCCAATGCAAAAGATACGAAAACAAATACTATCATTGGCCTGAAATAAATCGTTCGAATGGAATATCTAAACTAAAAATGTATCTTGACGAATAAGACATAGCTTGATGATCTGTCCATCCGCCACTTTCTGGAGGACTGCCCAGCCCTTGTGGACCTCCGCCTCCGAGTCTAGCATCAGCCCCCTCAGTGGGTTGACGTTTTATCCTGACAAGACTAGGTCCGATCCCTGTTGTTGTACCTGAGAGCCGCTGAGCTCTACTACGTACTGTTATATGTGATATATTCGTAGTTTTATTCCACTTTGCTGATTGTATATAGTGGCATGTATATAGTTTAGCCTATTTTTTTCCCCCCCCGAGTTGGCAGTGGAGCTCAAGATGGTGCTCCTTTTTAGTCAAGGATGGCAACAAGGCTCCCCTTAGAATCGTGCCACTTCCAGTGTCCCTTTGGACACCTTGTTCAATGCCGCTAATGGCCCTTCTAGTTGAGGTGCGGCTTAAACATTTAAAAAAAAAAAAAAATACATCTTGAGAGAAACTGAGACAAATCTTGGCGAAAAAGTTATTTTGACTTAGGTATTTATTTAAGGGACAGTCTTAGAATATTCAGCAATAATTGTTGTATATAAGTTCACAGAGATTAAAACCATTTTTCGTGTAGATCAATGTTGTGTCCTTATACACAATTCTTCGCTCTGTGAATTCCCTAAATGCCCTCTACTCTATTCGCAATGAACTGAACCTTTCAGCGCCATCCAAACTGAATTCGGCTATCCCGCATTGCCTGGACGTAGTGCAGACAGCATAGGTGCGCTCACGCTTTCGCGATTCAACTGAAGTAGATTAGGTTTGTTGTACATAGTAACCGCAAATTACTTACTTACCCGTTATACAAAGTTTTATTATTGCTCTTTGAGACAGCCCTTCTGCGCAGGAAACTGGTCTACACGTAGATAACTATTGAAATACCTATATACCGTTATCCTAGTATAACGACTCAGACTAGCACTTACGAAATAAATAAAATGAAACATGAAATAAAATAAAACACCACCTACTTTTAAACTCTCGAAAAGTTGTAATAAACTTGATTACTAGACAAAGGAAATACATCGTAATACTTCTTGATTTTATTACGAATATAAATAACAATGTGAAGTTACAAACCAGCTGTATACATAATTTGCAAGTCTGAAACATAATAAATCTTTCATCTTTTAATGGTCTTCTATCACACCATCATCACGTGTCATCATTTTTCACTGAAGCTTAATATCATGTATTAGCATTATACTCACGTTGGAGTTCTATTTTCCAGGTGAACCTAAACCTGGTGGGGGAAGGGTATCATTCGCTCCTTCAAAGTAAAATCCATCAAATAGGAAAAAACTCTTTTCGCTTGCCTTACTTAACCCGAAGGGTGAAGGGAAAGTGTTGCAATCACCCTGAAAATCAATTTCTGAAACTCATGCTAGGATGGGTATTTTGTTTAACCTGAACCCATATTTTATAACGTTTCATGAAAATGTATGTATGTGTGTGTGTGTGTAAGTATGTAACTTGTGTACCTACACGATTGCGATTTTACGGTACGACACACTAAAAATCCAATTTCGGGGTTTGGTTTCTATACCCAAGAGTACTGTAGAACAATCAGCATAAAATGATCATTTTTAGGGGGTTAAAAAATCAAAATTGGTGAAAAATCGTCATTTGTAGCACATTTTGATGAAATTCATAGGAGTCACTCTTCTTGTGGGTGCAAATGATATTAGATACCCCTCATTCTTGGGAAAATACTCTAAGGGAGGTAATTAGCAAAATACTTCTAAAAATAGGTTAAAAAAAATGAGTAGTTTCTTCTTAGACTAACTCCATCCTTCTAACATGTGATCCATCATGATAGCAACCATGTAAAATGAATACAAGTAAGGAAAGTAGTGTGAAGCCTCGCACCAGATGTTTTATGCAAAGTTTTTGAGATTTTGATTTATTTAATGTCACCCCTTCACCGCTCTCCACTCCGTAGATGGCGATATGACGCGAAATTTCAACATTCAATCAATGTTTAAACAAACTCAATGTAAACAGATCTGGAAACTGTTCAAATAAAATATTATTGTCCAAGTTACAAAGCAAGTGGATAGTTTGAAATTATAGCACAAGAGAGTAAAATAATTTAGTAGTTTATTCACATTATCGTGTCACCAGTAAATACAAAATGAATATTAATGAATGAGCAATTCGTAAGACTGGAGTCATGCTGATGTCTTGCGGTTGGTTGATGTCCTCAAAGTCGTCGCCACCTGCAGCTTCTGAATTAATGATTAATAAAAGCCCACCGCAGCGCCGACAGTCAACACATTTTAAATTCCGCCATGTAGACATTGTCTGACCAGGCGACCTTGTTTATGAAAGGAGAACACTTTCAAAACCTGGTCCTACTGTCCTTCGAACCCATGGGGGTACAAAGCTAATATGCCGTCATCTATTTGGTTTTGGTTGGTCCTTCTTCAGAGGGGTGGGACATTTTACGCTCTTTCTACCGGTGTAATCAGATTTGAATTTGCATATAAATTGTGGGAGTTATGACCGTTTTAATGTCACGACGACGAATTGATTGTTTTAGTGCAGGAGCGACCACCCCTGTGGAATCAAAAGTAACCGCAGTACTACTTGAGAAACGTTCAAGTTAAATTGTGGGATGAAATTGGAGCGGAAATGAAGACGCCAGGTAAATGGTTTCCCTGCAATTGGAGGTCCAAGATATCCGGCCCTCTACCTTTGAATGAATATATTCAAAGGTGCTATTTTTCATCCAGAAATAGTTAAAAAATGACTCTGAAGATAAATCCTCCATCAGGTGACGCCACTCTCCAAGCTGTGGCAAATGTAGGAAAACATTGCTCACCCACTCTTCCCTGATAATATCCCGTCGAGCCGCACGTTTTCTGCTTAGAACTGGGGAGTCCAATAATGATAATAATAATAATAATAATAAAAATAAAACATTTATTGGCCCAAAGACATAAATTTTGTCCATAGTAGATCACATGAACCACGTATGGTAAAGTTACTATAAACTGTACATGACGGCCACATTCTTGATAACATTTCGAACTACTAATTACCTACGGTAGAAAGAAAATTAGTGGATTGGATTCGCGCTGTTGATTCGCCTCCAATGGACGGGGTCATTCACGCGAAGAGGCGAAAAGAGGCGAATTCGTGCGAACGGTTCGCCTCCCTTCAAACACACTGTTTTAAGTAAGAGCCGTCCACTGCAAGCGCTGCGGTTGAGCGAAGTGGGGCGAAAAGGGGCGAACGCGACAAAAATCAAACCAGTTTGTTTTTCAACGCGTCAACAAGCGAAATGGATGCCGAAAAATAGGAGAGAATTTAGCTAAGTCAGCTGATCTGGTAGGAACTCGTCATTTCATTCGTCTCTTAATGTCCTAGAGAGGCAACCGGTCAAATTTTCATATTCCTAGAGTGAATAGGAGAGAATTTAGCTAAGTCAGCTGATCTGGTAGGAATCCGTCATTGCATTGGTCTCTTAATGTCCTAGAGAGGCAACCTGTCAAATTTCATATCCCTAGAGTGAATAGGAGAGAATTTAGCTAAATCAGATTATCAGGTAAGAGCCCATCGAAATGATTAGTTTCTCCTTGCCCCAGAGAGGCTCTCTATCAAATTTCGAATTCCCAGGGTGAATAGGAGAGAATTAAGCTTAGTCAGCTAAACAGGAAAGAGCCCATCATTTTATTCGTTTCTAGATGTCCCAGCGAGGCTCCCTATCAAATTTCACATTCCTATGATGAAAAGGAGAGAATTTAGCTCACTCAGCTGGTCAAAAAAGCGCCTGTCTTTTTATTCGTCTCTTGATGCCCCAGAGGGCCTTCCTTCAAATTTAACTCCCTCACGTGAACAGGAGAGAATGTTTAGCTCTTTTGTTTCCGGTAACAAATTGGTCTCTTTTTTTCGCAAAGGTACCAGAGTCTAACGCATACATTTGCCACATTTTCGATAACATTTCGAACTACTAATTACCTACGGTAGAAAGGAAATTAGTGGAAAACGGTCGAAGTGGACTGGATTCGCGCTGTTGATTCACCTCCAATGGACGGGGTCAGTTCGCGCGAAGAAGCAAAGGGAGCGAACTAGGCGATTTCGCCTCTTCGAGTGAAATCGCGTCCACTGGACGGCCAGCCTTATGGATTCTGGCTTCTTAATTATCAAATTGAATTTCGTCAACTTCAGCTCCACTGATGCATCAATCAAAAACTTTTTAACGTGAATATGTTTTATCGCTTGACCTATGTTTTCGAGGCTGTCACACTTCTTTCGCGTCATGTAATTTCGACATGTCACTTTTCCAACGGAGCCGTTCCTAAGGAAATGTAACTTAGTCAATTTTCACTCGAAAAGATCTCAATTTATGCTCAAAACCTTGAGATTTTGAAGCATTAAGAGACCCTACTTTTAACACGAATATGTTAAATTGTGATGTAATGTTACATGAAATTCGATCGCGATAGTTTCTCTGAGTTAATTAGAGATGATTGAAATGTACGGCACTTTCCTGATGAGCTTAATCAGCTAAATTCTCTTCTATCCACCCTAGGAAGTTGAAATATGATTGAGAGCTTTTCTGGGACTTCAAGAAGCGATTGATTTGATGGGCTCTTTCCTGATCAGCTGAATTTCTCTCCTTCTACATGTATCTGAAAAAAATAATTCGAAACAGAGCCGGCACACGGACAACAGAAACGATCTTATTCTTCATAACATTCAAGAAGGGAAAGAAAACTCTCAAATTCTCAAGAGGAAGGTAGTGGACATTTTTAGAACGGAATTAAATTGGATTATGAAGTTACAGGCGTAAGACGTTTAGGCACCATCCAACCTTCTAGAAGTAGACCAGTTCACATTCATTTTTCAAATAATTTCTCTAAATCTGAAGTATGCCAGAACATTAACAAGTTAAAGGGATCCCAATTTAATACATTCGAGTTCTACGACAGAAGAACACGGGAATTTAGGAAGCATCTCTTGTCCAAGTTGTTTCAAGCAAGAAAAGACGGGAAGCATGCCGTCTTGATTGGAGATGAACTATTGGTTGATGGAAAAAAACTTATCATTCACTATGGACCAAGTACATTGGAGGATTCTACATCTACTGGGTCAGAATGGAGATTAATCTGAATACTCCTCCTCCGTCCCCTTACAAAATTTCCAGAAAACAGGTCAAGAAGAAGATGAAAATTTGCAAGAGATAGAACGAACATCAACACCGCTTTGGAAATTTTGCCAATGACTCGGGATAATTATTGAAATTTGGCAGTGGAGTGAAGGCATTATGGATTGTGATCTATGTTAACTATGCAGTGCTCATTTCTTATACGTAAATTATGTAGACCTTTATAAGTAATTATTTGATACATCATAAGTAAAAGTCTAACATTGTTTGTTGAGGCATAAATGAGGCAGAAATGAAGGCAAGATATCATGTGCTATTTTTAATATGTAGGTATTTAAGGAACTCCTTGTAATACCTACGGGTTATACAATAAAATTGAATTGAATTGAATTCATATTAAAAAGCTTCAACATCTAGGATTCGTTTTAGAATGTCTCAAAACGGATTTCAATAAATAATTTTCCGAAAATGTTGATTTTCAATTTTTTAGAGCCATTGCAATAGCTTCATTTTCTACGAAAATTCGCTAGAAGATGTTCATCTGATGAAAGTGAATAAATGGTTTATAATCACCTTTGAACATTAAGTTCCTCTTTACGGCTACATCACCATCTACCCTTCATGGCCGACTTTCGCTTTTCACCATCTTACAAGCTCGGAACATACAATAAGCTTTGATATCCTTTGGAGAGTGTAAAATGATATTAGGAGTTCCTAAGAATCAAGTTTTTACGTGTCTCACTTTCTTTGCCGACTGTTACTGGGTTTACGTTACGTGTGTGGTACAGCGATGTATGCATTTCAAAACCTGAGTCGCATTTACTTTCTCTTCCCGATCAGCTCTTAATGGTATGAGCTTTTCAAGTCGTAATGACTTTTAAAACCTGTTCAATTCAACATAACGCTACATCAACCGTACCTCAATGGTATGCTTCGGATGACACATCATGTCATGATAGTGGACTGATTAAGGTCTGGTTTATCAATTACCTGAATTAACTACAGGATAGCTATACCGAGTATTATAGCACTATATTGTAGATAAAGAATGTGAGTCGTTTATCAATGCCGAATTACCTGTGGTTAAAATTATCTCACAGATGAGTACTTACTGTCTCTAAGGGAGCGCCGTTAGCATCCTCGTTGGTGTCCGTAGGCAACAAAATAAGGGCAATCGATTTATACATGAGCTACATATTCTTCATGGATCTAGTATTAAAAAACGCTGCATTATTACACAAAGGTTTATTATTTATGTATTAGACAGCCCTGCTACGTAGATCTCTGGTCCATAATTATTAAACGCCGCTTATAGTATATTTAGTATCGGAACTCGGAGCTACGGACCTCACAAATGGGTTCAATCCATTACAGCAGCGGAATCTCACAACTTTACGCTTTTTAATATAGTTAATAAACAAAACAATTTATTACCAAGTCATCTTTCCTACATATAAAAGTGTTACCTATACTGTATAAATTAGTATCATCTAATTGGTCAAATTTCAAAAAATGTGCTGACAAAATCACTGAAAATGGCTAAGAATTGTTAAATTCATATTTTTTTAGCATAAGATTGGTCAAATGAAGTTTATCAACTATGAAATAGAACATTCAACAATTAATGTACGAAATTATGCTAAAAACTTGAACTCCATTAATTTTTGTTTTAAAAAATCTATAAAATTGCACAAAATAGCCTAAAATCCAATATCTCTTTTTGAATAGAAGAGTATCATTTAGAATACTTTTGTTTTTTTCATAAAATGAATAGCTAACATTTTCTTTTCACTCATAAATCTCCAATTTCTATACAACTTGAAATATACAAAAAAAAAAGACACTTTTTCACCTATTTTTGGCTCATAGCACCCATGAGAGGGGAGCGATCGAGCTGGCGAGAAGTTAGGACCAACTAGACCCCAAGTGGAGTCTATGTGCGAAAGAACAGATTTTTTAACATTTTATGTCTTTACTATGGCACATAAATGAAAAAGCGTCACGCGGGGAGCGTCACGCGGGGAGCGTCACGCGGGGAGCGTCACGCGGGGAGCGTCACTCGGAGAGCGTTACGCGGAGATTCCCTAATGATCCCACGATTCTGAGATTTGGTATGTAGCCCCTTGAGGGACTTCTGAACACAACTGACCGATCCCAGATCAGCTGAGTGGCTCTAGAATCCAGTTTTTTCCCTAATGATCCCACGATTCTGAGATTTGGTATGTGGGCCCTTGAGGGACTTCTGAACACAACTGACCGATCCCAGATCAGCTGAGTGGCTTTAGAATCCAGTTTTTTCCCTAATGATCCCACGATTCTGAGATTTGGTATGTGGGCCCTTGAGGGACTTCTGAACACAACTGACCGATCCCAGATCAGCTGAGTGGCTCTAGAATCCAGTTTTTTCCCTAATGATCCCACGATTCTGAGATTTGGTATGTGGCCCCTTGAGGGACTTCTGAACACAACGGACCGATCCCAGATCAGCTGAGTGGCTCTAGAATCCAGTTTTTTCCCTAATGATCCCACGATTCTGAGATTTGGTATGTGGGCCCTTGAGGGACTTCTGAACACAACTGAGCGATCCCAGATCAGCTGAGTGGCTCTAGAATCCAGTTTTTTCCCTAATGATCCCACGATTCTGAGATTTGGTATGTGGGCCCTTGAGGGACTTCTGAACACAACTGACCGATCCCAGATCAGCTGAGTGGCTCTAGAATCCAGTTTTTTCCATAAGGGGAAAGGAGGCGCAAAGACATAAAATGTCTCTCGTGGTTGCGTACTTGTACGAAAGCTGTATCCACTGTATGAGTTTCAAGAGGTTCTAATACCAAGTTCAGAGTTTGAGTTTACGTGGGTGCGTATGACTATGTAATGGGACTTTTCCTATAAATCAGCCAAAATAGTTGAGTCAATTCTTAGGCCTTTTATGGCCCGGACGGCGGACGTCGGACGGCGAACGGCGGACGGACATTTCAAATTTGGATTCTACGCACCTTGAAACGTAAAGTGACAAAGTTTGAGGGGGGGTTATAAAAATTTTTTGCTACACGATCACATAGGCTTACTATATTGGAAATAATAAACCAAAAAGGGGGTCTGACGTTATTTCCACAACAGTGTCCATCATATAATCAAGCTCGGCAAATAAGAAACCACCACCTTTTGCCGTTTGCTTCATGCCCAGAGATTAGAAATACATTTACGAATTGCAATACAACCTGAATTACCTATTATCGATGATGAATGGTCATGAATGAATTATTATGATCAGTTGTGGGCTTAATTTCATCTTCGCTCTGCGTTAGAATGTAAGGAACGATATCTGTGTCCAACCGAATCCTCAATGAAAATACGCACTCATCCCACTTTAGTAGGTGATCGACACGGGGTCTTATCATACCTATACAGTCTTCTTTCCCATTCAACAAATTCTGCAATGGTAGAATCTTCGTCGTCGCTTCTATTTGAAGACAAATCCCAATATATATCCATTGGAAGGTCAAAAATTGAAAAGGCAACCAAACTTGTGATTCAAACAAAGTTTGTAAACAAATTAGTCACATGGTAGAGGTTAGAAAGCCCTGGATATCTCATTAACCTCCAGTTTTAATTGTTATCCAGCCGTCCAGGGACCGGAGAAATTAAAACTCCAGATAGGGTTTAACTAGGGATGGATAAACACCCCCAATTGTGTTATCTGGAGGATAAAGCTATCCCTCAGATTAATCCCCCTTATCCGTTGGATAAATGTGATTGATAAACTGGCCCTAACTGCAGGATAGTTATACCACCAAGCAATGGAATAAAGACAGAGAACTAAGCTCTTGGGAGACAATACGGGAAGACTTTGCCACATCTACTAGCGACCCTACTGTGGAGCACGGTACGAGGGTACGAGCTATTAGCTCGAGAGCTTTATAAATACTCTATGAAGAAAGCTCTCGACAGTACAGCATTTGCTATCTAACTTTGTACCCAAATTTCTAGAAAGTTTGTGCTAATATAAAAATACCAGTCAAATATAAAAATACCAGTCAAAAACTTCACGATAACTCCCTCAAAATACGGCGCAAAAAATTCGTTCCACCACAGAAAAATCCGTCTTGGCAAAACACAGGCCGAGTTCTTTGGACAGCCTGATCGCTCCAGAATTTCAGGATCAAACTTACAATTTAGTGTCCCATAAAATGTTGAAAAATCGGTTTATTGACAATAGGGCACGTGGGGTGTCACAGTCAGAGTATCTTTCAGTGCTAAGTTGATTGATACCACTCCCGGGATCCCTAAGATTCATTATAAGTGAGAAAACCCGATTTTTAGGTGAAAAATGCCCTCAATTGACCAAATTTTCGAGTTTGGCTGCGTGATCTAAAAATTTCTTTGCGATCTCGTCACACGGCTGTCCCCTCAGTTTTATTCAGGACATGGTTGGCCTTAATGATCCGAATTTAAGGGCAAAATTCATAGACAAAGCCTGAGTGTGTGTGTTCACTCGTACTAACGTAAATGGAGAGTCACTCTCCACTCACCAGTTCGAATTCATTCACTCAACAGTTAAGGACACACTCACATTACACGAGTTTGACAGTGCACTCAGGGAAAAATCAACGCTTTTTCAACTATTGGCAGCCCTGACAGTATGTTGTAGGGGAAGTTTCCCTGGTTTGAGGGGAAAGGGACGGGAAAATTCCCTCTCACATTCCGCACTGATCAATAAAAGTTCTCAATGGTCACTCTTTTCTTTGTGTTTTTGCTTTTTATGTTATTATCCTTGTTCCTTGGGGAGACAGGACATAGGCCCTATTAGACAAAGATGAAAGTAAATGGTCCTCCCGCCTGGATCGGGGCAGCCACAGTTGAATTGAATTCATGTTGTTTGTTTGTTGAAGTGCTGATAATTTGTGTTTATGTATAGAATTGTGACGGAAAAGAAGTGAGAAAATGAGAAAACAATGATTCGCCAGTTAGTTTTGAAGAACAGATACCTATGTAGTTGAAAATAAGAAGAGTTATAGGTTAGACTGACAACGAAAAAAACGAAAGTTCGAATTTTTGAGGTGCTCAAAGCTCAGATGATTGCATCAGATGCGAGGAACAACTCCTGAAAATTTCAGTCCGAACCGATAACCCCTTGAGGTCTCCTAAACCCGTTTTTTGATAATTTAATTATCGATTTTAGAACACTAGACGCTTAGGACAAAAAGACGGTTAGGACATGAAAGATCCAAGCGTCTGGACACTTTTTATACTCTATTCTTATGTTTTCTGTGTCGCGGAACACGATGCCGCCATTACTGCAAGCGCAGAAGCTGTATTTCTTTTGATATTCAAGAAATCAGTCCAAATAAGTGATGGAAAAAAGGCATTTTTTGCCGTTTTTACCTAGTTTTGACTGGGAAAAAAATTGTTTCCGGGTCTTTTCTGCTTCGGTCCTTGTTTCCTGGCTTGTTCCGAATGTAACTAGACCAATTTCGTCCTATAATATATTATCCTTCTGAAAATATCTGCTCAAGAGCCGAGTTAGCTCTTTTAATGGTAACCGCTCTATACTTACCTACCAGTAGCTACGAAATAAAAATTTAACGCCCTGAAGCCCTTTTTATCCCACTATTTCATGTTTTTGGGCTCGTTGAACATTACGTGCTAGTAGTGGAGGCGTAGGGCTCGTATTTTGGTTAATAATCAAGAGCTAGGTGTCAAAAATCGGTGAATAGAGTGGATTTTTCTCATTTTTCGTCGGATTTTTTCCCCAAGGTGAAATTGATTTCTCAAATTTGTTTCCCCCGGCGCAGATTAGTTTCTTAATTCACTCTAATGAAACATAACCAATTTAAGTATAGAATACTACTGCCTTTCACTGACGTCGGTCATAGATCAAAAGTTCAGTGAGAATATTTTAAATAAGTGAAATACGGGTGTGCAAAATAAATTCCAGAAAACCAGTGTTAATAGAAACAAAGTATAATATGCAGTGTTGAGTCTATTTGACAACGATTGGAAGATCAAATTATAAAACTATTATACAGCAACACTTTCACTCAGAATTTTGCGTTTTGTCCAAGCTTTCTATAGTGTCCTTCTTATTAAACGATGGAAAAGACTTCCTATAGACGTTCACTCCAGTTAACAAAAATTGGTACTGATCTTCTTGGTATGTAATGACATTGGAGAAATCTGACGCCATCTTTACTCCCCGTAAAAAGTGTTAAGTGGGTGATTCTCGAGAAACATCAGGCAAAGAATCAGAAAAATCCACTGTATTTATCGATTTTAGACACTCATCGCGGGAATATCAAGTCAAATACGGGTTATACGGCTAGGATATTAGAAGCAATATGATCAGCAATCCCGAAACCACGAGACAATAGAAGACAAAGGGTTCCGCCACATGAAATTTTAATTTTTTAGCCACTGGTAAGTATAGAACGGTTACTATAAAATAAGCTAACTCGGCTCTTGAGCAGATATTTTCAGAAGGATAATATATTATAGGACGAAATTGGTCTTGTTACATTCGGAACAAGCCAGGAAACAAGGACCGAAGCAGAAAAGACCCGCAAACAATTTTTTTCCCAGTCAAAACTAGGTAAAAACGGCAAAAAATGCCTTTTTTCCATCACTTATTTGGACTGATTTCTTGAATATCAAAAGAAATACAGCTTCTGCGCTTGCAATAATGGCGGCATCGTGTTCCGCGATACCGAAAACATAGGAATAGAGTATAAAAAGTGTCCAGACGCTTGGATCTTTCATGTCCTAACCGTCTTTTTGTCCTAAGCGTCTAGTGTTCTAAAATCGATAATTAAATTATCAAAAAACGGGTTTAGGAGACCTCAAGGGGTTATCGGTTCGGACTGAAATTTTCAGGAGTTGTTCCTCGCATCTGATGCAATCATCTGAGCTTTGAGCACCTCAAAAATTCGAACTTTCGTTTTTTTCGTTGTCAGTCTATTATAGGTATAATGAGACTGATGGACAAATAGAAGACGTGAGGTTTTGGGAGAACTTCAAGCAATCACATTTTCTTGGAACTCTCATTGATTGTACATCCTGATGAATGAAAGATCCTCCCACCAACTTATTCCACAAACAAAGATGAATCGGAAAACCATGCATTACAAAATTGGTATGTAGAGATCGCATAAAATCAAACAACAACCAGCACTTTCAGCTGTGGTGGTTATAAATCCTTTCCATTTATTTTAGGCTCCTCCAGGTTCGTAGTTTTCCATGACTGTCTCTTTCCCGAATCGGAATAGTTTGCGAAATATTTTGTTGTTGATTGTATAACATTCGAATGGGCTCTGTTGGTCACATCAAACATACCGTTTAGGTACAGCCTACCTACTCTTATGTGCCGTAGTTTTTGAATAAACTCCGAACAAAATAAACGATGTATGCTCTACTATATTACCATTACCTATATCTACGTGAAAATAATAATAAAAGTTATCAGTTGACGCACTTAAGTAATCTCCTGCGGTCACTCAGGATGTTGCACCGTTGAGCTGAGAGTGAAACTCACCTCAACGCCATTTTTTGTTTATGAATCCCGTTGAGTGTGCTTTTGGGTTGCACAACCCTCAGGGTCGCCCTCAAATCACGTCAATGAATCGCGCTGAGTGCATGAATTCCTTTATCGATACACTTAGGGGCTCACTCAGACTCAATTCCCGTCTATGAATTCCGCCCTTAAGAGCCTGATTTAATTTTACCCACAACTTTTCTTGTGGATATCCTATTGTCTCTTGGACAAGGGGGTTCGGGTACGCGGGTACTACGGCAACATAGGCGTCAGTGAAAGGTCGTTTCCTCGTCTGACCTATAAATGCGGGGAGCCAACCTCGTTAATCAGGCCGCCCTCGTTGGAAATCTACATAAACCTGAGCGGCTGCTCCCAGCAATTGTTATGTAAACGGATCGCCGCGTTTCCTACGGAAAAAAAAAAAAGCGAATCAAGGGACCCACCAGTATCGCTGAGAATGTTAATACGCAGTTCTACAAAACAATAAATAAAAAAACAACAGGAAATAAAAAATATCAGAAATTGTAAACGGAACAAATTTTACCGGAACTACCCCACTTTTTAGGACGTCCCTCTGAAGCAACGTCTTATAGGCAAGGCTTCGTTAATAAGAGGGACGCCTATTTGAATTGATCCAAGGGGGTGGAGGACTACCCAAACATGAGAAAAAAATAGAATTTTTGGTGACCACTAACGTACCCAAGAGTGCGTGACCTTGAGGGGATGTTAGCAACGTCGTACGTTAGAATGGCTCATTTAACTTCACCCGTTTGGAGACCTAAAGGCACACGATACCAGCCTAACCTTCCTGTAAATGTAACACTACTGGGCACCTAGAATTACTCGAATACTGGTGAAGTAAATAATAATTGTTTTTCTTTTCAAATGCCTCATTACCAACTAATTATGTTGATGTAGCGGGTAGGTTTATTGTATGTATTGTATGTTTATAGTTTAATGTAAATGATACACTGATGTGATAAAGAATTGAAAACAGCTGACGCTAGCAAATTGTTAGTATAAATCTTATTACTTGTTCATAAAAAAATTAAAAAATACTCATTTTTCTAACCCCCCCCAAAAATTTTAACGACGCAGTTTGCGTCGTGACCCCCCCCCCCTGTGGGCACCCCTGTTTTACGTTTCAAGTCGCGTAGAAACCGAATGTGCCATCTGAAGTCCGCCTCCGCTGTCTAGCTTTACTCGCCTTCAACTCGATCTTTTGCGCGCACGTTCTATTTGGTCGATTAAGGCCTTGTTTCTACGAGTATTATTATTTCACATATTTTAAATGAGAAAACTGAGTTTTAAGACACTACTTCTTCTCAGTATTGTTCTTAGTTTGCCTGATCTCTCAGCCATTTTCTCGTGAACATTGCGTGAAGTCCACTGATGATTGTGTCAGGTAAAATCCTGGTTCATTGTCATAGAGATAAATACTTGTTGTTCATACCCAACGGAAAACCCAAAAACTTGAAGTTCGTAACGACTAATGCACCTAAACCTATAGTGCAACTAAAACGCGGTGTTCCACACTTGAGGGTTACTATCTTTGCGTTAAATCCATGCCCTGTTTAGGAATTGAAAACTGAAAATGGGAAATTAGCCCATATTTGTACTGAAGCCAACATGAAATTTGAATTTAGGATTGAAAATCGGCGTTTCATATCGAAGTAAAGAAGTGGATTAGACAACACAACAGCTGGGGGAAAATATCGCGTTGCCCAACCACCGTTAACGTGACATCAAAATTAAAGCAACCGTTCTCCACGTTCCATTTGGGTTAGATTCTTCATTTGCTCCCTCAAGACTATGATGACGGGTGGCGTTAAGTTGGTCACCAAAAACTCTCTAGTAACCGCACACAAATACGTTTCAGACCATCCTATCAACAAATCCGTGTAGAAACCATAGATGTGTGTGTGTGTGAGTGACAAATTTTGTCGACGCTGCTCAGGCACAACACAACTCAGGCACACACAATTCTCAACCGATTTTCCAGATTCTTTCTTTGTTCGATCCCAATTTCGGTCTAGTTGTGCAACAAACCTCGGAAATTTTGAATTCCATTATGGAAGAGGGAGAATGGAGGGGGTAAAGCCGAAAAAACGTGGTTTTCATTCTCATCAGATTTGGTTTGATTCCAATTTTAGTCTAGTTGTGCAACGAGCCTTGGGAATTTCGGATTTGCTGTCGAGGTGGGGGTGGAGGGGATTATAACCGGTTCTTTCAAGCGCTTCCCGACTATGAATCCCGACCAATTTTTGTGATTCTTATTTAGCTCCATTACGAATTGGAGATAGTTTCGGTACGTATGTCAGGAGATCTAAATTTCTCCTAAAGGAGGTGGTGAATGGAGGGGGTAATACTGATAAATCATGATGTTTTAACAAATCTTGTCAGTTTGTCGTGTTTTTTCTTTGTACAAAAACCTATGAATTCGGTCTAGTTTTGGATCATATATTAGGAGTTTGAAATTTCATTATGGAAGGGAGTGAATGGAGGGGGTAATACTGATAAATCATGATGTGTGTGTATGTATGTGTGTGACAAATTTTGTTGACGCTGCCCAGGCCTAAATTTCAACCAGTTTTCGAGACTCATTCTTTGTTCGTGTTCTTTCGATCTCAATTTCGGTCTAGGTGTGCAAAAAACATCAGAAATTTTGAATTCCAATTTCTCCTAAAGGAGGGGGTGAATGGAGGGGGTAATACTGATAAATCATGATGTTTTAACTAATCTCGTCAGGTTGTCGTGGTTTTTTCGTTGTGGAACTACCTATGAATTCGGTCTAGTTTTGGGTCATATATTCAGAGTTTAAAATTTCATTATGGTAGGGGGTGAATGGAAGTTTGACAGTTTATTATACAGTCTTCGTATATTCAACAATAAGAACTAGAAATGAATACTAAAACTGTTGAATGAAACGAAATCCTTGACTGTTGCCCATCCATGAGAAATGACTTTGCTACGCCACTGGTACAGTTATTAGTCGAACACCCGTACCTGTACTCATAGCCATATTTGAATTGTTCATTTCAGAAACCACCTAAGCGACAAAAATTCAAAAAATGTTGTTTTGGTGGTACTGTTCACTTCAGAAGTGAATACATCGTTTAGTGCAGAAATAACCAATGTTCCATATCACCAATGCTATTTGACAGCCTTGAAAAGAATCCGTTTATTTCAGAAAGAACCCAAGCGCCGTCGCTGTAGCCCAAGCGCACTGAAGCGTGTAGTCTACTTGTACGAGTATTTTCCGTTTAATGCCTTAGTAAAAACCAGTCTTATTTATACCTTTCATACCAAAACAGATAAAAGTTAATCGTTTGACTTAATTTCAATAATGATTTTTAAAGAATCACTTTGGATTTATTAATTTATTACAGAAACCACCAAAGTACAAAATTTCCCAAAATTTATAACTTAAAAACTTGAAGGAAAAAAAAAATTAACATAGATTATTCCAATACCATGTTCTTGATTAGGTAAAAAAAATATCTGAAGAAGACTAGACCTACACTTAAGCTGCAAAACCTTTTTTTTTTTAAGTTTTCCACAATTTGGAAAAAGCGCAGTTAGGTGGTTTCTGAAATAACGATTCATTTTAAGTATGCGATAGTTTAGTTGACAGGTCCCTAATCGATCTCCGGTTAACTTCCACGTGGCCACGTAACCTGACTAGTCTAATTCCGTGAATTTCTTTAACCCTCGGCTGAATGGAGACCTTGGAGTCATTCAGAGCCGATTCCGGAATCTGGGTCGTGCAGGATCAACCAACCTCACCCACAGCGGCGGGCGCGGCACCTGCACTCACCAACCGGTATAAAACCGTCTCGTGCTCCTATACGACTCATTCTAACTTACCAAACGGTTCACTCCAAGCAGTGCAACTATTAGAGTTTTTATTCTTCCCGTAATTTTCTACCCGTGTATGCAAAAAGGCTGAAATACCAACTGCGCATGCGCGAATTTACGCGTCAACGCGTAGAACTACGGATGTACGGGAAAAATGCTTTCGTTGGAATCCCGTCCTACGCGTAGTCGTCATAACCTGACGCAAAGGTGACCACAGTTTTAAGAATAGGTTTGGTATTCGTTCTCCCTCTGGCTGTCGTCTAATAACGTTTCCCTTCCACAGTTACCTACGTAGTCGAAAAAAGTAAAAACCTGTGATAAATTTAATTGTATTAAATCAAATTATGTTGATTATGTGAACGAAGTACCTACTTCGTCCGACAGCCAGATATCCTGTTCACCTACTTAGAAGTAAATGCAGTCGTTGATACTTTTCCGATTTTGAAGTAGATACCTACCTACTCTTCGTATGCATTCGAAAGTTCATTTCGTACTAGAAAGTTGTATCTACTAACATAAATATTCAGACAACGAGTAGGTTTGTGTGTAAATTATAAGTTTGTATACAAAAGCTGTTGTCAGTTCAATAACGAATTGAGTAGAATTGGTGGTAGAATCTGTGCTAGGTACCATCTCAAATTCTGGAAATTACCATTTGATAAAGCAGGGAAGGCACTCAAAACGAACTATTCCACGAGGCCTGATTAAGTAAACTTGATGTGGCTAGATAAAAAATTGAATAACTAGTTTAGACAAAAAATAAAAAAGATGCCGTGATCGCGGCGCTCCCTGACGGTCACCCATCCGTCCTAACTACTACCATATTAACCAAGAAATGTTGCTAACCTTCAGTGATTTGATGAGAATCGATGTTTTCAACGTTATATTCGTTGGCGAATATTACTTTTTCTTAGGTCGTAGGTCTATTAATTACTCGAACCTAGTTATTCGATGCCTGTGAAGATAGCTGATAAAGCAGAGTGTAAAATGGTTTCAAACTTCTTCAATTCGATCTCGAATTCAAGAGAGTCGTTGAATTAAAATGCTGCAAATTATTACATAAAGGTTTATTATTTCTATATTAGAAAGCCCTTCTACGCAGAATACTGGACCATCAAAAGTTACCTACTAATCTTAGTCTATGATGAATTATCGAAATATAACTGGACTTAAAGCGAATTCAACGATTGGAGCCCAGCCTATTTGTTTCAAATCTATTTCAATAGGGCGTCCCTCTGAAGATAGGTAATATTAGCAAGGCTTCGCATATTGTAGGAAGGACGCCCTTTTGAAATTGATGACCGTGACGCATTTTTATGGGTTGTATTCGTGTAATCGCCGACAGACGAATACGATTACACGAATACGATTACACGAATACGGTTACACGAATACGAATATAATCGCAGTTACAATTACAATCGTATTCGCATTCGACGATACGATAATGCCCAACACTGGTCTCCTTCTTCTAAACCTGTTGTAATTTCGAGATGAGATCATGCTAAAATGATAGGTAAATAGATGTATAGTATTGTATTTATCTGGGTTTTCCGTTTTATCGTATTTTCGCGTACAGTAATGAGATTGCTACCATTCACCGTACTGCTTCAAAATTACCGTATGTATAGGATAATAGCCGTACTGTTGGCGACCCTGTTGGATAGCGCCACTCACATTATTGCGGACGTCATCAGATGAGGGAGGATCAGAACTTGATCTGATTATTTCGCTCAAGGCAACTCATTGCCTCGCCCCGTTGAGCGGAGAGGGGTAATCAAATCTGAATCCGAAGTCCCTTTAGGCGAATTCGACACAGTCATCGTTTGTAAGCTGTATGAGGTTCGCAGCGAGTCCCTTCGACAACATTAACAGTAAGGTTGTCGTTCAACATTTCCAATAACCAACAAAGGAAAAAGCCGTTCCAATAACGGAGTTCAAGGAGAAGGCGAACCCGGCCATGGGTAAAGACGTAGACACCAACTTATTTCTCATTTAGAGCTACCACCGGAGAAATTCCGTCGTGTAACAATATACTGATTTATGTTTGATATAATTACGTAATAGTTACGAAAGTGAGTGAAACCTTAACTGGTATTTTGTATAACTTGAATCTATATTATATTCGGGTTGCAAAGCAGGCTATCATTTTGGAGCACCTGTGAAACTGGAAGGGTAAACTTGTGAGGCGACTTTGTCGCATGCGCTGGTTCCTGATGGTACTTCCTCATTACCGAACGTGTCCATATACTCGTGCAAAAGGTTGACTATACTTTAATCTCCAAAATCAAATTTCTTCTTGGTTTTTTGCGTTTCATGGCTTTCTCATCAATTTTGGTTCTTTGTCTGTCTGTTTGTATGTTGATTTGCCTGTCTGTGGTCGTCCCTGTCCCGGATAATAAAAACCGAACTATGGTCCAATTATTATTACTATTTCAATTTATAATAATGCATTTTTTCATTCAGAGAAAAGAATTACAAACAATGAATTACGATTTGAACAAAAATGCTACAATTCCCAATAAGAAGGATCTTGTTCTGCCGCTAATGACCCTTCTGGTTGAGGTGCGGCTCTTGTGCAAGGAATTGGAGCGTCTGCTAATTATTCAGCTCTCCTGTTAGTGACTACGTAAATAATTAATTACAAAACAGAATTTTCACCATCAAAATCGAAAGAGAAAGTGTGCATATAACTCTATTGGTTTACAGAAGTAATAGAAAGTTCAAAATTTGAGGCGTAAATAATAATGTGTGAATTGAAATAACATAAATGATTAGATAAATGGGACAGTTAAGCCATATAGTGCTTCTTCAGATCAACTTTAAAATTATTAAGCGATACAGTTGGAATAATTTCGCAAGGTAGGTTGTTGAAAAGGGTAATCCCGCTATATAGGTGATATTCTCGAGACTTCGACTCTAGCGCACCCTTACATCGAGGTAAGGCTAAAAACCTAATTTTCGAAGTATTTCTCCTTGTTGTCATGGTCAAGAGTAAACTATACAAAAAAGCGCCATTAGGAGTCACAACCTACATGCCTACTTTCTTACGATACTTACTTTCTTACGAGTTCAATATATTTTATTATGCCAGGTAATAAATTTTATGCGAATTATATCAAGCTGGAATCCGGCAATGACCTGAAACGTTGTGAATGCAAGATTAGTTTTTGCGGTCTAAACCCCAATGAAATTTGTGTTGGGAAGTTGACAAACAAGTGTTAGAAGTTCCAGACAACAGCCGCGAAAATATTGTGGATTATTCAATTTTCAGAACCGTTCTTTGAAACAATTAAGAAACTAAAAATCATTAGAGTCCTTTGAGAGTGGTAATGTGAAAGGAAGTGCTATGAGAGCTCTGCCAGAAGGGAATATTAGGTAGGTATAGCCTTTGGAAAGGGAAATACCTATAGAGAGGTAGGTATAAACTACCTACATTCCGTATATTATTACTTGTTATTCATCATGTACTTCCAAAGGCAAAAAGTGAAGTAGGTACCTACTAAATCAACTATTTCCCCCCACAAATTTGCGTATCTGCAAAACTCGCGTAATAGGTAAGCCTTGTCAATGCCCGTCTATATGAAGAATGAATTTCAAGGTTTTTTCCTTACAGCTGGTTTATAATTCATGTTGCCATGTCCTGATTCGATATTCTATAAACTTGTTGATAAGCAGTTGAAATTCGTTTGCAGAGCAACAATCTACCTACTTAGTTTACTTTTTACCAACAGCGAATTTGGTAGGCTGTACGTACCTACGTAGTTTCGTTTGTTGGTGGAGCACCAACCTGCGTTGTTCATTTCGACAAACTACCAAATCTATCCTTTCATTCATTCAATAAAACTAGTAAAGCTGCCTCAGTTATAGTAATAAGAACACGTCTAATACGCTGATGAAACTGACAGGGCAATGGCTATGTAGTACCTACACCGCAGTACAGAGATCTGAGGAATTTTCAATTCAACATCTACCACGTCATGGCGGACCTTGGAAGAAACTCAAACCAACTCCAGGCGTGACGTAACAAGAATATAGGCTATAGATAAGAACTATATCATGAATTATATATTATGTTGGGATCGTGACAGTTCCCGTCTCAAGAACGCCTAGGTACCTAGTCTTGTAGATTTATCTCGTAGAACAGACAAGAAAGGATTATAATAGCGAAAGACCTTTATTGATGTCGGTTTTCGAAATAAGACCCCGGTCCATTTATTCAAATCCGTTGCAAAAAATCTGGGATAATGCAGATTAGCTCCTAGATAGTTCTGTATGTTTAATCACATTATGAACTTGCGTATATGTGTGCAAATTTCCTGAAATGATTATAGGTAATTTTAACAGATTTATTACCTATTAATCTATAATGTTGCAATGAAAATCACGCCTTATTAAAGAGTTCCTAGTAGATCCGTCGGTCTCAATACGGCGTGTGGTAACGAGAAACATTTACGGCTCCATAAAGTCACGTCAAGTCCTTAACCAATCTAGTTGTAACGCTAAATCCATGGAAGGAGGTTATTTTAGGCGATTACGTTTTTTCCTGCTAACTTATCTGTACGGAAGGATGCGTCACCGTATGAATGGAACTTTTAGTGATTTTTTCTGCACATTTTTTTTAAGTTGACCAATTTAATGTGCTCAAAAAGTGCTGTTCAACGAACTCATCCTTTCGATTGGAAGGCTTAATTTTTGGCGCAAGAACGGATTTTTTATCTCAATCCTAAGGAGAGTTATCATCTGGAATGACACATAATTATGTACATATGAAAAAGCGCAAACTTCAGGAATCATTTCAGAAAGCCTCAAAACGGATTTCAATGACGAAATTTTTCAAAAATTTTGATTTTACAATTTTCCGAGCCTTTGCTATAGCTTCATTTTCTACGAAAATTCGCTGAAAAGAAGTAGATTGGCGTGGAAAACCTCTAGGAGTGCCGATGACCTCAAATCCATAGGCTCCTAACTGCAATAGATTTTAAAATTAGTCATGCTTATAATTTGATTTCATGGGTCACGACGTGTTGACGTCATAACTTCAGTTAATGTGCTGTTGACGAGTATAATGAATAGCATCAACTTTGTAAAATTTGATAATAATTAAGGATTGATTTATCTGTCAAGAATGCCGATTACCGAAAAACAAGGCCCGCTTTTTATATCGCGTGTGAACAGGTGGACTCGACTGAATGGCTACGCATGATAATTATATAATATTATGGACACGCGTAAACTGCCTATCAAGAAAAGAATAACACCAACTTTGTAAAATTTGATAATAATTAAGGATTGATGATCTGTCAAGAATGCCGATTACCGAAAAACAAGGCCCGCTTTTTATAGCACGTGTGAACAGGTGGGCTCGACTGAATGGCTACGCATGATAATTAAATAATATCATGGACACGCGTAAACTGCCTATCAAGAAACCTGCACGACAGCTCCCGTTTATAAAAAATGAGAAACTGCCTATCCGACTCTTCGTCTACACGTCGATGATATCTCTCTCTAACACAGCAGTAAAGGCGTGAAACAGACCTGTTCCATCTTAGTGGGGAAAAAAAACTTTACGGCCGTAGGCCTGTAGGCTGGTTTTTTGCCTGCTACTAATCATTTTATAAGTGGTCGAGCCTGCGTATACGTTTAAATCTGTTGGGCTGAGTTTACGTCTTTAATTAATTTGTGAGGCGTTAAATGATTGACGACTTCATAATAACACGCGTCCTAAAATCAATTGCCTCCTTTATGCTGTGGAATTAGTCTGCTGCATATTAGAGAGTTTTTGTTCTTTCCGTACGATTTTCCCACTATAACGCGTAGAGCAGCGTCTAGAGCAAGCAACTGCAGATGCTAGCTCTTCGCGTATTTCTACACGTATTTTTACACGTACGTACACGACTAACCAAACGCTAACGTCACGCTAAAGTCTCTTTAGTATTTCAAAGCCAACGATTCTCTTGAATTCGAGATAGAGTAGAAAAGCTTGAAATCATTCAACACTCTGCTTTCTCAGCTATCTTCAGAGGCATCAAATAACTAGGTTCGACCTAAGGAAAAATAGGATTCGTCAACGCATATTTCGTTGTCTAATTATTCAATTTTTTATCTAGCTGCATCAAGTTTACTTAATCAGGTCTCGTGGAATAGTTCGTTTTGTGTGCCTTCCCAGCTTTATCAAATGGTAATTTCCAGGATCTGAAAAGGTACCTAGCACAAATTCTACTACCAAACTACTCAATTTGTTATTGAACTGACAACAGCTTTTGTATACAAACTTGTTATTTAAACACAAACCTGCTCGTTGTCTGAATCTTTATGGTAGTAGATACAACTTTCTAGTACGAAATGAACTTTCGAATGCTTACGAAGAGTTGGTATCTACTTTAAAATCGGAAAAGTGTCACCGACCCGACCGAACCTACTCCCAAGTAGGTGAACAGGATATCTGGCTGTCGGACGAAGTAGGTACTTTGTTCACATAATCAATGGAATTTGATTTAATAATACAATTATATTTATCACAGGTTTTTACTTTTTTCGACTACGTAGGTAACTGTGGAAGGGAAACGTTATTAGACGACAGTCAGAGGGAGAACGAATACCAAACCTATTCTTCAAACTGTGATCACCTTTGCGTCAGGTTATGACGACTACGCGTAGGACGGGATTCCAACGAAAGAATTTTTCCCGTCTATGGCGCGTAAATTACGCATGCGCAGTTGGTATTTCAGTCTTTTTGCGTACACGGGTAAACAATTACGGGAAGAACAAAAATGTTGTAGTAAGTGTATTGGTTATTTTATCAGGGTTCAATCAATGGTAGAAACAAAACCTCACCTCATCTCTACACCACCTCTTTGTGCTACGTTTCAGGCCACAACATGGCCCATCTTCAGGCAAAACCTTGATGGAGGGAAAAAAGTTCTTTTTAAGTAAAAATCTTTTCTAAAAGGTGGTTACGAAGAATGAAGGTGGTGTAGAGATGTGTAGAGGTTTTGTTTCTTCCGTTGCCTGAACCCTGATAAAATAAACAATACGTTGTGTTATTGATTGTAAGTTTTCACATCAACAACGATTCAGTTAACTGGGATGATGGGATTCGCCTAAAAGTACAACTGGCAGAGTTAAAACAAATGAGATGAGTTAATGGAACAGTTTTTTGGCCCCTTTTGCTGAATTTGTCGTTAAATTCAGTCTAAATTTTGTATCCCGTTCGTTCACTCTTTTTCACGACCCTTTGTCTAAATTTAAGTGAACCAGTACTATCAGTTTAATGGACAATTCTTACCCAGACGTCTTTACTCTCCCTCACATACTCACCCTATCACACTTCTTACCTCCCCTTTTTAGGACGTCCCTCTGTAGCTATGTCTTGTGACATTGGGTGACCAATTGTGAAGAATTGGGTACCCTGTTTGAGCGTTACCTAATTAGTTTAAATTCAGCTGTTAGGGATGATCCCTACTCTATTTTTTCATTTCCAGCATGTGAGCTGATTTATTTTCTATTTTACTCCTATTTTCAGGTACATCCTGAGGGTTAATTTTCATTTATAATTTCCATTTGTGCTTTATATTTTTCATCTACACCTCATTTCAGGTCCATTCCTGAGAGATAATTTCAGTTTATTCTTCTTTCTTTTCTTACAATACCTCATTTCAGGATCATTCCTGAGAGGTCATTGGTAGCCACCTGGTATCTAGCACTTAAGAAACCTTGACAGGATTTATCAGGAGCAATGTTCCTCACAATAGCCTCCAGTTTTCTATTCGTTTCACTGCAATAAGTTGAAACATTAACCTCCACTTCTTAATCATAATAATAACACTTTCTACCTTCCACACCTGGCCAGGGCAATTAAGTAACACCAAATCCTTTTATACTATCCATCTTACAAATCTAAATTAGTAACAAAATGGCTGAAAACCAGGAGATTTGTGATGTGAGCATGATTACAATTTGTGAATTCATTAGCATACTAAATGATTGATGCATGGAACCTAGAACAGGTGATCCATGACAGTCTTATAGGCAAGGCTTCGTTAACAAGAGGGACGCCTTATTGGAATTGATCCAGAGGGGTGGGGGAAAAGCCAAGCATGAGAAAAAATAAAAAATAAATAAATAACCGCCGTGAAAGACCGAATCCGTGAAAAAAATCTTAGGTATATGTCTGTGTGTGTGACAAATTTTTTCGACGCTACCCAGACCACAATTCTTCACCGATTTTCGAGATTCTTTCTTTGATCGATCCTAATTTCAGTCTAGTTGTGCAAAAAACCCTGGGAATATTGAATCCCGTGATGGAAGAGGGGGAATGGAGGGTGTAATACTGATAAATCGTGATGTGTGTGTGTATGTATGTGTGTGACAAATTTTGTCGACGCTGCCCAGGCCTCAATTCTCAACTGATTTTCGTGTTTCTTATTTGGTTCGATTCCAATTTTAGTTTGGTTGTTTTAGTTTAGTTTAGTTTGTTGTTTTAGATGAGTTTAGCATACCTTGGGAATTTCGGATTCGCAGTGTTGGTGGGGGATGGAGGGGATCAGTACCGATTCTTTCAAGAACTATCGAAGCTACGAATCTCGACCGATTTTTGTGATTCTAATTTTGTTCCATTTCGAATTTGGTATTTTTTTGGAATGGATATCAGGGGTTTCAAATTTCATTACGGAAGGGGTGAATAGAGGGGATAATAGTAATAAATCATGATGTTTTAACTCTTCTCGTCTAATTTTCGTGATATTTTTTTGTTCAATCATGAATTTGGTCTAGTTTTGGAAAACATGTCAGGAGTTCCATATCTCATGCTGGAAGTTTTATGATGGAAATTTTCTGTCGTTGGAGGAGAACATGGAAGTTTTTTCTCTATCGTTTAACTGTCACCACAATTACATTCAGTCCATTCAAAGGGACGTCCCTATAATGCATGCATTACTAATCAATATGTTTGGTTCATTATTTCCAATAATGAACCTTTGTGATCGACTGGAATGCATCCTGAAATGTTAAACAACATATTTTGACGGGGGAGAGGTGGAGAGTTAAACTTTTTTCTTGTTGTGCTAGAAAGGTTCATTATTGAAAGTAATAAATTGAGGAGTTGGTAAATTTTGAGCCTCTCAAGAGATCATTCGAATTTGAGCCTCTGTTTTTGCTGGGTTTCGCGCCTCTCAGCGTTTTGCTCAAACATTCAATCATCAAATGGATGGACCTCCTTCCCTTACCGGTTTGAAATCACTTCAAAAATTTGCAGAAGTCGCGCAATGCGCCCTTGACCAGTCTCCAACCAGTTTGAAACGGTTTGGAAGTCACTGCGAACCGCCTCAGTGAACAAACGTATTGTCACGCAGCCTGTTCCACTCTTCGCAACTCCAACGCGACAGCGGGGCGGGCAGCCGTTGTCACACTCGAGTTGCTGTCGCATTTACATTTCGCGTATTATATTGACAGCAAGTGAGGAATGATGGATCTGTTAGATAATGACTTTATCTAATTACTTCACTCCATCTTTCGATATATTCACCTTTTGGAACCATCACCTCAATGTCTTTAGGTTCTGTAATGCCCTAGAGGCTGGAAGGCTCTTCACGAAAGATGGGAAATACTGGGTTCACCCAAACCTCCAAGATCGCGAGAAGAATGCAAGATTTCTGACGTTTTACGAACCAGTTCAGACTTCCAACGATAATTTTACCCAATTTTTCGTAGAACGGCACGACTGCATTTTGGGGTGGGGATACATTTTCTTTGCGTTTCAGAGGGTGTAGAATACGTTTACAATAGTCATATATCTATGGACAGAATTTCGAGCTCACTTCTCCTTCGAAACCGCCGGTCCGATTTGGACCAAATTTTTATATGTTATGACCATGTCGGAGCGTGTGCCGCCCTGACTTTGGTGAGGATAAGCTGGCCACGAGCCGTAACATTAATCATAATGATAGCAAAATCGTGCTTAAATCTCTCATCAGTCCTTCAACCGTAGGACGTCGAAATTTGATAGAGAGCCTCTCTGGGACAAAAAAAGACAAGCAAAGTGAGGGGTTCTATCCTGACCAGCTGAGTGAGCTAAAATCTCTCCTGTTCACCGTAGGACGTTGAAAATTGACAGGGAGCCTCTCTGGGATAACAAGAGACGAATGACCTTACAGGCCCCATCCTGATCAGGGGCTTGTAACTTGTCACTTGTTACTTTATGAAATAGGCCCCAGGAAGTGGTGGATGGACAGATTACCTCCACACCTCCCACACACAGCATCTCGAGCTTCTGCACTAAGCAGGTGTCTGTGAGTAAGACGTAATTTTATTCTTAAGAGCAAGAATATAACGAAAAGAAGACCTAGCTGATTTAATTTCCTCACAATCACTTACAGCGCTCCACAAGAGGCTTTGCACCGAATTTCATGGCTCTAGGATACACGTACAGCCGTACAGGAGAGAAGTTACCTTTATCGTTCGCACAGCTGGTCTGACTTCCTCCCAATCACTTCCACATGTCCCCTGAGGCTGTGTATCAGATTTTGTAGTTCTGATAGTCCTGTTGAACTTTAGCCTGAGTAGAAATAACAATTATTTGAGACGGATTTTCGTAACGTAGGTAATAGAGAATTTTTGTACTTCTCGTATTCATTTTCTCGTATACGAAAATGGCCTTTCCGAAAAGAGGAGGGGTTTTCGTTACGTGGAAACGCTTTTCGGAACGTGAAGAGTCAGCTTTACTCGTGCTCAGCTTTTTCGGAATCGTAATTACGAGACGACAACATGACCTTTCTCTAGGATAACACTTTAGAATAACTGAGCAACTATCATGCAGTTGGCATGGACACACACATATACACCCGACAAAATCGCCTGACTTTTCCCCGTGCCGTCTTTTGTTGTTGGTTTAACCTTTGAATTTGTCTTTCTCTTGTGTTTTTTCCCCGTACCTCAAACAGAAGGGTCATTAGCGGCAATTCGTTCTTGCTTTCGACGTTTTATCGACGATTTCAGCTTTTTCATTCTCAAGATTTCATTTCAAAGTTCATTTTATACGTTTTAAAGATTTGCGTTCTTCACGGCTGAATCTTTTTTGTATGATGTAGAGGTAAGTGGTCGTTTTTTCTTTCTTCATGTAATATTTTGGAAATTGTGTACTGTGGCAATTGAGTTTCGAGCAGTGATTCACAACAAGAGTCACGTTTACGTCTCTATAAGATTTCTCTTTCTCTCGGGCTTACGAAAACGCCACAAGAAGTCAATGCGAAAAGTTTAGCATTGGTCGTGCTCGCTAACAGCTTGTTTTCTTGTTTACGAGAAACACCAAGACGAGAAATACAAAAACTCTCCAATATAAATAAGTGTGCAACTAGCTGATTGATCAGTGATTGTTGAGAATTTAACGGTCTGTTCTGCGGTATAGGTGGGAGGAAGCTTAGAGAGGTCGACATGTGAGACCAAGGCCACCAGTGACCGCAAGCGTGTGAAGAGCGAAAGGATATCGATGATGAAACAGGGGACGCGTACATTTACTGCCCATACAAAAAATAATTACTGGGAACCAGAGCAAAGAACACCATGGCGTTGATCAACCACTGTGGACAAATTTATGATTTACTATTTATGAATTCAATAAAAGTTCAGCTGGTGATTTGGCTCGAACTATAAGGCTGCAAATTAATCTATCTTTAGGGTCTTCACATTTAACTTCTTTTCTTTTTTTCGTCCCGAGATTCCGAGATCAATCTGCTTGTACGATTCGTTCACGTCAGTGATTTAGAATTTATCTAATCGTGATCCTGGTCTACAAGGTCCTTCTGACTGTATTCTATCGTCCACAGGCAAACTTTCTGCGTTTGGAGAGAAAATCGGTACCTATGTGGCTGAAGAATTTGGAACAAGGGCGCACTGATATGTCCACTGTTTTCTGGTGAGGAAAACTCGAACCCTCCTATTTTACAATGCATTGCAAACCACCTAATGAACTTGAAACTGGCTCTCGACAAATACTTCCCGGACCTGGATATCAAAAAGCATGACTGGATTCGAAATCCGTTTTCCACCATGGGCAAGTAGAAGGCATGCCTCTTCAAACCGAATTTATTGATTTGAGAAACGACCGAACTCTACAACTCAAGTTCAATGACGTCCCCATTTTACTTACCTACCTGCCTATTAATTATTAATTAAAGTTTTTGTGCTCTTTATTGAAAACTTGTTTCTATTCCGAACTTATTACACTGCGAAATTTTGTGTTTGTACGGTGGGGTGCCACAGGGTGAGGCCGTCACGAAAAGGGGTGCCGTGACTCAAAGAAGGTTGCGGACCACTGTTGTAGAGCATAGAAAATAAAACGATTCGATCCAAAAACTCTGAATTATCTCTTAAAATAAGCGAATTACAAAAAATTGGATATCTGGCTAATTTGGGTCTGTCCTTTTTTCCCTCCCGTCAAGACTTTTGCCCTTCAAAATCACCTAGTGGCCTCAATATTAGTCTGATATCAGTCTGCCAAAGCGCGTTCCACTTCATGTTCATATAGAGCATATTTTAACTGAGACCCCACTGCCTTACAGCCAAACTCATGAATTTGTTGTCATTTAACACATAACGGACCGTTTCCCATTAAACTACAAACGGTCTGAGTGAACACTTGTTCGATATGACTAGGAAAGTATTTAAACCGGAATCGAGTGAGGTTTGGCAGACCTGAATCAAACCGCTTGGTGATTTTGAAGGGCAAAAGTTTGGACGGGTGGACAAGAGGTCCCTCCTAAAATTATCCTGGTTTTCAATTGTCCATAATTCCCTTATTTTGGGAGATAATTCATAGTTTTTGGGTCTAATCGCTTCAAGTTTGTATGCTCTACATCTTTGCTACTTATAAAAATTCCTGTAGGATGTACGGTTAAGAAATAATTAGCGAAAAAAATTAAAATGGAGAAATTAAACCATAGTTATGAGGCCGCCATTTGTATTCCATCAATTTCGAAATGGCAGACTAAGGTTCTCTCAATCTGAACGGACTAACTTTTCAAAATCTAATATCAATTTCTCCTGAAATTACTCCTTATTTTCGGCCTTGGCTCCCTGGATTATGTGGTTTGACCCCCAGGATCGCTAAAGGATAAGAACATTGCGACCATTTTGCAAAGACCCGCGATCATTTTCATCAAAATCGCATTCGAACTCGCATCAAAATCGGTCAAGGCGTTTGGACGTAAATCGACGTTATACAGACAGACAGACAGACATATTTCTCTCTTTTATATAGGAGGATTGTTAATGAGATTCCTACTGTTAAGAAGTGAAACCAGGTCGGTCAAGGTCGGTGAAGGCGTCTGGGATTACGACCTGACTGGTGTGGAAATTGTCATTACTCTATAATTTATGAGGTACTGCCAGCTCATAATAATTCAAGGTCTCGAGGGCAATAGTTTGATTTCTTAACTTGATAATGAGACGAATAAAAATAAATCTGAAAATGTAGGCTACCATGGAATCAAGATTATTCAATCTCTAATTGGGTACTTGCCTACCGAAAAATGTGTATTTTGTGAGGGTCTAAGCCCCGTTCACCCTATCTAATCTTCCATCAAATGCCACGGATTCACTTATTCCATCGTAAGATCTGATAATTCCTTTTCTTACTTAACTTTCTTCAAGGAGTGGAATTTCGAAATGAACCTTCGGAATCACTCAAAGAATCAATAACTCCTGCCAACATATCACGAAAAAATATGCATTCTAATGCAGCCTATTACTTGCGGCTATGAAGAAAGAGTCTAAATATCGTGTTCATTTTTGAGTTAAATCTTATTGAATACCTACAGATATATTTGATTCCAGATATGTCCTAAAGATAGAGGTAGGTAGATCGTATCTTTTAGCTCTTCGATACTCACCTATGTTTCTTTTTACCCCCCCCCCCAGATGGGAAAGTATTACTTACAATTTGCATCCCGACACACAAAGCGTAACGGAAAAGCTTAAAATTATGTTTACCCCTGGGTGATATCTGAACAAATGCATCGTATAACGTTACGTTATGACGAATTATTTCAATGATAACAAAAATAAATTGAGATTTTGCTTCGGTTTTTTAAAATATTTATTCAAGCGAATTTCCTTATTTTTGAAAAAGTTCTTCATTGAAATTTGTTTTGAGGCATTCTAAAACGATTCCTGAATTTTGCGCTTATATACACACACATATATATATATATATATATATATATATATATATATATATATAATACTCGGCGCTTCGCGCCTCGCCGGATCTTTTCTCTTTTCTACTGTGTAGAAAACGAGGATAATTTGCTATGCAATTAGTCTCACGAGGAAAAAAAAAAAAAAAAAAAAAAAATGCAGGCCTGGCCGGGATTCGAACCCACGACCTTCGTCTCACGAGAAAAAAAAATTTTTTTTACTCAAATTGCTCAAATTTCTGTAGATTTAAATATGTTATAATATGAAAGGTAATTTAAGAAAATTCGCTCATACGATCATTCTGCATGACTTGAACTTTTTATAACATAGTATTATCAATCCTAACTGTATAACACGACCGCGGACTAGGAAACCGCCTTGGATACAGGCGTCGCCTTGAACTTCTGAAGTGACAGCAATCTCGTCTGTGGTGCGCGCCCGCTCCATATAATAGTTGCTATACTGGCTTTACCTTTAACTGGTTATACGTACCTACTCGCCTAATTGGAAGGTGTGCCCGAGCCGGGATCACTTTAGTTAATAGTCGGTTCTTAACACGGGAGGTAATTCTACACTTGTATAGGCCGGTGGATCTCGCTGGTTTGCCTCAAAAGGAGCGATTACCGCGCGGCCGGCGCTCAGTCCAGGTCTGCAGATGCTTTTTACTGCAAGAGGAAAAAAGTTCTTTCGCTGTCGACACCTCCAAGGGAAAACTGCCGATGCTCGAAATGATGTCTTGTCCGCCTTAAGATTATCAAATTAATAGATTTTCACGCCTACCACAATAATACGAAATTAAATCATACTTTATCGATCATAATTGACGATTTCGAATAACTCAGCGCCCCTTTTTCTGTCACCTTGAGCCTCGGCTTAACAGTGGAGGAACGTGGAAGACGCTTTTCCCTCTCACTAATTGGGTATTTGTTCCAGAACAATCCCCTGTGAATTATATCGCGATTGGTGGAGAAATAACTATAGCGCATGGGCAAAACTAAAATTGATCGACACTGACAAAACTGCGAGACTAATGGACCGATTTTTATGAAGTTTTCAAGGATTGTGCGGTTTAGCTCCTAGACGTTCCGCTATAAATTTCGTTGCCGTTGGATTAATAGTAGTCTGTGCGCATGCGCAAACGTTAATTTCTTATAACGTCGACTTATCAATCATTTCGACTCGTACTTTGTTCTTCAACTAATTCTATACGTCCATGTTACAATATGTGAGGAAGCTATACTGCCCACTCAACTTGGCAGACATTTTTTTCTACCCCACCTATCGCTCGTGATTGTAGAAAAATTTAAAAGCTGCTGGAGTCACGATCTTCATATTGCAGGTTGTGCAGCGAAAGGCGCGAACTAATGTTGAGTATAGAATAGCCCTTGTCGACTATTTCGTATTAATGTTAGTCTTTATGGGCACATTAATGGTGAAGATAGAGCAGGCGGTATGATTGCACGTATTTCGTTTCTTCTAATATTATCTGTCCGATTTTATGGAACTCGCCGACAAATGTCAACTGACTAACGACAAAAACCGTTGTTGTAATAGATAGCCCATAAAAGTCTTTATTTTGAAGAGGGAAATCCATTTATTCTTTGAAATGATCAGGCGTCTAGCTGATTCTGTTATGTGATGTGCTGGCACTCATAAAAGGTCGCTTGACAGGTGAGTATAAGGTAGTATCTCTTATACTAGGGGTGGTAGTCTCTTATGAATTGAGGTCCTACCAAAATCATAATCCAATCCTGTCTTTGTATATATACTTATTCTCCTAATTGAACAAATTGTGTTATCTTCCCACCAACCGATATATTTCAACAGATTGAAAGAGTGAATTTTCATAAATTATAGTATATTGGAATGCTCTATTTTTATCACATCTCATGATCCCTAAACCATTGTAGTGTCAAGGAAAGCTGATTTATTACACAACGTTATAAACTAATATTACTAAGTCACCATAATGAACTGATAATGTGAAAAGAAGGCACTGGGTACATGGTAGGTATACTATTGAGTATTAGGTACTTGTAAGCAGTAGGTACTAGACGATTGCAATTATTGGGTCTTTCCTAATCAGCTGAGCGAGTTAAAATCTCTTCTGTTCATCCTAGGAAGTTGAGATTTCATAGGGATACTCTCTGGGACAATAGGAGACGATTGAAATGATTGGCTCATTCCTAATCAGCTTAGTAAGCTAGATTCTCTCCTGTTTATCCTAGGAAGTTGAAATTAGTTGGGGAGACTCTCTGGAACACCAAGGGAAGATTAGAATGATTGGGTCTTTCCTAATCAGCTGACTGAGGTAATTTAATTGAATCATTTTTAACTTGAGACACAAAAAACATATTTCACAGGGAGAAAAAATAAGGCATTTCTTGTACCGATGTATATTCATGTAGTGTACATTTTTCTTTTGGTAGGTGACATCGTCCAGTTATATTTCGATAATGCATATAAGACTCAGTTTGGTAGGTAATTTTTGTTGGAGCAGTGTTTTGCATTGAAGAGCTATCTAGTAAAGGTTTACTACAAACGGGGTTTAATAATAGTTCATAGATATCATCCCAAAGAATCGAAAGAAACCACCGAGGTAGCAGTAACTTCATATTTTTTGCTTCCGAGTCTATCTAAAGGTAGCGGAAGCTTAGCTTTCTAAAGCTATATATATATTTTTTAATGTTGGTCTCTAAAATCAAAATTTCCACTCGCAATTTACGTTTTAGGCCATTCTGAACTACTTTGGTTCCGTGCCTGTCGTGTGTCGTGTGTACATGATCCCCTATCAGTTTCATCGTTCTTGACTCAATACCTCACTCTGCGCATGCGCAAACGTAAATTCTACCAAGCATCATTTCCTCACGCCCTAGTCGTCCGATCTCGCTCAAATTAGGATGATAGTTGGGGTTGACAATTCGATCATCTTAGGTATATCAATTTCAACATGGTTGTATCATTAATAGATACTGCGCATGCGCCAATATAAAATCCTTGTAACAAGCTTATTTTCCACAGTTTTCATCCGATCTGGATGAAATTTTCATGGAATGTGCGGGCTATAGGGGGTAGACGGTCCCCTGACAGTTTCATTGTTGCCAAATCAATACTTCACTCTGCATGCGCAAACGTTAAATTCCATTATGCTCTATTTTTTCACGCCCTAGTCGTCCGATCTCGCTCAAATTAGGATGATAGTTGGGGTTGACGATTTGATCATCCCGTATCAATTTCAACATGATTGTATCGTTAATAGCCACTGCGCATGCGCCTATGTGAAATCCTTGTAACGACCTTAATTTCCACTGTTTTCATCCGATTCCGATGAAATTGTCAGAGAATGCGCGGTTTAGGTTGTAGATGGTATCCTATCAGTTTCATTGTTGCCAAATGAATAGTTCATTATGCGCATGCTCAAACGTAATTTCCATTATGCTCTATTTTTTCACACTATCTTTGTTCGATTTTGCTTAAATTTGGATGATAGTTGGAAGAAGATGACTTGATTACCTCATATAAATTTCAACACGATTGTATCATTAATAGCTACTGCGCATGCGCCAATGTGAAATACTGTGGAAATTAAGGTCATTACAAGTATCCATCCGATTTTAATGAAATTGTCAGCGAATGCGCGGTTTAGGTTGTAGATGGTCCGTTACCTTTTTCATTGTTTTCAACTCATCAGTTCATTCTGAGTAAATTACATAGAGTATCATTTTTTCGTTTCTTAATTGACCAATTATGACTTTCCACGCTACTTCTTGATTTACTCTTTTCCGCTGTGGAATTTTTCAAGATCATTTAAAACTTTTGAATGATCTATACGTTCATGATAGGTAAACGAGGAAGCTATGTGCCACACCCAACTTGGCATACGTTTTTATTTTATTTTTGTTTCTGATGTGAACCTACCTCAGCTTGTAACGACATTATACATATAATTTTCTCTTTGAAGTTCTTTCTTCGGCCCCAACCAGTTCTACCTGCTATGACATGTAATCAGAATAAATACGCCGCACGTATTTGGTTCTGGTTCGCGGCTCTTCCTACATGGGACAGCGACTGCGAACTTTACCGCCCGAGTTCAGGGTTTAGTGAAAGCGGTCAGCCGACTCCAATCCTGGGCTTTGGAGACCTTGGCAGCTCAGCTTCACAAGTTTGGTCCCGCGCACAATGAAAAGATTGATTATCCTGAATCGCACCTCTCAATTATGTTCGTGAGAACCTTCGATGACAGCTTCAGTTTACTGATATTTGGCATCCAGCTTCTATGTCTGAGATACAGTAGGTTTTAGCTTCCTCTACCGTTTCTGTATCAACTTAGGGCGGAATTCATAGACGGGAATTGAGTCTGAGTGGGCCCCTAAGTGTATCATTAAAGGAATTCATGCACTCTGCGCGATTCATAAACGTGATTTGGGGGTCACCCTGAGGGTGCACTGAGTGGGCAACCCAAATGCACACTCAACAGGATTCAAAAACGAAAAATGGCGTTGAGGTGAGTTTCACCCTCCCCTCAACGGTGCAATATCCTGAGTGGCGGCAGGAGGTCACTCATATGCGTCAACTGATAACTTTTATTATTATTTTCACGTAGGTATTGGTACTGGTAACATAGTAGAGTATACATCGTTTATTTTTTTCGGAGTTTATTAAAAAACTACGTCACATAAGAGTAGGTAGGCTGTACCTAAACGGTAGTTAGGTACATGTTTGATGTGACCACCATAAATCTTAGTTTCTCTTTTAAGACCAATGTTTTAATATAATATTTCTCTAATGATGTGAATACTTGTTCATTATTTCTATGCGCAGAAACCTTAGTAAATATTATTATTTCACACTTTTTGATAATCCATATTTTTTAATGGGAGATTAGTTATTATTAGGTATTAGTCACAAATTATGGTGGATTTTAGTGTGTCCAATAACTAGGCAAACGGTGTCCAATAACCGGGGGTAACTGTCCAATAACTGGTAGAAACCCGTTTTCTGGGGTAAAAATTCAATAAAAAAAATTATTGATATGAGAGCTATCCTTTTTTTCGTCGATTTGGGAATGCTTTTCAACGTCAACAACGTTTCAACTTTGAAATAAAAGCTATATACGTTGATGTTTCGAGCTCTCAAATTCAAACTTTCCCTTAAGTGTCCAATAATGGGTGCCCTTACCAATAATTAGAAATTATGTATTTATTTAAACGCAGATGTATTTCATGTCTCACTCCTCTTGTTCCTTCCTTAAAAAACCTATGTTTTAAATAATGTTATAAATATCTATAAATGTTACAAATATATCTTATAAATACCTTTGTTGTATTTTTTGCTGATTTATTGTACCAACGGAACCTCCGCTGACGGTCCTCAAGACCAAAGTACTATTTTTTTCCATTAATAATTATGTACTGATACTATAAATGTAATAAACATGTCATTGATTCATTCACTTAGTGTCGGTCTTAGCAAGTTATGATGAATAAGAACACGAGGAAGAAGAAAACATGCCTCATTGAACAAATATTAGCATACCCGAAGAGGTTAAAAGACAGGTATGCTGTGTAACCTTAAGCTGGAGAAATTTCAAAAAGTGCATTTAATGTTTAGCCTCAAAAACAATTATTAAAACGTCTGAATTTACATCTTCTGTCTTTTATAAGACGTTCATTATGAACTTAAGTTTATTTGATTGAGCATATAGATGTTTTAAATTCAAATTGAGGATAGATGAAATTTTTCTAACGATTTTCCTGCTAAAATAAAAGATTTCAAGAATTTTGGCAAATTTGGTTCTTTTTAGTACTTTTGCTGCCCAATGTCGGTCACTGAGCTAAAAACTGCTAAGGATCTTGCTTTACCGTATAGTTGCACAGAGTATAAAGTACTCAATTTGGAATCCATGGTTAGTCAGTGAAATTGAGATTTAATACCCTTGCAAGGTCTTTCTATTTCAAGTGTTTATAATCAACAATATGTTCGACTTCACGGTAGAAGAGATGTACTGCTCCGCCCATCGCAAAAACCTTGCTTGAAGCAGATAACGGAAAAAAAAACATGCAGATGCTGTAATATAAGTAACCCACTACAGGTGGCAAGTAGCCAAAAATGACATGGATGTAACCAACCAGCATGCAGACAAGATCAAACCATTTGCAGCTATAATTTGTATTTTTAATGTAGCTTAATTCGCTGATTACCTCGATAGTCTATCAACAAGGATCTCAAGTCCGTTAATCTTGAGTGTCGATAAGTATAGGGGAATTTCATCTGTTTCAAAAAACGGTCGGTAATTGAGAGGTATCTGGGAGACAAAAAACTCGTTAGACTTGATTTCGGTCTCCAAAGGGATTTTGGGGTCGTTCTTTAAAAGTATGGCTTCATCTTCAGTGAAATGCTTGATCAATCGTAGGAACTCTGTCAAAACATCAAGATAACATCTGAATGGGTGTCTAGAAGAAGGTCGCATTTTTATGAAGACAAGGCAATTTTATGGCAATAAAAACTCACACTAAATGAAATTCCGCTATTCAAAAAAGATTTTGAATTTTTAGATTTTTTCGCAGTTTTTATAGTTCTTTTCAGCAAATATTAATGACGTTAAAGTCCTTTTTTCAGCATAATTTTGTGCGAAAAATGTTCAATGTACTAGTTAATCGTTTATAATTTTGTTTTGATTGATATATAGGTAAAAAATTATAAATTTATTGATTTTTGGCCGTTTATAGCCATTTTTAGTGATTTTAGTGAGTACATTTTTGGAAATGTGATCAATTTAATTTGCTCAAAAAGAGCTGCATCCTTTTATTCGGGAAGCTTGGTTTTTTGGCGCATGAATGGAATATTAATCTCAATCCTAAGGAGAGTTATCGTCTGGAATGACATAATCGCTTCAGAATGTCTCAAAACGGATTTCAATGAAGACATTTTTCAAAAATGTAGATTTTAAAATTTTCCGAGCCATTGGAATAGCTTCTGTGTCTACAAAAATTCGCTAAACATGTCACAAAATATTGTCACGAAAAATCGAGACTAAAGTAGCGGCGGAGCTTCTTTGCTACTCAACCTAAGACGCTGCAATTTGAAATGGAGGCCTCTTGGGTCATTTAGAAACGAAGTATAAAGTAAATTCAATTCAATCTTATTGTATAACCCGTAGGTATTACAAGGAGTTCCTTAAGTACATAGTAAAAATAGCAGCCTTCATTTCTGCATCAACAAACAATGTTAGAATATATATATATATATATATATATATATATATATATATGTTAGACGAAAAAATATGTTAAAAAAAAAAGGTTTATGAAAAAAAACGTATGTTTTATTCAAATTATGAGTAATGGATGCCAAATGTTAAACATTAGTTCATATACATATATATTCCTCTTTGTTTTAGCATTTGGTTTTTGTCTTATGCATCTTATTTTGGCCCTTTAAAATTGCTAACCAAAATATTGTTTCTCAATACCATTTCCCCAAATGAAATTGTTTTGGCTCTAGCCTGGCTTGTTGGCTCTAGCGATTTTATGAGGTTTATAAAACCTCCTGTTTTTGACACTGTCCTCTTTGAGGGCAAAGCTTTTAACATATTTGATGATGGTCACAGAATGATGACCGAAACGTCATTACAATTACGAAGATTTTGTAATTATTTCATTCTCCTTGGGCCGAATCCCGACTATATACAACTATAAATGAAAAATAAATGCGACGCGTGCGAAGCGTCCCCTATTGTGAATCCGATCAATTGATGAGGGAAACAGATAAGCGTAGACGTTTTGTGAACTATTTATAAAACGCCCGCTTTCACCGTGACCTTATGAATCGCTACTGCTTACTTGTCAGATCGTCAATCAGCTCGTCAATGTCAGCACATCCCTAAAATACCTTCCCAGACAAACAAAATTCACTCACCAACGATTTCTTCCGAATATATGTCTTCAAACCAAGCAGAGTTGAGCGTAATCTTAATCGTAATTACGTTTATTAACAAAAGTTTACGATTACAATCATAGGGTCAGTTGTGATTATAATCGCAGAACCTGCAGATATTGATTGATTATTACAATCATCAATTATTGCAAAACCTGCAGATAATTAATGATTACAATTATTGTTGACATTCTAGTTATGTGTATATGGCAATGTAATAATTACATGATACATGTCCTAGGTCCGGCCCAATGGCTGTCCTATACCAGAAATGTTATAAAAGTCAATAACAATTATATGCGTATCCTTTATTTAATAACAATTAAAATTGTACCCCTCATTTTTTTCCCTCTCCGAGTTGCCAGTGGAGTCCATGATGGCGCTCCTTTTTAGTCAAGGATCGCAACATGGCTCCCCTTAGAATCGTGCCACTTCCAGTGTCCCTTTAGGCACCTTGTTCAATGCCGCTAATGACCCTCCTGGTTAAAGTGCTGCTTAAACCTAAAACCTAAAAAAAAGTAACCTCCAGGTTCTGTGGTTATGATCGTAATTGTAATCACACCTCAGAAACCCTATGATTGTGATCCAACTCTCAAACAAATGTAGCACCTGTGTGAGCTATTTATTCAGATCGATAAAAATTAAAAATGAATTTGTACTTCGGAAAGTAAATATGTAATTCATAAGTATGTACGAGATTTATATTCCAAGAAGAAAGTTTTACCACCGAAATTGAACTCCTTAACTCCAGAGTTGTTTACCCGGACGACGTCGTTAGGTTTTTTCTTGATGTAGGATATTATGGGAGGTTTTGGGGATTTGAATTAGCCCATCACCATCACAGGGACACCCGGTAATTTGGGAAAAAACCGCTTCGAAATCGGCCCAGTCGTTTTGGGATCTACGCTTCTGTCCAAAATCATGCGATCACAGTCGGAAAAACTCAGTATCGGTTTGGTGGTGGCCTGATCGTAAAATACCTGTCCACGTCGAAAAATTCTCACTTTTCGGTAAATAGACATCCAGAAAAAGAGTTTACAACAAATCCCAGTTCATTAGGGAATCGTCCAGTCTGAAGTAAACCAAGAACAACTTTTGCAAAATAATCGATTTTCGCGTCTTCGAACAAGTGATTGTTCAATTGGTCTCTTATAAGAGTTTACGAACATTGTAGAAGTTATTAAAAAGCTGAGTTCATCCTGACAGAAAAAAATTATATTAAATTAAATAACATAAATAATAAATAAAATTTAAAAAATCTTCAAAAATGGTTCATTATTTAAGGTTTTATGCTCAAATTTCTCTGAAAAAAAGTAACGATTTTTCAAAAGTTGTGTTCAAAATTAAGGGATCACTGTGTTTTGTGTTTTTTATTGGGATTTCGAGAGTTGAGCTAAGCTGAAGACGTCCAAATTGGGCGCTAAGAGTACAACTGTCACAAAAAAACATTTAAAAAATGAAATTATTGAAACGCAGAATGTGTTTTAGCCCACGCGTTTCACATAAACCCGTGAAACCCGCATATAGGAATGACTCGGATTTGCGGTGTCTCGAGAAGTCAAGTTGTTTTATTTATTTATCACCAGCGCCATATTTGAAACTTCCTCGTCATAAGCTTTCATTTGAGCCTTCACACAGAAAATGTGTATTTCACAGCTCCCCCCCCCCCCCCATCCCCTCATCATCATATCTTTCACTTATTCATATAACATGAATTATCAGAAATGCAATCATGTTCTATTCATTCAAACATGCTCATAACCCAGCTTGTTGGCCACGCACTTCGCAGTAATTAACATAATATGGTTGAATAAATAAAGAGCTTTCGAACGAATGTTCAACGAATTTCGTACGATGAAAAATGACGAAGTACCATTTCTCTAGTAACGACTCGGTTGTAAGTGGAAATCATCATTAAATTGATGCAACACATTTTCGTTACAAAAAAACCGTAGTGAAATCCAAAAATCCAATTTAAAAGAAAGAAAACGCTCGCATACGAGTCTGCATCACATAGGGGACATTTTATGTCTTTAGTTCCCACCACCACCACCCCCCCATTTCAACAAATAATTTTGACGAATAATGTTCAAAACAATAATTTTCATTACAATTGTAACAGTTTCAATGATTTCAATAAACTCTTGTAATAAAGCAATTATCTCTACCCACGGCTTCATTTTGGCGTTTTCTCGAAGTGATTTCTAACGTGGAAACTAATAACAACAAAACAAGCGGCATTGTTTACTACATCCATTTATAACATTAATAAATATAAAATGGCGACATAAATACCAAGAACAAGTACGAAATAATCACGTGATAAATCGAGAGCTTTCCATCGAATGGTGAACGATTACTGTCCGTTGAAAACTTGAGAAGTTTCAATTCCCCAGAAACGGCTTGGTTGTACGTGAAAATAATTGGAAATCAACTGTAACGCTTTTTTTTCAAAGGCATTTTATTAAAATACAGCCATGCAGTTTAAAAATGTGATCTAAAAGTTTAAGTTAGGTACATGAATTTATAAATGAAAAAAATTCTTGGTAATTACAGGGTGTTTAAGAATACTTACTTAAAGGGCACTGGTAAATTAGCATATAAACGGTCAAATTATATTGTTCTTTGGTAGGTAAAAAATTGTATTCCATTATTAAATGTTCTGCGTCACATGTATTGTAGTCACAATATGAGCACTCAGGGGATTCTCGCACATTTATACGGTGCAGATATTCCGGGGTTACCGCTATTCCTGTCCTGAGTCTAGAGAGAACTCTGCAGAATTTTCTCTCTCCAGGTGCATCGGTCATCCATGATCTTGTTGGCAGATTTTTTTCATGGCTTTTGTAGAATGGTAGTGTGTCGGTTTCTGCATAATTTTTCGCCATCGTAAATTGAAATGCACCTGTATAACCCTGTAAATATCCTCTTTTGGCAGGGTAACATTGATGACCCTCGCCCCTTGCTTGGCTAAGGCACCTGCCTTGATATTAACACACACACTGGAATGACCATTGACATATATCAGTATTATTTGAGTGCCTTTCATAGTACACTGATGCAGTGATTGGAGTAACTGAGCTACTATGGTCTTATTGGCTTTTGTCGGTGCTGGGTTTCTTATCAGATGAACGGTACTTAGAGAGTCTGTGCAGAAGACAACTACAGGTCGTGGTGGTGTGGTACTGTCCAGTACGTACTGACAGCCCATCTTAACACCCATAACGCAACGCTTTTCAAGTCCATGTGCCAAAGTAAAGACATAAAATTTCAAAACGCAACACATTTTTGATAACAAAAAACGTGTTGTTTTCGGTTGGAGATGCCAAAGCTAAAAACACATTCCGTGTTCAAATAGTCTCAATATACAGGTATTTTACGCTCCGGCCATCACGTATCTGAAACTGAGCTTTTTCCGACCATTCTTAATAAGCTTTGGATTATTTAAGTATATGAAATTTTTGTTGATGATAAATGCCTAAGATACAGTTCTGTAGCAACGATAAGGTTGTATTCGATAATCATCAGAAACGTTTGCATACGAGTCTGCAACAAACTAGGACATTTTATGTCTTGAGTTGCAGACTCGTATGCAAGCTCTAAGAGCCACTCAGCCGAACCGGAACTTGGGCATCGGCAAGTAAATGTCTTAAAGAGGCTACATACGAAATTACAGCTTCCTAGAGTGTAAAGCATAGAAATTAGCTTTAAGAGCCACTCATCTGATCCGGACCCTGGGCATCGTCAAGTAAATGTCCTAAAGAGGCTAAATACGAAATTACAGCTTCCTAGAGTGTAAAGTATAGAAATTACCTATTAAAATTATTTAACCACCGCTTCACGAATCAAACCGTTCTCGCAATATTCGGATCACCTGCTTTGAATCAAATCATCGAAACACCAGCTCAATGAAATCATCAGATATTAACAAGCGGTTGCATTCATGTTCACAATATCCATTATTGAGAATGATCAACTGAGTGTATACAATTATTCAACTAACCATGCTCATACCTCAGCTTGTTGGCCACTGACTTCGCAGTAGTTAACATTAATCAGTGGTTGGATAAATCGAGAGCTTTCGAACGAATGGTCAACGAACTTTGTGGACTGAAAAACGACGAAGTACCAGTTCCCTAGCAACGACTCGGTTGTAAGCGGAACTCATCAGAAAACCAAGCTCGCTTTTTTTAACGCATTTTGACATGGATATGTCTTTGCTCTGGGGGGTCAACCAAAAATTTCCGTCACGCAAAATTGATATCACAATTTCAGTGTTTTTCACGTACAACCCAGCCGTTGCTAGGGGAATGGAACTTCTGCAGTTTTCATCGCACAGAAATCGTTCGCCACTCGTTGGAAAGCGCTTGATTTATGTGATAAATGTTCACATCTCAATCTACCAATTTCCCCCTCCTTACGTACCTGGCTACATTCCTAAACTAAGTTGATTGGACCATAAACAATTTTAATAAGCCGGTTACAATTCTTAACGTAAAGCAATAGCATCATTTACTCCACTCCATAGGAAACATTTTCATCCTCTTGACAACAGTCGAGGACAACTCGAGGACAACCGTTATGAAATCCCCAATCAAAGACATATCCATGTAACATGGTACATCTGCTTGTAAAGCCGATTGTGGAACTCGTTTACGAGTTTCTTCCGGTCCAATTGTCCAACCTGTGAAGTATAAATAGTCTATAAAAAGCGCTGACCACTTCGACCGACGCGCTGAATAATACATGACAGGTTTTTGCAGACAAAGAAGGGGCAAAACAATCTTTGTGGTTCTGTGTTACGAGTGGTTACTGGTTTTTTTAATTAAGTATGTACTTAGAAAGAAAACCCCACTGCTGAAATAGATTTAAAGGTCTTCCTTCCCAGTAATACTTGTTTTTTATTATCCAGTGTTGATCTTACACTCACTTTTCATCTTACAAAAAAAATTATTAAAGGTTGGCTTTCACAGACATATGAGGCATTCAAATCTTGCCTTGTTCAAAGAATTGAATCATTTTAAAGAAAATATTGGGTATTTAAGAGGAAAACCATGTAGAATGGAACTCCCTAAAATAAAATGTACTTTCTTTGGTCGCAGCCCTAAATACCGCATGATTGTCGTTTTCAATTTGTTTATTTGACGTTATTCATCCTTTGTTTATCAACGTAAATCTTTACCCTTTGTAAAGTTGAACGCTCTAAAACAATAAGTTTTAACAATGGATAATTCGATATTGTATCCTAATGAAGTGAGATATCCCAAGTATGCGCTCAAATAATATGATGTGGATGGTACTTTTCCGTTATACCCCCCTGTGTTGTCTTCAACACACCCGCCCGATGATTCTAGGCATTCCTTCTTACTTAGATTACATATTTACGTAGAATTGACAATTTCAAGCTGTGGGAAGAAATTATATTATTTAAAAAATAAAAAAAAAAAAGGAAAAAGAAGAATTACCGTGTTTTCAGAAGTTGCCGATGTCAGTGAGGATTTGTTGGAACAAATTGGCGTGGTTGTGGTTGTTGGTTCCAAATGAATTAGAATGCACATGAATTCGCTCAAATAGATCAGAATGCTGTGTATAGGTTGGCGGTCTGGACGCTAGGAAGCTCACATCTCAAGAATACATAACATAACATAATCTAAGTAAGAAGTAATGCCTAGAAACATCGGGCGGGCGTGTTGAAGACAAATTGACTGGGGGGGGGGGTTAACGGAAAAGTACCAAGTGGATTATTGGGTTACATTAGAAGTCCTTAAAACAAAAACAAAACAAACAACAACGTTTTTTCTCTCCTTTTCATGTGTAATAAATCATTAACGCGCGGTTCTACATTGGATTGCTGAATTTGGCTCATGTATGCCAGCGCCAGCTTAACTTTTAGGCATACATTGTCGTTCAATAAGTGGACATTGAACTGATTATTTTTTATCACACCATGTAGGTATATTAATTGTATTTATTATGTATTTTTTCAATTTTGATATCATTGAAAATTGTAATTATATTCGATGTAAATTGTAGGTATGTATCAAGAGGAAGGAAATACATTTCATTTCATTTCACTTCATTTCATTTCAATCCATTGAATATATTAATTACCTTGTAACTGTAATGCACCTGAGCTAGGGTTGTTCTATAGCGTGGTAAATTTTACACGTAAGTAATTGTCTTTCGCCCTCCTGTTTAATGGATGATCGGGAGGGGACAGAACAATTTCTTTTAATAGTTGTTTGAGACAACTAACTTCTACCAACTTAGGAAAAGGTAGAATTTACATCTGCCTAAAAAGAGGGAGAGATGATTTACAGTACCCTGAATCTATCATAACCCGGATTATCGTTTTTTGATTATTTTCCCTTTTATTGACAGATGTGTGTATCATTTTCTTTTTGTGATTGGGATTTTATCCCGTTTGGATAAATAAATAATAACGAAAATGATTATTAAATTAAATAGCCTTAATAATTATATTTGATTCTTAATAATATAATTATAGGAGTTGAGAGTTGAGTACCTGTGATTAGAGTATCCGAGGCAGAGTCACTTCACGGACTGGAGCCGTTTATCGGTCGGTGGCTCATTTAACTTTCGCCCCTTCAGAGCTGAGGGAGCCCCACCCACCTGGCGCCGCGCCTGCAGGCGAAAGGGGGAGCGGCGGCGCTGGTGACCGCCGCGGCGCACGGGGGGACCCCAGGGGGTGTGTCCTCAGTGCCCCAATAGGGGATGAGCGGCTGGGGGCGGAATTCAGAGCCGGCGAAGGGAGCGGAATTCAGAGATGGCGAAGGGGGTGATTTGGGGCTGTTGCTGGGCGGACAGCATTTTTCGGGGATCGGTTAGAGTAGACGCGAATTCGCGCGAAGAGGAAATTCACAAGTTTTCGCCTGTTCGCCTGTTCGTGCGTCGAAACCTCGTTCACTAGAGGAGAATTCAGGCGAATCCGTCTACTCTGCGACATTTAACATAGCAAAACAGTCTACTTTTAGCGAATTTTAGCAGAAAATTAAGCTATTGCAATAACCATGGAAAATTAAAGTAACCAATTAATAGCCAATGGATTCGAAGTTTAGCTTCCGAGTCTACCTAAAGGTAGCGGAAGCATTGTTTTCACTTTCGGTAAAAAAAATTTTTTGGTCTCCAAAATAAAAATTTCTACTGCATTTTAGTCCAGTAAAATTAGCCCAAAGGGGGGAGTGTGATCGAAATCGGTGCTGGAAAAGGTTTTATTGTTTTGATAGCTTCATTAGGTGTAGAATAGAAGTAATCTGAGTTTGCACCATCGCAGGAGGTGAGCTTAACTTTTGGCGGCCAAAAAACCGCGAAATTTTCGGACTTTTTTCAGTTTTTTTCTTATAACTTAAAACCTAAGCGCCGTACAGAATATTTTACTCATACCTTTTTTTAAAGAACATTAAATTTTGCGTCGAATGAGACCAAGAACGGCAAAATCGGTTCAGCCGTTCCGTCGCAGTCAATTTTCAAAGTCGTACGTTTTTTCCCATCTTGGCGAAAAAACCTAATTCGTCGACTTTCAGTCGTCTGTATCACCCATACCTACTGCTGCTCCAATTAAATAAATCATGCAATAAAAGTTGTAGAGAATGTAATGGCATGTTCAGAGAGTACATTGACTTGGATGGACGGACAGATAGACAGACACAACGTAGTATATTTCTCTTCATTCGATTTTTGGATTACATGTATCATTCCACGTCACACACATGTATCATTCAACTGTTATGTGATTTGGAGTCAGCTATGCTTTTCATGAATAATCTACGTACAGTTGAATAACGGACGGACGAATACGATGTATCACTTTTTTTTTCGATTTATATTATAGGCGTATCATCTAACATGAAACATTCTATCCTGAATGAGAGTTAGCAATTATTTTCTTCATGGATAATCATATAAAATTAGAGAGAGTACAACAGGTGTGGTTAAGGTGGTCAAGATTGTTAAAGAGGTCTTGGTTCTTGGATTTACAGTACTCCAAGCAGAAGATGCATACACCCTAATCGTCTACGAAGCCATTGACAAATCAAATCACTACCAACAAGTGGTGGTTGTAGGAGAAGACACTGACCTCCTTGTTCCAAGTATATCCCATTATGCTCCTTTTATCACAAGCTATTCGTTCGATTTCGTTCAATTTTGGATGATAGTTGGGGGAAGACGATTTTAGTTACTTGGAAGGGGAGTTGTTAAGGCAACATCGAAATTCTCCTTGGGTTAGAAGAATCTCATTCGGTAACTTCAACATGATCAACGATCAAGATGAACCTATATTATAAACTAGAGGCCTTACTAAACTTGGCCAATTACGTTTCATTATTGAAAATAATGAACCATTATTGAAGCTATCTATCTTCCCTGTCAAGTGGCACAATCCCTATCCATTTCATCAAAATCTATCTATCAGTATCGGAGCTTCGTCTACAACAACTAATTTCAGGTTCGGCATGAGTAATACCTATTCCATCAAATAGTTGGATCCCAACCTGAGACTTGTACCCAAATATCCTCGAACGAAATCGGACTGTGTGAAGCTTTAGAATCTAATATAAGGTATCAGCATAATTTAAGTGAGGATGAATCCTAAACCAACCACCTTTTTTGAAAATCACGAATATTACAATGTGCATGTCATGCCACCTTGAAATAGGAACCAAAAAAATTTATTATAGCATTATAGGTTATCGTCATGGAAGGTTACATGCGTATTCGGAGCTGTATTCGGCTTCCCTTGAGCTCCGAATAGGATTTTTCTATTCGTACAACGAATGAACCGCTAACCGTTAGCATTTTTCGCGCATGCGCAATGCTCCTTTTCTATTCGTAGTTCCTCCCACTAGACTACGACTCAGCCTTGCGAAAACTCCTTACTGTTCGCATACTGGAAACTGCCAATTAAGGAACGGCAAAGGAGGCAAATGTTACTAAACCTGATTATGATTCAACATCTTCCAGCAGTGAATTGGTCTAACTTGAATTTCCCACTTCTGTTTCACCAGCATCAATGTACACCTCATCTTATTTTCTTTTAAATTTCATTATTTTTCTTTCTTATGTGTCTACTTAAAAACGATTTAGTTCAAGGGAATCAACTATAATAGACCGAATTATGACAACAGGGAATGTGGGGTGTCACAGTCGAAGTATTTTTTAGCTCTGAGACGATTGCGACCACTCCCAGATCTCAAAGATTCATAAATAAATGTGAAACATCGATTTTTAGGTGGAAATTTCCATAATTAACCACCTTGTCGAGTTCGGCTGCATGTTCTAAAATTTCCTTTACAATCTCGTCACACGACTCTCCCCTCTCTTGTGGATATCGACTGATCGTAAGCGAGTACACGATGGACGAAAGCAATATCTTCTTGGGCGAGAAAAGCTCTCGCGTACAAACTCCACAGTCTCTTCCTGACGGGGTGATAACGCTTCCGTTGGGTATGCTAGGCGAGACACTTTATAACAAATAAGATCCGAATCGATCAGATGATTAACCACTGCGACTGAAGAGAGACGGAAAACACGGTAAAAAGAGAGAGAAGAGCCTGAATACTATATAGGTATTAGTAGTACTCTAATCTAGGTCCTAGAGATATGCCATCTATTTTAATCTATTTCTGTTTCGGTTGATCTTTCTTTACCAAGCATTTGATCCAAACTGAATTTAGGTCATGTATGTACACTTATAATTAACGTGTCTATAAATTCACTTGGAAATGTCATTGTCCTGTACCTACTTGAAATTGACAAAGTCTCATAGTGCGTTAGCTTCAACTGAATAATAATAAAAGGGAAAGAGAGGTGATCGAAAAATTGAGGGAAAGAACAAACGAAGCTGTAGATTACTTCAATTAGAGTGGACCTCTGGATAGCAGGCAATTTCAATCTATCAGTAGAAAGAAATTTGGGTTTTGTTGTGGCACTTACGTAGTGGATTTATTGTTTGTCGAACATAACGAGTTGGTACATAAGAAAAGTTGGTTCATTTTGGTGCTGTCACGTGGTGGCAACTTCTATATAAAGCTTGGGCCATGTGAATAACAACCACCCCTCGGGTACTCTGGCATCAGTAGTCTAGTGGGTATTTTGATTGTGACGAGTTAATAAAAAAAACATATTACTGCTCTCGCTGGTGGGTTCTTAGAAATTTGTGGACAATGTGAGTACTATTTAGGCCCGCGCAGAAGACTACTCTAGAGAATACTAGTATTAATAGATGTCAACGGTACGACAGTTCTAAAGCGACTGAAGCCCTGGAGGTGACCAGCTAAACCTCCAACCTATATCATATTTGAAAGAGCACAGCTAAGGTGATTTCGGAGTTTGGGCATTGCGATGTTAGGGTACAAGTATCAGGGCATGTAAGCATTTAGTTGGCGATGAAATTTACAAAATCGCGGAAACTGCAGCAAGGCGACCTCGAGACACTTTAAAACAGATAAGATCCAAATCGATCAGATGATTAACCACTGCGACTGAAGAGAGACGGAAAACGCGGTAAAAAGAGAGAGAAGAGCCTGAATACAAGGAAAACCAGAGGAGGTGTCAACGGTATGACAGTTCTGAAGCGACTGAAGGCCCTAGAGGTGACCACCTAAACCACCAAACAATGTCATATTTGAAACAGCACAGCAAAAGTGATTTCGGAGATTGGGAATTGCGATGTCAGAGTATAAGTATCAGGGCATGTAAGCATTTAGTTAGCGATGAAGTATATAAAATCGCGGAAACAGCAGTTCTCCCTACAATTGAACAAGCTGCTAAAATTCCCTTACTATTGACAACGCAATAATGGTTTCAAAGACAGAATTATCGCGAGTATTAGGTATATTATTTTATTAATTAATAACTATAAAGCTAATTAGGTTTGATTCTTGATAAAATAATTTTTTATAGCAGTTGAGAGGTTGGGTTGGCAGACTTTTACAGCGTTTTTGTGTAACGATTGCAGTATGACAGCCTTGCAAGGCGATTTTCCAATATGAAATCAGCCCGCGAATTAACATCGTGGTTTGGGAAGTGGAAATGAACCAGACACCAACTTGGGCAACTTTCAAGACTGCAAGCGGGGCATGGAAAGGTTAACAAGATTGTGTTTTTTCTAATAAAAAAAAGAAACTATCTGCTTTACAAGCAGATACCATGTTACATGGATATGTATTTGATTGGGGATTTCATAACGGTTGTCCTCGAGAGTTGTGAACAAATCCTTTAACTTTGGACTGTAGGCGACGAAATGTAGGATAAAGAATTTATTCTATTATTCTTGGAGACACAATAAGCATACTATACATACTATTTAAGTTATTTCTCCAATACAGGCGCTATCATTTTTATGTTCATGATAGTCTGATTTTTCATTAATAAATGAAATTATATCATTTATTGTTTTATTTGATAACGTTTCGTCCTCTTCAGATCTTGCTTTCTTGACATTGAGTTGACTTGGTGAGCCACTGTTTTATTTGACAAATCCGTTATATTCGGATGTTTATAAATTTTTTCCTGGACACACCAAGATCTGAAGATGTCCCCAGTAAGAGGACGAAACGTTATCAAATAAAACAATAAATGAAATAATTTCATTTATTTTCCCTGGGCCGCATCCCGACTAATTCCAACAAAACAACGGTTTACTTATAGAAATGTTGAAAATAACTGTGGAGAGAAGCCACTACAATGAGTTGTTGTTAACAGTCGACTGTTGTCAAGAGGATGAAAATGTTTCCTATGGAGTGGAGTAAATGATGCTATTGCTTTATGTTAAGAATATTGTAACCGGCTTATTAAAATTGTTTATAGTCCAATCAACTTAGTTTAGGAATGTAGCCAGGTACTTGAGGAGGGGGAAATTGGTAGCTTGAGATGTGAACATTTATCACATAAATCAAGCTCTTTCCAACGAGTGGTGAACGATTTCTGTGCGATGAAAACTGCGGAAGTTCCATTCCCCTAGCAACGGATGGGTTGTACGTGAACATCATTAGAAATTGTGACATCAACTTTTGCGTGACGAAAATTTTTGGTTGACCCCCCAGAGCAAAGACATATTCATGTCAAAAAAAGTGAAAACAAAATGTACTGACTGGGAAGTTTCGGAAGACAAGGGCCGCCTTTTGACTTCCTACATGGTGGTTGAAATAGCGGGACGTACTTGGATTTTGTTCAAGTGCATGTATGTGCATTATTAGGAGAATGTGTGTTGGAATACAATTCAGTTGGCGTTATTTACCATGTAGTCAATAAGCCACCCTCCTCTCATCCATCTTTTATAATGATATGTGATAAATATACGATAATTTCTCTCCATTGCATTCATGTGCATTATTAAGAGAATGTGTGTTGGAAAACAATTCTGTTGGCGTTATTTACCATGTAGTCAATAAGCCACCCTCCTCTCATCCATCTTTTATAATGATATGTGATAAATATACGATAATTTCTCTCCATTTTTCCAATAAATTTATATTTTTTATATTGTTTCTTTACTCACTGCTTTAGAATACGGATTCAAAAACAGATAAAAGACTTTATTTATTCATTTTAATTATGCATTTTTATTTTTAAGCCGCACCTTAACCAGATGGGCCATTGGGGATATTGAACATGGAGTATGTTTTCTTTTATTCGACTTTGGTTTATTATTTTCAATAATAAACCTTCGTAATCGACCAAAACTATATAACCTGAAAATTTTTTGGTTTACGTTTCAAGATGCGTAGAATCCAAAAATCTAATAATAAAAAATAATAAAAAAATCCGTCCGTCCGCGGCTTTTCTCCGAAAATACTATACCAAACTATACGAAACATGTGTTAAAAGTCACATTTGGGGTCTAGATGGTTCTAGAAGCTCGGCATAAATTTTTATCAACCCTAAAGGGTTGTATTAAAGGGCTAAACATAAAAAAAAATCGAGATCTCGAAAACTTTCTAAGTAACAGCAATAATATTTTGCTTGTAAATGATAAATTTATTCCCAAAGAATCAATTAGAACCACCCGCAACACTGTACGTTGTACAGGTCGCTTTCCTTAAGGGCTGGAACATCGAAAAAAACTTTCGAATTTCTACGCGCGACAAGATAGAGAAATCACGCGATTCTAGCGGATCTATGAATTAGACGATCAAGCTTTAAATTCCATCAAAGATCGGGAGATTGTGATACTGGAATACATAAAAATACGAGACCTTCTCGAACGATCAAGTTTGTCCCCCACCCCGGCAACTACTTGAAACCATTCCCTACAAGAAGAACTGTGATTCTTCAATTCCATGTAGGTCAGTAGGTCAGAATGAAGTGTATAGTTTGGTGGTCTGGGTGCTCGCAAGCTCGCATCTCAAAAATATATAACATCAAGTAGTCAATCCCTTAGTAAAAATACAGATTAGTTGGGCATGTAGATCAGAATGAAGTGTATAGTTTACGCATTTCACGTAAATTATGTGACTTTTCATTTGTGACTCATGAGCTGCTCCGCGTTGAACGGAATTGAAGAACTCACAGTTCTTCTTGTAGGGAACGGTTCCAAGTAGTTGCCGGGGTGGGGGACAAACTTGATCGTTCGAGAAGGTCTCGTCATAAAAATTACCTTGTGAATATCAGCTGATTGGAATTATCTGGTGATAAATAGTTCCAATGGAATTTATTATAACGTTGCAAAATCGAGTTTATTAACTACTGTCCGTGGGATGTACCTACTAGTGAAGTGTTGGTAACTAAATACTATAATTATTTCATCCCTCAAATTGCTCCCAAGTCTACCTATAGGTAGCGGAAGCATTGTTTTCACTTTCGAGAGATTTAAAAGTTGTGGTCTCCACTAAAATCAAATGGCTGTTGTTTTTTTACAGTGGTAAAATTTCCACTCGCATTTTACGTTTTAGATTATTCTGAACAACTTTCGTTCCTTGTCTTTCTATCTCTGTGTATGTATGTCCGCAAATCCTTGTAAAAGCTTAATTTCCAATATTCAACGAGTTCTTATGAAATTTCCATGGTATGTGCGGGTAGTGACGGATTAATAGAATTTCGTGGGTGGGGGCGGTCCTCTAACGGGAGTACACCCCCCCCCCCCCCCCCCCCAAGAAATTTTTTGAAAAAAGACCTTGAAAAACCAGCAGTTTTTGAGGTTATAGACCCACAGTTTATATCAGGTATGTAAAAATTAACATGAAAAACATAATTTTTATTTGCACAAATTTCAGCTTGGTTACCAAACATCCTTGTACACACAATAAATAAATAAAATTAACAAAAAATACAATGATTATAGGTTAGACATTTTTTGGCAACATAAAACGCTGGAGAACTTCAGTCCTCGTGATGTAATATTACTTATAAATTATACATTTATATTGTAAACACAGGATTAAATAATAATACACTCTTTATTTTTTCAATTTACTTTAGAAGTAAAAAAACATTTAATAAACACGATGAAATTAAATGAACAAAGTACATTTTTTATTAAAGATGAAAATACAAATAAAATATTACCTTGTTAAACATTTTTTGTCTATTACTGGTAAATGTGAAACAGTGAATAATTCACCTCAATCGAAAAACACTGGTTGCAATCAGTTAAGAAAACACGATTCGTTTCTTTCTTCGTCGAAACAGTAGGTAGGCTGATTATGTATTATGGCTATTGATTATGTATTGTTACCGTTACCAAAAGCGGTGAACGAGAGACAATTACAGTAGGTTCCTACCATAATTTGTTGAATAAACTGTTGAAAAACTTATCCCTATTAATTAAAATTGTATTCCTTACCTGCTGCCTTATGTTTTTTAAAGAAGAAAGATGTTATCTTCCATGCTCGTTTCTTGCCAGAGCTAAACTCATACACTTTAAAAAAAACTTTAGTTCGCATTTCACATGAAGTTTGATTTCTACTGCTCTTCTACTCACAAAAGGGCGACGATAGACGACAGCATGACACGGACTCAACACCACCGTTGCCAACCTGCTTTGATTTTTCCCTCAAGCACTTCTGGAAATCTCAGAGTTTACCGACGAAAATTCCGACACTACCCACGTAAATCTCCGATTGATACCCCGTGGCATCTAAAAGTTTGTGGGCCTACTAAAATTCGAACGAACAAATTAGAAAATTGGCTGTGACAGATTAGTAAAACCGGTACCTATCATACCAGTTTCCCCACAGTATAAAGTTCCTTCATCTATACTCGTATTTTTGTCAATCTACAAGCTCGACGGCGTGATTCTATTCTGACGTTCCCTCGCAAGAATTTTTTTCTTCTGCCTCTCGGTGGGGGGGGGGGGGGGGGGAGAGGGGCTTCAATCCGTCCCTGTGTGCGGGTTAGGGTGAAGATGGTCCCCTATAACTTTCGATGTTCCCAAATCAATACTTCACTCGGCCCATGAGCAACGTAAATTCCATCAAGCATCATTTTCTCACGCCACCGTTGTCCGATCTCGCTCAAATTTGGAGGATAGCTGGAAGAGCTTAATTTGAGGATTCCCTAGCAATTTCAACATGCCTAATCCTATCATTAGTAGCTCTTTCGCATGCGCTAATATGTATCCTTTATAAACGAGCCTAATTTCAACAGTTTTCATCTGATTTTGATGACATTTTCAGGGAATGTGCGGGTTCACTATCAATTCCATACTTCTCAAATCATTACTCCATTTTGCGCATGCGCAAACGTAAATTCCTTCAAGCATAATTTTTTTACGCCCAAGTCGTCCAATCCCGCTCAAATTTGGTGCATAGTTGGGGACCTCTGGTTTAATTATTCCATGTTAATTTCAAAATGATTGCATCATTATTAGCTCCTGCGCATTCGCGAAAGTGTACTCCCAGGAACAAGGTTAATTTCTAGTTTTCATCTGATTTTGATTACATTTTCTGGGACTTTGTGGGTTAGGATTGTATTGATTGTTCCCTACTAATTTCATTTTTCTCAAATCATTACTACATTCTGCGCATGCGCTAACGTAAATTACTTCAAGCATCATTTTCCCGTTTTTTAAACATCTTTACTGTGAAGCGTAAAATTGCGGGGTCTTGGAACTGTAAAAATGTGAACCCTTCTTAGAGGCACGGTGCGCCATGTTCTGATCATATATTACATACGGGGTTTAATAAATTATAGACCAATGATCTGCGTAGAAGGGCTGTCAAACACAGAAATAATAAACCATCGTGTAATAATTTGCAGCCTTTTGGATTGCATGCATCTTGAAACGTAAACCAAACAATTTTCAGGGGGGTTAAAATTTTCTTGGTCGATTAAAAAGGTTAATTATTGAAAATAATAAACCAAAACGATGGTTTTCATCATTGAAACATAGTTTTTCCCCCTAATTAGCAAAGTGTTGTAAATATATCGCGGTGGTTAATGGGGAGAGCAAAAGATTGTACGAGGCATGAATAGAGGCAGAATACTAACTATAATTTGATAACAAGATACATGATAACAAACGGACAACAACAACAACCCCGGTACAGACACAATGCATATTCTGAGTTACCACAGTCTCCCCCACTAAATATAGCTTACAATTTTGAAAAACAATAACAATATACTCCAGAAACAATCTCAGACCAACTCAGCTCATAGGTAGTCCCTGAACCACGGTGGCGGGCGACGTTCCCTTCCAGAGCGACGTGGTCCATCTGGTCCTGGGGGTGGAGACTCTCTATGTTCCACATCTGGCAGAGGTACATCGTCCGGTCTAGGCACGTCAAAAATCACAGAGCGGCGCTGCACATTCTGGATAGCGGGTGCATACCTCACAGCTCCGTTCGGGTTTGGAACCCTAGTAGACACCAACTGGTTGACATGCCGCTTTACAGTCCGTCCACAATCCAGCAGAACAGTATAGTGACGAGACCCTAACTTCTGCTTGATCACTCCAAACTGCCATATCTCTCGGTTCTGAGCGTAACCACGAGACTGAACCCTCTCCCCCACTAATAAACTGCGAACAGGAGGTGGAATATCCTCTCGTTCTCTTGGATGGTTGGGGAAGATCGCGTCGAGCTGGATTCTCATCTTCCGATTAAGGTATAGTTCCGATGGTGACTTCCCAGACGCCAGTGGAGTAGCCCTGTACCTGAACACAATCTTCTGCACCTTCTCAACCATTGTTCCTGGTTCACTTGCTATAGAAGCCATTCTCTGTTTAAACGTTTGAACATTGCGTTCCGCCAATCCATTTGTGGCAGGATGGCCCGGCGCAATGAACTTTTGATAGATGCCACGAGCAGCACAGTATGATGTGAACTCTTCACTCGTGAACACAGTGGCATTATCGCTAACAAGGTACTTGGGAAACCCATGGAACGCGAATACATCATTTAGGAGACTGATGGTGGTAGCAGACGTAGGAGCATACCTCAAGGGGCGCACTTCAATCCACTTCGATTTTGCATCCACACAAATCAGAAAATGGTGGCCTTCATAAGGACCTGCGTAATCGAGATGGACACGCTCCCAATTTTCACTAGGCTCATCCCATGGGTGCACCGGCACGTGAGGCGGGTTTTTCCGTAGCTTTGCGCATGGCTCACAACTCCTCACCAAATTCTCAATATCACGGTTGATATTCTCCCAGTACACATATCTTCTAGCGAGTTGTTTCATTTTTGAAACACCTACGTGAGTAGAGTGCAGCTCAGCTAGAATAGAAGGTCGTAGCGTGGCAGGTATTACGACTCGGTCCAGTCTGAATAGAATTCCATCCTGGAGAGTGAAAGGAGAGTCAGTAGACGTTGTTTGTAGGCTCGTAATGATCTGGTTCAGCTCTGGATCCTTTGCGGTTTCCGTGGCAATGGTGACTGCAGTGACATTCGTGGATGTAATTTGAAGAAGGGACCCAAGGTACAACTGATTTACTTCTTCATTGATGGAAACATCAGCAGTCCCAGAGTATTTGGCGCAAGGAGCACGGGAGAGGCAGTCGACATTTGTATTATCTTTTCCCTTCTTAAACTTGACAGTATAGTCAAAACCGCTAAGGAAGGAGGCATAACGCAGTAGCCGTGCAGATGTCATCTTCGGAAGAGCTCGGTTGTGCCCAAAAATGCGTGTCAGCGGCTCGTTATCAGTAACGAGCACAAACTGTCGAGCAAAAACAAAATTGAAAAAATGGCTAACAGCAAACACTATGCCCAACGCCTCGCGATCCAGCTGGCTATAGTTTTGCTCTGACGGTGTTAGTGATCTGGAGGCGTATGCCACAGGCTTTTCAGTACCATCGACAATGTGACTCAACACCGCCGCCACGCCAACCGGACTTGCATCCGATGTCAAGACCAGAGGAAGTGTCGGGTCATACGGTATCAAAACCCGATCGCTGCATATCTCATCTTTCAAACTTAAGAACGCTGACTCACACGAGGCATCCCACTGGAAACGACGATCTCTTTGTAAGAGTTTCCTGAGTGGGTGAGACATGGTAGAAAAGTGAGGCACGAAACGGGAATAATAAGTAATGAGTCCCAAAAATCTGCGTACATCATCAACATTTTTCGGGCGAGGCATCTCAGAAACTGCAGCAACCTTCATAGGAGATTTCATGATCCTGTTGCACTCGATAACATGACCTAGATATTCTATGCGTGTGGCAAAAAATTCGCATTTGTTCCGGTTAAGATGCAAGTCGTACTCAGATAGTCTTCTCAAGCAAGCTCTAAGGTTCTGTGCACACTCTTCGTAGGTAGCTCCGTGGCAAATAACATCATCAAAATAAGCTTCAGTTTTGGGCAACCCTTGGATGATTTGAGACATAATTTTATTGAAAAGACTAGGAGCAGTTTTGATGCCAAAACTAAGCCTGTTCATGCGGTAGGTGCCTCTGTGCGTCGCAATCGTTTGCACTTCACTGCTTTTTTCATCAACACATATGTGCAAATATGCTTTGTATAGGTCCAATTTGCAATAAAACTTCGAATTGCGAAGGCTACAGAGCACGTCATCAATCCTTCGAATCGGGAAATTTGACGACACCAGGCGATCATTCACTCCACACTTGTAATCGACACAAAGTCGAACTGTGCCATCAGGTTTGGGAATGACAACGAGTGGGGACCCCCAATCACTCGTTGCTACGGGAGTAATAATACCAGCATTCTCAAGGGTATCAAGCTCCTTCTCGACTCGGCTTCTCAATGCATAAGGTACATCCCGGTCCCTGGTGAAAACAGGCTGTGCATCTGAACGTAGGACGAGTGAAACTTCCATATTCGGGACACACCCAATGCGCTCCTCAAAAATGGTAGAAAATTCCTGGAAAATATCATTAACTTGAAAAACAGTGGCATTTGAAGAATCAAGGCTCCTTGGTTTGAAATTCTGCATATCGGCATCAATCTCTTTTAGTTCTAGGCCCAAAACTCTAATCCAGTCACGTCCCAAAATAGCATCATATCCAGATGGAACAATATATACATCACCAGACATGAACTTCTCTTTATACTTGACTGACACCTTAACTTTTCCCTTGCAGGGGACAATATTATGTGAATAAGCCCGAAAATAAACATTTGAAGGCTGCAAAGTGGCATCAAGGTTTAGGGCGGTGTATTTGTCCTCAGGCAATAACGAAAATTTAGCTCCGGAATCAACTTCCATGTCTATTTCGTTTCCATTAATAAAAACAGGAACCAAATACTTCTCTGAATTAGGATGACATTCATATAGGTCAATGACCTGACGTGTGTGTGATACTGGCACTACGTCGACGTGATGCATTCCATATGTTTGACTTAGTGACGAATTTTGCGAATTTGGGTCATATTCGTGCTGTGCTGTGTGTGTACTCGCTTGCTCATATTCGTGACTCAACTGGTGACTATCAACCCTATTTTTCGACAAAGTGACAATGCAGACACGCTCGACATGTCCAGTTTTACCACATGATTTACAATGTAAAGAATTTCGGTTGATTCGACACTCATTTGCTCGGTGGGAGGCATTCCCACACGCAAAACAAAGATTTGAGATACCTAGTGCATGATAGTTCATCGGACCCCGTGAATTTGAACCGCTACTGTTCCTTCGGGGAATCGAGTTGTTCCTAGTGGAACGCCTCGGAGTGGATGAGCGGGGGCACCAGGACGTTGATTGTCGGTGGCGGGAACTGCTTCTAGAACGGCTTGGTTTGAACTGTGACAGCCGATTGGTATCTATAGGAGCAAGAACGGGACCCCCAGTAGCAGATTCGAGCTCCCGACTTTGAATTTTCGAGGCTTCTAATGCAATTGCACGCTCCGTTATTTCTTTAAATGACATTAAATCTGCTTGCAATAACTGTTCTCTTATTCCATGATCCCGCACACCACGAATAAACTGAGCTCTTAGGAAAATATCGGCGACAGAAACGTTTTGTTCACAGCTACATTCAACATAGAACTTACACTCGGACAGCTGGCCTTGCAAAGCTGCGACGTATTCGGCGATATTTTGACCTTCTTTTTGCACGGTTGATAGAAAATAATGTTGTTCAACCACCACACTTCTTGCCGGGGATAGCATTTTTTCGAAAGACGAGACAAGGTCTTTAAACTTCAAACTTTTTATTGGCTTATCAGGCCCGAGAAGTGCCGACAGGTTGTTATAGTGCGACGGCCCAACGGACGCGGACAAAACTTGAGCCTTCTTAGTTTCGCACTTGACATTTAGAACGGCAATATAATTTTCAAAACGTTCGATATAATTCCGAAATTTTTCCTTCTTTGGATCGTACTGTTCGAAAGGCGGGACGAACGACTCGGCCGCACCTGGAGCAGAAACGTTGACGTTGGAAGACGTGAGTTTTTCAACAAGTTCCGCTTGACTCTTAGCTATCGTCTTTGCCAACTCACCAAAGATCCTCGCGAGCACTTTTTCATCCATCGTCGCCAAATTGTTGTAAATATATCGCGGTGGTTAATAGGGAGAGCAAAAGATTGTACGAGGCATGAATAGAGGCAGAATACTAACTATAATTTGATAACAAGATACATGATAACAAACGGACAACAACAACAACCCCGGTACAGACACAATGCATATTCTGAGTTACCACACAAAGCAAAAGTAAAATTGACCGTTGAAAAAGTGAGATTTTGGCGCAGTTTTTACCCTTCTTGTGTTTTGAAAAAATATTGGTTCTCATTGTTCATTCCCGATTGAAAAAACTCAAGATTTCCCGAATTAAGTTGGTAAAATTTGCTTTTAAGTGGGCTTTTTCATGTCTCAAACCTTCATTCATAAGAAAGCTCAGGCATTTTTCCGTTAGAAAGTTTAATGATCTTTCCGATGGTAACCTCAAATTTGAATATACATAGCAAATGAAGGGAGTTATGACCGTTTTAGTGGCAAAAGGTCGAATACACGACAAAATCTTAAATATTAAATTACCCGAAAACTAAGCGTAAAAAAATCTTTAAGAGGAACTTTTGATCAGAAATGAGCTCTAGAATCGACCCCCGCAGTACTGACCACCTTATGCGGGCCACCCTGTATCACACCCCCCACCTAATTCCAATTGTTCTCCACTCGGCTTTGTGGTTTATGAAATCTCGCCTCCAAAAACACCATCTTAATTCCCATTGATCCTTAATTTATTGGTCCTTCCTTTTGTTACCGTCCCCGAATGATTGTCCTAATTCTCAAGGAACTTTCCCTGATACACCCGAATTTTCATTGACATTCCTGAAAAACATTGCCTTTATAACCGTCTCTCTCAGCTATTCGAGAGTTTTTGAAACCAACGAACGACTTCAACCACTGAACACAGAAAAGAGTATATTTTCTGTGTTCTGTGACTTCATCTAAACAGGACCCGTCACCCTCGTCTTGAGTAGGCAAATGAAGATGTTAACCCAAATGGAACCCGTAGGTTTGTCACGGTAACGGCCCACTATGGTCCAGACGCAGCTACCCCCCCCCCCCCCCCCCCCCCCCCCCCCCCCCCCCCCCAGAATTCAAGGTGAGGTTTAAATCAATTTGGTCATATTTCCAGTTTGGGAAAAGGATGTAGAATTCAGTAATCAGAGAAAAATGATCGTAATGTACATCAACATAGGTCCAAAACTCGAAAAGAGTGCTTTCTGCGTACAAAATTCACTTGTGCATTTAATGCACTTACTGACTCTCAAGTTTTTTTATTTGGCCTCACCTTTTTCCCCTTGTTTTAGATACCCTCAACATTGACATTAATGCGAAAAATTTAGCAAATACACAATTTCTTCGGTGAATTTTTCACATTTTATAGATTTTGTCGTATATTTGGCAGTTTTTGTAAGAAGATAACAGTGACAGTTACAAATACGCAAACAATTCATTAAACACATAAGACACAGCCATGTACCGATGTATTGTGTAGTCTACACCTTAGTCCTCGTATCTTTGGTGCTAGTAACTGATCATCAGTAAACTGACGATGAGAATCCATACTACTATGTCGATAGAATTCAGTAGCCGTAAGAGATATCCATGCACTGGTGTATCTGGATGCAGTGTTGCTTATTGGTTACAGCTTAGTCCTTGTATCTTCGGTGCCATTACCTAATCTATAACGTTTCTTTATTCGGACAGTTCAGATTATAACAAACTTTATAAAAAAGGCCTTCTGTCCTTAAATTTGTTTTAAAAAAGGAATTCTCCCCAGGAAGTGGAGCGTCTTCAGGGAGATTAATATTCAAAAGTGTAAAATATATTTTTTTGTTAAAAATCGAATTTAATGGTATGAGTTTTTGAAAATCAAATTTAAAATTGTTTACTTTTATGTAGGTAACGATGGTAGGTAACAGCGGTGTTTGAAATAGTTTAATAAAAAAATAAAATAATCTAGTGTAGCAGTATTTCTATTCTAACCTAGCATATTGCTGGTTTTAGTAAGGGAGAAAGTCCACACAGGTATATGAATTTGCATGCAGTGAGTCTAGTATAATAGTATAATAAACCTAGTGCTCCTCAGTTCATCGGTAGGTACCTATTTGTATTTATCGTACTTTTTAACGTTCTGATTAGTTATTTGGATAATACTTTTTCTAAGTAATATTATGCTTTAAATAATCCATAGGTAGGTTTATGAATATGAAAGCGTCCGTGATTTCAGATCATTACAAAACGCCATAGCTCACCTACCTAGTTATATGAACGTTTGACGGTTTATTAACAGTCTTCTTATACTCAGCAACAAGCACGAGAAATTAATACTAAAACTATAAAATAAAATGAAATCCTCGACTGTTGCCCCTCCATGAGAAATGACTCAGCTACGCCACTGCTGCATGTAGATTGTCTACAGCTTAGTCCTCGTATCTTCGGTGCTAGCACCTGCTCATCAGCAAACTGACTACGAGAGTCTACACTACTATGTCGACTGAATTCATGGGTGCCATACACCGGTGTATTTGCATGCATGTGCAGACGTTTAGGTTTTTGTGCCACTTGTCATACTTTAGACCTCACTTATCCTAGTCAGTTTTGGAACAAAAACGATTGTAAATTTTAAATTCAACTCTGTAAAAACACATAAAAGAACTTAGATTTCAGCATCCCCCAAAAACTGATTTTTTTTTTTTTTTTGAAGTGTAAACTTCTATAGGCGCACCGCGTCGACAAATTTAGCGGGGTGTGAATACGATTTTACCGTCACGCTGTTTTGACACCAAGCCGTTGCTGGGGAATTCTTTTGATTTTCACGTACAACCAAACCGTTGCTGGGGAAATGAAACTTCTTTATTTTTCACCGAACAAAAATTGTTCTCCACTCGTTGGAAAGCTCTCGATTTATCACGCATTTCTTTCGTACTTGTTCTTCTATTCATGTCGTAGTTTTATATTTATTTATGTTATAAATGGATATAGTAAACAATGCCACTTGTTTTGTTGTCACTTGGTTGAGAAGTTAATCTTGCTTATAGTAGGTAATTGTAGACACGAACCATAACAGAAAATTACCTACTTAGGTACTCTGTTCTAATTTCGATTCTTAAAACATTTATGCCGTAGTTTTACATTTATTTACATTTACGAATTAGCGGGAAGAAAGCATGTTCCATGTTTTAGCATTTTAGCCGAAGGCTCAAGGCGGAAAGTTACCGAGTGTCCAGGGGCGGAGCCTGTCCACTTTTACTTTCCCAACATCCCAACAGAGTGGAAAGTAATGTCCAACTTTACTTTCTCAACATCCCAACAGAGTGGAAAGATTTTTTCGGCAGCCAAAATCATTTCCATAATATGTTTTATATTTATTATATTTAGCAGAAAATCGTCATAGAAGTTCACAATTCTCCCGTGTGGTCTTTAGCACACCTGGTTTTTTTTTGTTTTTTTTTTAACCAGCGTTATGCATCGCAGTCTGGTATATGAATGAGACCATTTAGGTGCATTATTGTGTAACGGCACTCCAGCTTCCCTAATTGAATTCAATTCGAATCCCGTCGATTACATTGGGCAAGAGGGTCTGCGGATTGTTCGGAATGTTGAAGCGTTGAAGCAGAAAATTAATGCGCTATAGCGAAATTGTAATGGAAGGCATATCTGGGAGAACACTCAACCATGTATGTATCTAACGTGGTTACATTTCGTGCCCGATTCAATTAAGGTTGCGAAATCCAGGCGTTCCCTTTCGAGGACGAAACAATTATGAGTCCTAAAAAGAATGTCAACTCTAAAATGTTGAATTAAAAGAAACCGGCTGCCATATTGGGTGTCGGACTCGGCGCACAGTGGTCTAAAATCGAAAAAAAAGTAGCGTGAAACGTCATAACTGGTCGATTAAGAGACGAAAAAATTATACTCAATGTAATATACATTTGCGCAGGCGCAGAATGAACTGATGGGTTGAGAAATATGTACAGGATCATCTACAACCTAACCCGCGCATTCATTGACAGTGTTCATCAAAAACGGATGGACTGTGGAAATTAAGGTCGTTACAAATATTTCACATTGGCTCATGTGCAGTAGCTATTAATGATACAATCGACAATACAAATAGAATTGAAGGGAGACAATCGAATCGTCTTCCCTAAACATCATAAAAATTTAAGCGAAATCGAACTACTAAGGTGAGAAAAAATGGAGCGTAATGGAATTTACGTTTGCGCATGCGCTTAGTGAATTATTAATTTGGCAACAATGAAACTGATAGTGGATTATCTACGGCCTAACCCGCACATTTCCTGACAATTTGTTCAAAGTCAGATGAAAGCTGTGGAAATTGAGGTCGTTACAGGTATTTAACATTGGAGCATGCGCAGTAGCTATTAATGATACGATCATGTTGAAATTGATACGGGATGATAAAATCGCCATCCCCCAAATATCATCCAAATTTGAGCGAGATCGGACGACTAGGGCGTGAGAAAATTATGCATGGTAGAAATAAGTTTGCGCATGCGCAAATGGAAGTATTGAGTCAGGAACGATGAAACTGATAGGGGACCGTCTACCCCGTAGCCAAGGGCGAAGACAGGGTGGGGAAGGGAGGGGCCCCCCTCAAATTTGTTGGTTAACGTTTCAAGATACGAAGATTCCAAAAGTAAAACCCCCGGTTGCTTTCCGCTTTGAGACTTCGGCTAAAATGCTCAAACATGGAACATGCTTTCTAATTTGTAAATATAAATAAATTTAAAACTACGACATAAGTGTTTTACTAATCGAAGTTGGAGATGGAAGTACCTAGGTAGGTGATTTTCCGTTATGGTGCGCGTCTAAAATTATTATAACCAAGATTAACTTCTCAAGCAAGTGACAACAAAAAGGGGTGGCATTGTTTACTATATCCATTTATAACATAAATAAAGATAAAACTACGACATGAATGGAAGAACAAGTACGAAAGAAACGCGTGATAAATCGAGAGCTTTCCAACGAATGGAGAACGATTTTTGTCCGATGAAAACTACAGAAGTTTCATTTCCCCAGCAACGGCTTGGGTGTTCGTGAAAATCATACGAAAATTTCGTGACACTTCCGCGTAACGTTTTCGCGCAGTTAGCTCAAGGCGAAAGCATGTTCCATGCTAAAACCGTTCCTCCGCCGTACGAAACTTTTCTCCGAAACTACTGGACCAAACCTAATGCAATTTGGGAATTATTAACTAATTATTAATACGGACTAGCCCAATTAAATAAAGGCAAACAATACTAGTAGGAAAAAGGAAGGGATGTACAACGTAAGTTGTCAATGTATCTACAATATTACGCTATCAAGCAGCGAACAATCTTGTTTTTAACTACAGGCACTGATTAGCGAAAAATGTCTGTATCTATCACGGATATGCCAGTAACATCGTCATCAATTTCGATCACTGAAAAATCTAGATCTCGAAAACTTTCAAAGTAACAGTTTAATTTTTGGCGAGGGGTCTCATTTGTAGACATCTTCTCAAATAAATAGGATTAAACTACCCAGGTTTAAGGTAAGTATTAAAAATATTTTATTCAGGCAGGTAGTTGAAAAGTCTAAATACCTGAAAAAAAACTTATATTCACTCTTCAGACTCTATAATACTTCATTAAAGCTTAGGGATATCAGTTATTTTCTAATCACCTTTTCCTTATACTATATTATCATCTAGATGTAAGCAGATGCATCTGTTATCGTCAAAGAACCATTATTTTTTCATTAAATTTCCAAATTTTGAAATTTTTATTGGAACCACACACATACATTGTATCATTTCAGTGGATTTGTGGAGGTTCTTCTTTACAACCAAAGTCATAAACCAGTCCCAGATAGTTCTCTGCTAATACCCTCAAATCTTCTTTGTCCCGTGGTGGTAAATAACCAAAATTTTGAATCACCACCTACTGTTACATACGTTATCCATCTTGGAACATTTTCCTTGCTCCTCATGACGTAAATAAGTTACCTACAAAATTACGAATTTTAAATTTGTCTGCTTGACAAAAATCAATGAGATTTTATGTCAGAAGCAGTATGACAATATTCTGGCAGGACGAAGAATGAAATAACACATTTATTATGCTAGCTGTTCATGTCGTATTTTTAATGGATGGTGCGGGAGGGGAATACGACGAATTTGGTTGTTTACTCGAGTGCATGGCCATGTGACCTTCCCGAATTCGGAGAACCGAAAACTGTCGTAGTTCAGCAGCCTCGACTCGGTATTCTCTTGATATGAACTTGACAGGCCTTCTAGAGATCTTCTAAGGAAAGTGACGGAACAGTAAAACAATACCCGGAATTTACCTGTTAAATCTAGTATGGGGCCTACTTGCTGATCCATATTTCAAGGAATTTAATAATGACTAGTTCCCTAAGGCCCATCCTCCTAGGTGGTAGAGGATCCAATACACGGAAATTCTTCTGTGTGCACTTTTGCGTGACGGCCAGACCTCCCTACTTTCCCGGAACCAAATAGCAACACGCGCTGCTCTGGCACAACTCTAGGAATTCAATTTCAAAGAACTTCACAGACATGCGAAGATACTCAAGGGATATGGGCAGTACAAAAACAATAGGGGTTATTAATGGTCTTTACAACTAAGTTAAACGTGTTGAACAGGGTTGCCGTTCCACCACAATTTCGGTAGATCTACCGGTATTTCACTTTTTCTGCCGGGCTACCGGTTCGAGGCTTGAATCAACCGGGATTTAGAGTTCTGAGCAAAATCCAAGGCCAAACCTCTCTCATCGATCAACGAGTACACATTCTCTGTATTCTTTCAACCATGCGCAGTACCTACATGGAAAAGTGGACTTCTCATCTTCCATGGTATGTAGGTACCTACTGGGTGCCCGCTATTTCGAGAAAGGTGGAATTTTGATGACCTCCACCCGAGATTTGGTTTAAAATGTCAAAAAAATGACCCCTGATTTTTTTCAGATTTTTTGCATAACAAAAACCTACGCCGGTAGCTCAATTTTGGCTCTTTTTTTGCCAATATCAGACTTTTGAATATAACTTTTACAAACTTCTTTGTAAAATTGTGAAACTTCGTATCGTAACGTTTTTGGGGTCGCTGAACTCGAATATGCAGTCAAAACAAGATGACAGCTACAACATTTGATAGTTTGGAATCTCAAAATCGTCAAAATCATGTCAAAAAATGACAATTTTTCAAAAATCATTGTAAAAGGATAAAAATTCGTATTTTTACGTATTTCTGTTAGAATTTTCATATTTTATTTTATTTTTTATATTTTAATATTTAATTTATTGTTTTTATTTCATTGGTATTTAGGTCGCTAAACTCAAATTTGATGTTGAAAATTCATTATGAACAGAAAAAAATGATAATTATACTATGATAATAAACTGTCAAAAGTTGTTCCTGACGACTTGTTTTGACTAAAAATTCGAGTTCAGCGACCCCAAAAACGGAAGTGTACGAAGTTTCACAATTTTGCAAAGAAGTTTGTAACAGTTATATTCGAAAGTCTGATATTGGCAAAAAAAGTGTATTTCAAAAACCAAAATCGAGCTACCGGCGTAGGTTTTCGTAATGCAAAAATCTGAATAAACTCAGGGGTAATTTTTTTTTTTTACATTTTAAGCAAAATTTCGGGTGGAGGTCATCAAAATTCCACCTTTCTCAGAATAGCCCGCACCCTAGTAGGTACTTACCTACCAGTTCCGATCATGTCTATTCTGTGGTCAACTTTTCTTTTAGTAGTACTTCAATATAATGCATTTTAGGTTTTTATAATTTATTAATTAGTGTTACCGAGGTACATGAATTTTACTTGGTTAGTGCGTGTGTGTGTGTCCGCAAATCCAATTTGGATGAAACTTTCAGGGGATGTGCTGGCTAGGGGTAGACGGTTCCTGTGAGTTTTATCGTTCTTGACTCAATACCTAACTCTGCGCATGCGCAAACGTAAATTCTACCAAGCAACATTTTCCTACGCCCTAGTCGTCCGATCTCGCTCAAATTTGGATGATAGACAATTTGATCATCTTATATCAATTTCAACATGATTGTATCATTAACCCTGGAATGCCCCGTGGGGTTTGCCTTCTATATCACCCCGCACTTCTTCCTTAAAGGCTTCAGCCTTTTTCCATTTTAGTACGTTCAAGACTTCTGTGTAGTGTAGTACTTTCTTGTGCCTGGGGTTTGACAAACCCCACCGGGGAGTTAACCGCTAGTGATTTACTCTATAGCAAGTGTTATTTTTGTGGGCGTTCCCACAGTTTTGTTTTTGACTCATCGTTAGAAACGGCTGAAAAACGCAAGTTTTCGGATTCTGAAGACATTAGATCCATTTTGGAACAGTTGGAGGAAGAAGATGTACATTTTGGCGGAGAAAATTCAAACACGGAAGATAATGTCGAATTAAAAGAAGTTGCCTCCGCTGAAGAAGCGTCAAAAGTGACAGTTTTGAAGAAACTAGTTCGATGTTCCTTTTGTGAACATCATAGATCTTCAAAGTGTTGAGAATGTTGATCTTATTGCTTGGTGCCAATTTTATGTTACCTTTTCATTCTAGTTCTTGGGTTTTGTAAGTGGTATCAAACTAATCTCAGAAAATTGTTTTGTAGATTTTATTTATTTATTTATTTTTGTTTTTAAATGAAAATGTGCTAATTTTATGTTGAAATTTTGTTACAGTGAGGTACCTTTCTGCTTTAGAGCGTGAGGTTTGCCTTACTATTACTTTTTTCTTCATGAGCTTAGGTACCTACTTCATGTTTCTTTACACTCTTGATAACAGAATAAAAATAAAATTTGATTCAAGTGTAACTTATTTTTGAATTTTCTAACATTTTTCAAAGTTGGGGTTTGACACACCCCACCGGGGAGTTAAGTGTTGGAAATGTAGCCGGGACATTCCAGGGTTAATCGCTTCTGCGAATGCGCCTATGTGAAATCCGTGTAACGATTTTAATTTCCACTATTTTCGTCTGATTTCGATGAAATTGTCAGAGAATGTGCGGTTTAGGTTGTGGATGGACCTTTTTCATTGTTTTCAACTCATCAGTTCATTCTGCGCTTGTACAAACGTAAATTACATTGAGTATCATTTTTTCGTTTCTTAATTGACCAATTATGACATTTCACGCTACTTCTTGATTTACTCTTTTCCGCTGTGGAATTTTTCAAGATCATTCAAAACTTTTCAATGATTCATGATAGGTAAACGAGAAAGCTATGTGCCACACCCAACTTGGCAGACGTTTTTTCATTAGTTGAATGCACGTTGAGGAGGAGGATGTGGAGTTTCATGCCCCACCGAGAATGAATTGTGATCATGAATGATGTGAACATTGCTCATTTGCATTAATTAGTGAACCCTGATTCTGTATGGTGGTCAAGCTTATCTTTTAATTCGTAAGCTAGTAACTAGTCACGCTCCATTAGTAAGTAAACCTACTCTGTCAACCTGTCACCTAGACTCCGCCTCAAGGGGAGCGTTAGTAAAAATGGGAGCATTAGTGAAAAGAAAAAAAAAGCCTCAGCGGAAAAATTTTTCTTCTAATAGAGAAAAAGATAAAAGGGACGGTCCCCGGATGAACCCATCAATTTTGAGAGGCCGAGGAGGTCCTTGCTTTTCGTAGGACATAACTGAGAGCCTGTACAGAGGCCCCTTTCCTATTGGAAAGGTTTTTGTGATAGGAAAAACGTACCTAATAAGGATTGGGGAAGATTATGATGAAGAGGAGAGCTTCTCTATTCTTGTGAAATTGGAATAGGAGGGAGAGGGGGGGGGGGGGGGGGTTGAGGAATTTCGAATTCCGTTACTAGGAAGAGCATTGGTTTCAAGGTATGCAGCATGGCATTGGTTTGTAGTATGTACCACCACGTTAACGTAGGGCATCTGCTTACCCATTAATTTTTTCGATTAAAAAAACTTTCCTACTTACTCGCCATACGTATTATAAGGTTCTCTTCAGCTGAAACCAGGTGAAAGTTTGGCAAGTTTCTGGTGATGTCCATAACTACAAAGAATAAGTTTTTTTATTTATATTTTTTATATTATTGTTATTATAATTTTTTTCTTTTTTTAATTTTTTTGTGTGTAGTGTTGAACTTAGTCACGCTCAAACACAGTACCATATTCCAAAAAAACGAAAATTCTTTCAAAACAACCGAAAACACACGATCTGATGTGTTCTAAATTATTTGTAGCGTGTGGGTGATGACAGCGTGAAGTTAGCACCATCGATTTCCTATATCTCAGTACCAAATTTGAAGAAACGAAAATTCTTTGAAAAAAAAAAAAAATAATAAACAAACGATCTGATGGGTTTTAAATTTCTTATAGCGTGTGGGTGGTGCCAACTTCACAGTCACAATCGATGTAGAGTCCCACTCCATTCTCCAATGACTAGATGAATAAAACAACCAAAACTGTAGTGTAGAATACCAAAATATTGATCATCTTTACTTCACTCTCAATCCTGTAGCCTCTACTTCTGGTTTACGATTGAAGGTTTGAATAGGCTGCAACTAGGTGTTCTGAGCCTGAATTATATATCAAAAGTCCGGAAGATCCGTTTGCTTCTGTGTTGATGACATTCCAGTTACAGACCAGCAATGTTGGCGAGCTCCGGGGCTTTTATAAGACCTGAAAAGGAAGCTGGGGAGTACATTATTCATTCTAAATAAAATTCATAATTATGTAAATCTTGATAATGGGCATTATAGCGTCAGACCGGAACCAGTAGTTTGCTCGCGTAACGATCGTCCATTTACAGATATTATTGCTATAAAGAAAATTTGTTATGTTTAATGTGATATGCAATTCTAATGAGTTCAACTGAGTCTAGGTACCTCATTAAGAGCGCATGTTCAATTAGGTATACTTTTAATGCTCACATCAATATGGTGAATTCATAAAATATTCAGCCGGTATTTACGAAGAGAACGCCCCCGTGACTAACTAGAGTAATTTTCAGTTGGACATGAGTGTACAATAGCACTGAATCAGTGGCGTAGTTTGAGGAGGGGCAGGGTGGGCAGAGCCCCCAATGAATTGTAGAGGATGCAGAAGTTCCTGGTATGGATACAATCAAAATTAATAATTTTACTCTTCTAACTGCAGTACCTACCTAAGACCTTCAATTGGAGAATGTAATTAGTAAAACACAATTACTAGTATTACTATGCGGATCCGGTTGCCTAGCAACTTTAGACCAGTGCTGCCAACGCGGGGGATTTATCTCAGAGCCCTAGGGGGATGAAGTGAGGGAGGGGATTTCTGAGGGATTTTTGAGCTTCACTGACAATCCTTGATTTCTATCATTTTTGAAGCGAAGCTTTTATACGGACGGTTACTGCCTTACATTTGAATCAAAGGTGAATTTCACCATAAATACAAATGAAAAAATGATCCCTCCACTAGATCGTTCTCAGGACAACGACAAATGACACGAACGGACAGTGTCAGGCACAAACGTCAGTTTGCCAAACCAAATCAGACGAGAGTTAGTGAAGATGTAGGAAAAGGAAGGAGTTTGAACCCCAAAAAAAATTATTTTCTCCAAAATTTTGGAGGAAAAATAAATGCATCTTTCTTCATCATATACAATGGGTGAACTAGTATTTTTTTCTATTTTACCTACTAGTCATACTTGTTGGTTTACATTTTTTTGTGATCCATGTTATGTTGATGTGAACCTATTCAAATTTATTACTCGTGTGAAAGTTACCCATCAATTTTTTATTTTTATTGACAACATGATTCACCATGAGCAAGCACCTGCCTATAGTTGGTAACGGTGTTTCTCCTGTTTTTGTAATGATCCGCTATTTAATTTCTTTCACATTGTTTTCCTTGTTATATGACCTTTTATTACCTACTTAATAATTCAATTTGTGAACAATATTGTGTCCAAAATAGCTTTTAACGGCACCTTAAATTTGGGGGACTTTCTGGTTCTTCCTGGGGATTTTGGGGATTTTTTCGTGAATTTAGGGGTGTTTTCTGCTGAAACGGGTTGGCAGCACTGCTTTAGACGCTCTTAGAAATAAAGAAATCCTTATTAGGTTCGCTTGTGAAAGGGCAAAATGACGTGGATATTGTACAGCCCCTCAGAGAGGAGTAAAATCACCGAATCACTAGTGAACGAAACGGAGATGTCGATACTGCACATTGAAATCAAGTCGTTTCCCACTATTCCTTCTGGGGCTAGCCCATATGCTATTTTTCCCTAGAAAAATATCCATTGTTCAGTATCCACCAAAATTCTCCCACGAACTTCCCCTACTTTTCACTGCCTACTTCATCAAGCTTGGTTGTTCGATTCAAAACAGTTTCCCGTATTTTTTTATTAATTTTTGATTGTTGGTATATCGTTTTTATTATTTTTTATATAAAATGAAATCCTTGACTGTTGCCCCTCCATGATAAATGTCTTAGCTACACCACTGTTCTATAATGAACGAAAAAGCACTCAGTTCATACCTTTTATAAGGTGTAATATACGAAAATACAATGCGCAATCAAATGTAGGTACTGTGAAGCATCAATGGAATATGAAAATTGAGTATTCAAGTAAGTAACTAGGAACAACATAAAACATAATAATTCTGAAATACCACAGCTAGAATACTTCTTATGATTCGTTTAGAGAAAATAACAATCATCACAGGTATGCAGATATTGCTGATCGAACTGTACCAACCAAACTAGAAAAGGTTTCGGTTCCCAATCTTCAAAAGTCCACCAATTCCGATAAAAATCGTCGTTTGATGCCTGTTTGAACCAACGGGTGAAATTATGCGTAGGTAAGTACAATAACCCAACGTTTAACTTTGGAAGAGAAACAATGGATAAGTACCTGTACCTTAATATGGGGAAATTTCTGATAAAGTAGGTACTTAACATTAAAATTCTATCATCCAGGGGTTACAAAGTGGATTTTAAAAATGAAAAATAGTCTTAAAGCTTTACTAGGGTCCGTAAAAGACAAAATCAGTGTTCAGAATAAAAGTGGGGTTTATCAATTAAAATGTTCTTGCAGCCGTGAGTATTCCGGTCAAACTGGTAGGAAATTCAAGTGAAGAATAGACGAACATGAAAAGGATTTCAGGGAAAATGCAGGGTAGGTCTGAATTTGCAAATCATCTTAAGGAATCCAATCATAGTTACAATTTTGATTTGAGAAATAGACAGTTTGTAGGATTTCTTCATTTTTGTCCAAATGGTGGTATGTTGAATTTACTGAAAGACTCCAAAATATCAAAAGTGACAGATGTGGTAAAGGTTTAAATAAAGATATCCCTCAGTGTATTTCAACCATTGATTGATCCATTTCATTGATCTATACATTATATTATTTTTAATTGGTAGGTACCTACTTACTTAAATATCGTTATACTAAGATCAGGGGGACTAGTAAAATGTAGATATTCTAATTAATTGCATCAATTTCCCCTCTGCGGGTGCCTATATCTAAGCAGGCATATTGATGTCAACCTTCGAAATCTGCTTTTTTGAATGTACCTTTTTTGTAATATCAAGAATTCAATATCAGTGCACACTAATCAGCTGTGAGACCTCTGAGCCTACCTAGTTTTTTAAATTTTAATTGTCTTATAATGCTGAAACCTGAAATGCGGCTCCTTTTTGAAGATCTGGAATACAATGACAAAGTATGGAGGGACTCAGATCAGCTTCGGAACCTCCGAGGGTAACTTTCTTATTCGACTCACGGTGTTGTTATTTAGATGGAGCTCCAGTGGGACTCCTCGGAGACAATTACGAGGTACGGAGACGCACTGATCAGCTCAGGGGTTGTGAAGCTATATTTTATTTATATCTATCGACCTTTTTTAAACATTTTTACTGGGAAGCGTGAAATTGTGGTGTCTTAGACTGTAAAAGTGTGATACCTTCTCGGAGGCACGACGCGCCATGTTCTGATTAAATATTACATACGAGGTTTAATAATTATAGGCCAATGATATGCGTAGAAGGGCTATTTAAAACAAAAATAATAAACCACTGTGTAATAATTTGCAGAGTTTTGGATTCTACGCATCTTTTTCTTTTTAGTCGATTACAAAAGTTCATTATTGAAAATAAACCAAAACTAATCGCAAATAGGTCGGAAGGTACCATACCAATCTACTCACTCGTTTTTTCCACTCCCACGTCCCTACATTTTGACGTAGGGTACCTATCAAGTTTTCTAAAACATCTCGTAGACCACTTCTCGGAACCTTGTGGACTACTGGTGATCCACAGACCATAGGTTAAGAATTCCTGATTTATGTAGGTATTGATTATCGCACATACTTGCGTCAGATCATAAAAAGACTTTCGAAGTATCTTGCGTTTCGGGTTGATTATTTTCAGTTCAACGGTAGTTTTGGGGCTTAGGGGAACATTAGGCTCCTAGTTTAGTTGTACAATAGTCGCGAAGTTGACCCTGGCACCCATTCCACGGACCGCTGAGAACGCAGCGAGCTCCGGAAATGCTAACGCGATCCCGGCGGGCGGCCTGACGGGGAATTCGCCGGATGTCACTTGGCCGGGGTGGAATAAAGAATGTGCAGGAATTCTGTCGATTTATACGCATAGAAAGTGGATTCTGACACGTAAGAAGGATCCACATTAACGTAGATGTGCCGACTGCGCCAATGTAAGCAACCAACTGCTTATACAATTTATCTATCTATCTTCTATACTTATATTAAAAAAGGATTCTGTCTGTCTGTCTGTGTCGCTTTCAAGGCCGAACGGGGGGGGGGGGGGGGGGGGTTTACCGTGCCCAGAAATCACTCGGTCAGATATAGGATATGTTTTATTCGTTTTCTCCACTCTTTCTACTTAAAAATTCCGTTTTTCAGGTGCTTTTTCCCGTTCTTTTTGAATTCCCCGCTTCTCCTACCACTCTAAACAGCCGTCGAAAATTCCGGAAAAATACCGGTTTCGTAGGTTTTTGTACAAGGAACACCACGGGGCGATCGGATCGCGAAAAAAGTATCGGGAAATGCGTCAAAAAAATGAAAGAGTACGGACCCGTGTTTTCGAAAAATTCCCACGAAAAACTTCGTTTTCGTCATTAAAATTTAAACCATAAAGAGACATTTCTCGGGACGGTGTTCGTGGGCGAAATACAGGCTTGATTCCGCCGAATCTGAATCCGAAATCAGAATCGAAAAAAGTGACCTGAAGTTGGACAACCACTCCAACCAAGTTTATTAACTATAAAATAGAACATTCAACAATTTATGTACAATATTATACTGAAAAATGTAATTAAAATTCATTAACATTGGCTAAAAAATCGATAAAACTGCAATAAAAGTTAAACATTCAAAACCTGTATTTAAATAGGACATTATTATTTAGAATACGTTTTTACCCATAAAATTAATAGCGAACAATTTCCTTGCACTCAAGAAGCTCAAATTTCAAAACAATTCAACATACAAAACGATAATTTATGAAAATTCGCTCATAAGATCATGCTGCATGACTGGAACTCTTTTCTTTTAGTGCCTTGGGTTATTGCCTACCTATTCACATAGCGCACCTACTGACCGAATTCGTTTTCAATTCCTCTCATAAGAGCGTTACCGAAAGACGACAGACCTAAGTTGTACGATGTTACGCTCGTCTTCATCGAAATTCTCGTACCGTTGGATATCAATTACAACGGGAGGTGAATGACGAGTTTCTCTTGGGCATTTCGCCCGCACTTCTTTAGTTTCACTTCTGTCATTTCTGATTATATTCGCTGGCACTGCAGCGACACGCGGACGCGCGTTCTTACGTGAGTTTTGCATTGCGGTCAAGAACTGAATCCTTCTCTTTAACTTGATGACCTCCGTGGTGGCTAACTAAGTGACTCTAGTTTTATTATATCATTTTACTAAAACCTATTCCAGCATCATATTATAATTCGCACACAACTGATTTCGCCTGGTGAGGCTTCATCAGGCACAAAAAACAAAATGTCTGCCAAGTTGGGTGGGGCACATAGTTTCCTCGTTTACCTATCATGAATGTATAGATCATTGAAAAAATTTAAATGATCTTGAAAAATTCCACAGCGGAAAAGAGTAAATCAAGAAGTAGCGTGAAATGTCATAATTGATCAATTAAGAATCGAAAAAATGATACTCAATGTAATTTACGTTTGTGCAAGCGCAGAATGAACTGATGAGTTGAAAACAATAAAATATGTACGGGACCATCTACAACCTAAGCCGCGCGTTCGCTGACAATTTCATCAAAATCGGATGAAAACTGTGGAAATTAAGGCCATTAAAGTATTTCACATTGGCGCAAGTGCAGACGCTATTAATGATACAATCGTGTTAAAATTGATATGAGGAAATCAAATCATCTTCTTCCAACTATCATCCAAATTTAAGCAAAATCGAACGACTTGAGTGTAATAAAATAGAGCGTAGTGGAATTTAAGTTTGCGCATGCGCAGTATGGAGTATTGATTTGGGAACAATGAAACTGATAGGGGACCATCTAAAACCGAACCCGCGCATTCTCTGACAATTTCATTCACAGTGGAAATTAAGGTCGTTACAAGGATTTCACATAGGTGCATGCGCAGTAGCTATTAATGATATAATCATGTTGAAATTGATAAGGGATGATCAAATCGTCATCCCCCAACTATCATCCAAATTCGAGCAAGATCGGGCGACTAGGGCGTGAAAAAATAGAGCATAATGGAATTAGCGTTTGCTTATGCGCAGAGTGAAGTATTGATTTGACAACAATGAAACTGACAGGGGACCGTGTAACCCTTAGCCCGCACATTCCCTGAAAATTTCATCCAGATAGTATGAAAACTGTGGAAAAAAAATACGCCAAAGCCCTTGACATATTTGGATGAAAGATATTCTAAAATTACAAAACGCTTGCATACGAGTCTGCAACACATTGGGACATTTTATGTCTTTAGTTGAAGACTCGTACGAGTATGTGTTGCAGGCTCGTATGCAAGCTTTGAGAGCCACTCAGCTGATCCAGACCCTGGGCATCGTCAAGTAAATGTCCTAAAGAGGCTACATACGAAATTACAGCTTCCTAGAGTGTAAAGCATAGAAATTAGCTTTAAGAGCCACTCATCTGATCCGGACCCTGGGCATCGTCAAGTAAATGTCCTAAAGAGGCTACATACGAAATTACAGCTTCCTAGAGTGTAAAGCATAGAAATTAGCTTTAAGAGCCACTCATCTGATCAGGACCTTGGGCATCGTCAAGTAAATGTCCTAAAGAGACTACATACAAAATTACATCTTCTGGAGTGTAAAGCATAGAAATTAGCTTTAAGAGCCACTCATCTGATCCGGACCCTGGGCATCGTCAAGTAAATGTCCTAAAGAGGCTACATACGAAATTACAGCTTCCTAGAGTGTAAAGTATAGAAATTACCTATTAAAATGATTTAACCACCGCTTCACAAATCAAACCGTTCTCGCAATATTCGGATCACCTGCTATGAATCAAATCATCGAAACTCCAGCCCAATGAAATCATCAGAAATTAACAAGCGGTTGCAATCATGTTCACAATATCAATTATTGAGAATGATCACCTGTGTGTAAACAATAATTATTTATATAACCATGCTCATAACTCAGCTTGTTGGCCACCCACTTCGCATTAGTTAACGTATTATGGTTAGGTAAATCGAGAGCTTTCGAACGAATGGTCAACGAATTTTGTGGGATGAAAAACGACGAAGTACGACTCGGTTGTAAGCGGAAATCATCAAAATTATTTGGTAACAAATTTGGTAAAGGTTTTCGAGTTATGTGCCAGAGCAAAGACATAAAATGTCAATAAGCTTGTTACAAGGATTTCATATTGGCGCATGCGCAGTAGCTATTAATCATATAACCATGTTGAAATTGATATAAGATGATCAAATTGTCATCCCCTAACTATCATCCAAATTTGAGCGAGATCGTACGACTAGGGCGTGAAAAAATAGAGCATAATGGAATTAATGTTTGCGCATGCGCAGAGTGGAGTATTGATTTCGCAACAATGAAACTGATAGGGGACCGTCTAGCCCCTAGCCAGCACATCCCCTGCAAATTTCACCCAGATCGGATGAAAACTGTGGAAAATAAGCTTGTTACAATGATTTGCAGACACACGACACGCACACACACACACAGACACGGAATCAAAGTTGTTCAAAATGGCCTAAAACGTAAAATGCGAGTAGAAATTTTGATTTTCGAGACCAAAATTTTTTTTCTCCCGAAAGTGAAAACAATGCTCCCGCTACTCGCTACAACGCTTCCGTAGACTCAGAATCAAAATGAAGGAAATCGGCCGGATAGAACGGCCGTACTAACTGCCACTAGATTTTGTAAATTTTTTTATTATACAAGATAATTTTTTTACTTATTTATATATTTTCTAATCTGTCAACTGTTTTTGGGCGCATGGGAGGACACAAGGGTGGTTCAAAAAAAAAAAAAAAAGTTCTGGGATTTCTTGTCCCCATTGTGTTTTTGCTTCCTCGGTATGTCAGGATGACCCTCCTAAATTTTTAGCAAAAAATATTAATCCTAACCACTTTACCTGGGTCGATTTTTATCAGTTATCGACCACTATCGTAAACCAACCTCTAAATTGGTGCCGAGGTGATAATTTGAAGGACGGATTTCAATTTTTTGGGGTCAATTAATGGGTTTTTGCATGCGCTGAACACGATGAACTTATTTATTTTACGCTCCGTCCCCAAAAAATTGGGAAAATCCGTCCTTCAAATTATCACCCCGGCACCAATTTAGAGGTTGGTTTACGATAGTGGTCGATAACTGATAAAAATCGACCCAGGTAAAGTGGTTAGGATTAATATTTTTAGCTAAAAATTTAGGAGGGTCATCCTGACATACCGAGGAAGCAAAAAAACAATGGGGACGAGAAATCCCAGAACTTTTTTTTTTTTTTTGAACCACCCTTGGAGGACACCCACGCTAGTAATAAAGGAAAACAAAAATCAACATGACAGTAACAATGAAATTTATAAATTAAATATTTATTTCGTTTTAGTTGACATACAACATTTACTTTGTAATTGACGATAGAAGCTTAAAGGTAACTTCAATTCATTTTCAACACACTAACTTATCGGTATATGTGATTATTTGATTATGTATAGAGATTCGTATAAGTAAAATTGCTGATTTAAATGGGGGGGACCCGGAACCCACCCCCCTCCCGCCCTAAGTAGAGCTGTTTCTGGGTACCTTTTTCTCAGCCCCTATCCAACCGATTCTCATGATTCTTTTTTTGTGTTGTACAGTATATTCTCGACTTTCGACACACCTATCCTTTTCTTTTTACCTCCCGTACTTTTTTTTATCTAGACCTCCAAAAGAAACGGGTTTTTTTTTCTGCTTCTGCGCTGGCTTTGGAAGTGTTAGAATTAAAAACTTGCGAAAAGGATCCGACAGTTCCTTCTCCTAGGTGTCTTCTTCAAAACAAAACAAAAATCAAGAAAATTGGATGAGTAGTTCCTGAGAAAAAGGAACATTTGTCGGGAAAAAGTGAATTGTTCAGGAGAGCGATTTGAAGTGACGGCGGGAAAACGCTACGTGCCTAGCAACCAAAATGATCGACCTTTACCCTCAAGATTCTCGAACTTCAATTGGTTCTCAAAATAGTGGTGACCAATGACAACTCAGTATTTACGTTCGGATTGTTTGAATCGATTGTTTGTATCTAATCGAATCTAGATTTTTTATGTCAAATACCTTGCTTGTTAGTAACCTCAAACCTTACTTTCGAGTTTTTTCACGAATTCGGTTAGTGAAGTTATTGTGTTGCGTTATTCGTGTTTCGTGTTGGTGCTTTGTGCTGCGATTTGTGAATTGAAAATGCCAAGATCAACAAGACTTTTCAAAAAGAGGGTATTGCCGAGTCGGTGGACAGAAAAACCCCAAGAAGGAGAACTTGTGGAAACGCCGCCACTTGCTTATATGGAAACGCCGAGACCTGTCGAGTGTGCGCCTTCCCAGACTGTGTGGAGGCAATCAAGCAAATCGATAAGGAACGAATTAGATACAGCAGGCGATCAGCAAAAGATGAAACAAAAGAAGCTAGGCAAAAACGAAGATGCGCCAAAAAGAATTTAGAGGAAATGTTCGAGGAGGAAGAGGGTGATGAGCCAGCGTACGGTGCGGGTCTGCACTAGGTAAAACTTTTATTTCTTACCCTTCCACTTTGAATTTCGATTTAATTTTTGTATATATCCATTCGTTACATGTTAGAGTACAACTTGCCATTAAAAAAAAAAAAAAAATTTTTTTTTAATTTTTGACTTTCCGGGTCCCCTTAACTGAATTAAATCAACGGAATTCTAATAATATCTCATGTGTATTAATTAATATGGGTCTTGGGTACCAATTAATTTTTTAAAATATTTTCTAACAAAAGGGTACGTATTGTTAAACTATTGAACAATAAACTGTCTTTATAGGTACACATTAATTCTATTCATTACAATACTTTGCCAGAAAATGAGGCTTTCTCTACCATTATAGTAGTTCTAATTCTAATTAAATATTCATTCTAGCAAATACCTACCTAAATATTTTATTTTTTTTAAATAATTTTTTAGCACATCCCTAGATATTATTAATATAGCATAGAGAATATATATACATATAAGATATCAGTTTCATCATAGCAAACATCAGTTTCACAATTCTAAGCGATGAAATAGTAATACCTATTAGGAAATATTTCATTTATGCGTTTCCTTTCAGGTTTCTTAAATATATTTTTTATTAATCGAATTCGGGTATATCCTGATGATGAGACACATAATTTTTACACCAAAAAGTGTCCATGTTTTGCTGAGCTATGATTTATAAGATTTTTTAGTTTTCTATTTCTCAACATTTACACTGCCCATTAAGTAAGTACAATTTTCAGAAACATTTTCACAAACTTTTTTCTTGTTTTCCACATTCTATTTGAAAATGGTGTTTCCATCACATATTTGTTTTCACCCGAGGAAACTTGGTGACCGTTTTCTAAAAGGGTGCAATATGAAGGGCATCCGGATGACGGAGATTGGCGAAATCAAGTCCCACTAAATTAATATCTACGTACGCCATCGTTCATTTCCCGTTCTAGCTAACATGAAATATTGCTTAACTTCACTACTTCTACCAATTATTTTGATAAACGGATTTGAGATTTTGAATCGAAAATTTGCAATAGTTTCAAGGTCTGCGATCCGGAACGTGAGGTCAAGAATGCAGACTTCCAACCCACCAAAATGCTTCATTTCTCTACTTACCAACAATAACATAATTTGATGTCAAAACGCTGCAAATCATTACATAAAGATTCAATATTTCTGTATTAATAGTCCTTCTACACAGAAGATCTGTCTATTGCACCCTTTATAATCATTAAACGAAATCTATAATACATTAGGTATCAGAATGTATTCGCGTAGGTGTAGATGCCTAGCAAAGAGAAAATAATGTAATTATGTAATGATTTAATTACTTTCTTAGTTATCTATATTCTGTTACCTCCGTTTTCTTAATTTCATACAGAATTTTGAAAAAAAGGACATCAGCTTTTCTTTTTTCAGAAAAAAGTGGTCAACGTACCGACCGATACTGCCCTAGAACTTGTTAATCATTTTTCCAGCAACCTCGTTCAAATACGAACATCCATCTATTCTTATTAGTGTAATAAATTTTCTTAGTGTAATGCTATTAAATTGTTTTGATATAATACAATATCGTAATTAAAGAAATAGCCGTCTCATATTTTTATAAATCTTCTACCCAGAAATTTCATACTTGAACGTTTTTTATTATACTTGAAGTTTAGTTTATCTGAACTTTTCAACGATTTAAATATCATTTCATTTGATCAGAAACGTCATAATTTGACATGACCGCGGTGAATTCAGTTAATAATTTTTCTTTTATTTGATACAAGCAACCCAGCTATGAATATAGTAGGAAATTCCCACCTCTTTATAAAGTAGTACCTTTGAGTCAGTTAGAATTGATTTAGTTGGTTCAGAGTTGGGCGTAATCGTAATAAAAAACATACCTAGGGTTTTAGAGTTGCGATTAAAATTACGATTATAATTACAGAACATGGGGATAGGATTACGATTACAATCGTAATCACTGTTTTTCTGTAATTATATTCGTAATCACAACTTTTTTCTTCCAATTATGACTGTAATCACAAACTGAATCACTCGCGACGGAGTCGTGAAAACCCATTTCAAAACGGAAATTAGTGAAAAACAGTTTCAATTTCCACGAAACATAAAGAGTTACCATGTTTAATCGATTTCGACGGTTAGGCCATCATCAGAAACAAACAATAACTGAACACACATTAGAAAGGACACAGCTCAAATAGTAACAGGAGAAGGGAGATTGAATCCCATTGGTCGAGAGAAAGGAAAGGGGGCTGGAGGTACAAGCAATTAAGTGCAAGCTAAGTGAAGGGGGATTGTAGCTAATGAAGTGAAATGGGAGGGGGGTTTAGCTAATGAAAGTGAAAGGAGGTGAAGGAGGATCCCCCCCCCCCCCTCCATTCATTTCATTAGCTATAATCCCCCCTCACTTAGCTTGCACTTAATTGGTTGTACCTCCATCCCCCTTTCCTTTCTCTCGACCAGTGGGATTCAATCTCCTTTTACCTGTGACTGTATAAGCGGTGTCATCACCATCCCTAACAAGGAGCAGGATAGATCCTGGGAATAAAGAAGACATACAGAGATGAGGAGCCAAAATACGAAATAAGTGGTTCCGGGGTAGTTCTCTATAAGAAGAGAGAGTGGTGGTTTTTAGTTGGTATGCCCTAAAAGCCCAAGAAGGGAGACTCCAACACTGTTGAGGAATACAGTCATTCCTCTTCGTTCATAAAGAATTTTCCCCAATCCACAAAAAAAAAAAAAAAAAAAAAAAACTATCAAATTTCAAATTCTTAGGGTGAACATGAGATATTTTAGCTAAGTCAGCTGATCTGGTTGGAACCCGTCATTGCATTCGTCTCTTAATGTTTTAGATGGGCTCTCTGTCAAATTTTACATACCTAGAGTGAAAAGGAGATAATGGCTCACTCAGCTGATCACGGAAGAGCTTATCATTTTATTGGTTTCTCGATGTCCCAGAGAGGCTCCCTATCAAATTTAAAATTGAGCAGCTGTATGGTTTTTTTTTTAAAGTTAGTATACATTTTATGCCCCGTTCGAAAACTCAAATTGTCTAAATTCAACAGTGTTTGATAGATAATTCTATTATAATGACTGAGGTTTCATTAAATCAAATGCAAGATTATAGCGGCCGTAGGAACCGAGAGAAAAAACTGCAATATTATGTTGACAGTTTTCGATAAAAAAGTACGTAAACAATTTTAGATAAAGTAGGTTGGTTTTAAGTACCTCGACTACGACCAATTACTAAATCCTCGTCCTGACACGAAAATAATTATAAGTTTATCACGATCTGGAATTTGAAATCTCCTTTACATCACCTAATCGATCATTATATTTTGAATATTTCAGCAATGATCAACTTCCCCAATAACGTTACGAAACTCTTCAAAAAACTAAGTTACGAAATCTGGCATTCAAAGAAGCGCTATCACACCTGTTCGCACTTATCAGATTCCCCATTGACATGATCTTGATAAGCCCTTATGAACTAATTTTTATCAATTTCTTCTTGTTCCTCCTTTTTACAATAGCATTGTATAGTTCACTAAGCATAATTTTTATTTTTTTATTTCATCTTTAACTAAGAATATTTCGAATTTTATTAGCCCATATTTATGTACATGTTTTAACAACTGGGTTAGCAATTGTTACATTTTTTCCACAACGATAGATTTTTTAAAAGTTTAATTACATTTATTTTGTTTATAATTGCTGTTTTCTTATCATGGTTGCAAAAGTTTTGTGCTTACCTTTAAAAGGTGATGTGTCCTCCTAAATCTCAATTTCTACGTGAATTTGACGTTTTAAATCTCCCAAAAATTACAGATTTTTTTTTTTTTTTTTTTTAAATTCATTTATTTATGGTTTTTGTCTCCACACCTAGATCGTGACAGGTTTGTGCTCCTTTTTGAAATGAAGAATTTGTTTTCTCCAAAATATGAATTTTCACGTGAATTTAGTGTTTTAAATCTCCCAAACCAATTTTGGTTTCGTGTCCAAATCTAATGAAATTTGCAGGAATTTCAAGGTTGTGGTATAAATTTCGTCCTAATTAGATCAATAACACTGTAATGGATGAGCCAACCTGTGAACGTTGTGAAACTATCACATTGTGCTTCCCTAATTTGACGACACTTTCAGCGATTTTGATTTGCGATGAACTAAACGATTCTGAGATCACATCAATCGCTTGTAAATCAATATTAAGCTCTGGGCATATGCGAACGTAAAATCCTCTGAACGCAATCTAGGAAATCAATCCAAGTACATTTCCACGGAAACTGATGTGACACTCCAAATCCCTCTATTGGCAATCTGGCAATTCTCTTTATTTTATTCTTTAAATTTACTTATTTTCGTATAATTAGACGTAGATCATAGCGATGCCTAGAAATGGGTGCAGCTTCTTGAATTTATGGCCCGCAACGGTGCAGCAAAATTACTTTACTGGTAGGTAAGACAGGACACTTAATCATGGAGAACTTCGCACCTCTATGTGTACATGTAGCACTTTATTTATCATTTAACCAATTAGCTATATGAGATTTTAGAGATAACCAGGTTTTATTTTCCTGTACCTTCAGATAACGAGATCACGTATATCTAAGAATTGAGTCGAGTGTTGCCGCGTTGGATGCTTGGCTAGTCGCTCTCTACATTGAATTATTAATTCCACATCTTGCTGATTGGACTTATTAAACGGGCTTTAAAACTACATTCCTCTCCATTTCTGCCCGGCTACCTTCGAACGTCAATTTGTACCTGCGGGTACTTCAAGGGGAATTTGATAGACGGCAAGTTCTTGCAACCCCCCCCCCCCCACCCCACCCACCTTTCCCTTGCTTCTGAGAGCCATATCTGTGTAGAAAAATAATTAAAATCTGTTACATAATACTACAGCAGTCAGCATGTTTCTTATTAAAATATAAGTATACCTACTGTTCAAACCAGATCTTTAAACCCAGCCGAAATTCCCGTTTCTCATATTTACGTTTTTATTTGTAAGTGTACCATTCATAGCGTGAGAACCTTTCCAAAGTTGTTAAAAGACCGTAAGCTGCTTTCCTCCCATATAGGTGAAAACCCCAATCCGTTATCCTTTAGGTATCTATTTAACTTGCTTTTACTGTTAATCTCCTCACTCTATTCATCATAATCTTGCTTTTGCCGAAAACTCCTAGTATGAGTGTCCAACGACCTCTTTGGGGTTTTTCCTTCTTTATTGGTAAAATCCTACATTCTATTGATGAGCATTGCGAGTTCCTTTCGGATCCCCTAGTGTTCTCCAAGTTCCCCTACTCTCGGAAAATTTTGGAGGTGGTGTAACATGTGAAGTGTTTTGATATGAAAAATACGTTTTCTTTGTCAATTATCTTTACCCTTCCGAGCTATAATAGCTAATACCACCTGTACTACGAACTTTATAATTATAACCAACATACTGCAGTACAAGAGCGTAAATTGTATAAAGTATAAATTATTTTTTCACGGACTAACCAATTATAAACTTTCAAGTGTACCTAATTGAAAGAAACGGTGCTATTTCTATGGAATACCTTTTCATCTAAGCAAGAACATCTACCAATTTAACCTTTCGGCAGGCGCAATACAAATCCTAACACCATCGGCCGCAATTCATCTGACAGATTAATATTGTAATTTTCGTTTGAGCACATTGAAAAATGCATAAAATCCAACTTTTCACAAGTGTGTGTACGTATTTTTGGTTTCAAATAACTCTTATATAGCTTATTTCAGCATTATAAATTAGAAATTACATTAAATTTTTCAGAAAAGTCTGACTGGTTATTCGCTCAGGTACACGGCCAGACGCAACTCATTTCACAGATTATGTAATGCGATAAGGGTCAATACCATTGAAATAGGGCTGGAACTTAGGCATTTTAATATTATGAGAGAATTCAGTTAATGATTTTTCTTTTATTCGATACAAGCAACTCAGCTATGAATATAGTAGGAAATTCCCACCTCTTTATAAAGTAGTACCCTTGATTCAGTCTGAACTGATTCAGTTGGTTCAGAGTTGGGCGGCATCGTAATCAAAATTACGATTACAATTACAATCATAGGGTTTTAGATTTGTGGTTACAATTACGATTATAATTACTGAACCTGGAGATATGATTACGATTACATCCGTAATCACTATTTTTCTGTAACTATAATCGTAATCACAACTTTTTTTCCCAATTATTACTGTAATCACTAGTTTTCAGATGGTTTCATCAATATTTCATTTCCTCACACCATTTCCTCTCATTAAAACTCCAAATAGTATTGTGCTTTAATAATCAAAAGGTGTGTAATATGTGAAAATGATTTAAAAAACGTGATTTAAAATCATGGCCAAAAACTATTAAATATCTATTTGAACGTTTGTAGTTTATTATAGTATTTTATTTGAAACTAGAAGTACTTTAAACTATCAATACAAAATCTATAAAGTCCTTGAATTTGCCCCTCCATAAGAAATGACAGCTACGCCACTGCTTTAAATCAACATTATTTCAGCTAAAGTAGCTTCAATTCGAGCTGAAACATGATAAGTCCATACTATAGTCCCAGGACAGGACGTCGTGTTCGGGCCCCAGGATAGGATCCCGTGTTCTTGTCCCAGGACAGGACGTCGTGTTCGTGTCCCAGGACAGGACGTCGTGTTCGTCTCCCAGGACAGGACGTCGTTCGTCCCCGCCCAAGAAGACCATCCTGGGGTCTTTTCGGCCGGCTCGGACGACTTTTTTGTGTCACTGCTTACTTCATTGCTAATAAGAGTCGCATTTTCGCAGCTAAATTAGCTTCAATTTGTAGTTGAAACTAATAATTCATTTGTGTTACAGCTTACATTACTGTTTAAAATTGTTAAGAAGATCCGCATTACCTAGTTTAGCATTTTCGCGGCAAAATTAGATTCAATTTTAAGTTTAAACTATTACTTTTTTGCGTCACTGCTTACAGTTTGTAGGTTCACTTTAGTTTATCATTAATACACTAAATTACTTCAGCATTTAGTTGAAACTTCGTATTCTTGTGAATCACTGCTTACTTAAGTTGTTAATAACAACGAACAACAACTTGTTGGAGGTATTTGTTTTTGTTCGCTTTAGATTAGCATTGTTCCAGCGAAAGTACTTCAATTTCTAGTCTTTCAAACTTGATAAGTCCGTACTTTTTTGGGTATCACTGCTTTCGCAATTGTTGGTTAAATGTTGGTTAAGTTCTGGACAGCCACCATCTGGTTCATCCGCTCCTCGCCCCGACCCACGAGCTCGAGGTTCTCCTGGAGCAGCGGCGTGTTCGCGTCCCAGGACAGGACGTCGTTTTTGTGTTCCAGGACAGGACGTCGTTGGTCCCCACCCAAGAAAACCATCCTGGGGTCTTTTCGGCCAGCTCGGTTGACTTTTGCGTCATTGCTTACTTCATGATAAATAGGAGTCGCATTTTTGCAGCTAAATTAGCTTTAATTTGTAGTTGAAACTCATATTCTTGAGTGTTACTACTTATCAAACTGTTTAAAATAGTTAAAACGTTTCGCATAACCTAGTTTGGCATTTTTGTAGCTAAAATAGGTTCGATTTTGATTGTAACTAATACTTTTTGTACGTCACTGCTTACATACAGCTTGTATCTATAAATCTTAATGAGTTAGTTTAGTTTATCATTTATATACCAAATTATTTCAGCATTTAGTTGACACTTCATAATCTTTGTGAATCACTGCTTACTTAATATTGATAATACAGGATTCGCTTTAGATTAGCATTTTTTCAGCTAAAGTAGCTTCAATTTCTAGTTGAAACTTGGTAAGTACGTAATTTTTTGTGGGTCACTGCTTTCAAAACTGTTGGTTATTGGATCTCGGGGACGGCGCGATGGGTTCTGTTGGCGTGGGCGGGTCGGAAGCTGTGCTCCGGCTGCTTCCCGTTCAGGAAGCTCCCGACGTCGCTGTCGAGGATCCAGACTTTGCCCAAGTTCGGGACGGCCGCCATCTGGTTCATCCGCTCCTCGCCCCGATCCACGAGCTCGAGGTTCTCCTGGAGCAGCGGCGTGTTCGTGTCCCAGGACAGGACGTCGTTCGTCCCCGCCAGCCTGAACACGATCTTGTTCCCGTCGACCCCCAAGAAGACCATCCTGGGGTCTTTTCGGCCGGCTCGGACGACTTTGCCGCCCCTCTGGAGCCCCTTCGTGTCGATGTAGTACAAATCGAAGCTCCCGAAGTACGTGAAGTACAGCTTGCGGTGCACGAGCGCTGTGTACAAAACCTGAGACAAAATGACGACAAAATCAATTATTTAACACTTTAGTTTTACCAAAATTTATTTAAACCAATACTTACCCCAAAAATATAACAACAATGCATTTCGTGTGACATCCCAAAAAACAGTTTTATAACTACCTAATGGTTTTTATGAGCTGCAAACACAAATTAATGAAGTTGAAGTGAATAGTTAAAACACAGTGATCCCTTAATTAAGAACGAAATTTTTAAAATATTGCTTACTTTTTTTCTGTAAATTTTTGGCTGTATACAATTTTTGAAGATTTTTTTTTTTTGTTTATCTCAAGAACGGTTCGCAGATCATTAATCTCAGACAGAGATACAATTCTTTCAAGATTTAGCAGCATCTACACGCAATCCTGACTTTGCTATATTAGCAAGAGGTTACAGAAACTCTTACAGAATGGCCATATCTAACTTAAAGCGACAACAGAATGATGATTACATCAAAACTGCAACTAATAAAGCAAAAGCCTCGTGGAAGGTAGTGAACAGTGAATTGGATGTGAAATCTCGATCCCTTGAAACAAACAATGATCTCGATAGCAATGGCTTTTCTGATGAGTTCTACCGTGTCTTTAGCCAAGGAGCACAATGCAAGGTAAATCCAATTTTTATGAGCTTTCTAGACCAAGCCCCAAGAGTTTCAAATGTTTTAAATCTCCAACCCATTTCAGTTGAGGAGGTGCATTTAGCAATTCAATCCTTAAGCAATACCCCTTCTTCCGAATATTTTGGCATCAACTCATCAGTCCTCAAAGCTGTATCACCCCTCATAGTCGAGCCCCTGGCATACATTTTCAACCCCTGTTTTTCAGAGGGATCCTTCCCAAATCGTTTGAAGATTGCTACTGTAATGCCTGTTTCTAAAAAGGGTAAATCCAAAAGATACGAAGATCCAAACTTCCTCTCTTTGCTAAGGTGATGGAGCGACTTGTTTTGCACAGTCTGAATACCTATTTGGAGGATAACTGCATTCTGCATGAACAGCAATTTGGATTCCGCAAGGGTAAGAGTACAGCTTCCGCAGCGTGCTCTTTGATAATGCAGCTGCTTCAATCCCTGGAGAATCATCAGTGCACCTCACTCCAGCTCTACGATCTGTCAAAGGCTTTTGATTCTGTGCCTCATGATTTGCTTATTAGGAAGCTACGCCACTATGGGTTTGGAGATCTGGCTCTGTCTTTCTTTGGGAGTTTTCTGCGAGGCTGGAAACAGGTGGTTATTTTCAATGGCGTCGAGTCCTCAGCAGTTGACATTCCATGTGGAGTAAAGCAGGGCTCAGTACTTGGTCCATGTCTTTTCGTGATTTTCATAAATGATTTGGCTCACCAGTTCCACAACAAAAGGATATTCCTTTTCGTCGATGATGTCACTGCTCTTTCAGCAGGACCTTGCCAGTCAGATCTAGATTGTGACCAGATTAATGTGAATATGATTATTGAGGGTTGGTGTTCCGCTAATGGTTTGACGTTAAACACCAGTAAAAAACAGAGTATAACTTTCCTCCTCAATCAACGACTTCAAGAGGAGGTGAACTTTCTTGGTCTGACCATTGATAATCGGCTCTCATGGAGGTCACACATTGATAATCTTTTGCTAAAATTAGCCTCTTGCAACTTCAAGCTGCACCGTTTAGCTGGCTCTGTGCCACGGGATGTCCTTCGGACTATATATTTTGCCTGCTTTGCAAGCTGGGTTTCATATGGAGTTTTGGTATGGGGCAATTCGTGTCATGCGGGTGAGGTCTTCATTCAACAGAAGAGGGCTGTCAGAACTATTTGCGGGCTATCCCGGAGTCAGAGTTGCTGTGGAAGCTTTCGCACCCTGGGAATCCTCACTGTTCCAGCCCTTTATGTCCTGAGCTGTCTCCAATTCGTAAGAAGTAATCTGGCGTGATCTGCACACCTATGATACCAGGAAGAGAGACGACTTTTTTCTTCCAGTGACGACTTTTTTTCACGTCTCAGTGTGACGAGGGATACGAGTCCTTTGCAGTCGGGTGCCAAGTTTTTTAATCACCTTCCCAAGTTGCGTTCACTTCCTGAAAAGAAGTTCATCTCTACGGTCGGGGAGAAGCTGTTGAATGCAGAACTTTAAACTGTGACGGACTTTTTTCAGGAGGGCTTTGGTCCTTGATATTTTGTTTTTACCGGGCGTGTTTTTTTTTACCTCATTTTTTATTTTTTCCGAACTTTAGCTGTAGGTCGTCTAAATTTTATTTCAAATTTTATTAACATTGTTGACAATTGTATTACCGATCCGGCCTTTACTAATAAATGATTGATTATTATTATTATTAGTCTAATGATGATATACCCGTAAGCCGACACAATGAGACCTTCGACGATTGTTTTAGAATTAAAATTCTTCGAAAAATGAACCCCCGAAAAATAAAAGAATGATGCATCAATAAGAAAAAGCTCATTTCAACATATTAGGTGCATATGATCCTCAAGGATTAAATATTAGGAGATGACCACTCAACGTGCAACGCCTCACAGTTACTCAAGTTTCTCTGTCGACGTCGTAAACAATCCTTTAAAAAAAATTTCTCTTCTTTCGTAGATTTTGAAAAAGGCTGTAGCCAAAATATAAAAATAGTTTTGTGGTGTTAATTTCAGTGTTTCCTATTATTTGTTTATTATATATACAACCTCCAGTAGGGCCAAAAAGTTCAGGCGAATAATATATATATATGTAAGGGTTGGAGTTACTTTGGACTGAACGGGGCGGGCCATGACGCGCTCGGGGAGGACGACACGGTGGCCAGCGCGAGCATCGAGGTCCCAGACGACGATGCTGCGGGCGGGACCGTCGCTGACGTAGAGGAATTTGGCTCCCATCACGTCCTCGTCCACGCAGAGGTACTGAGCCCTCCCTTTGATGAGCCCCTTCAGAGATATGACGCTCTCTATCTGAAACACAAAAGAAGGTTTTTGACGTGTCTTTAGTATGGCCTGTGATTCGAATTTTTGCAGGACCGTGAGACGAGCAAACGTAATCATGGTAGTAACATGTGGGTATTAACATGTGGAGGAGAAACTATCAAATAATCATCTAATTGACTTGTGCCACCTTTGGGATGGTCCATGATTTGAATTTTGACATGTTCCATGTCTTTAGGATGACCCGTGATTTTAATTTTTGCAGGACTGCGAGACTAGCAAGAGTAGTCATAAATGTTACTAATTTCCTGTGAATGCAATCGTAATCACATAAAAATTGCAATTACGGGAAAAACTAAGATCACGGCTATAATCGCCGGATAAATTATGATTATGACTGTAATTGCAGGGAAAATTAAAGTAGCTACCAGTCATGCAGCATGATCGTATGAGCGAATTTTCGTAAATTATTATCGTATTATATCATGTTACATTGTTTTGAAAATTGAGGACTTTGAGTGATAATAAATTTTAGATTTAAAATAATAAATAAATTGAATAAAATAAAAATAAATAAATATAATTAAAAAAATAAAATTAGATTTTTTAATTTTGATTGTAAATCGGTGGAGTTGAAGTAAACGTAGATGACATCATTTTTCGCAAATCATTAGTAGAAATGATGTTCAAATGTCTCGGGCATGTGGCTCATTTTATTTGGATTGGTTTTGCTGAAAATCCTTTCTCGTTGTCCATTTTTAAGTGAAGGAGAGGAAATAAGTCCAATGCATATTTTGAAAGGAGTTGCATTTCTTTTCTAGCTTCGATAGTAGCTACTTAGCTACAAAAGGGTTGCAGTTCTTCTTCTATGCCTGTTGTTGTTTCTAAATGAACTAGTGCTAAAATGATAGGTAAATAGATTTATAATATCAAGGGCCCGAGGCAATGAGTAGCTTCAAGCGAAATCATCATAACAAATTCTGATCCTTCATTTGGATGACAGCTGATGACGTCCGCGACGCCCGAGGCAGTTGGACGAAAAGCCCCAACCTGGAATGGTTGTTTACTTTACTTTACTTTTTTTTACTTTTAATAATAACGTATTTACTTAGGTTTTCCATTTTACCGAATTTTAGCAAACGGTAATGGGATTGCTCGGTACCGTACGCCGTACGTGCATCAAAATTACCGTATGTTTACGGTGATTACCGTACTCTTGGTAACCCTGATCTGGCCATGCTCCAGAACGCTCAAACTCAGAGTTACGCAGTTATGCAGAAGGGAAACATTCTCTTCCTCGTTGTATTTTTTTCTTTTTTGCCATCTTCCTCATTCCTCGGATCCTCGTTAAATCATAACAAACAAAGAGGCCATCCGAGTTGTCGCCCTCAGCTGAGGGAACCCGGACGCGCAACTCGGACGTGTTTCCTTCATAACAACTGGAAAAGTCAACACGGAGGTCCATCACCTCTGCTGACTTCTGCTACCACCTTGTTTACAACCTCAAGTCACGGTCGTCTCCGGTGATTCAGCTGTGAGCTCGACGAGGCGCGTAGGCACGTCTAGCAGCCCATTTCTGCTAAATCACATCGCACGTTCTGATTTAGATGATGCAAACCTGACAACGTGAGGAAAAAATCGATAAACCTATTCACACTGGGGAGCTAATGATAAGATGTTCCTATTGTGATTGAATCTTGCAAGACAGGCAATCTTGGGGAGGACTGTCCACAACGGAAAGTTAGTGAAAGACGTTGTCTATTTCCACGAAAAAATAAAGAGTAACAATGTTAAATCGATTTCGGCGGTTAGGACATCATCAGTAACAAACAATAACTGAACAAACAGTAGAAAGGACACAGCTTATATAGTCACAGGTGAAGGGAGATTGAATCCCATTGGTCGAGAAAAAGGAAATTGGGCTGGAGGTACAACCAATTAAGTGCGAGGAAAGTGAAGGGGGACTATAACTAATCAGATGAAGTGAAAGGAGAGGAAGAATTAATGGTTTCAACAGTTTGAAGGGATAATTCTAAGCTTTATAGAAATGGACTTATCAGAGGTGAAATATATTGAGGGATATCCTCATTTAAACATTTACCAGATTTGTCGCTTTTGATAATTTCGAATACACTACATAAAAATTCAACATAAAAATGGGTTTCCACAACTTCGTCGCGAGTTATTTAGTTCGGACTATCCACATCTGAAAAATTAGATACAGGGTTGCCAACTCTTGGTCATCCATTACCGTACCAATCTTTTCCGAATTACCGTACATTCTCGTACATCCATCCTAAAAAATATCGTATTTTCCACCGCACGCATATTTAAACAAAAATTAAGTGTTCACCATATGAATTTAGTCGAAAATTACAGAACTTAAGGGCCGTTCATCAACCTCAAATAAAGCCCAGGCAAACTCTAGGTAACTAGCGGGCTCGAATAACTTTTCGTTGGTTGTTTATCAACTCACATTTATATGCAAGATTCCGCTATCTGCTTGGTATCCTTACCTGAGACTCATCTCCCTCAGTTAGCGATTTATCCTGGAGGTAAGTTGTGTGTAACGTGTAGAAAATGCACCAGGTACTTACGAAGTTGAAGTTTCATGAAGAAAATAGTAGAAAATATGTATTTTAAAAATGTTAGAACCATCGCAATAGCTTCATTTTCTACAAAAATGCAATAATATATAGCACAACATCATAACTACCAACGACATTTCAAATAAGTATCATAAGCAATAATAACAAACAAACACTTTGGTGCACCTGAGCTTTTATACAGGTACCTAGGTAATACGGCCAAATCCTAACTTCGATCATCCTAACAAAATTCATCTGGGCTTCAGAGGGAACTTATAATATAATTTTCCATGTTTTAGTTATTCAACGAAGAATTCTTCAGCCTTTCGTTTTTAGGTTGTTCCTCAGTCATAAATTCTTTTTGGTCTGTATGCTAGCCTAGAAACTGAACACAAAAGATCAAGGAGAAAAGACTTCGTTGGCAAGATTAGCTCAATTTCCAAATTTCCGTAAAACTCCCGTAGTTTAGAAGATAATCTAGTTCTACTTTTATGCTCTACAACTTCCATGCGCAGGCAAATTCCGTAGAGCACTTCTACGGTTGCTTTTCTACAATTTCTTTTACCAACGACCGACCCACTTCGTTCTCCGTACAACCAGAAAAGAAAAAATAATCACACAGGAAAAAACCGAAAGAGCAGGAGTTGTTGTGGTGTGTTTTTGCCCATGGACATACGACGAAGAATGAAAAATACCATTGTTAAGGCTGTTTTGTGGGGAAATCATTGTTGTTGCTGTGGTACCCCTATTTCCCACATACGAGGTTATCTGAGCAGTTAGCTACCTTTAGGTAGCTACCTGCGGGGACAAAGTTGATTGATTAACGCCCTATCAGATCAGGGAGCATGCGATTTCGCGAAGAATTGAGAACTTTCCATAAAGTAGCGAATGATTTTTGTGTAATGAGAACTAACGGAATTGAAATTCTTTTAAAACTGATTGGATGTAAGCGAAAACCAAAAATCTCCTGGCACAATTTTATCTTTTTCGTTGAGCGGCAACTCTCCTGAGGCCTATTTCATAAAACATCTAGTTACAGGTGTACAAGTTAACAAGTATAGACTTGTAAAGCACGGGAAACTAGAACAAGTGTTTCACCAAAACAAAGAGTTAAACTTACACTTGTAGAAGCTTAGTGTAGCAGAAAATAAAAATGGCGTGTGGGGACAAAAGAAATTAACAACGTCAAGCGGGATGCCAAAATTGAAGTTTTGTCAGTGAATCATAGTATAAAAACGGTGTTAACTACGCGATAGGATGTTTATCGTACATGACAAGGTGTGATGATTGGAAGACAGACAAATTATAAACTGAAAAGAGCAGAAAGTATGTATTTGATTTTAACTTATTCCGATGGCTGGCATAATCGGATTTTTCTACTTCATTCAGCGGAAATGATTGATCAGTTCATCAAGTCTTAATGCTGCTGGGTTAGGAATATCATCTGTAACTTCGAGATGATCTTCACACTTCACTTTGTTCTTCAACGATAGGGAGATCCTCAATACCCGATTAGGGAAAATTGCACAGCGTCAAACAGCATTTGAATCTTTCAAGGGTCTCGAAAGACATCCTAAATCTCTCGTTAAACTCAAGAATACCCACGAAATGAGCGTTTATTCGTGGCCGAAAAAATCGTTGGCTTCTTCTACGGTGAATGCTTCTTTCTTGTCTGTATTCTTCAGCAAAATATGATTCTCACGTATTAAACACCGAAAAATAGTCAACTCACAATGTTGAAAATAACAAGTCAACAGGTGAACGGTCGTAGGTTAAAAGTCGGCTAATTTTTACAACTGTAAAACAGTGACTTGTTCAAAATGATGGGGAAACACTTGTAACTTGCCCAATTTCGCCTGTTCACTTGTTAATTTTCACAGCTTGCACACTAATGTTTACAACTTGTACATAAAATCAGCTTGTAACTTGTCACAAGTTGCCACTGGTCCTTGTAATTCGGAATCAGAAAGAAACAATTACCTATTACTCAGAAGGAAATTCGCAGCGAGTAGAGGTTATCAACTGAGAGTCAAACTACTCATGAAGTAGGTATTTTTGTTGACAGGTTGATGTGACATCAGTTCTTGATTTAGTAAGATCCCTCGCTCGTTCCACAGGAGGCACAAAAGAGCCGTGGGAGAGGGCGCGGCCTTTTCCGATCAGATTTGAATCACAATCGTCTTCCGATCGCAATCCGGCCTGGGGATCTCCTGTGTTGAGACGACAATGAGACACAACTGGCCCTGCGATGAGCCAACACGTGTGGTGCAACGGCGATCATTACGCTTATTGGTCCGTGCGAAATACGAACACACGCTTATATATTAGGGCACAAGAGTCTTGTTGGATCATTCGAAATGATTGAGAGTCGACGCTGTATGCCCGAATTTCACCCGTTACTCATCGAAACCATCTGGTGATTTATTATAACGTCGATTTCTTATCACCTATTAGTCCGATTTCGTTCGTCCGGGAGGTAGATATAGATATTTTGCAGGAAAATTCCCTAGGAATTATATAGCGGTTGGTAGAGTAATAGCTATAGCGCATGCGCAAAACTAAAACTGATCGACACAGTCAAAACTCCGAGACTAATGAACTGGTTATTATGAAATTTTCGAGGATTGTGCGGTTTAGCTACTAGACGTTCCCCTATAAATTGCATAGATGTTAGAGTAGTCTGTGCGCATGTGCAAACGTCAATTTATTCTAACGTCGACTTATCAATCATTTCGACTAGTACTTTGTTCTTCAACTAATTCTATACGTCCATGTTACGATATGTGAGGAAGCTATAACTGCCCGTTCAACTTGGCAGACGTCTTTTTCATCCTCCCCTTTCAATACTTGAATCCACCATCTGTAACTCTCCATTCATTTATAATTGAAAATGTACAGACTCTTGCAATCCCCGCCGTTAGAATGACTTATTCCGCATAATGTCATTGGGGTTCATAAATAAACAAATACATTATTTTACTCCTTTATCAAGTCATTCAAACATATTTGTCACCACGAAGATCTCCATTTCGAAAAGTTGTCTGTTGTCCTTTCTCACATTCCCCTTCGACACCGACATTTCATTTGCAATGCAGGAATTCCACTGCTGCAGGTTTCGCACGGTGTTGTGGGTCCCGATGAAGGTGTCTACGTGAGAAACGATGCGTATCGATTGTTCCACGAAAATGTCATTGCAGAATAAAATACTGTGCTTGCGAAAACGTAAATTTCTTGCTACAATCATGATTTCCATGGGTTCTATCCGAATCTGATGTCATTTTCAGCGATTGTGCGGTTTGAGGCGAAAACATTATATTCTTTCGCTACTACATTCAAGATATTTATCACCAATCTGCAATTAACTATGTACTAATCAATCACCTTTCCACACTTCTTCATCATATTTTAGAATTCACTTCTTAATCATTAGAACTAAAACTATAACTTATAACTTCTCACCAGGTACACCGCCTGCCACTATGATAAGAGGATGGGTCCCCCTACAAATAATCACTATAACATGACTTATATGAAGGTAATTATAAATATTATGTTTGAATATATAAATATAATGGAAGGAAAATATCTATGGAATGTACTGTATACTTATATTAATATTGCGATACACTACATAGAAACTATAACAATAATATATTCAAACCGTAAATCTACGCTACAAAATAAAATTAAATAACTTAATACAATAATACAACAATAATATAGGACTACTAAACTGTACTTAAGGTGAACTGACATTTACAGCTCTGACCAGGCCTTATGTGGCGAAAGCGCTTAGCTGAATAAAAATCTACAAAATACGAGAAGCTGGTTACTCTCACCCTCCACAACCCTAAGGTGTAAAATGTCATTACAGAATAAAAGACTGCGCTTGCGAAAACGTTAATTTCTTGCTACAATCATGATTTCCATGGGTTCTATCCGAATCTGATGTCATTTTCAGCGATTGTGCGGTTTGAGGCGAAAACATTATATTCTTTCGCTACTACATTCAAGATATTTATCACCAATCTGCAATTAACTATGTACTAATCAATCACCTTTCCACACTTCTTCATCATATTTTTTTATTGAAAATTAATGATCTTTATTAAATAGTACACACAAAAACGTCTGCCAAGTTGGGTGTGGCGCATAGCTTCCTCGTTTACCTATCATGAATGTATAGATCATTGAAAAAATTTAAATGATCTTGAAAAAATCTACAGCGGAAAAAAGTAAATCAAGAAGTAGCGTGAAATGTCATAATTGATCAATTAAGAAACGAAAAAATGATACTCAATGTAATGTAAGTTTGTGCAAGCGCAGAATGAACTGATGAGTTGAAAACAATGAAATAGGTACGGGACCATCTACAACCTAAACCGCACATTCGCTGACAATTTCATCAAAATGAGATGAAAACTGTGGAAATTACGGTCGTTACATGTAGCTCACAAATGGACATGCGCAGTACCTATTATTGATGCACTCGTGTTGAAATTGATATGAGGTGATCAAGTCATCATCTTCCAACTATCATCCAAATTTTAACGAAATCAAACGACTAGAGTGTGAAAAAATTAAGCATAATGGAATTTACGTTTGCGCTTTTGCAGAATGAAGTATTGATTTGTCAACAATGAAACGGATAGGGGACCATCTAAAACCTAACCCACACATTCTCTGACAATTTCAACGAAATACGAATTTCACTTAGGCGCATGCGCAGTAGCTGTTAATGATACAATCATGTAGAAATTGATATGGAATTATCAAATCGTCATTCCCCAACTATCAGCCAAATTTGAGCGAGATCGGACGACTAGGGAGTGAGAAAACAATGCTTGGTAGTATTTACGTTTGCGCATGCGCAGAGTGAAGTATTGAGTCAGGAACGGTGAAACTGATAGGGGATCGTCTTCCCCCTAGCCCGCACATCCCCTGAAAATTTCATCCAAATCGGATGAAAACTGTGGAAAATAAGCTTGTTAAAATGATTTGCGGACACACGACAGACACACACACACCCAGACAGACAGGCACGGAACCAAAGTTGTTCAGAATGGTCTAAAACGTGAAATGCGAGTGGAAATTTTGATTTTGGAGACCAAAAATGTTTTTTCTCCCGAAAGAGAAAGCTCGGAAGCAAAATGTTACACGGACGTATAGAATTAGTTGAAGAACACAGTACAAATCGAAATGATTGATAAGTCAACGTTATAAGAAATTAACGATTGCGCATGCGCACAGACTACTATAAATTCAACGTAAATGTCATTGCAGAATAATAGACTCTGCGCTTGCGAAAACGTAAATTTCTAGCAACAATAATGTTTGAGCATGCGCGCAGACTACTATTAATCCAACCTTAATAAAATCTATAGGGGAACGTTTAAGAAATAGACCGCAGAATCCTTGAAAATTTCATAAAAATTAGCCCATTAGACTTGGAGGTTTGTCTGTGTCGATCACTTTTAGTTTGCCCATGTGCTACAGTAATTACTCCAACAATCGCAATATCACTAATAGAGAATTTTCCTGGACTATCAACCCATCTACTCCCCGAGTTTGGACGAAATCAGACCAATAGATGATGAGAAATCGACGTTATAATATTAAATTAACGTTTGCGCATGAGCATAGACTACTATTTATTTACGGCAATGAAAGTTATAGAGGACCGTCTAGAAGCTATTCCGCACAATACCTTAAAACGAAGATAATGAAAAATTAGCCTAAGTTGTGCGAGAGTATGGCTATTAGCATGAATATGATTTAGCCGGGACCTAACTGCCGATCAAGTTGAGACACGAGACTTTAGACCCTGACTTGCTCTTTAGTTCGACTACCCACTGCGTGGCATTCCCAGAGCTCCTGTCGCCATGAGATTTTACACAGATCAGTTTTCTGGTTAGATTAGTGGTCTAGATGCTCGCCACGCTCGCAACTCAAAAATACATAACATCAAGTAGTCAATCCCTTCGTATTTAGATTAGTTGGTCAGGGTCTACAGTCTCGTGTCTCAAATTGATTGTTCGCGAACGTCTCGTCGAAAAACGTTATATGAGATTGGAACGAAAGTAGCGCGATACCGATAAACATCCGTTGCTAGGGAGTGATGTCCGCTAGCGAGCTGGGGCCCATTTCATAAAACAAAAAGTTACAAGTGTACAAGTTAACTAGTACAGGTACTTGTAATGCACGGTAAACTAGAACAAGAGTTTCACCAAAACAAGAAGTACACACTTATACATACTTGAAAAGTTACACTTGTAGAAGCTAAGTATACAAGTGTAGCAGAAAAGAAAAATGGCGTGTGGGAACAAACGACGAAATGAACAAGTCAAGCGAGATGCCGAAATTGAAGTTTTGTCAGCGAATCATAATGTGAAAACGGTTCTAAGTACACAATAGAATGTTTATCGTACATGATTAAGCATAATGATTGGAAGACACACAAATTATAAACTGAAAAGTGTGTATTTGATTTCTTATTCTAATAGCTGGATTTTTTCTCTTCATTCAGCGGAAATTATTGATCAATTCATCAAGTCTTAATGCTGCTGGGTTAGGAATGTCATCTGTAACTTCGAAATTATCTTCACTTTGTTCTTCAATGTGAGGGAGATCCTCAATATCCGATCAGGAAAAATTTCACAAGGTCACGCACCATTTGAATCATTCAAGGTTCTCGGAAGACATCCTAAATCTCTCGTTAAACTCGAAAAAAAGCGTTTATTTATGACCGAAAAAATCGTTGGCGTCTTCCAAGCTGAATGCTTCTTTCTTGTTTGTATTCCTCAGCAGGAGATGATTCCCACATATTAAACACAGGAAAATGGTCAACTCATAATGCTAGAAAACAGCTAGTTTACAGGTGAATGGACATTGGTTAAAAATCGGGTATTTTTTTAAACTGTAACACATGACTTGTACAAAATGATGGGGAAACACTTGCAAGTGGTCCAAATTCGCCTGTACACTTGTTAATTTTCACTGTGCACTACACTGTGTCTACACCTGTACCTTTATGAAACGCTTGCACACTCATTTTTTACAACTTGTACATAAAATCGGCTTGTAACTTGTCACTTGCTGCTTTAAGAAATAGGGCCCTGGTATAATACTTACTCATAATAATAAGACGAGAAAATTCAATAATGCAAATGCTTGATGTTCTAGGCTGAAGCATATTCATGTTTTCTAATTTTGGCCGAAGGCTCCAAGTAAAACTCACGCGAGGCGCGACGCGCCGAGTTTTTTATTTTATTCTTATTTTTTACACGTCTTAGAATACAGATGGAGCTACGGGTGATCGGATCACTGGTGGAACATCCGGAGGATAGTAACTCCGTAAAAAAGTGGAAAAAACTTCTGTCAAGTTGTACCAGTAAGGTGGGTTGCCATATTCCTTATATAGGTGGGTAACTTGTGAGGGTGAGAATTCGATTGGCTTCTCTTATGTGGAAGTTTATTAGCTAAGTACTTCGCCCTCAAGGCCTCATCAGAACTTTTCGTAAGTGTATATTAAGGTAGAATAGTTGGTTTTAGCGAATTTTCGTAGAAAACGAAACTATTGCAAAAATTTTCTTCACTGAAATCCGTTTTGAGACGTTCTGAAACGAATCCTAGAGTTTAACGTTTTTTCATACATATATGTATATATATATACATGTGTGTGTGTGTGTGTGTGTGTGTGTGTGTGTGTGTGTGTGTGTGTGTGTGTGTGTGTGTGTGTGTGTGTGTGTGTGGTGTGTGTGTGTGTGGGAGCTTGTGCAAACTACGCAAATTATTGAAAACAGATTAAAACGTAGAGTAAGATAGAATTGGGCGGAGGTCATCAGACGTATCCATTTTGTGACCAACCATGGGGATTTTGAAGTATCGAATACCCAACTTTCCCAGCCTACCTATCACTTCAACTTTCAGTCTTTCATATATATATGTCCTTCCAGAGGATAACTCTTCTTAGAATTGAGATAAAAAATTCCGTTCTTGCGCCAAAAAATCAAGCTTTCCAAACGAAAGGACGAGTTCGCTGGTAATTTTCAATTCCAATCAATTTCAATATCAAATTCCAAAAAAAGTGCTGAAAAATTCACTAAAAATAGCAAAAAACTGCTAGAATTGTTAAATTTATATTTTTTAGAAGAAAATTGCTCAAATAAAGATTAGTAGGTAACTATAAAATAGAAAATCGAAAATTGTATAAAATTGTGCTGAAAAAGGACCTCAAATTCCATTAAAATGTGCTTAAAAATTGGTAAAAACTAAAAAAAAAGTTAAAACTCCAAAATCTCTTTTCAATTAGCAGATTATTATTTATAACGAGTTTCGTGCCATTAAATTTGTAATTAAAATTACCTTTTCACTCAAAGTGCTCAATTTTCAAAACAATGCAACATAACAGTACGATAATTTACGAAAATTCGCTCATACAATCATGCTGCATGACTGGAACTTTTATAGTTAAGGGGGTCCTCCTGCATCATCTTGTTCCTAAAAACCAGTTGTTTTTGGTTTCCTTGCTACAGTAAATTTAAATTTTAAATTGAGAAATATGCAAATTCTGTTGGAGTTTTCCTGAAAAATATGTGTTCCACCCAACAAAATTTGCGTATTCCTCAATTTGAAATTAAAATTGACTGAAGAAAATTCTCAACCTTCACAACCAGCCCATCTACCAAGCAGGCTGTGGTATATAGCTTCCCCGTTTCTGTAACGTGAATGTATAGATCGTTGAAAAGTTTTAAATGAACTAGGAAAAATCCAAAGCGAACAAGTGTAAATCAAAAAGTTCCAGTCATGCCGCACGATCGTATGAGCGAATTTTCGTAAATTATCGTACTGTATTATGTTACATTATTTTGAAAACTAAGGACTTTGATTGAAAAGAAATTGTTAACCATCAACTTTATGGCAATATACTCGTTCTAAATAATATTCTGCGATTCAAAAAGAGATTTTGGTTTTTTTTGGAGTTTTTATCGATTTTTTTGCACACAGTACATTTTTCAGCATAATTTTGCACATAAATTTTTTAATGTTCTATTTTATAGTTTATAAACTTTATTTGAGCTAAAAATTATAAATTTAACGATTTGTAGCGGTTTTTTGCTAATATAAGTGATTTTTACAGCACTTTTTTTAAACTTTGACCATTTTAATGTGCTCGAAAAATGCTGGCCAACGAACTCGTCCTTTCGTTTGAAACTCGTCCGTTCGTATAAAAACCTTGTAGGAGTTCGTGAGGAGTTTCAATTCTCAATGTTTGAACTGCAATTGCGGTCCACAGGAGTTTGTTTTTGATTGTGGATGTGCACTAGGCGTGTAGAAAATTAAATGACATTTCGAAAATGACGTTAAATGCTGAAAAAAGTTGTTTTAAAGTTGCGAAACGTAGGTTTTTACGGCAAAAATTCGGTTTTCTTTTAAAAGATTTTAAAAATCATATCTCGGAAACAGATTGAAATAGAAAGATGCGGTTGGCGGCATTCTACTCCATTTCCGGTCTACTTTCACCCAATCTGCTTTTGTTACACCACGTCCGAAAACCCATACATATATACATACACACACACATATATGTGGCTCCGCCCCTTGATCCCGCCTGGGGGCTTCGCCCGCTGGACCCCCGGTTGCTTTCCGCTTTGAGCCTTCGGCGAAAATGCTAAAACATGGAACATGCATTATTCCCGCTAATTCGTAAATGTAAATAAATTTAAAACTACGACATAAATCTTTTACTAATCCAAATTAGAAGGAATTACCTAGGTAGGTAATTTTCTGTTATGGTGCGCGTCTACATATCATAACCAAGATGGTCTCCCAAGTGACAACAAAACAAGCGGCATTGTTTACTATATCCACTTATAATATAAATAAATATAAAACTACGACATGAATAGAAGAAATAAATGCATGATTAATCGAGAGCTTTCCAACAATGGAGAACGATTTTTATCTGGTGAAAATTACAGAAGTTTCATTTCCCCAGCAACGGCTTGGTTGTACGTGAAAATCAAAAGAAAAAATTTCGTGACTCATCCGCGTAACGTTTTTCGCTAGTTAGTCCAAAGCTAAAGCATGTTCCATGGTAAAAGTGGCAAAGAACTCGAGGATCCGTCACAGAATGTCTCAAACCGGATTTCAATGAAGAAAATTTTCAAAATTTTTGAAGCCATTGCAATAGCTTCATTTTCCACAAAATTCGATAAAATAGAAAAAAAATGATAAAAATTGTTATTTTTATTCGCTATTAGATGGATTATAAACAAGTAAACTTTTACTATTCTTGAGGACCTTTATTATTTCATTTCAAAGGAATACCATTGATTACACTTTGTATGATCATTCGTGGGTTTAACTTAATACAAATCGCTACGGAGCACAAGAGTTGGATTATGCTCAGAAGCAGAACGAAGAATACTAGCGTCCCGTTGACGGTGCTGCTTTCGATGATGGTGTGTTCTGTGCAGTTTGGTTGTTGAGATGATTGATACTGATGATTGTGCTGATCATCAAACGACAGGTGCTCCATCCACTCGAAACATCGTCTAAACATAAAAACCTTTAAGGTGTTCGAGAACAGCAGGAACGCAGTCGGCCGCCACTTCGACAACCTCCCAACCACACACCCTACGTCGTCGTCGATTTCGTCGTCCAAAGCGTCGTTGACCGTCATATTGCACGATTTCAGCTGGGAGTGGTTTAAACCGAAAAGGCCGTGGAACCTGTAGCCGTGGACGACGGCGGTGGACCCGGTGTCCAGATCGGACGCGTTGTGGGCGAGACAGACGACGAACGGGACGTCCCAAGCGGACACTCGGCCGTCCGACCTCAGCAAGTCGCCCAACTCCAGAACGTCGAATTTTCTCCCCACGCACACCCCGAAACCGCTTAAAATCACAAAAACTAAGAAACGCATCCTTTCGAAAGATTTAAGAAACTAAACTCGCTTTAAGAAACTCACAATCGCTGCACCGCTATCACAATATCCCTTATTGTACACAAGATAATCACTGTGACCACAATATTCCAAGTATCTTTATAATGAACTTCTAGAATAGTTTTTCAGAGCAGATAACCGTCAGTTTTACCAAAATCCAAAATCAACATTTACTTAATAGCCTGGAATTATCTGTTGTTATGCAACAATATTCAGTCATCATTCTCGAGGCTCTCACTACTCCCCTATTTCTAATGGAGTCTCAAGTCATCCCTGAGTCGATCGCATTTATTCATATGCGATGAAGTCCATTAAGGTCGTCGGAAAAATTTTAGCATTTTTTAGACTTTTGGAGCAATGGCTCCGAAATTTATAAAATCAACATTTACGAAAATTTTTCTAACTGAAATCCGTTTTGAGGCATTTTGAAACGAATCCCAACGTTTAAGCCCCATCCATATAGACGGAGTGTACGCAAATTACAGGTCCGCCAAACTGCAGGAGTCCATTCTAGAGCTCATTTTTGATCGGAAGTTCCTCCTAGAGTTTTTTTTTTACCCTTAAATTTGGAGTAAGTAATTTAATTTTTAAGAATTCGCTTCCGAGTCTACCTATAGGTATCGGAAGCATTGATTTCACTTTCGGGAGAAAAAATTTTTTTGGTCTCCAAAATCAAAATTTTCACTCGCATTTTACGTTTTACATCATTCTGAACCACTTTCGTTCCGTGTCTGTCTGAGTGAGTGAGTGTGTGTCTGTCGTGTGTCCGCAAATCCTTGTAACAAGCTTATTTTCCACAGTTTTCATCTGATTTGGATGAAATTTTCTGGGGATGTGCGGGCTAGGGGGTAGACGGTCTCCTATCAGTTTCATCGTTCTTGACTCAATATCTCACTCTGCGCATGCGCAAACGTAAATTCTACCAAGGATTATTTTCTCACGCCCTAGTCGTCTGATCTCGCTCAAATTTGGATGATAGTTCGTCTCAAAGTCGTCTTTTATCAATTTCAACATGATTGTACCATTAATAGCTACTGCGCATGCGCAATATAAAATTCTTGAAACAAGCTTATTTTCCACAGTTTTCATCCGATCTGGATGAATTTTTCAGGAATGTGCGGGCAAGGGTGCAGATGGTCCCCAGTCAGTTTCATCGTTGTCAAATTAATACTTCACTCTGCGTATGCGCAAACGTAAATTCTATTATGCTCTATTTTTTCACGCCCTTGTCGTCCGATCTCGCTCAAATTCGGATGGTAGTTGGGGGATGACGATTTGATTTTCCCATACCAATTTCAACATGAATGTATCATTAATTGGTACTACGCATGCGCCTATGTGAAATTCTTGTAACGACCTTAATTTCCACTGGTTTCATCCGATTTCGATGAAATTGTCCGAGAATGCGCGGGTAGGTTGTAGATGGTCCCCTATCAGTTTCATTGTTGCCAAATCAATACTTCATTCTGCGCATGAGCAAACGTAAATTCGTGGGAGAGGGGGTGGTTTAGGCGTAGGAAATTCTTAAATTTTGAAAATTTTGACGAAAATTACCTCATAAGAGGGACGCATGAATTTGACGTCAACAGTTCACATTCCTCCTGTCTTTGAAACTAACTAGTCAGACAAGATCAGAAGGGGTAATCGAAAATCAGACAACAATTTAAAATTCAAAAAAATTGATTGAAATTTGCATCGTAGAAGGGGTGTACGAATCCTAAGATTTTTATACTCTTTTGAGTATCACAAGATGATATTCACTTCGTCGGACAAAATTTCAAAGGGTATAAACAAACCAGACACCCAAAAACAACAATTTGTTTAAAATGTTAAAAAACATGAGGAGAATTTAATCGTTCTCGTTTTTGGACTTCTTCGACAAACTAGGTTTGCAGATGCTTTCGAAAATCAGCCGTTATCAAACGGGATATTGATACCTATGAGAATAAGAATTGGTGCATAGCTTCAACTTAATTTATTTCATAACCATTGGTCAAAAGTCGAACAATTTTTTTCTTCTCAAGGGCACATATTTGCGTAGTGTTAAATTTGTCGGCCATTACCAAATCAAAAAAAAAAAAATCAAATCGTCATCCAACAACTACCATCCGAATTTGAGCGAGATCGGACTACTAGGGCGTGAAAAGAATGCATGTGTTTATGATTCCGAACAGATTGGTATTGGCCGACAAATTTAATTCTACGCAAATATGTACCGTTGAGGGGGAAAAAACGTCGACTTTTGACCAAAGGTTATGAAATGAAATAAGTTGTAGCTATGCACCAATCCTTATTCTCATTTCAATATCCCGTTTGAGAACGGCTGATTTTTGAACGCATCTGCAAACCTAGGTATGACGAAGAAGTCCAAAAACGTGAACGATTAAATTCTCCTTATGATTTTTGATATTTTAATCAAATTGTTGGTTTGGGTGTCTGGTTTGTTTATACCCTTTGAAATGTTGTCTGACGAAGTGAATATCATCTTTTGATACTCAGAAGAGTGAAATATCTTAGGATTTGTACATCCCTCCTAAGATGCAAATTTCAGCTAAATTTTGAATTTTAAATTGTCTAATTTTCGATTATTTACCTACCCCTTCTGATCTTGTCTGATTGGTAGTTTCAAGTTCAGGAGGGAAAATGTGAACAGTTGACGTCAAATTCATGCGTCCCTCTTATAAGGTAATTTTCGTCCAAATTTTCAAAATTTAAATATTTCCTACTCCTAAACAATTCCCCCCACGGGTTGGTTGTCAGAAAAGGGTTTTTCTTGTCCAAAGGATGAATACCTTCGATTCTAGAGGGTCAAACCTTTTCCCTAAGATGAGATAGGAAAAAGGGGGTTTGCTCCCGGTCTATAATTACAGGGATCTATGAGCGTTGAGAAAACCAACAATTTTCAAAAATTGACCTATTTTACTTTTTAGGCTGATTTATCCCCCGTTCAATCGACAAACGTTGATTTATCCCCCGTTCAATCGACGAATTTTGAATTAGCATTAGCTAGATAGGAATTTAATGTTCTCTCCAACGGTCTCCTCCGATTTGATGTTACTCACAAAATTAAGGGAGTGATGGCCGTTTCAGTGTCATAAGGCCGAAAACACGAAAAAAATTTAAAATGGAAAAAACTCAGTTTTTTTAGTGGATTAAAAAGAAATTGCTTAGAGACACTTTCGATCGGAAATTTGTTGTAGAATCGAACCCTGGCCGCTGGTGCGACCTTAATGTGTACACCCTGTGCACAGGGTGTCCCAAAAGTAAACCCCCCCTTCGCCCCTAACTTTTTCCCATAATTTTCGAGATTTGAGATAGAGATGGTAGTTACTATGAGAAAAAATGACTTCTCTTCTTGGTTCATCAGCACTAGTCTGAGAACGGAATCAGATATCGCGGTTCCGGTTTCTCCATCATGTTTAGTACTAAAACATCTTTAAAATGAAGGAGTCACTCGGCAAAAAAGAAAAAATTAAAATTACCCAGTACAGTAAGATGATTGTCTGTCACTTCAGGAGACCATGGATCGCGTTGGGGAGTGGTGTACACAGAATAACTTATCCTTTAATGTTGGTAAATGCTCTGTATCCACATTTAGTCATGTCCACAATAAAATTTAACTACTATCTCTGCCACGAGTGAGTGTGGTCCGGGACCTCGGAGTTCTACTTGATCCGGTTCTTACCTTCTGTGACCATATTGACATGATCACAAGCAGGGCAATGAGATCTCTTGGCTCCCTGAAAAGACACACGAGAGACTTCACCTATGTTTCAGCCATTGTAGGAGCTTCAGTACAAATCCCTCGTGCTTCCTGTCCTCGAGTACGCGTCAGTAGTGTGGTCTCCGCACTACAAAATTCATTTAGTCCAGTTGGAACGGGTACAGAAGCGGTTTTTACGTTATGTGGCTTATAAATTGCACATCTTTTCCGATGAGGTAAACTACGATGCACTACTGGTGACCTCCAATCTGCAATCGCTCGAGGACCGAAGAAAATGTTGGGACGTCTCTCTCTTGTATAAGCTAATAAATGGGCCTATTGATTGCCCATCACTCCTTGCACAAAACAACTTTTCAGTCCCAGAATTTTATTCCCGTTCAACCACACTATTTAAAACTACATTAAATTCTACCAACTATCTATAACATAGGCCGCTTTCTATAAACCCCCGCAATATCAACTTATTGTTAGAAAACTATTCCGACTTGAATTTCTTCACGAGTCCCGTTTCAGAAATCATATATTTAGCTCCCTTTAATTATTATTTTTTCCTACGATTTACACCTTGTGATTAGTACTGTGCTCTGGAAGACAACTGTATTATGATATTTCTTCTGATTTGTGTTATATACTCGGCGCTTCGCGCCTCTAGGGGGGGCTTCGCCCCCCTGGGCCCTCCTAATCTATACTCGGCGCTTCGCGCCTCGCCGGATCTTTTCTCTTTTCTACTGCGTAGAAAACGAGGATAATTCGCTATGCAATTCTTAGCCTGAATCAACTTAGTTTTGGAATGTAGCCAGGTACGTAAGGAGAGGGAAATTGGTAGCTTGAAATGTGAACATTTATCACATGAATCAAGCGCTTTCCAACGAGTGGCGAACGATTGTGTGCGATGAAAACTGCGGAAGTTTCATTCCCCTAACAACGGCTGGATTGTACGTGAAAAACACTGAAATTGTGACACAACTACTCGGTTGTACGTGAAAATCATCGTTAATTTCGTCACGGACGTTACATAAAAAATTATTGGGGGTCGGCCTAAGAATTGCATAGCAATTAATTATATTCTGTATTCTGTATGATCTGTAATTTCAATAAATAAATAAAGATAAACAGTACGAATCTGCAGTTTGGAACGGTGCTCCTTTGTGATATCTAGAATTCACTATAAGTGCACACTGATCAGCTGAGGGGCCTCTTAGCCTAATCTGTTTCGACTTATGATGCTGAAACCTGAAACGTAGCTCCTTTTGGACATCTAGATTACTATATTACAAAGTATGAAGGAACACTGATCATGCTGAAATTAAGATGGAGCTCCTTTGGGAAACCTCAACAACAATTACGAGGTACGGAGGCGCACTGATTAGCTGTGGGGCCTCTGAGGCTAATTTCTTTATATATATTGAGAATAATTTCTAATTTATTTACATTTACGAATTAGCGAGAAGAAAGCATGTTCCATGTTTTAGCATTTTAGCCGAAGGCTCAAATCGGGTAGCAAACGGGGGGTCCAGAGGGGCGAAGCCCCCCTGGTGGCTCGAAGGGCCGTTCTTTTTTTTCTTTTCAATTTAAGCCACTGGACTTTTTTTTTCAACTTGCAGTGCTGGACTAAAAATTTTCTTTTTTTTACATTTTTTAAAAAATTTCCGACATTTACTATAAACCGTAAAATTGCGGGGTCCTGAACCTGGTGTGAACCCTTTTGGTGTGGGCGGGGACGAATAGCCAAGCGCGCGCGCGATAGCGCTTAGCGTATAGCCAAGTTTTTATCATTTACTGAATATGGCGCTTAATAATACATCATTACCTAATAAACTTTTGTCTAATAATTTGCAAAGTGTCGATTTCAATTTTAAATGTTGTTCTATTTTGAAGGTTTTCTTTGATGAAATGTTGCTGATGGGAACACGATATTTCCACTTAATTGCGTTTATGGAAATGAATCTTTTTTTTTTCCATTCTTGGGGCGACATAGAATTCAAATAATTCTATAATTGAGTAGGTACACACTTATCTTCTAAGAACGGACGAAACAACAGTATGGTGATTAGGGCAGGCCATGTTTGATTGAGGTTACAAGATCGGTAATGAATGTATTTATTCACATATTAATAAACATTAAATGGCTCTTACAAAAATCTTGAGTGTTTGTCATATAATTCGATCTGTATCATCCACACCGATGTTTTTCGTCTTCAAGTTCCACAAGAACAGAGCCCAACACACGAGTTGAACCACACATATCGATACAACGACCATTAGGCTGATGTCTTTACTTCTGGTGTAAGTGTAAATGATACAGGACTTCGATTCGTTATCAGCATCAGCAGGATGGGTTTGTTTGGGTGTGTTTTCGAACGAAGGTAAACCTACCAACCACGTGAAACAGATGTGTTGATTCCATTGATTGTTGGATAGTTGAAGCAACCTGCCGGTCCATCCTACACTCCTGTACTTTACGAGATCCTTCAAGCAGTGGAAATCGTCGCTGATGTCTTCGTCTTGAAGATCTCTGGGTAACAAGCCGCAGCTTGACAATTTGCCGTCAGGAATGCGGAATATCCCGTAGTAAATGGTGCCGTTTTTATATGTCTCCACAGGCGGATTCGTCTCCAGCCCTGACATCTCATGGGCGTAACATGTGAACGCCGGGACGTCCCAATCAGCGACGCCTAACGACATCAGAATGTTCGCAAAATCCACCGGTTCAATGGTCACAGCTTCTGTCCTTCCCACCAGAACAAACATCGTCACAAACAACCGACTCAGCTGACATACCTCCGAAACTCTCATATTTCTTATTCTACCGCGAGCCTCCAACTGACAAGCCTCATGATTTCACCGAACGACAGATCATATTTAGACAATCTCGCGTCAGTCGATAAGATATAAGAAAATGCCGTATTTCCACTGCCTTTCATGACGAACACGTAAACACTAAGATTATCTAATTTCTAATGTCAACTTGACTTTGAAGCAGTCCATGATAGCGACAAGAAATTCTCAATTCGTGTCGATAAGAAAAGTTCTAGTCATGCAGGATGACTTATGGAGCGAATTTTCGTAAATTAATATATCATAATATTTTCCTTGGTTTGAAATTTAAGCACTTGGAGAGCAAAGAAATTGTTAACTACCAACTTAAAGGCAAAAAACTAGTTCTCAATAATATTCTGCGAGTCAAACAAGATTCTAGATTTTTGAGCTTTTTTTTGTGTGTAGTTTTCATCGATTTTCCAGCAAATATCAATAAAATTTAGGTATATTTTTTAGTAGAATTTTTGCAAATTTTTTTTTATGTTTCAGTTTAAAATTTAAATTTAACATTTTTGGCCGTTTTTAGCCATTTTCAGTGATTTTTTTGAAATGTCACCAACTTAATGTGCTCAAAAAGTGCTGGCCAACAAAATCAACCTTTCGTTTGGAAACCTTGATTTTTTTGGCCCAAGAACGGAATTTTTATCTCAATCCTAAGAAGAGTTATCGTCTGGAATGACATAACTCTAGGATTCATTTCAAAATGCCTAAAAACGGATTTCAATAAAGAAATTTTTCGAAAATTTTTATTTTAAATTTTTTGGGGCAAATGCAATAGCTTCATTTCCTACGACAACTCGCAAAGAGTAGTTGCTCCCTTCCGCATTATTGGTTCTTTGGAATCAGGGCAATATTGGCCATTTATTTCACCATTTGTTTCTCCATCATTTTGAATGGCCGATTTTTAACCTACGTCCGTTCACCTGTAAACTTGTTATTTTCCAGTATTGTGAGTTGACAATTTTTCGGAGTGTAATATGTGGGAACCATCTGCTGAAGAATACAGACAAAAAAGAAGCATTCAGCGTAGAAGACGCCAAAGATTTTTTCGGCCACGAATAAACACTCATTTCGTGGGTGTTTTTGAGTTTAACGAGAGAATTAGGATGTCTTCCGAGACCCTTCAAAGATTCAAATGCTGCGTGACCCTGTGCAATTTTTCCTGATCGGGTATTGAGGATCTCCCCATCATTGAAGAACAAAGTGAAGTGTGAAGATCATCTCGAAGTTACTGATGACATTCCTACAAGTAGCATTAAGACTTGATGAACTGATTGATCATTTCCGCTGAATGGAGGAGAAAAATCCGTTTATGCCAGCCATCAGAATAAGTTGAAATCAAATACACACTTTCTCCACTTTTCAGTTTATAATTTGTCTGCCTTCCAATCATTACACATTGTAATTTACGATAAACATCCTATCGTGTATTTAACACCGTTTTTATATTATGATTCGCTGATAAAACATCAATTTCGACATCCCGCTTACGTTGTTCATTTCGTTTGTCCCCACATGCTATTTTTTTCTTTTCTGCTACACTTGTAAACTTCGCTTCTACAAATGTAATTTACTTGTACTTGTACTCTTTGTTTTGATGAAACACTTGTTCTAGTTTACTGTGCATTACAAGTACCTATGCTTGTTAACTTGTACACTTGTAACTTGTTGTTTTATAAAATAGGCCCCAGGAGTGTTGCCGCTCAAAGAAAAAGATGAAATTGGGCCAGGAGATTTTTGGTTTTCGCTTATAACAAATCAGTTTTAAAAGATTTGCAATTTTGTTAGTTCTCATCCCACAAAAATCATTCGCTCCTTGATGGAAAGTTCTCAATTCATCGCGAAATCGCATGCTCCCCCTAATCTGTTGTAGCGATGAGAAATTCCGCCTTGTTGAATGATAATGCTTTGCGAACGCAATGAAGATTTAGAACGCCTGAGCGGAAGGACGTGTCTAAGCGACATCTCTGAGGAGAATTAGTAAGAAAACTTGTGAGTGATAGGTCTTTAAGGGCGGAATTCATAGACAAAGCCTGAGTGTGTGTGTTCACTCGTACTCACCTAAATGGAGGGTCACCCTCCACTCACCAGTTCCAATTCATAGTTGAGTAGGATGGTTCACTCAACAGTTAGGGGCACCCTCAGATCACATGAGTTTAACAATGCACTCAGGGGACACTCAACACTTTTTCAACATAAGTTGGCAGAACTGACAGTATGTACGGGAAAATTCCCTCTCACATTCCGCACTGATCAATAACAGTTCTCAAAGGTTACACTTTTCTTTGTGATTTTGCTTTTTAAGCTATTATCCTTGTTCCTTGGGGAGACAGGACATAGGCCTTATCAGACAAAAACCAAAGTTTCCTCCCGCCTGGATCGGGGCAGCCATAAGTTGAAGTGAATCCTTGATGCTCGTTTGTTGAAGTGCTGATAATTTGTTTATTATCCTAATGATTTTTAGTATTGAATTATATATAGAGTTGTGACGAAAAATCAGTGAAAAAATGAGAAAACAATGATTCGCCAGTTAGTTTAAAAAACAGATATATGTAGTTGAAAATAAGAAGAGTTATGGTATAATGAGACTGTTGGACAAAAAGAAGACGTGAGGTTTTGGAAGAGCTTCAAGCAATCAAATTTTCTTGGAATTCGCATTGATTGTACATCCTGATGAATGGAAGGTCCTTCATCCACCAACTCATTCCACAAACCAAGATGAATCAGAAAACCATGCTCTTCAAACTTGGTATGTAGGGATCGCATGAAATCAAAGAGCGACCAGCACTTTTAGCTGTGGTGGTTATAAATCCTTTTCATTTATTTTAGGCTCCTTCAGGTTCGTAGTTGCCCATGACTGTCTCTTTCCCGAATAGGAATAGTTTGCGAAATATTTCGTTGTTGATTGTATAACACTCAAATGGGATCTGTTGGTCACATCAAACATGTACTTAACTACTGTTTAGGAACAGCCTACCTACTCTTATGTACTCTACTCTTATCGGACGCAGGTTGTGGCGATTGGGGATTGTTTCAGTAGCGTAGCTAGTAATGAATATGGAGTTATTCAAGGTAGTACTCTTGTACCAATTTTATTTTTGATTTATATCAACATGCTGCCTTCTATCACTGGATTGTGTAATTTCTTTATATTCGCGGATGATACCGCTCTTTTGGTGTCTGGAAAAGATTGGGATGAGGTACTTTCCAAGGCGGATGTCTGCTTGTCAATTTTGTCGGATTGGACGGTGAATAATTTGCTAACTCTGAATGTAAAAAAAAGAAATACTTGTTAATAGGTAACACAGCCGATATGTCGATGCTGCAGGTGGAACACAATTTTCGTATACCTACATAATTGCATGGGGAGTTGCTCATGTGATTCTATTGAGAGAGTCCGTGAACACAAATAGTTAGGAATCATATTAGATGATCAACTGTCGTGGAAGGGGCACCTCTCATATTTAGTCGAGAAATTGAAAAAATTTATTCATATTTTTTATAATCTGCGGTCTGTATTATCCCATAAACACCTAAAGACTGTCTACGAAAGTTTGGTGCAATCTGTTATGCAGCATGGCATAGTGTCATGGGCTGGTACTTATGTGTCAACTCTGAGGCAGCTTGCCACTTTACGAAAATGTATCCTTAAAATATGCCTAAACAAGCTGAAATCTTTCAGTTCAGTAGAAATATTTAATCTTAGCAAAAACTTTTCCATCAGACAGCTGTACGTTAAGAATTTGCTATTGTACTACTACAAGCATCCGGTAATAATTGCTCCTTCTGATGCTGCCCATTCATATCCGACTAGATTTCGTCTGGAAGGCAATGTTGTTAATTTGCGTCCCAACTCAACTCTTTTTACTAAAAGTCCTCTCTATAATTTATCCGCATTACATAAATCTTTGCCAGCGGATATGAAGTCGCCATCCCTTTTTAGAAGAGACGCATACAAAAGGCTCATTTACACCTGGCTAATTTCAGTAGGGTATGCCGGTCTGGATAGGATTTTGGTCAGCATTTATGTTTAATATAAAGGGATAATGTGCAATAATTGGCCTTGCACTTGGAAATACAATAAAATGAATATTTATGTAAATATAAGAATACATTTTATATAACTTTGTGTATTTAAGCTAGTAGTATTATTTAATAAGATTATAAATTAAGATCTAATTAATTAATCTAAGGTAATTTTGGTTCGCGAACTACTGTCATGTTGTCGAGTCGCGACACCTGTCAGCGCCACGGGCTTGCCCACTGCTGACAGTAGGTTGACATTTTCATTGGGAGGTACATTTGTTTTTCTTTTGCCTTTTTGTAAAATAAACCTTATATCTATCTATCTATCTTATGTGTGCGTACTCTTATGAAGTTTTTGAATAAACTCCGAACTAAATAAACGATGTATATTCTTATTGTATATATATATATATATATATATATATATATATATATATATATATATATATATATATATATATATATATATTATTGGATTAGTATCTTATAAATACCTAAATTTAGAACTAGGTACGACATAAATATTTTACTAATTGAAATTAGAAGGAAGTACCTAGGTAGGTAATTTTCTGTTATGGTGCGCGTCTACAGTTACTAAAACCAAGATTAACTTCTCAACCAAGAGAGAACAAAACAAGCGGCATTGTTTACTATATCAATTTATAATATAAATAAATATATAACTAAGACATAAATAGAAGAACAAGTACGAAAGAAATGCGTGAAAAATCGAGAGCTTTCCAACGAATGGAGAACGATTTTTGTCCGATGAAAACTAAAAAACTTTAATTTCCCTAGCAACGTTATACGTGAAAATCATAAGAAAACATTTCGCGACACATCGCCATCTCCCGACCGAGTCTCCCGAAAAACGTGACACTTTTCGCCAGTTAGCTCATGGCTAAAGCATGTTCCACGCTAACATTATAATTATGTCATTTACAGCAAGAAGTGATGTACCGTGGCCTTGGTCTCAATATTAATATTAATTTTAGATTAAATTCACTCTAGGAAATCGAAATTCGGAAGCGAAACTCCCTGAGACATCAAGCTTCGAGTAAACTCAGGGGCCTTTCTCGATCAGCTGAGTGAGCTTAATTCTCTCCGGTTTACTCTTGGAAGCTCAAATTCGGTAGGGAGATTATCGGGGACATTATGAAACGAATGAATTAATGGGCTTTATTTCGATCAGCTGACTCAGCCAAATTATCTCCTATTCAACTGATGAATGTGATGAATGTGAAATTCGATAGGGAGCTTCCCTAGGGTATTGAGGCATAAACAAAATTAGGAGTTATATCCTGATCAGCTATGTGAGTTAAATGCTCCAACATGAGTTCTCCTGTTCACCATAGGAAATTTAAGTGTAAAGTGAGCGTCTCTCGGACAGCAAAAGTCTAATAAAATGACTGACTCCATCCTGAGCAGCCCATACATCATCTGATACCCTTTGTATTGACCTTTGTGGAAAGCTCTCCAAGTTTTTTAGCTGATGTAATTAAATAGAATAGATCATCGCGCACATCATAGATCACAGATCATCACACCAAAGAGAGATATCGGCTTTGTAAAACTAATAATGTTCATCATACATATCCTAGATATTATTTTTCGTATATAAAGTAGGCACCTACCTACCTACTAATGTGTGTACATATATACCTTGTTACAATAAATATTATTTCAAGAGATTTATGTGAAGCAAAAATGGTGCAGTTCCATCATGAAACATCACAAAGTGTTAGACCCCATTTTGTGAGAAGTGTGTACATACCTTCCCTGTGTCGGCATCTATGGCCAGGACCCTGGCATCATTGAGCTTGACTGGTGCCCTCAGCGTATCGATGTACCCCGAGTCGAGAACCCACAGCAGACCTCTGGAGTCCAGATGGATGTCGACAGCGTTGCCGATGACACCCTGAGCGTGCGTCGACCTGAAAAGAAAAAGAGTTGCAAAGAAGATTCTATTCTAATAGATCCTGAGATATTTGTATGTTCGTAATTCGTCGGGTGGCTGGTAAAAGTGACCAAGTGCATTTGGCAACATTTTGCAGGGCAGCTTGACACAGTTTTTCATCATATTGACTCGAACTAAATCACTCGCGACGAAGTAGTGGAAACCCGTTGCAAAACGGAAGTTAGTGGAAAACGTTGTCTATTTCCACGAAAAAATGAAGAGTTACAATGTTAAATCGATTCCGACGGTTAGGTCATCATCAGTAACAAACAATAACTGAACACACATTAGAAAGGACACAGCTTATATAATAATAATAATAATAATAATAATAAGCCACAGGTGAAAGGAAATTGAATCCCATTGGCCGAGAGAAAGGAAAGGGGGCTGGAGGTACAACCAATTAAGTGCAAGAAAAGTGAATGGGGATTACAACTAATCAGATGAAGTGAAAGGAGGGGAAGAATTACTGGTTTCAACAGTTTGAAGGGATAATTCCAAGCTTTATAGAAATGGACTTATCATAGGTGAAATATATTCAGGGAAAGGGAATATATTGAGGTGAAATATATAAAGTTACAGATCTGGTAAATGTTTAAATCAGGATATTCCTCAATATTTTCCACCTCTGATGAGTCCATTACTAAAATCTTGTAATTATCCCTTAAAAATGTTGAAACCAGTAATTCTTACTCTCCTTTCACTTCATCTGATTAGTTATAATCCCTTTTCACTTTGCTTGCACTTAATTGGTTGTACCTCCAGCCCCCTTTCCTTTCTCTAGGAAAATGGTATTCAATTTCCCTTCACCTGTGACCATATAAGCTGTGTCCATTCTAATGTGTGTTCAGTTATTGTTTGTTACTGATGATGGCCTAACCGTCGGAATCGATTTAACATTATAACTCTTTATTTTTTCGTGGAAATAGACAACGTAATTCACTAACTTCCGTTTTCATATTGACTGGTGCAAAATGCGGATTGCAAACCTAATATTAGTTCGAACCGAAACGTGTCATTTATCGGACTCCGAAATACCTTACCTGAATGAAACACAGTCAAAACAGTGGATAAAATACCGCTTTACCAAGTATTTTCAGGTTTTTGATGAGGATAGTCATTTCACAACTTTTACCTGAATGGAGACAGGAACCATTTGAACATGACCAATGCCAGTTTACTACTAAATTAAAGATGATAACCTTCATTTTCAGGTCTAAAACCATTCTAGGATCGTTCTCCTAGAAATAACAGCCTATAAACAATAAAATATTCCACTGAAATGCTCCAAAACCTCTAGTGAACCATTTGATTATGTTTACCTGAACAACTTCATCTGAACCTAGCAGTTAATAACTATCGTGAATTAGATCAAATTTGTTTTAAAATCTTAATTGATAATCACTTTAGGTTAGAAAAAATGAATTATACGTTTGTTTAGTTTCCATTATACGTTTTTTGAGATCTTCAAAAATAAAATAAATGGCTAGTCCAGTAAATTATATACACCCTGTATATTTGAGGAATAAATAAAACGGGAATACTGACCTGTCTGGGAAAGGTCTGAGAACACCATCCGTGTCCTTGGCCAGACTGAAGCCTCCGCTGGTGTAGCGAGGCAGCGCCAGAAACGAGGAGGTGCCGTACGGCTGGACTCGAGTCGGGAGGTAAAGGTACGGCCTGCGGGTCCACGAAATAATCAACATTAATTTATTTTATTTCAATATCAAATCAAAAATATTCATTGGCTATAAACCACAAGTCATAAATAATGCAGGGTGTACACTAAAGCGTTCAATAGTATTGTAGGGAAACCACAACTATTATAAATATGCAACAAAGGTGTACTAACTTGGGTTTTCGAAAGTATTTTAGGGAATCCTAGGGTATTCAAAAATGTATGAGGGTATCCTAGAGTGTCTTCAATCTAAACAACTATTGACGATGTCTTTAAAATCCCAGAGTGCAATAAAGTGAACCTAAACTAAAGCGTTTTGGGTTTCTCGAGGGTTGGTCAGTAAAAAGTCTATATTCAAGGCCGACGTTTCGAAATATTTATTTTTCATCTTCAAGGCTTGGAAAACTGTATTTGGACGCTTATTTCATATCAATACTCGTCATAGAGCTTTAGTAGGTAGCTATCTACTTAAACAACATCTTTGGGTATACTGAGAAAAAACTTTGGGGTATACTGAGAAAACATTATTCAAGTTATACTGAACAGAGACGAAAATTGAAGTTATAAGAGGTGTATAACAGCAAATACGGACGAAAATACTATCCACGAATATTGATATGAAATAAGCGTCCAAATACAGTTTTCCAAGCCTTGAAGATGAAATATAAATATTTTGAAACGTCGGCCTTAAATATAGACTTTTTACTGACCAACCCTCGAGAAACCCGAAACGCATTAGTTTAGGTTCACTTTATTGCACTCTGTGATTTTAAAGACATTGTCAATAGTTGTTTAAACTATTAAGGGCGTTAAAGAGCATCGTGAAGATTCCATGGGTACGCTGATGTGTTCTAAAAATGTCAAGGTATCCTAGGGTCTCAATCCAATGATCTATTACATATTGGCAATACCTTTACAATCCCAGAGTGCACTAAAGTGTACTAGAGCAAGTACCTGTTAAGGGCGTTAAAGAGCAAAGTGGAGAGTCCAAGGGTATTCTAAAATGTCTGGGTATCCTAGAGTTCCTTCTATCCGACGCACTATTGGCAATGCCTATAAATCCCAGAGTGCAATAAAGTGAACTTACTAGAGCGTTCAGTTGTATTGTAGGTAATCTAAATGGGTATATAAAATATTTCAGGGTATCTTAGGAAGTATACTATTCATTAACCTACTAAGCCCAATAGACCCCAAATGGCATAAGGACCTATTGAAGGACCTACATTTTGGTGTTCTGTCAAGGTTTTCTAAGGTGTGTTATATTCAATGAATTATTGGCAATGCCAATGAAATCCCTAAGTGCAATATAGTGATAGTGAACCAATTAGGACGTTCAAAGGTTCTGAAAGGTATCCTGGGGTATTCTAAAGTGTATTAGGGTATCTCAGGGTGTAATGATACAATCATGTTGAAATTGATATAAGAAGATCAAATTGTCAACCCCTTACTACGAGTGTCATCCAAATTTGAGCGAAAACGGACGACTACATCGTGAAAAAATGATGCTTGGTAGAATTTACGTTTGCGCATGCGTAGAGGAGGTATTGAGTCAAGAACGATGAAACTGATCGGGGACACCCCCAGCCCGCACATCCCCTGACAATTTCATCCAAATTGGATGAAAATTGTGGAAAATAAGCTTGTTACAAGGATTTGGGGACACCCGACAGTCACACAGACAGACAGAAAGACACGGAACCAAAGTTGTTCAGAATGGTCTAAAACGTAAAATGCGCGTGGAAATTTTGATTTTGGAGGCCAAACAATTTTTTCTCCCGAAAGTGAAAACAATGCTTCCGCTACCTTCAGGTAGACTCGGAAGCAATAAAATAATAAAAAATGTATAATATGAAAATGCATATACCAATAACTGTGCATGCATGGTCTATGACCGTTTGGTGTTTTAATTAGTATTTTTAGTCTGCTGATCATAGTTTTTTGCACTATACCACCTGGCAACCCTAGTGGGGGGAGTGGAAGGGAGCAGTCTTTAATTTCACGCATCGTAGCTTTTCTGTCGACCTACAATATAAGAAGAATTGTTTTCACTTTCACGAAGGCAAATTTGTTTTCCGCCACAATGGACACTCTGTAATGTCAAAATTTTGACATGCGGATAGATTTTGATCTTGGGCCATTATTTGAAAATATGAAAAATAATCGTGAGGATGGAAAGCTGTTACATGCACGAATCAATGAATAAATAGCTTTCATACATCTACTACAAAACTATTTCGCACCAATATAATTTTTATCAAGTTATAGGTACGACTTTAAATGCTCTACAATAAGTTAATCTGTGGGTGTTTCAGTGTTCGGATACGTCGAACGTTTGATTTCTGACAGACGTGAAGTCAAAGTTATAAACTTTCCTATTACTGCTTAACAAAGGTATAAGAAGAGGTAATTGGAGATGATAGGTATAGAAAATACTAAAACAATTCTGCATGAAGTCCATACAAAGTGGCGAAAACGGGCGTTGAATTGGCATTTAGAAATACCTACAGAACTAGTCCAGTCAAAGGGAATTCTAAAGTGGCTGGGTATCCAAGAGTGTCTTCTACCCGACGCACTGTTGGCAATGCCAATAAATACCACAGTGCAGTAAAGTGAACCTACTAGAGCGTTCATTAGTATTGTAGAGAATCCATGATTATGATAAAATGTTTTAGCGTGTCTTAGAAAGTATACTAAAGAACGTTTTGGACGCTTTCCTCTTACGTTATCGTGAAACACCACATGCAACAGCTGTTAAGAGTCCCGCAGAGCTACTTTTCAAAAGCCCTTTCGTGATGGGCTTCCTGCCAACCATAGGAATAACAGAATGTGACCCTGAGCTAGAGACCACTGATACCATCAACAACGGAAAACAGGCAGCATATGCAAACCTTAAACGCGGAACTCAACCACACAACATTGTTGAGGGTGACACTGTTTTACTGAAACAGAACCAAAGAAACAAGTTCACCCCAGCTTATGACCCAACGCCCATGAAAATCGTTTCTGAGAATGGCAATCAGCTGACTGCTGAGAGCCCGGGGCTCGAATTAATTCCAAATTGGTCTTTCTTCAAGAAAATTCCTGTGGGGAAGTTGGGTCAGCCTTTGTCAGCCCCGCTTGAAAGTCCTTCAGACTCTACTGTGGGGCCATCTTCGTCAGAGAAGACTGACCAGTTACGTGAGTTTTGTGAGCCCTCAGTTCAGCAGCACATGCAGATTGCCGACCCAGTGGCTTCATCAGAACCTCGTCGCTCCAAACCAAGCTTCCAAGCCGCTTCAAGGACTTTGTCTTGCCCCCTTGAGGAGGGATGTGGTGTCTACGGTATCCGCCATGGCTGATGAGACTTCTCAACTCATTAGAAATATAATAATCATAACAACATTAATAAAATCAATCACCGTGGTTAACAAAATAATATTAAACGTTTACCTGGATACCGAATGAAAAACTTTCTGAATGCTATTATTATATGTACCTATTGAGAGATATTATACTTTACTGGTGTTAGTGATAATCCGTGTTTTTCACCCTTCACTACATTCATTAACCAACAAAGCCTAAGAGACCCCAGAAGGGCGTAAGGACCTATTGGGGGCGTTAGAGGGCATCATGAAGATTTCAAGGGTACATTGTGGTGTTGTAAAATGTTGAGATATACTAGGGTGTGTTACATCCAATGAACTATTGGCAATCCCAAGGAAATCCCTGAGTGCACTATAGTGATAGTGAACCTACTAGGACGTTCAAAGGTTCTGTAGGTTATCCTAGTGTATTCTAAAACGCCAGGATACCTGTGGGTTTTCTTTATCCACTGACCTAATTGAAGGCGCCCATGAAACCTAACAGAGCCCTATGATGTAACTACTTGGACGCTCAAAGTTACTGTAGAACGTTGTATGGTATTGTAAAATGTTGGGGCATCCAAGGGTGCTCTATATCAACTAACCTATTGACGAAGCCCATGAAATCCTAGAGGTGGCCCTAAGATGTAACTAAGAACTTACCTAAGTACGTTCAAAGTTACCTACTGAAGGGTATCCTAAGATATTCTAAAATGTCTTAGGATATCTTAGGGTGTTTTCTATCCACCGACCTTTAACGACGCCCATGAAATCCCAGAGGTGTCTGAAGGTGTACTTTCTGGGGTGTTCAAAGGTACCTACTGAAGGGTATCCTAGGGTATTCTAAAATGTCTTTGGGTATCTTAGGGTGTTTTTATCCACTGACCTAATTGATGGCGCCCATGAAACCTCAAAGAGCCCAATGGTGTAAGTACTAGGACGCTCAAAGTTACTGTAGAACATTGTAGGGTATTCTAAAAAGATTTAGGGTATCTTTGGGTGTTTTCTATCCACGGACCTATTGACGACGCATTGAATCCCAGATCTGGCCCCAAGGTGTACCTTCTGGGGCTTTCAAAACTACCGAAGTGTATCCAAGGGTATTCTAAAATGTCTTTATCCTGGGGTATACTAGGGTGTCTTAGGAAGTTTTCTATCCACTGACCTATTAACGGCGTCCATGAAACTCCAGATGTGGCCCTGAGGTATAACCTTCTGGGGCGTTCAAAGGTGCCTACTGAAGGGTATCCTAAGGCATTCTAGAATGTCTTACGGCATCTAGTGTTTTTTCTATCCACTGACTTAATTGATGGCGTCTATGAAATACAAGATGTGTCCCCATGTGTACCTTCTTGGGCGTACAAAAGTGCCTACTGAAGGGTATCCTAAGGCATTCTAAAATGTCTTAGGGTATCTTAGGGTGTTTTCTATCCACCGACCTATTGGCGAAGCCCATGTAATCCCGGAGGTGACCCCAAAGTGAACTTTCTTGGATGTTCAAAGGTACCTACTGAAGGGTATCCTAGGTTATTGTAAAATGTCTTAGGGTATCTTAGGGTGTTTTCCATCCACTGACCTATTAACGAAGCCCAGGAAATCCTCTAGGTGGTCATAAGGTGTACCTTCTAGGGTGTTCAAAAGTACCTACTGAAGGGTATCCTAGGGTATTCTAAAATGTCTTAGGGTACCTTAGTGTGTTTTCTATCCACTGAACTATTGGTGAAGCCTATGTAATCCCAGAGGTGACCCCAAGGTGTACTTTCTTGGGTGTTCAAAGGTACCTACTGAAGGGTATCCTAAGTTATTGTAAAATGTCTTAGGGTGTTTTCCATCCACTGACCTATTAACGAAGCCCAGGAAATCCTCTAGGTGGTTATAAGGTGTACCATCTAGGGTGTTCAAAAGTATCTACTGAAGGGTATCCTAGGGTATTCTAAAATGTCTTAGGGTACTTTAGTGTGTTTTCTATCCACTGACCTATTGACGACGTCCATGAGACCCCATAGCGTGGCCCCGACGAGGAGGAGGCAGCCCCCAATGCAAGCAGCCGTCCTGTACATGACAACTGACTATTCTGTCAGTTCGAGCGGTTCGCTATATAATCTCGGTAATATTTGCGCCTTCATCACGTCCCAGGTTCCCCGTTCCTGTTTAATCCGCCTTCCTATTGTTTATTGCCCTCTTTCGGAGCGGAAGGATAAGGAGAGGAGACGAATCCAGGAAATGGAACATCGCGGAGACCCTCGTCACGTCAACTTCACCAACACATGTGAAAACCCGTTGGAAATGGATTAATCATGTGTCATTGTTGGACATCATCTTATCGTCGAATTCGAATAAGATTGTAATCGCGATAATAATTCGTTGATTCTGAGTCAACTGTGACTATATTCGTATTCGTGTAATCGTATTCGTCTATCGGCGATTACACGAATACAACCCATAAAAATGCGTCATGGTCATCAATTTCAATAGTGTGTCCCTCCAATAGGGACGTCGAATTGAAATAGATTTGAGACAAATAGGCTGGGCTCCAATCGTTGAATTCGCTTTAAGGACGTCCCTCTGAAGCTAGGTAATATTAGCAAGGCTTCGCATATCATTGGAGGGACGCCGTATTGAAATTGATGACCGTGACGCATTTTTATGGGTTGTATTCTTGTAATCGCCGACAGACGAATACGATTACATGAATACGAATATACTCGCAGTTGACTCAGAATCAACGAATAATTATCCCGATTACAATCGTATTCGTATTTGACGATAAGATTATGCCCAAGACTGTCGTGTGTGAGTTTGTATTGAACACAGTTTTCATAACACAAAAGAAATGATAAAAAAATAATTATCATAAATAAAAATACACGACATGCAACAGATAAATTTTTTTGTAGAATTTGGTGTATTGACAATTATTAAAAGTCATGCTGAATGATCGAATGAGCGAATTTTCATAAATTATCGTACTATATTTGTTACATGATTTTGAAAATTTAGGACTTTGAGTGAAGAGAAATGATTAATTTATTATCAATAGTATGGCAAAAAAACTCGTTTTAAATAACGAGTTTTCAACTTTTTCGCCGTTTTTTACCGATTTTAAAGGACATTTTAATGAAATTCAAGTACATTTTCCAACTCAATTTCGTACAGCAATTTTAAATTCTTTATTTTATTGGTAATAAACTCTATATGAGCAATAGTCTGCAGAAAAGAACAAATTAATATAACAAATTTTAGCCGTTTTTTGGTTTCGGTGATTTTTTCGGAAATCTTTTTTTTTTTTCAAATTGGACCTATTTATTGTACTCAAAAAATGCTGGCAAACGAATTCGTCCTTTCGTTTGGAAACCTTTCTTTTTGAACTCAAATTTCTCCACTTTCCCTCATTTTATTCTAACTTTTGACCTCTTTTTCGGAATCAGCGTTAAATTTTCTATAAGCGTGATGAACTTTTATTCAGGGAAATTCCCATCTACAGACCATTACAGCCGCTCAAACATAGACGATTTTGAAAAATGAAATTTCTGAAAATCTTAAACTTTACTACTCTTCAAAAAAAATCCTGGAAACTGGCCAATCTCATGAAAACTGCTCCATCCAATACTCTTTCTAACGGTATAGTCAATTTTACTTTTACTTTGTTATTTAGGGGAGAAAATTATATTTTTATTTTGAAAAATGCGGGTTTCTCAATGAAATCGTTGGTTTTCTCGAAAAATGACCCTCCATGAACCTGCAAGTATGAGGTCGGTTTCTACCTATTTGTTCACGCTGGATCGAATGGGATCGCTTGCAGATCTCCCCAACTACGTTATAACTGAGTTTTACAGTTTAATTAACTAGTTTTACCCCATAACACACATACACTTGAGCGTAACAAACTAAAAATTTGTGAGTTTAAGTGTAAAACTCGGTTATAACGGAGTTGGAGAGATCTGCGAATGTTACCATTCCATTCAGCGTGGAAAAATACGTAGAGACCGACAAACTGACTTCATACTCGCAGGTTCATGGAGGGTCATTTTTCGAGAAAACAGACGATTTCATTGAAAAAACCGCATTTTTCAACATTAAAACATGATTTTCTCCCCTAAATAACAAAGCAAAAGTAAATTGGACTATACCGTTGGAAAGAGTATTAAATGAAGTAGTTTTCATAAGATTTTCCAGTTTCCAGGATTCATTTTGAAAAAGTAGTAAAGTTTCAAAGATTTTCTGAAATTTAATTTATTCAAAATCGTCAATGTTTGAGCTGATGTCAAGGTCTTCAGATGGTACTTTCTAAGAACCCAATTACACTATTCTTATAGGAAATTTAACGCTGATTCCAAAAAAGACTTTAAGAATTTAAAATTGAATGATGCAAAGTAGAGAAATTTGAGTTTAAAAGGAAAAAACACCGTTTTCCTGAAAAATCTTTTAAATAATCATATCTTGAGTACGGACTGGGAAGCAGTTGGTAAATTTGCAGTTGGCGGTATTTTACTACATTTTTGATGCTGACTAACACAAAAAAATGTTCGTAACTTATCCGGTTCCACCCTGTATATTTATATTTATATATATATATATATGTCATAAAACGGATTTCAATGAAAAAAAAAAAAAAAAATGTTCGAATTTTTGAAAATTTATATTTTAAAATTTTTGGAGCCATTGTCAAAAGCTTTCTACGAAAATTTGCTAAACACACACACACAATCACACATATTTAAATTCTGATCTATGTGTAGACACCGAACTGGCGTTCCTATACGATTTCTAGTCGAGTAGTCAAGGAAAGTTTGTCAAGATCTTCCAAGGGCGGCCGGTCGAATTCCCGTCATGTGGAGTGGCCTTCGTATTGGTACTTACTATACAGCGAAGTTATTACATCGTTTCGTTTCGTTCCACAATATCGGAGAGTACCTGAAACGTCATAAAACAAGAAATACTCGTTTTATAGCTGGCGAACATGCATACATCAGGTTCGAGAAAGTGTTGGGATAGTAAAACAGCGCGGTCGTTTTGCAGTCTTAGCTCACCGACAACTTACCGTCTCTACTGACCAGTGGAAGACAGACAGACAGACAGACGGACGGAGAGAGAGGGAGTGGGAGGGGGAGATTCAGATTCAAAATATTTTAACATGGAATCATGTTTTAGCGATGGATCCCCCGCGGAAAAGTGAGACTATAAAGTGAGATGAAAGTAGCGCCAATAATTGTGATGATTTCCGCTTACAACCGAGTCGTTGCTAGGGATATGATACTTCGTCGTTTTTCATCCCACAAAATTCGTTGACCATTCGTTCGAAAGCTCTCGATTTATCCAACCATACTATATTAACTACTGCGAAGTGCGTGGCCAACAAGCTGAGTTATGAGCATGGTTATATGAATAATTGTTTACACACAGGTGATCATTCTCAATTATTGATATTGTGAACATGATTGCAACCGCTTGTTAATTTCTGATGATTTCATTGAGCTGGTGTTTCTATTATGTGATTCATAGCAGGTGATCCGAATATTGCGAGAACGGTTTGATTTGTGAAGCGGTGGTTAAATCATTTTAATAGGTTAATAGATAATTTCTATACTTTACACTATAGGAAGCTGTAATTTCGTATGTAGCCTCTTTAGCCTCTTTCTATAATAAAGTGAATGTTTACTCGCGAGTTTCTAGTAGGAGATCATCATCTCACAAGAGCTCAATCGTCGTGATCATTTCTATAATAAAGTGAGAGCGAGGAGCTAAAACATGGTTCCATGGCGAAGCCCCCCTGGCGGGGTCAAGGGGCGGAGCCCCTTGCGAGGCCCGAAGGGCCGAGTTTATTTAAAAACGTGTACCTACATGATTAGGGTAGTGCAGCCCTCTCATGGTGGTAATAAGGCACACGAAATGATATGCTCATATATAAAACTCAAAGTTTGTTACTATCTATCTATGTTTTTATGTACCTACCTAGGTATGCATGTTCCCAATAGACGGCTAAACGGCTGGACCGATTCTGATGGGAGAGGTCGTAAAATCAGCAAATTCCGGCGCACAACATAGGCAACACACGACACAGGCTAGGTCTGAACCTCCACATTCTTCTACTTCACAAACGGCGCTGCCCTTCGCAACCGATTTGTTTGTTTCCCAAACTTTTGTAATTATGGTTGCTATCAGGTAGTTTGCTTGCGGAGGAAATTCGTGACAAGTGGAGAAGCCTTGACGGATTGCTACGGATGTTCCGAGTGAAGCATGGGTTGCATAATTGATAGTTGATAGACTGGAATTTGATATTTCGTGCGAAGAGCGGGACGGAAAACTGATTTGTTTGGATCCCGAAATTTCATTGTGGTTGCCAAAACGCAGTTCGTGGCCTTTTATTGCGCGTGTTCGGTTTGACTATTTCGATCACCTGATTGAGCTGAATTCTCTCCTTTTCACCCTAGAAAGTTGAAATTTCATAGGGTGACTCATTGAGACATTAAGAGATGATTGAAATTCTGGGTTTTTTCCTGATCAGCTGAGTGAGCTAAATTCTATTCTGTTAACCCCAGGAAGTTGAAATTTGATAGGGAGACTCTCTGGGTCATTAAAACACGATTGAAGTGATGAGGTATTTCTCCATCAGCTGAGTGAGCAAAATTCTCTCCTGTTCACCCTAGGAAGTTGAAATTTGATAGGGATACTCTCTGGGTCATTAAGAGACCATTGAATGAAATTTTGGGCTCTTTCATGGTCAGCTGAGTGACCTGAATTCCTTCCTGTTTAAACTAGGAAGTTGAAATTTGACGGGGAGACTCTCTGGGTAATTTAAAGACGATAGTATCTTTTCTGACCAGCTGAGTGTGCTAATTTCGCTCCTATTCGCCCTAGGAAGTTGGAGTTTGATAGGGTGACTTTTTGGGACAATGAGAGCTGATTGAAGTTATGGGCTCTTTCCTTGCTGTAGTTTGGCATGCAGTCTCCGTAGTTACGAACACAGTTTGGATATAGTTATTTCAGGAGTCTATGCACCGACTAACCTGTACAGGTTGGTCCGTGCAGCGCAAGAATAACCGGCTAGTATACTTATAAAAACTACTTCTGGTAAGCTAATTACAATTTTATGAAAAAATTATACATATAAATATTGATGCTCCTCTAGGTTCTACTAGGTTACGAGAGAGGAGGATATGGAGAGAGAGAGGGGGGTGAGACAGGTTCAGAATATTTTTATTGAAAAACGTGTACATGATTCTGGTCAATTTTTCGGTTTTTATTATGTATATGTACCTATTTATTTATTTATATATGTGTCGTTCCAGACGATAAGTCTCCTTAGGAATGAGATAAAAATTCCGTTCTTGCGCCAAAAAAATCAAACATTCCAAACGAAAAAATGTTCGTTGGCCAGCAATTTTGAGCACATTAAATTGGCCACATTTCAAAAAAGTACTGAACGAATCACTAAAAATGGCTAAAACGGCAAAAAATTGTTAAATTTATATTTTTTTGGCAGAATATTGCTCAAATAAAGCTTATTAACTATAAAATAGAACATTGAAACATTTACGCTTAAAATTACGCTGAAAAACATACTTAAAATTCATTAAAATTTGCTTTGAAAAATCGATAAAAACTGCAAAAAATACTAACAATTCAAAACCTTTATTTGAATAGGAGATTATTATTTAGAATACGTTTTTGCCTTGAAAGTAATGGTTAGCAATTTCATTGCTCTCAAAAAGCTCAAATTTCAAATCAATTTAACATGAAACTATACGATAATTCACGAAAATTCGCTCATGCTGCATGACTGGACTTTTTTTAACACTTTTGAGACATTGCATTAACTCAAATTTTCTTCCAAAATGCTAAAATTCGTCCTAAAAAGATGAATGGTTCTTCCAAAATCCTAAATACTTCCGAAAACGATTAATGCTGATTAAACATTAGTATACTTTTTAGCGAATTTTCGTAGAATTTGAAGCTATTGCAATGGCTCTGATAATTTTAAAATGAAAAATTTTTGAAAATGTTCTTCATTGAAATCCGTTTTGAGGCATTCTGAAACGATTCCTGAAGTTTTTGCTTTTTCATATGTGTATATATAGATATATATGTATATATATATATATATTTACAAATCTAATCCAGACGATAACTCTCCTTAGGATTGGGATAAAAATTCCGTTCCTGCGCCAAAAAATCAAGCTTTCCAAACTTAAGAATGTGTTTGTTGGCCAGAACTTTTTGAGCACATTAAATTGGTCAAATTCCAAAACAATGTACTAACAAAATCACTCAAAATGGCTAAAAATTGTAAATATGATTAGCAGCATATTGTTCAAATAAAGTATAATAACTATGAAATGCAATTGCAGTACAAAATTATGATGAAAAATGTACTTAAATTTCATTAAAATTTGCATAACAAATCGATAAAAATTGCAAAAAAGCAAAAAATCCAAAATCTTTTTTTGAATGGCAGATTGTTATTTAGAATACGTTTTGGCAATAAAATTAATTGTTAACGATTTCTTTGCATTCAAAAAGCTCAAATTTCAAAACAATCCATCATTATACATTACGATAATATACAAAAATTCGCCCATGTGACCATGCTGCATGACTGGAACTTTTTATCTTTGTTCTTTCAAACGGTTGGTTTTTGAGTGAGGTCTAGTCTAGATAAGTATAAACAGAAATATAGGTAGTTGGCAAGATATCGCGAAATAACTAGCTAGGTAGGTATAACAATCTTAAACCAAGATTCTGTTTGTTTCTCTATAAGCACGTCTGTGGAGTCGGCTGACAAGAGTTCATCGCCCCATCAGAATCGCGTTCTTAATGTGCATCACAATCGAAACCAGGATAAAGAGCCGATAAAAATAAAACCTGACATAATTGACTACGTCAAGAAGAATAATGAAAAGATAATCAATACAAATTAAAACAGTTTTCATTTAAAAAAAATAAGCTTTTAGTCAAAATTATGCTGGTACTTAACTTTAATGTATCTCAATAATTTAAGTTATTTAGAGCTAAGCACTCTTCGATTGATCAAGCCCATTGGATAACAGACGTAATCCAAACTGCGCTGGAGAATCAAAAAGTCTGTAGTGATGTATTTCTTGATGTGTCGCAAGCTTTTGATAAGATGTGACATGATGGGTTAATTGCATGGTGGGCTACCACATCAATATGGCCAAATACTGGAATCTTACCCCAGCGATAGGTTTTTCAAAATTTAAAAAATGAAGATGAATACTCGAATATCAACAAAATACAGCAATTTTGGCAGTTCCAGACTCGGTTGACAAATCTAAAGAAAAGTTACAGTAAGCCACACAGGGTATTGGAAAATGGACTACGAAATGGCGCCTCAAACTGAACGAAACTAAGACCGTTCATGTTACAAAATCGCAAACGTCCCGCTGATATTAAATCAATGTACGATCCCATATTCCCATTCAGCTGAATATCTGGGAATGATTTTAGATGCGATGCCGAAGTGGAAAGAACCACGTAAAGAAGAGAACATCTGGTGCGAGGTTTCACATTACTTTCCTTACTTGTATTCATTTTACATGAATGCTATCAAGATGGATGACATCTTTGGGAAGTTCTTTCAAATTACTGTTTTTTTTTTTTTATTCTAAGAAAGTGCTAAAAATTAAGTTTTTACATTTACTTAGCTCATTAGTGTCCTTAGGGCATCTTCCTGGTCATGACGGGTATTGAATATCATTTGTACCCACAAGAAGAGTAACTCCTGTGAATTTCACCAATATTCCTCGAGCCACATTGGAGAAAAGGCAAACAAAAGTGGCATTTTTCACCTATTTTTGAAGGTTTTTTGCTACTTAGCGCCCTCAGAGTATTTTTCCAGGTATGAGGAGTATGGGATATCATTTCTACCCAAAAGATGAGTAACTTCTGTGAATTTCATCAAAATCCCTCGAGCCATTTTGGAGAAAAAGCAAAAAAAGTGCTAAAAACGACGTTTTTTCACCTTTTCTGATTTTTTTAATCCCCCAAAAATGATCATTTTAAGCTGAGTTTTCTACAGTAGCTAGCTCTTGGGTATAAAAACCCAACTCCGAAATTGGAATTTTTTTATGTCGTACCGTAAGGTCGCAATCGTGTACACGAGTTGTATACACACATACAACAACATACGAGTACCTATACATACATTTTCATGAAACGTATAGATATGGGTTCATGTTAAAAAAATACCCATCCTAGCATGAGTTTCAGAAATTGATTTTCAGGTTGATTGCAAGACTTTCCCTTCACCCTTTGGGTTAAGTAAGGAAAGTAAAAAGAAGAGCTATCAATCAAATTCAAGAAGCTATATTGGCTGATGGGCCGATACTATCATTTAAGTGTACATAATAAATTACTGTTATACAAAGCAGTACTAATGCCCATTTGGACCTAAGGTGTACAGGTATGGGGATGCACTGCAAAAAGTAATATGAAAATTATACAAATGTTCCAGAATTAAGTGCTGAGGTGTGTTGTGAACGCTCCGTGGTACATTCGAAATGATTACCTCCACAAGGACCTTAAAATCGAAAGAGTCAGGGCCAGTTTCACCGTTTTGAGTTAATCAAGAATTAGTGTTAACGCGGCATTATGTTTGAGCTTAATCAGGCCTTAGAGCGATTTTTCTGTCACCAACACCCGTCGTTGGTTAAATCGTCCGTCAAAACTTGACGATCTGATTGCCAAAGCTGATTAACTAATTACCCGACCCTCGAGGAATTAAGAGGTTAACGGATGAATAACATCCACATATGAATATAATAATATTTAATGATTTAAGTTCAACATTGTTCAAAAAACAGCCACAAGTCACTAGAGAAAATGAATGTTCACTCACGTGACCTCCGCCACCATTGACGAGTTTGTAGGTGATGGGATCATTTTCAATGAAACACAACATTTCAAATTTCCCGTACACAAGCTCGTTTCGCATTATTATCAAAGAAGTATTAAATGCCTGCAGTATAATACGTTCTTAGGTAGTTGAAAAATTAGACTCGAAATCAAAGATCACTAAGCTCTTATGGGCGGCTCTACAACTTGTTTTGTTCACTTATGGGCGGCTCTACAACTTGTTTTGTTCACTCATTTTGAATGTTATTCTAGTGACAACGACCTCAAGTCATAAAGAATTATTCTCAAGAGCTATATGAAAAACGATGTTGCCATAGAGCTTTCACTCAACCAGCATAGAGATTAGGTAGATACCTTGGTAGATAGGTAACTTACCAAGTTTGATAATCGCGATTTAAGCGTTCCCTATTTTCCTACGTTTCCTAGAGAAGCAGAAATTTGAATGTATTTACTTCTTATCTGACGAGTTTCCCATAGTTTTCTGTCATCAACTAGTACCTATCCTCCAACTTAAATATGATTTTCTTGGAATGTAGGTACCCAGTACCCCCCTCCAGTACGGGAGGATCTACTGTTAAGGCCACCGAAAGAGTTGAAAGATAAATTTATGTTTCATTTCACTACACTTCACTGGTTCCTCTTTTAAAAAGATTTTCGAGCGCAGATACCTAGTGGTTTTTACTCTCTCTATCTCTCTCTCTCTCTCATTTAAATGTAGGTGTATTCAAAATTAATGTTGATAAAAATTCAGTGTTTCAACTTAGAAAAAATCACTACCAATCGCGATAAGAATTCAATAAGAAACAGCTTTTGAAGTTGTTTAGGTTATGATTCCAAGCCCCAGGCAGCCAATTTTCAGTCCAATATGGACTAATGTTCCATGATTGATGGACAAAATGAAACGTTTCGTCGTTAACTAACCAAACCATAACCAGCCACGGGGGTGATTACTTTGATGTCTGAATTTACGTGGTGAAAGATAATTCCTTAATGCAGCCCTTAATCACCAGTCTCCCGTTACCGTTTGGTAAGTTGACGGGACATTAGCTGAGATTGGTGAAACTGGCCCTCAGTGATGGTACCAAAAGATACGCCAGGAGCTACGAAGAGAGGCTTCTTGTACATACCAATTCAGAAGCCATCCAGCTTCTCGATAACTCACAAGTAATTCGACGTCTGAAAAGTACCAAGCCATTCGACCTTGGATGCTGATGTGCGGCAATAGTGTGGTGTAAAGTTAATGAACTTACCTTATGAAGTTACCTGTATAGTATTTCAGATGTAACTAGTTGACATATTAACAAATAAACGCTTAAAAAAATAATTATGTATGTTTATTGTCATTGTAAGCTAAGTTTTGGTTGACTTCATGGTTTACCTTTTTACTTGGTAGGACTGGCTATTCCTCTTCTTCCTACCAGTTTGATGTCCTCTATGTTTTGTTTTGTTCTTGTTTTAGTAGGTTTGCCCAATTGCAATGTTTCTGGATCTGGCCAACTAATGAATTTCATACCTATTGTACTTCCTCCTGTTCTGATGCTTCCCTCTTTGAGGGCAAAGCTTTTCAGTAACTTGCTTTTTGTTTATCAACTTCAGCTTTTAGCTTAGCTTAATTACATTGGTTCGCAACCGTGGTGCATTACCAGGTTATGTTTAACCGAATTTTCGTAGAGAATTCTATAAGAATAAGACGTTATTAGAGAGTTTCTGGATACTGAGGTTACAGATCACACGGTGCAGGTGAACCATGATCAGCTCATCAGGTAACAACCCACAGCTGACAAATTACTGCAATCGCGCGACGTGAATAGGAGACCGCTTGATTGACAACGCCAGACGTACGGATCCTCCTCGTTACCACGTCTTCAACACTACGCCCGTAAAATTATAAACCCGAGGAAGGTTTCAGTGATAAGCGTGTTCAGTTAATATTTATATTAAAATTTATAATAGATATATTAATTATATTATTTAAAATATAAGTTAAATATGTAATTATATTAAAATATACTATATTTATTTACATCCATCTTATTTTCACGTGATGAAGTACATTCTTCGAGTGCCCAAAAACAACTTAGTAAACAAAACAAAGGATAACGGGTTGCCGAAAAACGGATAAAATCACATCTACCTTTTTCAAAATACAAACATTAAACTACTACGATACCAACATGTATAATTTTACTGAGTTTCTACACAAAATGCATAAAATTTGTATATTTATACCGACCACAATATCTACATACCCAATATTACTACTAACATAGTTGAGCTAGAACTTACTTTAACGGTTGCCAGTGTTCCTGACGAATGTGTCTTCAAGCTTTGTTGTCTTCGAGCTCGTCTCTGCACAATCAACTAGCGTGATATACAAGCCTACGAAGTCTAATACTTCTCGCTGAATTTCGTAGCACAAATAAAACAACGGACGACGGGCTGATTCGATTTTTGAAATCTATACGTATCTCGAAACGTAACCAACAAATTTTGAGAGGGGCTAAAACATTTCTTGGCCGATTACAAAGGTTCACTTAACAAATATCACTACAAATTGAAAACAAAATAAAACAACACGATGATGGGTGATGGAAACTGGGATCAGGTTGAAGGAAAACAGAGTCTGAGAAATGCAAGATGCCGGAATCAGCGTCAGGATACAAAACATTTGTTGACATACGACGAGCGAAGACACGTGAAACACCGAGCTTGCACCGTAGTAACAGCCAGCGTGTTAGCAAAATTTTGATTTTCCCTAGATTCACGTTCACCGTATTAGAACCCCGTAGTAACCAGGAACTTTCTAATATCGACATTCCTAAGACGACATTAACGCTAACAGATCAAGTTTTCAGCTTCGTCGGGTTCGGGACTTTTGGCAATGCTCCCGTCGCGACGGGGTTGTTTTCCTAAGCCCGGTCCCCATTTCGGGTATACATTCCGAGAAGAAATTATCAATTGCAAATTGCGGCCCCGCACACCTACAATGATTTCAACATGTCAGTTAAATAACATAAATAAAAAACCTTTGAGCCACCGAATAGCAATAACTTGTGTTCAAAAAACAGTTTCGGTAAAACAGGCTTTCAGGGCGTGGATTGAGAATTTATGGGTCCGCGCCTTCTGCAACGAAAAAAGTGGTCCGATCGCTTATTTTGCGAATCTTTCAATGACCGCTGGTCAAGGTTTTTTCCCTCTTCGACCTCCACCGGCTGCATCGCACGAGCCCCCAACCACACCCTCAAAGGTCTTTAGAATCGTACAAGGTGGACAAAAACGCTGAAGATAGTTATTATCCAGAAAATCATTTCCTCAAAATTTAGAAATAATACAAAACGTCTGCCAAGTTGAGTGGGCAGTATAGCTTCCGCACATATTGTAAAAAGGACGTATAGTTTTTTTTTTTTTTTTTCAATAAGAAAACTTTATTGTGTAAATACACTATCAAGTTTTCCAATACATACGCGATATAAATAATATTCACATGAAACTTGTGGCATTAGTTTCACCTTACCCCTTTTAGTTTTACCTTTGAAGGGCTAATGCTAGAAAAAAAAGTGGAAGATAATAATAACAAGGATTTGGCCAACAGATTAATATGAAGAATGAGGGTAACAACGATAAACTATAAATATGACAAAATTAAGCGTTTGACAATTTTTTCTCTTTTTTGAGTGGATATTGAAGAATTTCAAAAGGGAAACAGCAATATTAGGTTATTATGTAGAGTCAGTAACTGTCAGTTAGTAGATCACTGTGCCATTTGCGTTTCAGTCTGCGTTGAGCTCTTGGCTGTCTCGGCTCAGCCAGGATCGAATTTATCATCGGGTTGCGATGGCATAAAATGTGGGTTGCTGCTTTGTTGTATGTTGTGGAGATGACATCCGCCACAAGTTGTACGTCGAGGTCGGCGTGTAATGAGGAGTTTCGCACGAACCAAGGAGCACCAGTTATTATCCGTAGTATGCGATTTTGAAGAGTTTGAATTTTTTGGATTTCTGAATTGGATGAAGAGCTCCAGATTCCACTAGCATACGACCAGACAGGTCGGGAAAGAGAGACGTAAAGGAGACGCTGATATGAAGCGGTAGAATTTCACTAGTTAGCAAGTATTTAGGCCTCTTAATTTTGCTTCTCATCATCCCTAATCATTTTCATGAGTGATATCTAACCCAACTCGGTCTACATTCATGTCACGAACGAGCGAGCTAAGCAAGCGGGCACAGGTAATATAATATATAAAATATATTTTTAGTCTGAGTTGCTATATGGTATGATGTTTGATTTGCGAAATTAGAATTATTTAGCCATCAAGATATATAGGATTTGATGACTTTGTACTTACTCTCCGTTAAACTTTGTTGAGTGAAAGCAAGAGTGAAGCACAACAGTCAAATTATGTTTTTATTTCGCTGTTGACAACCAGGGGCGTAGCTAGACAAAAATAGAGAGGGGGGAAGTATCATGAAATTCCAATCTGAACCAAAAGTTTTCCCAACTCCAAAAAAGGGAAATAAAAAGAAGAAAATAAATTATACCTGCTGCCTACAATTGATATCTATTACCTTTAGGTACCTATTAAATACTCGTAACTGTAAAATAACAATTTTCATGAGAGTTGAACGAAAATTTGATAATTATGTTTTGTAGTAAGACCGCAATATTAGGTATAGATCTGCGATTTGATCATTAGTACCTAAATCAAATATACATTTATATATTTTTGAATTGAAACAATAATTATTACAAATAAGAAATAATAATAAGAAAAAAGAACAATCATTGAACCTTTTATCTCTACACTATTATTGCAGAGTTTTTATTGGAAGTGGATTTGCCGATTTTTCAATTTATCCCATTCTTGTACAACACCAAGGGCCAGTTTCACCGTTTAAGTTAATCAAGAATTAGCGTTAACGCGGCATTATTTTTGAGCTTAATCAGACTTTAGAGCGACTTTTCTTTGACCAACGCCCGTCGTAGGTTAACTCGTCCGTCACAACTTGAGGATCTGATTACCAAAGCTGATTAACTAATTACCCGACCCTCGAGGAATTAAGAGGTTAACGGATGATTAACATCAAGTTTTCAGTGTTCGGAGCCTTCAATTTCCACTTTTTAATTACCAAAAATATAATAATATTTAATGATTTTAAACATTTAAGTTCAACATTGTTCAAAAAACGGACACTAGTCACTAGAGAAAAAGATTGTTCACACATAACCTCCGCCACGATTGACAAGTTTGTAGGAGATGGGATCGTTTTCAATAAAACGCAACATTCCAAATTCCCCGCGCACAAGCTCGTTTCGCACTAATATCAAAGAAGTATGAAACGCATGCAGTATAATACGTTAGATAATTGAAAAAGTAGATAAGAAATCTGTGATCACTAAGCTCTTATGGCGGCTCTACAACTTGTTTTGTTCGCTCATTTTGAATTTAATCAAGTTATAATGACCTCGAGTCATAAGGAAAAGTGTATTATTCTCTAGAGCTAGATGAAAACCGATGTTGCCAAAGTGCTTTGACTCATCCAGCATAGATTGGTAATTTACTACCTTGATTGGTACCTAACCAAGTTTGATAACCCGATTTATAGATTTCCTATTGAGGAGTAGAGATTTGTATGTATTTACTTCTTATCTGATGAGATTTCTCCTACCATCAACTCCTCCTACTGATGAATTTGTTGGAATGTAGGTATGATACCCTCCAGTACCGGAAGATCTACTGTTTAGGCCACCAAAAGAGTAGAAAGATAAATAGCTATGTTTAATTTCACTTCACTTCACGGGTCCCTCATTTAAAAAGACTTTCGAGCGCAGGTACCTAGTCGTTTTTACTCTCTCTCTCTCTCTCTCATTTAAATGTATATTCAACATTATTATTAATTATGATATACATAAATCCTTCTTGGGTCATGTCATGCCTTGGGCAACTGTTATCAAAGAATATGGCTACTAAATAATAATCAATCATTATCATTAAATATTATTGATAATCTATATCTATAAAAGAGGATGTATGTATGTATATTGCCTATAGACTCCGAAACCGCTCGACAGATTGTAATGAAACTTTCAGGTATTATTAGGCATGATTCAAGGATTGTTCCTTTAAAGTTTGGTGCAAATCCGTTCAAAGGGCTCTGACCCAGAGGGCATAAAAGGGTGCAGTGTCAGGTTTTAGAAATTTATTGTTTACGTTTATGTTTATGTTTCGGAGTCTATAAGCAACATAATTAATAAAGGTAGACACCAAAGGCAGAAACCAAAGGCTAAGCTTCCGTCCATCCAATCACCTCTTAAATAACAGTTTAAAATTACGATCAATAAACAAATTTAATTTGGGCGCTAAAGTACTGGTACCTTCTTGACGGCCTACTACATTTTTTTTGACATTTTATGTCTTTACTATGGCACATAAATGAAAAAGCGTCACGCGGGCAGCGTCACGCGGGGAGCGACACGCGGGGAGCGTTACGCGGAGATTCCCTAAATTTGTTTATTGATCGTAATTTTAAACTGTTATTAAGTCAATCGTGGGATCATTAGGGAAAAAACTGGATTCTAGATCCACTCAGCTGATCTGGGATCGGTCAGTTGTATTCAGAAGTCCCTCAAGGGCCCACATACCAAATCTCAGAATCGTGGGATCATTATGGAAAAAAATGGATTCTAGAGCCACTCAGCCGATCTGGGATCGGTCAGTTGTGTTCAGAAGTCCCTCAAGGGCCCACATACCAAATCTCAGAATCGTGGGATCATTAGGGAAAAAACTGGATTCTAGAGCCACTCAGCTGATCTGAGATCGGTCAGTTGTGTTCAGAAGTCCCTCAAGGGCCCACATACCAAATCTCAGAATCGTGGGATCATTAGGGAAAAAACTGGATTCTAGAGCCACTCAGCTGATCTGGGATCGGTCAGTTGTGTTCAGAAGTCCCTCAAGGGGCTACATACCAAATCTCAGAATCGTGGGATCATTAGGGAATCTCCGCGTAACGCTCACCGCGTGACGCTCCCCGCGTGACGCTCCCCGCGTGTCGCTCCCCGCGTGGCGCTTTTTCATTTATGTGCCATAGTAAAGACATAAAATGTCAAAAAAAATGTAGTAGGCCGTCAAGAAGGTACCAGTACTTTCTGTTCAACTATTTCTACAACCACTAAAATTTCTAAAACCTGACACTGCACCCTTTTATGCCCTCTGGGTCAGAGCCCTTTGAACGGATTTGCACCAAACTTTACAGGAACAATCCTTGAATCATGCCTAATAATACCTGAAAGTTTCATTAAAATCTGTCGAGCGGTTTCGGAGTCTATAGGCAATATACATACATACATCCTCTTTTATAGATATAGATTATTGTAATGCTTTTAAATTCAAGTGTTTCAAATTTTAAAAAATCTACTCCGAACCGCGATAAGAATTCGATAAGAAACCACTGTTGAAGTACATAGTTTAGGTTATGATTGCAAGCTCCGGGAAGTTACTTTTCTGCCCAATATGGACATGAAACATTTCGTCGTTAACTTAACCAAACTATAACCAGCCACGGGGGTGATTACTTTGACGTCTGAATTTACGTGGTATAAGATAATTCCTTAACGCAGCTTTTAATCGCTGGTCTCTCGTTACTGTTTGGTTAAGTTGACGGGTCGTTAACTCAGATTGGTGAAACATCTTCTATGTCAGAATTCTCCACAAGATCTTTTTCGCATTGCAATTGGAGTAATGGTCATAGGCATTCGTCAGTCATTGTAGCCTTTAAAATATTTTCCATCTGTCTCACTGCCTGTTCTTTATTAAACTACATCAGGGGGTATTCGGATGAATGTGAAAAATGTTGTTGGATGAGTAGATCGAAAATAGAGTAAAACACCGTCAAGCGCAATTTTCTGTCTTCATCTGTTTTTGAATTATAACATAATTGGGAAATATAGAGGAAGTTTGGGAAAATTTGAACGAAAAACACCAGTTTTATGCATAACATGAAAATAATTCAAGTCTTTAGAAATACCTCGTACCTACAGTTGGGAAAATCAGGATTTTATTAGGATTAGACGTACAAATTGGTCTCTTCGCATTAAGTGTTTTATTGCTTCCTCCCAAATTTTCCCAACTTCTGCCAAGTCGGTGGAAACTGAGGGCCCTATCCCCCACCCCCCATGTGGCGACGCCCCTGTTGACAAGAGTCAAGTTCCCTTATGATAAGACAACAAGAACCCTAAAATAAGCGTGAAATTACTCTTTTTATTTGAGTACCACCCTTCTCACCAGATTTTTTCCATGGTGATGAAAGTAATTTGAATAAGTCAAAATCTCTGAGGGGCGTATTAATTTTTCATTACTCAGCCAGAAACCATCCCTTGATCATAGTCTGCGCCTGTATGCATCAAACGAAGAGATTTTCTGTGGTTGTTTTTAGTTTTCATAAGCCCTTGACATTTTGGTGGTCCGGGACACTTCATCAACCCGGGACAAATCGGAAGACCGGGCAAAGCTTGAGGTGTGGGACACTTTGAAGGCTCAGGACACTTTGGCGGTGTGAAACATTTTGGAGGTCCTGGACACTTCATCGTTGTAGTAGTGGTGGGACACTTTGTCGTTGAAGTAGTGGTGGGGCACTTGGACGGTTCGGGTTTCGTCGGTGCTGGACATTTAGGTGGAGGACATTTTGGAGGCCCGGAACACTTCGGTATCTCAGGGGGCTTTTGAGGTTCGGGACACTTTGGTAGCTCCGGGGGCTTTTGAGGTTCGGGACACTTTGGAGGAGGTGGAGGACACTTTGGCAATGGAGGTGGACATTTTGGAGGTGGAGGTGGAGTAGATTTAGGCGGTCCGGGACACTTGGGTGTTCCAGGGCACTTTGGCGATCCAGGACCTTTTGCAGGATCATCAATGGCTTCTTGGTTCTCTTGACACTGTGGGCAACGGTTTCCATCGCTTTTCCCATTCCCACTTCCGCTTTCATCTGAAATAGTGTTGCCACTCCCTTCATCATCATTTCCATTATCGTTTCCATTTCCATTATCACTGCCATTTTCATTTCCATTTCCATTACCATTACTATTGCCAAAACCATTTCCATAACTGTTTCCATTTCCATTACTATTTCCATAACCATTTCCATTACTGTTTCCATTTCCATTACCATTACCGTTGCCATATCCATTTTTGCTTCCATTTCCATTACTGTTTCCATTTCCATTACTGTTTCCATAACCATTTCCATAACTGTTTCCATTTCCATTACCATTACTGTTGCCATATCCATTTTTGCTTCCATTTCCATTACCATTCCCATATCCGTTATTATTTGGGATTCCATTACTGCTTCCGTTACCATTACCATTTGCATTGCTCGTATCATTCCCAGCATCAGAGTCTCGGTCTCGACACCTCATAGAAACTATGGGGTGTAGCTTGACGAAGGGGCCCATGGAGCCTTTGTTCCCAGCTGCAAAGTCTGGAAAGTTGCTGCTGAGAGCCCACACAAACTTCATAAAGCTGAAAATATCCGCAGATCACATATTAAAAGAGCAGTAGGTTTACAACTATTTACGAACACCTATGTACGATTTTTCACAGGAAACCAACCTTGTTCCTCATCAAATAGAACATTTTTAGTGTCAAATGGGAAATCTACACCAACCTAATTACAGAGATTCAAGGGAGTGATTCTACAGTAGATCCATAGCAGAAAGTACCTCATAACTTTTTGTAGGTTATAACCCTGTTTGCTTCATGAACTTGGTTTAAAAATGAAGTTCAAACGATTTTATTTTGTGAACCATTAATTTATTCTATGTAATAAAACTGCACAGCGAGAATGATGAGGATCAAAAAGATCGCCAATTTCGGCTCAACAGAACCCAACGTATTTGTACTCAAATTCAAGCCCTGGATCTCCTACCAACAGAAAAATCTTGGTTTTCCAACATTTCAGACCATATTTGTTTAAATTACGAAACTGTGTCAAAAAAACGTGGTTTTTTCATTTGAAGAGTTTTTTTTAAATTTTCGTGACCTTCTTCCAACTTCTCAATTGGCTCACACCAAATCGGCTCGGCCCGTCAGGCCGCAATGGTAGACCTGTCAGAGCGCCTAGTAGGGACTGTCAGGTACAGCCTGCAAGGGGTGGCCCCCAGTAACACATAATTTTAAGAGCAGCTGTTCAATGTTTTGCTTAAAAATACATTAGTTTTTTAATTCTCGCACTGAAAAAATTATTCCTTTATGTAGTAATAAATTTTGAAATATATATAAACAGTTAGTGTTATCTCTATAAGTTTGTTCAGAGGTTGGTATTCGTGAACTAGCAAACCCCTCATCATGTTTTTTACTTTTAGCGAATTTTCGTAAAACATTGACTATTGCAATGGCTCAGAAAAATTTAAAATAAAAATTTCTTTATTGAAATCCGTTGTGAGGCATTCTGAAACGAATCCTAGAGTTTAACGCTTTTTCAGATGCATATAAAACCTAACCATCCCACACCTATATATATATATGTGTCCTTTCAGACGATAACTCTCCTTAGGATTAAGATAAAAATTCCATTCTTGCGTCAAAAAATCAAGCTTTCCAAACTAAAGGATAAGTTCGTTGGTCAGCACCTTTTGAGCACATTAAATTGGTCAAATTTCAAAAAAAAAACTTACTAAAAAAATTACTAAAAATGGCTAAAAATCGTTAACTTTATATTTTTTGGTAGAATATTGCTCAAATAAAGTTTATTAACTATGAAATAAAACATTTAAAAATGTCTGTACAAAATTGTGCTGAAAAATGTACTTGAAATTCATTAAAATTTGCTTAAAAAAAAATCGATAAAACCTGCAAAAAAGCTAAAATTTTAATATAATACCCTTGCACTCAAAAAGCTCAAATTTATCATGGATTTAGGTAGCCCCCCAGAGGTGCAATGGGGCCCTAAATCCTCGAGAAAGAGGTAGGGGAGAGTGACAGTATCCCGTCAGAGAGATACCCACTCCTACTAATAGCATTAATATGCTATGTTCGGAGTAGATTGGTTTTCCAGTTCTTGGATCACCCATCCAACGCCAAACGCAGCCTTTCAAGAACATGAGAACAGGCGTGCGACGCTCGTTGGAAAACAACGGAGCGACGGCAGCGCTTTCTCTGGGATTCTGACGGGAACTCTGTCACAAATTCCAAAACAATTCAACATTATACAATACGATAATTTACAAAAAAATTTAATTTACTTTTACTTGTAGATTACATTTTCCGATAATCTTCTACAAAAATTCGCCAACATACTGTTATTACAAATTTATATTGTATACAGTTCTCATTTTCATTTTCTCAATTAATTCCAACAATATATTAAAAGCAAATTCGTATTTTAAACATGTGTTGTCAGTTTTTTTGTGAAACCTCCTCAAAGTGCATACCTTTCAACTAAGGTTTTACCTCAATAACTCCACAAAAAAAAAAAAAAAAAAAAGTTCTATGTCAAACTATTTCCTTGGTCATTTTGATGTCAAGCTTTCAGGGAGGGGATCTGAACTGGAATTCACTCCTTACCGCCGAGCTTTTGGTTTTTTTAAACCATCATCAGGGCTCAAGGAGATATTTACGGTGTCAAGACATTGGACACTGTGCTCTCTCCCCTCCTTCCCACAGTTCCTCTCTTTCACTTCCTTCCTCTCTCTCGCTCTCTCCCCTCTCACTCCCTCTCTCTCTCGCTCTCTCCCCTACCTATCTATACTATATATAGCATTTCCAAATTGAATTCGACATTTTCCACAAAGGTTTAGGCATTTTCCAAATACAATCGGACGTTTTCCAAATAGGTTTCGACATTTTCCAAAATGGTTTCGACACTTCCAAATACAATTAAGGAACTCTGTGATACTTTATAAATATCGCTTTATTACTGATATAGGTAGGTAGGTCGTGAAAATTCAAGAAAAACTGACCGCCCAGAACATCGTTTTGAGCAAGTCTTCTATAGATAATGGTCTCCGAATGTTGCGAATAACGCTAAAGAAAGCCTCAATTAAGCTTGACAGGATAAATGCAGAAAGAACCATTCGACTTCGACAGGAATTTGCGATCCAGTTCAATGGGGTAATCCCTGAAAACCGGGAAAACTTGATATTCATATAAATCTGGTTTCAACTTACATAAAATATGAAAGGCAGCCAGGCTCGATCGAAGGCCAATACCCGGGCAGTTGTGACTATACCTACCATTAGAGGTCGTAATGTTTCTTTAATCCTCGCAATTAATGCTCAAAATATTGTGCACCATTAAATAATACCATCTGCTCCAACTAACGCCGAACTTTTTGGAGAATTCTTGTCAGAGGTACGTGAAAAACTGCCGGATTCCATCACCAACTACGTTTTTGTAATGGACAACGCGAGAATTCATCGTTCGGAACATATTCAAAATTTGACACGTTCGTCTCAAATGAACTTGTTTCTCCCTCCATACTCTCCCATGCTCAACCCCGTGGAAATTCATTTTCCAATATAATGTCAATAGTTCGAAGCCTCTTGAGTGAACGTGGTGAACATCAGTTAGAGGAGGTGATTTCAAGGGGCGTTCAAACAATTACTACATCCAACTGTAGTAATTATGTTGTTTGAAATTTGTAAATTCAAAACTGCCCGCCAACTGAGCAACAGCTGATGCTCCCAACCTACTGATGGTACCTCGGAGGGGTCTTCCACCACTCATTTGTGCGCTGCAACGCGAGCAATGATAGCTTCGTTCTCAGTGCGCGTTCTGGGAGTTCGGAACGATTCTGGGCAAGCGCAGTAGAGTTTTGTCGTTCGCAGTGCCAGAACGCCCAGTTCCGGAACGCCAAGAACGCCGAGTTCTGCGTTCGCAGTGTCTTCGGAACCCAGTTCCGAACGGTTCTGACAGTTCCCGTTTTTTTTCGGAACTGTGAGAACTCGAACGCAAGGACGTAGTTAACGCATGCGCATTTCACTATTTTTCGGATCTCGTGGAATAAACAACTTTCGTCTTCATCGACTTTATTCATTAAACAACCTTATATCGTTTTATTTCGCTCGTTTTATTTCGCTTCATCGATCATAACAATTTCAGCTTCATTCTCTTTCTTTCATTTCATTCTCTTTCAGTCTCTATACGTTACCAATCTATTCTATAATTCGAAATGTCAACTAGCTCGTCAAGTACAGATAGCGATCATTTCGACGATGGTGTTCCGTGGTTTGTAGACGATGAGGACGAGATCGAAGTTATAGTTGGATCTCGTCTACATCCAAGAAACTCAAATTTTTTGAGAAAATCGTGCCAAGGTTTGACGACGAAGAGTTCGTTTACCACTTTAGAATAAGCCGTGGGCTCGCGGAAGAGTTAGCCCACCGTTTTCAGGCCAGCACCCTCTACCATCACCACTTCGGTCCTTATGGCAAGGTATAGCAAAAAAAAGTTCCAGTCATGCAGCATGATAGTACGAGCGAATCTCGTAAATTATCTTAGTACCTATATTACGTTAGGTACATAGTTTTCAAATTAGAACACTTTGAAATCGTAATAACCAACATTGTGGCAACAAAATTCGTTCTAAATAATAATCTGCGACTCAAAAAAGATTTGGGAATTTTAGCTTTTTTGGGGAGCTTTTATCGATTTTCAGCAAATAATAATGAAATGTAAGTAGTAAAGGGATTCGAAAAGGGAGCACTGGAAGGTAACACGAGTTGAGTGAGGTTACAAACAACACAGGTTATTCCACTTCCAAGTTCTGAAATCGTTCGCAGTGCAGAACGCGGTTCCACAAGTTCCGGAACTCCCCGGGACTCCCCGTCCCAGTTCTCATGAGTTCGAGAACTGTTAGAACGCGCACTGAGAACGAAGCTTATGTGTTGTCTCTCGCCATTTTTACCACCGCGTGTTAGCCGTAAATAGTCGATTTTATTCATGTTTCTATCACATCAATCCACCTATTTATCTATTTATTACCTCATATGTTGTAAATCATAAACTCACCGCATTCGTCATTAAAATATTTTTCTATAATCACTGTACATCTCTCTCTCGTGTGTGTGTGTCCCGCTCCCGCATTTTCAAACATTTTGGTCCAGTCGATCCGAATCATATTCGCGGCTTTGGAATATTATCTACCAACAATTATCTGCTCGTGAGCCGCGATATGAAGCACGAATCAGCACGGAGATGGATTTACCGCACGAGAAAATACCTTTCCTAACTACAGATTTCGAAGCAACCTCACTGCCACCGTCGTTTGAAGCGATTCCTACTTCAACATACCTACTTACAACTGGAGGTTCCAACAATTATTTATCTTACTTATCAATAAATTCGCATCAAGTTCATTTACCAACAACAATTTATAACAACCATCTCAACAAGATAGTTAACAACTTTTACGAGCAAGGATAGTCAACCTGTTCCCATTTGTTTATAACCTTAGCAACCTTCTGAACACTGTTAGTTCGTGAACCCGGGAGAGTAGAAGTTCGGCTGTTTACGTCAGGACCGCATGTTCCGCAGCCTTTTTTCTGCGACCTTTTTTTCAACAGAATGTGTGTTATTTCCGCATTATTCGTGAAATTCATTTCATCATTATCATATCATATCCGCTTCCCGTGAACATGGCATCACCTACCGCTGAATTTCCCCTTTATCAATGAGCTCATGAACCGCTGATGAAACCTCAACTATATTCAGCATAAGATATATGATCTTGCTTTAAGATCAATCCGCCTGCTTTCGTTGACGCTCGAGAAAGTAATCTGGCTACTACATACATCAACTACCTACGATTTACAACAACGCATTTGGGAAATTCTACCTAACCTACGGCGGGTACCGCCTGTTCACTGCATGGGAAGTTGAGGATCGCAACAACGAACTAGTTGTGAACTTGAAATCCGCGTGTTGATAACATCTACAACATTGACTGAAGCTCTGCTGTTTACATGTGAATCCGATTATATGCTCACCGCGAAAATATGTTTGTTTTCGCCACTCAACCTACCTACCTGGTGTGATTTGTCAGCACCGTTACCTTTCAAGTCTCAACTATGTTGGTCAACTTGTCAACTATCAACTCATCAACTAATCACTCAACAACTTATCAAGTACTATCAACTTCTCATCAACTATTTCGTCGCTTGTGATATAGCCAAAAAATCACTTCGACCTCTTCAATCGATTCACTGGCGAGCTCACAGTTCTAGTAAACATATTATCAACAATTCGACAGGCTACACACAGCAACAACTCACTCAAGCCTTTCATCATATAATCATATCGTTGAGAATTATCTTCAGTACGGTTCCGCGAAGTGAAAAGTGTTCTTGCGAACTATTGAGTTAGTAGGACAATACTTCCGCGTACTTATTTGAAAAATTGGAAGAAGGTGATTTGACACATTGACCTAGTTACCTACCGCATTTTGAATCCTACGACCAGCTGTCGGCCGTCCTTATCCGTTACCTGCATGACGGAAGAGGCAAGACTCCGCGTTTCCGACTAAGGTAAAGATTGACTCCTTTATGACATGTATGCCTACCTTATTACATTCGTTATATCCAAAACTAAGCATCAGCTAATGTCCTAAGCATTACGAGCGTTCGTTTACCGCATATGTTCATGTCAGTCGATCTAGTCAACAAAGTAACTAGGTACCTCTCAACTATTTATCCCATCTTCTCTTATCAACAGCATCATCAAGAAACTATTACCTACCTTGTCTGGTATCATAAAACTTCATCCCACCTCAGGATTTAATACATTTTGCATCCTGTAGGATAACTCATCCTGGGATTTCATCCACATATCAACGACATTATTGATGAATCATCTGTGATATTAGGCTATATTTTCTTAATTGCTATCAACTTCTACTTAGTACAAAGTACCTCAACTTCTCATAGTAATGCTAACTTATTTCAAATTCCAAGTCTGTGATATTAGTATAAGATAAATATTTTTTACTTCCACAAGCCTGATAGGGGCTCACCCCTTCCTAATTAATTGTGATATTTCGGTAGGATTCTACTTAACCTCTCAATATCATTCCGCAGCTGGGATTTAAAATTGTATAATATTCACCTGCAACTTTTATGCAATTATTTCGCTATAATCCCCTTTAGGAATGCGAACTTAAGCTTCGAGTAATCATTTAGAGGATAACAAACAACCTATGCTAGGTTCCCCTTTGATTATGTACGCATTACTTAGATACATTACATGTAATTTGTGTATCGATATCAACAAATTTTAGTACTAAGTAGGTTTCAATGCACGCTAGCGAGTATGTTCATGCTCCTAGTTCGATTACGATCGTTTGATCAAATTATAGATTTTGTACTAGATCAAATTTTGCTATCAACTATTCCCATTCTATTCACCTTCTGTGAAGTTACATTTCGACTTTCTCTTTAGAAGATCGCCATTATTACAACTAATATTATGAAACCTACTTATTTATATCTCTTTCATCATCATTTTCAATACAGTCCACTCAGCTCAAAGCACACCGCACTCTAGTCAGTGCTGAGAGTGTTAGGTCCGCTCATCGAATTTTAGTAGGTTTCACTTTCAAATCTACCGCCTTTGGGTATACTCACCGCCCTTTTTGGCATCTTTCCGCCCTTTCGGCATTCCCTTTACCCTTTGGGTATACTTTTCGCCCTTATGGGCATAACTCCGCCCTATGAGCAAACCTATCGCCATTGGCAAGGTTATGATGCTTACTGCCCTTTGGGCAAACCTATCGCCTTATGGCAAGGTTAGCATATCACTGCCTTCTGGGCAAATCTATCGCCTCCTGGCAAGGTATTTTGCCTTCTGGGCAATCTCAACAACGCCTGCACGGGCAATCTCAAAAATTACGCCCGCATGGGCATATCATCAACAACACTGCCTGCATGGGCATATATTATCAACAACTAAGCCTATATAGGCATCGTATCAATTTCTCCACTGCCCCTTGGGCAAACCTATCGCCTCCGGGCAAGGAATATATTGCCTTCTGGGCACTTTCATCATCACCGCCCACATGGGTATCCTACCCATCACTTCAGAGTAGTTCATCAACATCGCCCACATGGGCTTGCTATCAACACCCTATTGGGTAATCATACTGCCTCATGGGCAGCTCCACCTTGTGTTGCATACCTACAGCAACTTGATCTTTGTACTGAGGTATTTAACAATACATATCTTCTTCACCAGAGCTCCCGACTAATTGTCATTATTTTGGGACGCCCACGCCACCTCTTTCAAAGATCCTGAGCACCCGCACAATTACCTTCTAGTTTGGGTTGCTCACGCCGGGGAGCTTTACAACCTCCTCTGGCTTATGAATCGACAATAAATGAATTCATTTTCTTTTCTCTTTTCGCTGCCTCCTAATTAATTTGCTGGTTAGGGCACTCATGCCGAGGAGATCTTTGGATTCTTCCTAATGTTACCGATGTAGGTACCTACGTATTGAGCTTCGCTCAACTACTTAGCTGTGGCTCACCAGACCAATATTTGTTTCCGCATGATGGACATGTCACGCGTTTGTATCTGCATACACGCTCATCATGGGACCCCTATCGATATAATTGCTCCGCGTCATGAGGACGTATTTATTCCACATAACCTGATAGGCTCAAAGCCAGGGAAAGTTTTGGTCCTCATCTGCTCTTGGAGTGTGTTCTTGCGCGCTGGGGAGCAATGAGCCGCTACCGGCCTTACAGCTAAATTATGCCTTATAATTTACAACTAGGCTACTACGCAATTAAATTGTCAATTAGTATATTTCATTCATAGCTCTTAACTTGTCTGATCGACCGCATCATTCACAGTGTAATTTTAAGCAACCAACAGTGAAGTGCAGTGATGTGTCCGCACAAGTGTAATTTAAGTTATACTAGGGTGCTTATTTATATGACTTGTCACAACATTATGTCATGAATATATTCCTCCTTCTACCTGCGGCAGCAGCTGGACGACCTCTTCACTGAAAATCAGTTCGAATTCGGAAAATATTGTTCTCTAACTCCAGTTCAGGAAACCTGTTTCGTAAATTTTCACGACCTATCTACCTATATTAGTAATAAAGCGTTATTTATAAAGTATCACACAGTTCCTTAATTGTATTTTGAAAGTGTCGAAACCATTTTGGAAAATGTCAAAACCTATTTGGAAAACGTCCAATTCTATTCGGAAAATGTCGAAACCTTTTTGGAAAATGTCGAATTCAATTTGGAAATGCTATATATTTTAACTCTTCCAACAATCAACAAACTCGTATTATTGGCACAGTACAAGCTGCAATATACGAGTACATACCCAAGGGCCACTTGAGTTGTGAACATTCCCTGCGGAGGGGCGTCGATGCACACGAAAAAGCAGGACTTGAAAGGCTTGTTTATGTCCCACGTGTAGATCTGGTTGTTCCCTTTCCCCCGGAAGTAAATCTTGGAGATCCGATCAGACCCCAAGATAACGAGTTTGCCGGGTTTCGTCCCAACATCTTCCACCTCCGTCAGGGGCTTGAGGGTCCTGGGAACAAACATACACGGAAGTACAAAATATACTTGTTTATATAGAAAAATGAAACGAGCATCAAGCCCAACTGTCACGCAATAGTACATAAGTGAGCTGGCAGAAGAATAATAATAAATCAATAAATGCTCGTACAATATTATTCTTAGATCAGTTCGACTCAACGGTGCTGTAAATAACGAACCAGTTATGCAGCATGATCGTATGAGCGAATTTCCGTGAATTACCGTATCATAATTATAATTTTACATTGTTTTGAAATTTGTTGAACTATCTACTGTGTGTCCCAATAATCAACCCCCCCCCCCCTCCCTCCACCACCATTCGCCATTTCACGGAGTTTCTGAAAAAGAAGACTGGTTCCACTTTCCTATGTGGTTGACGTGGAGGGAGCCGAGAGAAGAGTCCATGCCGATCAGCTGAGACGAGCTGGAGAACACCAGAAGGGGGGGGGGGGGGGGGGGGTAGAAGATTATGTACTTTGATTATTATGTGTTGTTAACCAAATGATATTTTGTTTATACTGATAAATAATCCTAAAATATAAGCAATCGAATTCTTGACTACAACGTGTCTTATTTTCATATTTCAAGTAAATGTAAAGTTAGTACAAGACTTGTAACTTTATACAAATAAACTATTTGATTTGATTTGATTGAATTATAATGTAAAACATGTATATTAACTAAGTTGACTGATACATACTTAAGGTTGCAGGTATTTGTTCGGAACATTTTTCGACCGTTCATGAATGAGAAGTAGACGTAGCTGTTATTTATCAAAGTCAAGTACAGGATGTCCCTGCACGAGCCGTCTTCCATGACTTCAGGGGGTAACTGAAGCTTGCTACCTGATAAAACGTATAATTGTCGTAATGGCTGCTGCTATTAATGGAAAAATGATTATTACATCATAAGTAGGTACACCTAATTATGCACACGAAATTACAATAGTACGTAGATGAAGGGTGGAGAAGAAAATAGTTTTAAAAAGTTCCAGTAATGCAGCATGATCGAAATTTCGTAAATTATCGTATTGTTGAATAAAAAACGTCTGCCAAGTTGGGTGTGGCACATAGCTTCCTCGTTTACCTATCATGTAGGTATAGATCATAGAAAAGTTTTAACCCTGGAATGTCCCGGCTAAATTTCCAACACTTAACTCCCCGGTGGGGTGTGTCAAAACTCAACTTTTAAATCATCAAAATCGGATGAAAACTGTGGAAATTAAGGTCGTTACAAGGATTTCACATTGGCGCATGCGCAGTAGTTATTAGATAGGAGATCAGAGAGGAGTGTCGATTTCGCAACATTGAAACTGATAAGAGACTATCTATCTCCTAGCCTCATTCTCTGAAAATTTCATCCAAATCGGATGAAAACTGTGGAAAATTAGCTTCTTACAAGGATTCGCGGATTCACGACAGACACACAGGCACACAGACACGGAACCAAAGTTGTTCAGAATGGTCCAAAACTTAAAATGCGAGTGGAAATTTTGATTTTTGTGGCCAAAATTTGTTTTTCTCTCGAAAGTGAAAACAGTGCTTCCGCTACCTTTAGGTAGACTTGGAAGCAAAATTGAAATTGATAGTTAAATTAAATATGCTACCTATGGGAACTAGCCATTCTCTCTCGACTCAAAACTCCAAATAGTTTGGACGAAAAACGGAAAAAAAATAAACCAAATTATGTCACTGCTGGATGATGTGCTCTGTAACGTCATTTATCTCACTTTTCACTGCTGCCTTGCATACATGGACACTCCCAAGCCTTCTTCAGCCTTCATATTAAATCTTTTTACAATGCTGTCATCGAGATTTGAAATGCTTAGATAAAACAGATGAAATTCCTTTTGATGAGTCTTAAACTGTTCATTTGTACGGATGTTTCACCAAACTCCAAAAGCCCCTCTCACTCAGAAATACAACTGGACTCCCAGTGCTTTGGTACTTCCAAGCACCTTAGTACAAAAGCACTCCACCAAGATCGCACATGTTTGCGCCATGTTATCTCATGTCATCAACTGATTTAGGGGTGTCCTCCTAGGCTATTGAAGGTGCCGAAACTCAATTTGAACTCCACACCTTTTATGTATATCATAACGGTGTATTTCTCCCATCAACTAGATTATTCGTTCGGTAGCTACCACCAAGGTAATGAGGTGCGTTTTGTAACATTCTTCTGACATTAATACTACTAACCAGAGCCCGGATCAAAAATCATACAGGTTCCTCAGAAAATTTATGTTAATCGCATTACAGGCTACGGTCAATTTATGGTAATTACAAAGCACCGTGCTATTAGGGAGCTTCGCACCTGATCATTTTAACCCAGTAGTCCCAAAAAGGCTCCAATTAAAATTTCAGCAATCAAGATTCAACTTGTACCTAATTAATTTTTATACCAAGCGTCCCCTCAATATAACCAACTCAATAGGGAGTTTTTGCAAGTTTTGCAGTCGAGTGGGAGGAGCTAAGAATAGAAATGGAGGATTGCGCATGCCCGAAAAATACTAACGGTATTTCGGTAATTCGTTGTACGAATAGACAAATCCTATTCGGAGTTCAAGGGAAGCCGAATACAGCTCCGAATACGCATGTAACCTTCCATAACGATAACCTATAATGCTATAATAAATTATTTTAGTTCCTTATTCAAGGTGACATGACATGCGGATTGTAATATTCGTGATTTTCAAAAAAAGGTAGGATTTTCAAAAGGGTTTGTAGGATTCATCCTAACTTAAATTATGCTGATACCTTATAATGGATTCTAAAACTTCTCGATCTACCATCAGTCCGATTTCGTTCGAGGGTATTCGGGTACAAGTCTCAGGATGTCATCCTACTAATTTTGTTGAAATAGGTAACCATTGCACCTGCCAAACCTGAAATCGGTTGTTATAGACGAAGCCCCGATACTGATAGATCGATTTTGATGAAATGGGTAGGAATTGTGCCACATTACAGAGAAAATGGACACAGACAGAAACGGCTGTCTTTGCCCTTTGTAGTGTATTAGCGGGTATACACATCTTCAATAATAAAACGTGATTGGCCAAAGGAAAAAAGTTTCAGAAAGAAACTCGTATAGTCCAGGAAATAAAGACATTGAGGTAGAAAAAAATAGAACCCAAACCAAAATTGGTACAGACGTAGGTGGAGGTCCCCTGATTGACATACTAAAAGTCCTGGGGGGTGGGGGTGCCGCTCGACGGGGGGGGGGGGGTCATTAAAGGTCCCATTTTGGGGTTTTTCGCGAATATCTCGGAAACGGTGCATTTTTCGATGAACCATGTACTATAGTAAATGAAAGCTGATAGAATTCTCTACAACTTTGATTATATACGTTTTATCAAAATTCCGAACCGTTACGGAGATATATGCATCCGAAAATGGACGAATTTTGAAAATTAGGTTTTTAGCTCACGTTTTTCGGATAACTTTGTTGATTTGCGTCCAAACCGTTTATCTGAGAAAAAAGTCCTCTTAGAGAAAGTTGTAGAGCATCAAATTTCCTTGAAGAATATGTGGCTGAATGCCAATTTATCATTCACCAATCAAAAGTTACGCCATTTTCAAAATTTTGCCCATTTTTACCCAAATGTTGTCAGGCCACTTTTCTGTGTCCTCCAGCTTGAATCGTCCTTCTTTCTGTCATCTGTCGTCATACATACGTCCACACGACCCCAGAATTACATACCACCACATGGGGGGGGGGGGGGGGATGAGACGACGATGTAAAAAAGCGATGCGTGTAATTAATTATGAAGTAATTAAATAATACATGATTACATGATTAGATGATACATGATTAGAACATGTCGTATTCTTCGTCACTCTCCTCGTCGGGCAGTTCCGTGGGGGCGGCGTTTGAACATGTTCCGTGACGCCCGATGCAGGCGACGGAGCAGGCAATGCCTGTTTATTGAAGTTTAAGTTGGCCACTACATCAACTTGTGTTATGTTGTTAGGTTCCACATGTTCATATGTTCAATATTGAATAAAGTTCATTATGTGTGTTCAAGAAAATGTAAAAAGTGTATTCTTCAAAAAAAAAAAATATATTAAGTACTAAAACACAGATCAACTGTAACACTAGGTACATTTACAAAATTCCACTGTTAGCACTTCATCTGCTTCAACTGGTTATGGGCCCAGCACTAATTTGTAGACAATCAACATGTCTCATGGGGATCCAGGAGCAGGTGGTTCTCCACCTGTGGCATCTACGAGTGTTGCAGTTGCAGGACTGGGAGCAATGCCGAACATTAAAAAATTGGTTGGTTCAGAAAATTATTCCAACTGGAAGTTCGGAATGGAAATGTTTCTGATCGCCGAGGATCTGAGGGCAGTTGTTGCAGGGACAGAGGTTGATCCAAGAAAGGATGCCAAAGCTCGATCAAAAATTTGTTTAATGGTCGGTGAGTCTCTGTATCCTATGGTTCGCAGTCAAAAGTCGGCAAAAGATGTCTGGGCTAAGCTTGAGTCAAATTATGAAAGTAAAGGATTATGCAGACGTTTGAGTTTGCTGAAAAAACTGTTTTCACTCGAGTTGACACAGTTTTCAACTGTTGAAGAATACCTTAATCGAATCCTTAGCATATCTCAGCAATTAGAGTCAATCAATGCAGGGCTTGAAGACGAGTTCATCGGTGTTGTCATGCTGAAGGGGTTGGGTGAAAGCTACCAGCCCATGATAATGTGTGGTGTACAAGTGATTCATGTACAAGTGATTCAGTACGTACCCTATTGAGTCAACAAGCCAAGCCCAATAACGAAAATGATAAAGCTCTAACATTGAAGAAAGAGTCAAAGAAAAAGCATTTTATTCCCAAGTGTTTTGCTTGTGACAAGAAAGGACATTTCGCTTCACAATGTAAAGCCAAGAAGAAAAATGCAAGTGAGCAAGGAACTTCAATGGCCTTAGCTATAGGGAGACTGGATAACGATGAGTGGATCATCGATTCAGGAGCTACTTCACATTTTACCATGAGAGACGATTGGCTTAAGAATAGACGACCAACAGAAAGGGAAATAAGGGTAGCAAATAACGAAAAAATTCTAGCAAAAAGCTGTGGGACAGTTAGTTTAGAGTTACCCGGTGCTGTAGAGAAAACTGATATCCATGATGTGATGTTCAGTCCAAATCTCAACACAAACCTACTATCAGTCGGGAAAATAGTCAAAAAAGGCTATAAGGTAGTATTTTCAAGAGATGGCTGTAGGATAATGGATTCCCAGACTAGGGTCAAAGGAAACGTTTTCATACAGGGCATATATGATTCGGGAGTGTTTAAAATTGTTCCGAAGAACCGTGAACAAGTTAATGCAATCACCTGTGATACTTCACAAATGCTTTGGCACAAGAGGTTGGGGCATTTAAACGTGAGATCCATGAACCTTTTGAGGAAAAATATGGCTCGTGGAGTGAAATTTGCCTCAGCTGGATTTCAACCCTGCGAAGCGTGCGTGAAAGGGAAAATGACAAGACAAAGTTTCCCCACAAGCAAATCAAAATCCAAAAATATTTTGGAATTGATTCATTCGGACGTTTGTGGACCAATGCCAGTGGAAAGTTGGGGAGGAAAGAGGTATGCCCTAACATTCACTGATGATTTTTCTAGGAAAACTTTTGTGTACATGATTAAAAACAAGAGTGAGGTAAAGAATGTGTTTCAAGAGTTCAAACAACTAGTGGAAAATCAAACAAACAAGAAGATAAAAGTTCTAAGGACCGACAATGGCTCTGAGTACGTCAACGTTGCATTGACAGACTTTCTAAAGCAACTATTCCATGTAGCAACAGTAAAGCAACAGTACCTTATACTCCAGAACAGCTAGGAGTCGCAGAGAGAGTTAATACAACTCTAGTAGAGAAGGCTAGGCGCATGCTGCAAGAAGCAGGGCTCAGTGAAAGACACTGGGCAGAAGCATTAAGCACTGCAAACTATTTAAAGAATAGGTCTCCAACATCTGCACTGAAGAAGAAAACTCCTGAAGAAGTCTGGACAGGAAGAAAAGTTGCGTTATTTCATCTTCGTGTGTTTGGCTGCCGAGCTTTTGTTCATGTTCCAAAGCAGAAAAGAAAGAAATGGGACCCTAAAAGCAAAGAATACATATTCCTGGGATACTGTGAAGACACGAAAGGGTATCGATTAAGTGATCCCACTAATCCCACAATCGTAACGAAAGCGAGGGATGTGATATTCTTTGAGGCCGAAACGTTACAAACAAAAACCGACGAAAATCTTCATAATTCAACCACTGAAACAATAAACACTGAAAACGTAGTGATCATAACAAATCAAGAACAATCTGAGCAACCGATAGAACATCCCATTATAATTGAAACAGGGATCGGAGCTTCTCTTGATCTTCCATCAGAACACGTTCCAGAAGAAAATGAAGAATCGGAACAAGAAGAATGGTTTGAAACTGAAATAAATCACGCTGAGCCACTACCAGAACTCGCCAATCAAAATTCAAGCACAGTGGCATTAAGGAAGTCAAGCCGGATTGTGAAACCAAAGCAGTGGCACTGTTGTATAGCTACAGCAGGGGATGAACTTGACGAACCAGCAAGTTATAAAGACGTGCTTGAAAGTGAAGAAAAAGAAAAGTGGTTAGAAGCGATGAAACGAGAATATGATGCACTAATAAAATTGAAAGCTTGGGAGTTTGTTGATCGTCCAAGCAACGGGCAGGTTGTCAAGAACCGTTGGGTATTTAGGAAGAAAGTTGGAGTGGATGATAAAATTTCGAAGTTTGAATCAAGACCTGTTGCTAAAGATTTTACGCAACAATACGGTGTAGTCAATGAAACATTCTCAAGACCTATGTTGAAGTTCGAGAAGTTTCGGAGCCTGCAGACATGTTGAGTGTGGTGCCCACTTAAGGGGGAGTATTGAAGTTTAATTTGGCCACTACATCAACTTGTGTTATGTTGTTAGGTTCCACATGTTCATATGTTCAATATTGAATAAAGTTCATTCTGTGTGTGTTCAAGAAAATGTAAAAAGTGTATTCTTCAAAAAAAAAAAAAAAAAAAAAAAAAAATTAAGTACTAAAACACAGATCAACTGTAACACTAGGTACATTTACAAAATTCCACTGTTAGCACTTCATCTGCTTCAACTCCCCCTCCGTTCCCTCGGCCATCCGGTCTTTCCTGAGCTCACCACCCAACAAATTTGAATGCAAAAGACCACTTCGTACGATCATTGGTAAGGGGTGAAAGAAGTTGAACTCGTGCTTACCATGGAATAACACTTTTTTACATCGTCGTCTCACCCCCCCCCCCCCCCCCTCCCCCATGTGATGATATGTAATTCTGGGGTCGTGTGGGCGTATGCATGACCACAGATGACAGAAAGAAGGACGATTAAAGCTGGAGGACACAGAAAAGTGGCCTGACAACATTTGAGTAAAAATGACAAAAATGGGCAACATTTTGAAACTAGCGTAACTTTTGATTGGTGAATGATAAATTGGCATTCAGCCACATATTCTTCAGGGAAATTTGATGCTCTACAACTTTCTCTAAGAGGACTTTTTTCTCAGATAAACGGTTTGGACGCAAATCAACAAAGTTATCCGAAAAACGTGAGCTAAAAACCTAATTTTCAAAATTCGTCCATTTTCGGATGCATATATCTCCGTAACGGTTCGGAATTTCGATAAAACGTATATAATCAAAGTTGTAGAGAATTCTATCAGCTTTCATTTACTATAGGACATGGTTCATCGAAAAATGCACCGTTTCCGAGATATTCGCGAATAACCCCAAAATGGGGCCTTTAATGACCCCCCCCCCCCCTCGAGCGGCACCCCCACCCCCCAGGACTTTTAGTATGTCAAACAGGGGACCTCCACCTACGTCTGTACCAATTTTGGTTTGGGTTCTATTTTTTTCTACCTCAGGGCCCTTTTTTGTCTTCATTGCCTGGACTAGTAAACGAGTTCCACTATCTACTTTACAAGTAGATACCATGTTACATGGATATGTCTTTGATCGGGGATTTCATAACGGTTGTCCTCGAGAGTTGTAAACAAATCCTTTAAATTTGGATTGTAGGCGACGAAATGTAGGATAAAGAATTTATTTTATTATTGTTGGAGGCATAAAAAGCATGCTATACATACTATTTAAGTTATTTATCCAATACAGACGCTATCATTTTTATGTTCATGATAGCCACTACAATGAGTTGTTGTCAACAGTCGACTGTTGTCAAGGGGATGAAAATGTCTCCTATGGAGTGGAGTAAATGATGCTATTGCTTTTCGTTAAGAATATTGCAGCCGGCTTATTGAAAACGGGTCATGTCTAGACTCTCCTCCACTTGTCATTAACTCCCCAAATGATGTCAGCAACAAGCAGTTGACAGTAAATTAATATTAAATTTCGCCAAACTTAATCATGTGTCATCGCAAAATTTAGTTTCCGCCAAACGAAAATTGTTTATAGTCCGATCAACTTAATTTAGGAATGTAGCCAGGTACGTAAGGAGGGGGTAATTGGTATTTTGAGATGTGAACATTTATCACATAAATCAAGCGCGTTCCAACGAATGGCGAACGATTTCTGTGTGATGAAAACTGCGGAAGTTCCATTCTCCTAGCAACGGCTGGGTTGTACGTGAAAATCATTAGTTTAGAAAATCGTGACATCAACTTTTGCGTGACGGAAATTTTTGGTTAACCCCCCAGGACAAAGACATATCCATGTCAAAAGTGTAAAATATCGTACATATGTAGGTAATGGGTACAGGTAGGTAGGTACATGTTTATATGTAGGTATGCACATCTTGATCGTTGATTATGTTTAAGTTTCCGAATGAGATTCTCCTAACCAAAGGCGAATTTCGATGTTGCCTTAACAACTACTTACCCATCCAAGTTCCCTTCCTTCTTCTACTACACGTATTTCTAGTGAAAAAATTTGACTACAGATAAAGTTGTTACTAATTTGATACTTCTTCCATTATGAAAGAATTCATTACACCTAAGATAATCTATGACTCGGGCTTAATTATGAAGATTTGGAGCAGTGTAGTCACGTTAGTGTGACTTTTGAATCGTTCCATTCAATCGTACGATTCCCTATTCATACAGTACGAATCAGTACAGAAAAAAACCTCTTTTCGTACAACGACTCAGCTGAACGACTCAGATGGAAAGCTGCAAAAACTCCCTAATATAACCAACTCTTCCCGATAAACATTGCTGCAGTTTTTAAGGCGTTTTTAGTATCAATTTTTGAAGATCTACCCAACTTACGAATAAAAACTGCTCGGTTCAACCAACCAAAATCTGTTTGGTATCGTTGAATTAGTGATCGAGAAGTTCTTTACGCTTCACTTCACCTCATACACATTAATTTGACTTGAAAAGTTCAACGCACGTCCGGTTTTCTTTAATAATTAAAAAGTCTTTTACCCGAGTGACGTCGCACAGTGTTTCGATCCTAGGGGCTTAGGTGGACAAAATTCCGATACCACGGAAATCGACAGTAATGCATATTGCTGTTCCCTTACCCTATCTAATAGCGGAAACTAATAGAAATAAGATAAATATTGAGAGAAAAAAATCATTTCAAGGCCAAATCGTTTCATTGATGAAGTTGTTCTAAAAATAATAATAAGGGATTTTGGTCTAATCTAGTCGGTCGATTTCGCTTAAATTTTGATGATAGTTGGAAAAATATGACTTGATTACCTCATATCAATTTCAACATGATTGTATCATTAATAGCTACTGCGCATGCGCCAATGTGAAATACTTGTAATGACCTTAATTTCCACAGTTTTCATCCGATTTTGATGAAATTGTCAGCGAATGCGCGGTTTAGGTTGTAGATGGTCCCGTACCTATTTCATTGTTTTCAACTCATCAGTTCATTCTGCGCTTGCACAAACGTAAATTACATTGAGTATCATTTTTGGTTTATTATTTCCAATAATAAGCCTATGTGATCGTGTAGCAAAAAATTTTTATAACCCCCCCTCAAACTGTGTAATTTTACGTTTCAAAGTGCGTAGAATCCAAATTTGCAATGTCCATCCACCGTCCCCCGTCCACCGTTCGCCGTCCGCCGTCCGGGCCATAAAAGGCCTTACAAGTGGCTTAAAAAATCTGTTCTTTCGCACACAGACTCCAATTGGGGTCTAGTTGGTCCTAACTTCTCGCCAGCTCGATCGCTCCACACCCATGGGTGCTATGAGCCAAAAATAGGTTAAAAAGTGTCTTTTTTTTTGTATATTTCAAGTTGTATAGAAATTGGAGATTTATGAGTGAAAAGAAAATGTTAGCTATTAATTTTATGGAAAAAAAGTATTCTAAATGATACTCTTCTATTCAAAAAGAGATTTTGGATTTTAGGCTATTTTTTGCAATTTTATAGATTTTTTAAAACAAAATTTAATGAAGTTCAAGTTTTTAGCATAATTTCGTACATAAATTTTTGAATGTTCTATTTCATAGTTGATAAACTTTATTTGACCAATCTTATGCTAAAAAATATCAATTTAACGATTCTTAGCCATTTTCAGTGATTTTGTCAGCACATTTTTTGAAATTTGACCAATTAAATGATATCAATATACAGTACAGGTAACACTTTTATGTGTTGGAAAGATGACTTGGTAATAAATTTTTTTGTTTATCAACTATATTAAAAAGCGTAAAATTGTGAGATTCCGCTGCTGTAATGGATTGAACCCATTTGTGAGGTCCGAAGCTCCGAGTTCCGATACTAAATATAGGTACTATAAGCGGCGTTTAATAATTATGGACCAGAGATCTACGCAGAAGGGCTGTCTAATACATAAATAATAAACCTTTGTGTAATAATTTGCAGCGTTTTTCGTTTCTTAATTGACCAATTATGTCATTTCACGCTACATCTTGTTTTAATCTTTTCCGCTATGGAATTTTTCAAGATCATTTAAAACTTTTCAACGATCTATACCTACATGATAGGTAAACGAGGAGGCTATGTGCCACACCCTACTTGGCTACTTGGCATTTTCTTCCTGATTTTTAATATGTGTTTAAGGAACTCCTTGTAATAACGGAAATATGCGGGGATATAACAGAAAAGGCCCGAACATTTTACCAGTCTGTACTAACCATTGTCGTTGCTGTAGTCCCAGACCACAATGGCCTTACTCCCAGCGTCTGAAACGTAGATGAAGGTGTCATCTTCCTCCGTCACTTCTACTTGAATCTCGTGAAATCTGCTGTCTGGAGTACAAAACTGAGAAAGATCCACAGTGGCGACTACCTGCGAAAATTCAGCTTCATCAACTTGATATAGGAATTTCAAGAGATAAATAGAGCGTGACCATATTACTTTATATAGCACACTTGCTGCAACTTTTGCCACTCCTTCATAAGTTTTAAGTTTTTTTTTTTCTGTTGGATGGTTTCACAAACATTGATTTTCCTGAAGGTATGTTTGTTCCTTATATTAGTTGTTAGTCTTAATAATAAGTTTTCTCTCTCGTGTTATTGTTGAAGTTTGTGACTGTTGTTTTGTTTGCTCCTAGTTTTTTTTTTTTTTTTTTTTTTTTTTTTTTTTTTTTTTTTTTTTTTTGCCAAGAGGGTCTGTTCGAAACCGGAACACAATAATAAATTGACGTTCCCTTACAGGGGAAGTAAGGAATTAAAGGATCATTTCTTCACTTCCCACACTCCTGCAGGAAACAATCCGCAGATTCCGCAATCAGTTTTTAGAATGACCATATGAGGTAATTTACGTCATTGTACGGATTTTGTTTATGTATTTTGCTTCCGAGTCTACCTAAAGGTAGCGGAAGCATAATTTTGCACTTTCGAGAGAAAAATCATTGTTTTTCTCCATAATCAATATTTCCACTGGCATTTTACGTTTCAGACCATTCTGAACAACTTTGGTTCCGTGTCTGTCTGTCGTGTGCCCGCAAATCCTTGTAACAAGCTTAATTTTCACACTTTTCTCCGATTTTCATCAACATTTCAGGGTATGCATGGTTTACGGTGAAAAACGGTCTCCTATCAGTTTCATTGTTCTCGACTCAATACTTCAGTCTGCGCATGCGCAAACGTAAATTCTACCAAGCATCATTTTCTAACGCCCTAGTTGTCCGATCTCGCTCGAATTCCGGGAATAGTTAGGAGAAGACGGTTCGAGCAGTCCATATCAATTTCAAGATGATAATAACATTAGTAGCTCCTGCGCATGCGTGAATGTGAAATCCTAGTTACAAGCTTAATTTGTACTGTTTTTATTCGATTTTGTTGAAATTTTCAGGGATTGTGAGAGTTAGGCAGTAGATGGTTCCATATCAGTTTCATTTTTTCCAAATCAATACTTCACTCTGCGCATGCGCAAACGTAAATTCCATTATGCTCCATTTTTTTACGCCCTAGTCGTTTGATCTCGCTTAAATTCGGCTGATAGTTGGGAGAAGACGAGTTGATCATCCCACATCAATTTCCACAGTTTTCATCAGATTTAATGAAATTGTCAGTGAATGCGCGGGTTAGGTTGTAGATGATCCCGTACCAATTTCATTGTTGTCGACTCATCGGTGCTATGCATGCCCAAATATACGAGTAAATTACATTGAGAATAAGTTTCTCGTTTCTTAATTGACCAATTATGACGTAACACACTACTTCTTGATTTACCCTTTTCCGTTATGGATTTTTTCAAGATCATTTTAGACTTTTCAATGATCTGTACATTCGTGTTACAGAAACGAGGAAGCTATGTGCCACACCCAACTTGACAGACCTTTTTTTTTTGGGGTGGGGTTGTGTTATTGAAGTTATTGATACGTAATATTTAAAGAATAGTTATGAACCAAAATTATTTATCTCAAAATTGTTATCCAATATGATTAGCTCAAAAACATTTTGTATTAAGAAAAAAAAAACCAAAAATGGTTAAAAACGAAATAAATTCGTTCATGAAGTCATGCTACACTCCTCACAAGTTTATGTTTACGAAAATTTCCACCGGATTATTTTATTTTGGGAAGTTCCTTTGTTTGCAGCGAGTTACAAGCGGATTGTTGTTGTTATTGTTAAAACATTTTGATTCTGCGAGCACGAGGTTTCGGCTGAGGCGGCGAGTTGCGGGGGAGATCGTGACTTTTGGGACCTCTCGAGGGCAAACACGTTGCGGCTGTTTCGCTTGTTTTACTGCATCAGGAATAATAACTGTGTAATATCGGGCTGAAGGAGGTCCGATTCACACGGCGGATTGCTCTTTGGATTTATCGCTCCAATAATAAGCTGTTATCACCTTCCGAGTGAGGAAATTGCTTCGCAAGCCCCCTCCATCATAATCAGCAAACTCAACCTTCGTCTAAATGAAAGTCTATAGCAGGGTCGGGGGGGGGGGGGGGGGGGGGGGGGGGAGTGTGTACCTGTTTTTCATAAATCTGACTTTGTGGTGCTACCATTTCCCTCAAACTACAAGTTAAATAATGACTACAGTTTTATTACGTTCCCCAAACATTTCAACGTCAAAAACGTGTGGATATAATGAATTGAAAGTAATTAATTAAGAAAGGGAAAAACCTAGTAGCATTCAAACTACTTTTCAATTTTCAACTCCAGCGTTTCCAAATTTCTACCCTAAAATAATAAAAATAAAATTAACCAATGTAGGTAGATTTTAGGTATAATTTAAAATGAATTGTTAATGAAAAATGAAACGCTCCAAAATAGATCATTTTTAGCAACTCAACATGAATTCCTGAGTTGATAAAATGGACAATATACTCATTCACTTGTAGGCTGTCCTCTGATTCGCTGTCGGTTGGGGAATGAGGTTTGCATGAGAGAGAATTGAAGACTGGAGTTTTGCAGAATAAGATAGGGCTGAGGTATGGGAGATACTTATGGTTGCGCGGGGGGTTGAGGAATAGGTTCTGGATGGAAACTAGGCTTCAAGACCTTGATTTTCTTATTTTTCTTAGTAATTTCATGTGGTTTTTTAATGAAACGCACTTGCCTCTAATTTTGAAACGCACTTGCCCCATCGTATAAAAAAGAGGGGCAAGAACATTTTATTAATTTACTGCAGCAATTCTTGTAGCCTTGAAGTTATCAAGAGAGCAGTTAGTACAGAGACAAAAGGTTGAAAGATAAACAGTGGAATTAAACATGAATGGTAGGTTTTTAGACAAGAAAACCATTGAAAAATGTACCTCCCTCAGATTCACATTCCGATATCGGACGAAGGCTTTTCGGAAAATAGTTCCAATTACGCTTATTTGTTCACTGAGGAGGTTAAAATTTTCATCAGGTGATAGCAAACACCTGTTCTATCATTTGCTAAGACACTTATTAAAATAACGAAATAAAACGAAGCCTCATAGCGAAATAAAACAAAAAGACGCACTTGCCCCGAAAACGCACTTGCCCCACCTGACCCTATGAAACTGAGTCCCTCTATTTTAATTATAAATAATTTATAACCTACAAGTAATTTATGCCTTTCGTGTTGTTTTTGTACTCTTTTTACGCGCCTCCTTTTACACACCTGTTATCACAAACATCTTCTGATCCTATTTTACGAAGTTTAGCATAACGGAGTTAACATGGAATCCTCATGATTCCTGCAGATTACGACGTTTTCGATTTAACACGTTTAACATAGTTGAGGACTGCCATATTTAAAACAAACTAAGTGCCATTTTTTGAGAAATACGTTTGTTCACGGATTCAAACCTCATGTGCCATAAGGCAACTGCTCATGAAGTTTCTGAAGCTCCGAGCGGTTCGTTTATCAATTTCAAACCAAACAAACCTAAGTGCCAATTCTGTTGCACAACGTTACCTGCGTTGCTATGCTTCCTCCATGATCCCCCGATTGATGTTTTTTACAAGGTAACGAACTAATAATAAAACAAGTGAAAAATAAGATTCCCTTCATTAGGTTTAAGTTAACTTTGCCCACATCCCAAATGTATTGTAGCAGATAACTGACGTGTATCAACCTTGGGATTCATATCGACGATAGCAGTGAAGACTTCTTCTATTTTTAGGACGAGACAGAGAAAATTCGGGGCTGTAACGAAATCGGCACCTGTATTCATAACTACTTATACAGCAAATTTTAAATCGGCCAAATCAAAAACAATCTTCAGGTCAGATAACGGTGGGGGGTGAAATAAAAAACAGGGAATTTCGGCCATGTTTGTGCTTCCTCCAAAAAGTGGACTGCCAGGAAGATGAAGGGCGTTGAAATCATGATTCCATGGTTATCTCCATAAAAATTAAGATTTTTATTTAGACCAGCCGTTTACCCGTGTATTGCATGGACCCACATCTACGGGTCATTTTAATCAGGTACCTTATAATTTTTACCCAGCAGTCCCCAAGAGGCTTCAACTCAAATTTCAGCAGTCAAGTTTCAAGCTGTACCTAATCAATTTTTCAACTAAATGCCCCCTCAATATAACCAACTCATTGTAACCGCAGTTACGTTAAAACTATTCCCGACCAACATTGCTGCAGTTAATAAGGCGTTTTGAATATTAGTTTTTGAACAGGTCTTACGAACAAAAACTGCTCGGCTCAACCCACCAAAATCGTTTCGGTATCGTCGAATTCGACCCGCCCCATCCTAATTTGACGTAAGCTCGACGCATGTCGGCATTTTCCTTAATTACCAAGTTGTTTACGTTCTTACCGGGAAACCCGAGTTATGAAGGAGTAAGTCTAGACGATTGTAATATTATAGTCTTTGCGTTAACCAGGGATCCTATGATTGTCCATGTACGATTTCAGCTCAATGGGTCCAGTAGTTTTTACGTGATTAAATAACAAAAACATAGACACCATTAGATTTGTATATAAGGTACCTAATAGTATAGATTATAATATCAAAAATGAGAGCAATTGTATGTTTTTACTTTTTCAAACTGTTTTACGTCTCATAATTTCCTTGCATTTCAATTACTTCTTTTAAATACAGTTGGTGCAATAAAAGTTTTAATTACCTACCTACTTCATATTCAACCCTTTCTTCAACATTTTGTGATATAAGAATCAGAACATAGGCTGAAATGTATTCAATAAACTAAAATTTGACCTTTCTGGTTACCAAAATAATTTATGCAAGGGGAAGGGCACTTAGGGTGTTTTGGTTAGAATTCGCTAAAAATTAGATAATTAATTTTAGTTGTTGATTTATTTACTAAAAACAATAGTAAAATGTACAACAGATATGGAAAACTACAAAAGACATTTCATTGATTTTTTTGCTCAGCTATGAAAAGTTTTATGGGTCTGCTGGACAACTTTATAAATGGCACTTAGGATGTTTTGCATATGGCGATCTTCAGTTTTAAAGACCATGAATACCCCTTATATATATAAGGTATGTCAGCGTTCATACTTTTGAGGAGTGCGTGCATATGGCGATGACTTTGGGCGGGCCCAGCACCGTCGACTTGTCCAACGTCTCGATGATCCCGACGTCGAGAATCCACAAAATTTTTTTCCGGTCGATGAAAATGTCGACGGCGTTAATGATGCCGCTGTTCCCCGGGTCGTGGGACTCCCAGCAGGGGTAAGGAGTTAGGATCGGCTCCGCTTTGCAGGGACCTACCATTGAGAGCACCCCCAGCGTGAATGGAACTCCGCAGAGGAACCTGAAAGCATCGGTATCACAAGTAAGTAAGCATTCTCTATTGACAAACGGACAAAGTAATCGGCATCACTCAACTAAAAAGTTCCAGTCATTCAGCATGTTCTGCCAATCCTCAGGACCAATAATTTAGAGAGCAAGATGACGACATAACACCATAAGGCAACTATATGTTAAAAATTTACTCTTGCAATTTCATAAGTATCCACGATTAATAAATTCACAGCGTAATCCAGCATATACCTCGAGATATGTAGTCGCAGGGAATGTAATTGCACCAAGACCAACATTAACGCTGCCAACACACAGTCCACAATTTATTATGTATATCATTCACACAGCGCTAGACAGTCATATGAAAAGAGCTCAAATTATACTAGACCAAACTACAAAAAGCAAATTTTAACGTGGCTTGTGAAAAATGGGGCAGTGGACTGCAAAACTGTGCTAACCAGCATTTATGTATAATATTACAAAACAATAATTTTACTATAGAAAGTTTTTCTACTAATAGGAGATAGGGACATCAAATACCATTGTAGTTATAATATTTAAGGTATGAGTCGATTGTGTAGACGCATTTGCGATGTTATGTCAACGTGCTATGTTAGAAATAATGGGCAAATCGCCTAGACCTTAACCAACAGCACGGGCCAAGCCTACCGTTCGAAGAGTAAGCTAGGCGAGTAGCATAGCTCTACTTTTGTACTATCATCATACTATATTATTTTACAGTGTTTTAAAAATTGAGGACTATGAGTGAAAAGAAATTTTTAACTACCAATTTTATGGCAAACAACTCGTTCTAAATAGTGTTTTGCGATTCAAATAAAACTTTTGATTATTAACTTTGTTTTACACTTTTTACCTAATGTTTTAGGAAATATTAATGAAATTTATGTATATTTTTCAGCATAAATGTGTGCGTAAATTGTTTAATATTCTAGTTCATTTCTAATAAACTTCTTTTAACTAAAATTCTGTTAAAAATATAAATTGAGAATTTTTAGCCGTTTTTAGCTAAGTTTAGTGATTTTTTTTAGCAAAATTATGAAAATTTGGCCAATTTAATGTGCTCAAAAAAGCTGGCCAATGAACTCACCCTTTCTTTTGGAAAGCTTGATATTTTAGCGCTAGAACGGAATTTTTATTTCATTCTGACCACTAATTCGGTTCATGAAGTTCATTTGCACGATGACGTCACGACCCCCGCCCGCCTGGGGGGAACCCTCAGCTCCCATGCACTACTACGTGACGCGTGTTCTCCCTACCCGTTTATTGGTTAAACTAAACGGTCTTTTGAGCTAAACATTGGTTCAAAGAGGTTTTCAAGTGCGCTGAATCCGAATCTGAGGTCAAAAGTGTGAAATTCCAACACATGAAAGTTCCCCATTGTGCCAGTACTGCCAGGGGAATACTATCTACAGTTATATCTGCCACACCCAGAGAGGCTTTGTTCCAAAGCTCAGTATTTTTACTGGAATAGGAACAAAATTAGCACTCAGCTGAGTAGAGTGGTTTCTCATGTCGTAATATTATACTCTACCCCTTATTAGGTATACTAAACCCCATTCAAAATATCAGCATCTCAAGTTAGATAGAAAAAAAAGTCTGCCAAGTTGGGTGTGGCACATAGCTTCCTCGTTTACCCATCATCTTCTTCGAACTAAATCACTCGCGACGAAGTTGTGGAAACCCATTATAAAACGGAAGTTAGTGAAAAACGTTGTCTATTTCCACGAAAAATAAAGAGTTACAATGTTAAATCGATTTCGACGGTTAGGCCATCATCAGTAACTGATTATTGTTTGTTACTGATGATGGCCTAACCGTCGAAATCGATTTAACATTGTAACTCTTTATTTTTCGTGGAAATAGACAACGTTTTTCACTAACTTCCGTTTTATCATCTTCTTCCTACTATCATCCAAATTTAAGCAAACTCGAACGACTAAAGAGTGAAAAGATAAAGCATGATGGAATTTACGTTTGCTCATGCGCAGAGTGGACTATTGATTTCGCAAAAATAAAACTGATAGGGGACCGTCTACACCCTAGCCCCCACCTTTCCTAAAAATTTCATCCAGATCGGATGAAAACTGTGGAAAATGAGCTAGTTACAAGGATTTTATATTGGCGCATACGCAGTAGTTATTAATGATACAATCATGTTGAAATTGATATAAAATGAACAAATTGTCATCCCCCACCTATCATCCAAATTTGAGCGAGATCGAACGACTAGGGCGTGAGAAAATGATTGGTAGAATTAACGTTTGCGCATGCGTAGAGTGAGGTATTGAGTCAAGAACGATGAAACTGATAGGGAACCGTCTATCCCCCAGCCCGCATGTTCCCAGAAAATTTCATCCAAATCGGATGAAAACTGAGGAAAATAAGCTTGTTACAAGGATTTGCGGACACACGACAGACACGCTGACAGACACGGAACCAAAGTTGTTCAGGATGGTCTAAAACGTAAAATGCAAGAGGAAATTTTGATTTTGGAGACCAAAAATTGTTTTCTCCCGCAAGTGAAAACAATGCTTCCGTTACCTTTAGGTAGACTCGGAAGAAAAATTACTAAGCTCTCTCAGCTGATTTGAGTGATTCCTAAAGTTGTATTTTTTTCCAACTTGGTTGGCTCGGAATCAAACCTTTAGGATAATCACATAGCATTCCTAGTCCCTTCGGACGTAGAGAAAGTAAAACTCTGATTAACCTCGGGGTGAGTATGAAGGCCCGTGAGCCGCTCATCTGGAACCTGGAGGCGAGGATGTTCTTGGCGGTGTAGAGCCCCCGCTCGGCGTACAGGGTCTTCTGCTCGGGGCATGTCCAGTTGATGTTTTGTCCGCTAGGGTAGGCCGAAAGTCTGCAGATCTGCTCCCGCTTCAAGGCGCCCTCCCCCGCCGAAATCAGTCCGAGGGCAGCAACTAGAGCCACTAATGTTCTCGGCATACATCAATGATTAGGATTTAGTCCTATCTGGAATCAATCACAAACATACTGGTAAGTAATGCATAGATTACAGGGATGACCCTATTGTATTGTATATAATTATGGTGAGAATTAAAATTAGAGAAAAAACCAAAATATCATGATTTTTCGGAACCCCCCCCCCCTCCCATTTTCACCCCATTTATGGTCGCTACAATTGGCCTTCTAATGAAATCCCAGAGGAGATTCGTCCCTTACTACATGTGGATGTTTTAACAATCCTCCTCCGAGGCAATTATCAGAGGAATGTGTGTAAAACATTGCAATGCGCTATTGATACCATCCATCAAACAGCAAGGATGTGAGGTTTTAGTTTTTCACCTGCAAAAACTACCTCAATCCTTTTTTTGTAGAAAACGCAAAGCACATTATGAGTATGCACTCACAATTGGTGAAGTTACAATACCTTTCTCCACTTACACACGTTTCCTTGGACTCATAGTTGACCACCAGCAGCGGTGGAGCCAGCATTTTGAGTACTTGCACCAAGCTGCTATGTGGTGACACAGTTGCTCAAGGCCCTTTCTAACTAAAGTTGGGGTGCACAGCAGGATGTCCTCTTGATGATTTTCCATGCAGTGGTGAGATCCCAAATTGATTATGGATCTGCAGTTTATGGCTCAGCGAGAAATTCCTTGCTGCATAAGCTGAAATCTATATTAAACTAGGGTCTTCGTTAGGCTACTGGAGCTTTCCGTACAACGCTAACAATCTCCCTTCAGGTGCTTGGGCATAGCCAGCCACTCAGAATTCTGTAAAATCTGCTAGCACTTCGCTATGCAGAGCACGCTATTTCCCAGGGCACCCCCTGCATGACATCACTCACCCTAACCTCCCTAGATGAGACATATTCCAGGGTCCAAACACAAACTCGTGTTCAGGAGCTCACTAGGTGGGATAACATAGAGAGATACCCTTTGGTTACATATGAGGTTCCCCCGCCCCACCCTGAACCTTGTCTGGGATGCGCATTGGCTTTCACTTGAGGGTCAGGGTCAAGGGCAATACACCCCCACACATCCTCAGTTTGATACAACGAGGCAATCCAGCGATATTCTGAACACACTCTTCTATTCACTGATGGCTCAAAGAAGCTGGTAGTGTTGGCCTTGCTCTATGGAGCCCCAACTTCCAAGTCACTAGTCGCCTACCACCAGTTGCGTCTGCGTTAACATCAGAGCCGTGGGCAGTGACACTGGCTGTTCAATACTGCCAGTTGTTGGGAGTTGAGAATTATGTGATCTGTGGTGATTCATTAAGTTCCATCGAGACGATAAGGGATACATTTTCTGATGATGGAATTTGTGCATCGCTACACCAAGCCACAACATTGGGCTCAACCATAACTTTTAAGTGGGTGCCGAGCCATGTGGGTATTCTTGGCGATGAGTGTGCTGATGCCCTTGCGAGGAGAGTAATTAGTGATGACTGCATCAATATGCTGCCAATTCACATCGAGGATCAAATCTCCTACATGCAACATAAAGCCAATTCAATTTGGTATGAGCAATTGCAGGGTGAGGTCACTGGTCTGCGTGGTACCCTTCAGGGCATGAGCCTGGTGGGCCCCTTCGTAAACCAACTTCCAAGGAGGGACCGAATAGTGGTCAACCGGGTTGCCGCAGTCCATACCCGTCTTACTCAATGACACCTGCTTAGTGCATAAGCTCGAGATGTTGTGTGTGGGAGGTGTGGGGGAGATTTGTCCATCCGCCACTTTAAGGAGGACTTCCCAGCTTTTGTGGACCTCCGAGTCCAGCATCGGCCCCCACAGTGTGTTGACGTTTTATCTGGACGAGACAAGGTCCAGTCCCTGTTGTTGTACCTGATAGCCGCTGGCTCTACTACGAACTGTGATATCTGATCTGTGATATATTTATTTTTGTATGTATCTATTCATAGTTTTATTTCACTTTGCTGATTATATACAGGGTGTTCACACTTAAGAGTGTTAACCTCCTTGGGATCGATTCTACAACTAATTTCCAATAAAAAGCTCCTCCTTGCAATTTTTTTAAACCCTTGATTTTTGAAGTTTTTTCACTTTTAATTTTTTTTTCGTGTTTCTACCTTACATCACTAAAATGGCCATATCTCCATCAATATACAATGTGAAAACTTAAAAATAGATATTTATATCGCTGGAAAGAGCGTTAAATTTCCCATTTCCCGAATTTTGATTCTTTTTACAGTATGTCACGTAGGCTAAAAAATGGACTAAACACGAGAGTTTCTCATTTTTTAAAAATTACCGTTTTTTAAGGTGCGTTAAACATTAAAACAAATTTGAAAAAAAACCGTACGCGTTGCAACAAAAACTTGCGCAAAATCTCAGCTTTCCAGCAGTGGAATCAATTTTTATTTTACTTTGCTAATTGGGGGAGAAAAGTATGTTTGTATGTTGAAAAACATGGTTTTTTCTATGAAATCGAGGATTTCAGTGAAAAATTACCTCCTAAGAAAATACGTGTTTGGGGCCGGTGTCTACGTGTTTATCACGTTGAATCGAATGGTAGGTAACACTCACAGATCTCCCCCACTCCGTTATACCCGAATTTTACACTTTAACTAGCAAGTTTCATCATTAAAATACACAGATAAAATTGAGCATAACAAATAAACTAAAAACTAGCTAGCGATTCAGCGTGAAAAAATACGTAGAAACCGGCCCCAAACTCGTATTTTCTTAGGGGGTAATTTTTCACTAAAACCTTCATTTCATAGAAGAAAAAAACACGTTTTTTTAGATACAAATATACTTTTCTCCCCTAATTAGCAAACTAAAATAAAAATTGATTACGAGTATACCGCTGGAAAGCTGAGATTTTGCGCAAGTTTTTTCTTCAACGCGTTCGGTTCTTTAAAGTTTTGTTTTAATACTTGACGCACCTTAAAAAAACCAAATATGGAAATTTTTGAAAAGTGTGAAATTTTCGTGTTTAGTGTTTTTTTGCCTACGTGACATACTGTGAAAAGAATTCAAATACTTCAGAGAGTTGGGGAATTTAACGCTCTTTCCAGCGATATATCTGTTTTTAAGTTTACATTGAAAGTTAGGGGAGATATGACCATTTTATTGATGTAGGATAGATCCGTTAAGGACAACATCAATATTCAGGATAAAATTGGGGTTTATAAACTAAAATGCTCTTGTGGCTACGAATATTGCAGTCAAACTGGTAGGAAATTCAGGTAAAGAATAGACTAGCATCACGAGGATTTCAGTGAAAATAAGGGTAGGTCTACCTTTGCGAAACATCTTTAGGAATCCAATCGTAGTTACAATTTCGATTTGACAGGTAGACAGTGTGTAGAATTTCTTCATTTTTGTCCAAAGGGAGGTATGTTGAATGTACTTGAAAAATTCAAAATTATCAAAAGTAACAGATCTGGTAAATGTTTAAATGAGGATATACCTCAATATATTTCACCACTGATAGGTCCATTTCGATAAAGCTTGGAATTATCCCTTTACGCTGTTGAAAGCATATTGAGTTTTTTCCCTTTCACTTTATCTGATTAGCTATCCCCCTTCACTTTGCTTGCACGTAATTGGTTGGACCAATGGGAGGGTCTTTTCTGTTATATCCCCGCATTTACAAACTATTTTCTATAGAATGGGGATTGATCGGATTGATGATCCCCAATCATTTTTACGTCCACTGTGGTGAAATAGATCAGAATACTGTGTATTGTTTGGTGGTCTAGATGTTCGCAAGCTCGCTTCTAAAACATACATTACATCAAGTAATCAATCCCCTAGTAAAAATTAAGATTAGTTGGACATGTAGGTCAGAATGATGTGTATAGTTTGTTGGTCTGGATGCTTGCAAGCTCGCATCTCAAAAATACACAACATCAAGTAGTCATTCCCTTAGTAAAAATACAGATTAGTTGGACATACAGGTCAGAATGAATGAATAGTAGAGAATTAATGCGGGGATATAACAGAAAAGGCCCCAATGGGATTCAATCTCCCTTCGCCTGTGACTATATAAGCTGTGTCCTTTCTAATCTGTCTTCAGTTATTGTTTGTTACTGATGATGGACTAACAGTCGAAATTGATTTAACATTGTAACTCTATATTTTTCATGGAAATAGACAACGTTTTTTAATAACTTCCGTTGAAAGAAACTATTCTTTTTCTTAAGGTGTGGTTGGTAGGTCTGATTTACGGTGGTTGTTTCTTTGCTTTCATATTTTTGAATTAATCATTACTCAAAGTAATAATTACGTTGCAACTCTGCTTAGTGGCCTGTACTCAAACTAAAATTTCCTCAATTTGACGATATTTGTCAAAATGATACATCGAAATGCCTACCTACCTCGTTTTGATTGGGGTTGTATTCTTCCAGCTCACTAGCTGATTATCAAACCTAAATATTACTAGAAGCGTGGTGAGAACTCACTCTTTCACTTTCCGATTTCCGGTTAGGCAAGTATCCGAAAATTGGAGAACCCTCACAAGCAATTTCTTTCGCGGTGAAGAAATGTTTTCAAACTCGAACCCCGATGGACCGTAGAATCCTAAAATGTTATTAGCAATCCACAAATTTACTGTTCGACACCAACAAAATTATACGAAGCATTATGTTTGAGTTTGGTCGCTAACCTTGCAATAAGACTGTTGGTAAATATTTATAATCAACTGTGGACTACACAAATAATGTTTCAGAAAAAGCAACCACCTGCATACTAACGGTAAATTACATAGCTATACACTTGAAACGATTTCCAAGCCCTGAATCTTAAAATTCATTCAGAATTAGCAACGAAGCATGCGAAAACAAATTCTTAGGCGCAAATCTTTCACGTTCTTAGCTTCTAGTCTCGTGAAATATTGGAAACACTAAACATACGTTAAACCAGAGTTGAAAGTACTTAAGTACTTATTTCAATTACTATCGTTAGGTCTGAATTTTTCCACTTCAGAGGCACGTTGATGAAAGGCGCGGAATGGAATTAGTGATTCAACAGCTTCAAGTACTTTGAGAGTACTCGCCAAGTACCTGCAAGTACAATTAGCTCCTGTTTCGACTTCAAGCCGTCCAAGTACAATTACTTTTACTTGTACTTGCGCTTGTACAATTGCAAGTACTTGTACTTGTAACTGTAATTCAAGTACAGCAAGTACATTACAAATTTTTGTTGGAAATCAATCATATTCCGCTTCAGAACGTCTTTCCGTTTCCGAATAAAATCTATCGGAGCCTTACTTTTTCTTAAAATTAAAGTTCAAGTCTCGAGAAAGCTCAATAAAATCTAAATTTTGTGTTCCGGAGGATCTGACATAGATACCCAGGGGGTCCCCGCTTTTCGGAATTCCGCTTCCCTCCGGGTACGAAATTTAAACCATCCAAATAGCTCATCTTTTCCTCCAAAAATGCAATAATTACCCCCGACTAGCTCACGACAAATTCAGTGAATATCGGCATATTCACTACATTACCCCAGCTAGCTGGGGAAATACCGCCATAGGGTTGGGATAATACCGCCATATTAAATCAAGGGGGAAATGAACAGTCTCATCAAAACATCGGAATAACGATTTATTGAATTTCAAAAACTCTTCCTGGGTAGCTTCTCACCATATTGGGAACTTAGTTGACAAGAAAAGGATTCACTAAAGGTAGACAAACAATTTCCACATTAGAATTGTAAAATTGGAACAAAATAATTATTGGTAAGATAATGTTGGTTCTTCACAGGAACTGAATTATTGACAACGTTCAACTCGTTGAAAAAAGAAATATTATCTAGCATTCTATCTTCCCGGCTTTAAAGTTTTAAATTTATGCTCTTCTTCAGGTCGCGGCAAAATTCACAAGACTTAACGTCCATTGTCAAAATCAAAACGAGACCATGAAGAGTGGAAGCTAACAATGATTATGTTAATATAGGAAGGCAGTTAGGTAGATACCTACTGAACAATTATTCAGTAGATAAGTAGGTAAACATCTAATAAGTCACGATTAGGTAAATGAAGTGGTGCTTATAGAGATAAGCTATCACAATACAAATCGTATTTTAAATATTAATTTCTATTTTAATTACCCAGAATCAATAGAAATAGGTGATCATTACCACAAAATACTTTGAAAAAATCCAGCAAGACTGAGGTATGGAGCATTGGGGCAACATCGCCATGGCGGAATTAGCCTGAATTTGGTGTTGATATAGTGAGCCAGTAAACTTTTCGAAGTAAAAAATCATTAAAAACTACAGGTTTCATAAAAAATAATAATAATAATAATAAAAACGAAGTAATGGGTGAAAATTAAAGCTAAATGATTTTTCTACGTCGTCATGCTCAACAGTTTACATAAACGTATGAAAAACTGTTACTTACCACGAAAATTCGACAACAGTAAAACTAGAACGCCAAGCTTCAAAAACTGTGAACTCGCTTATCTTTGATAAAAACAAATTAATGACCCCAAACCAACTTTTCCAACATTTCTGCTGATCTAAAGATGACGATATTTGGCTACAAGATTTGTCACTCAGGTGGTTAAATAATTATATGGGGTGGCGGTATTCCCCGACTTGGCGGTATTACCCCACTCTCCCCTACTTGTGCTTGTCTTGGCTATTCAATTACAAAGTACTTGGAATTGTACTTGCCATTGCAATTTTAAGTAGAAGTACTATTGAGTACATGTACTTGCGATCACTTTTCAATTACTTGTATTCTTACTTTGTACTTGCAAGTACAATTTGGTCAACGCTACATTAAACTAACCAATCGGAAGGGCAAGAATCCCTGTAAGATCGCTTTTCCCGAAACCGTGAAAAAAATACGTGACTGGCTGCGCCTGTGAACGAGAATCGTGCCTTCTTTAGCCGGAATCAAAACATTTTATAGAAATACGAACGCGCGGTATCTCCGTTACGCGTGCGTCCTTGCTGGCTTGATATTGTTTGCTTGCGTTGCCAAACATCCAGAAAGTATAAAACTCAGGAGAACGTCTCCACCTGTTTCAGGTACTGTGGAACTTTGCGAGGATATTGTCTCGGTGAGTTGATATCGAAGTTCCTTATCTATCTATATCTATAAGGTTATATATGGGTCATTTCACGCGAACGGCCAAACTTTTTTTTTTCGATATTTTTTAAAAGTCCTGATTTTCTAGTATGCTGTACCCATTGGTAATACAAGCTAGAAGCCAAATTTTCAGACCCTTTCTTCGCCCAGCCTTTTCTCTACAACTGTCCGAAGTTTAGGGGTGTGCGCCAAACACTAACTTTTGTTTTAATTGCTCAACCGTTATTGTGCCCCAAAAAATAAGTAAGGTGGCCAATTCTTATGGTAAATTCCCATAAAAACTCCACATTTCATCAATTTCGCATTTTTTGAAAAAAAAATTTTTTGATCTTAAATCATACCTACTAGTATGTAGAATACGAGGTTAAGAGGACGTAATGGGCCGACAAACGGTTTGTCGCCAGTGGTACTTAATGTACGGCCTGTACTCCCAAAAAACGTAAGCTTCCCCATGAAAACTCAAAATAAAACTTCTTTTGCACATTTCATCAATTTCGCATTTTTTGGATAAAATTTTTTTGATCTTAAATCATACCTATCAGTATGTAGAATACGAGGTTAAGAGGACGTAATGGACCGACAAACGGTTTGACGCCTGTGGTAAGTACTTAATATTTCGAAACGTTGGCCTAGAATTTATACTTTTCATTGATCAACCCTCGAGAAACCCGAGACATTTTACATTTAACTCAGTGGTCGAGAAAACCCAGCCTAATCAGTCAATTTATATATATACCTACACAATATTTTTTCAACTATAGGTAAAATAAATTAATAACTGGACAAATTAGTTTTGTTACAAAAATCTAAAATAACGTTAAACAGCGTAATAATATTTATAATTAATGCAAAATACTTTATTTTTTTTAACTATTTCTCTGCATAGGTCTATTGGCTCAAAATGTACCCATGAATAGTAAGCAAAATACACTTTATCAATTTCGTGTCAAAACTAGATGAGTTAAACCTCAAATAACCAACTTTTTGCAGCATGGGAAAAATATTCGTCAAATGTATAAAACGCAAATTGTTGCAAATATCTCGTCACAGTCTTTTTAAATGGACCTATCAATAGCCCTTTCACATCCTCTGGTACATCATTTTATAATTTGATCTCCCAATAATAAAAATGAAATAATGAAAGGCCAAGATTTGTATCCCCCTATAATGAAAGGCCGAGGGTGTCTCCTAATATTTGCTCTAGAAGTAACAGTTGAATAATGACATGGCTTTAAAATACTCAATAACCGCATTTCATTTATAAAAAATTAAAATGAAAACAATTTGGAAAAGTTATTTTTTGTGTCAATTTAGTTCAAAAGTCCCAGTCATGCAGCATGATCGTATGAGCGAATTTTCGTAAATCATCGTGTTACATTATTTTGAAATGTGAGCACTTTGAGTGCAAATAAATTGTTGACTACCAACTCTATGGCAAAAAAACTCGTTCTAATGAATATTCTGCAATTTAAAAAGGATTTTAGAATTTTTTTTTTTCATTCTTTTGATTTTTCAGCTAGTATTAATGAAGTTTCAGTGTTTTTAGTATATGTGTATCATTGTTGGTGAACTTTTCTAACTAAAATTCTTCCAAAAAATATAAATCTAGTAATTTTTAGCCATTTTTTGGAAATCTGACCAATTTAATGTGCTCAAAAAGTGCTGGCCTACAAAATCATCCTAAATATTTGCAAAGCCTGATTTGTTGGCGCAAGAACGGCATTTTAATCACAACCCGTAGGTCCACAGTTTTCATCCGATTTTGATGAAATTGTCAGCGAATGCGCGATTTAGGTTGTAGATGGTCCCGTACCTGTTTCATTGTTTTCAACTCATCAGTTCATTCTGCGCTTGCACAAACGTAAATTACATTGAGTATCAAGTTTTCGATTCTTAATTGATCATTTATTACATTTCACGCTACTTTGTGATTCACTATGGAATTTTTCAAGATCATTTAAAACTTTTCAATGATTTTTTTTTAAATCCAGTCTTCAGGTAAACTTCGGAGGGTCGCCTAAGGAGTGAGAGAATGAGGTCGATACGGTTGATGGTTTGGACGGCTGTGGCGCTGGCCGTCGTCTTCGCCAACGAGGAGGAGAAGGACATGGAGCCCGTGACGTGGATGGGCGGCGAGACGCTCGACCCCAGGACGGGCCAAGTCCACTTCAACGGCCTCGCGACTCGATGTCAGATCCACGAGCACTGGGCTTTCTTAGCCATTCCTAAGTAAGTGGTACTCTAACTCAACACTTTAGGGGATTATGGTGCATCAAAACGGAAGTTTGTGAAAAAACGTTGTCTATTTCCACGAAAAATAAAGAGTTACAATGTTAAATCGATTTCGACGGTTAGGCCATCTTCAGTAACAAACAATAACTGAACACACAATAGAAAGAACACAGCTTTTTTAGTCAAAGGTGAAGGGAGATTGAATCTCATTGATCGAGAGAAAGGAAAGAGGGCTTGAGGTACAACCAATTAAGTCCAAGCTAAGTGAAAGGGAATTATAGCTAATGAAGTGAAAGGAGGGGAAGAATTACTGGTTTCAACAGTTTGAAGGGATAACTCCAAGCTTTATAGAAATGGACTTATCAGTGGTGAAATATGTTGAGGTATATCCTCATTCAAACATTTACCAGATCTGTCACTTTTGATCATTTCGAATTTTTCAAGTAATTCAACATACCTCCCTTTGGACAAAAATGAAGAAATTCTGCAAACTGCCTATCTGTCAAATCAAAATTGTAACTATGATTGGATTCCTTAAGATGTTTCGGAAATGTAGACTTACCCGTATTTTCCCTGAAATCCTCCTGATGGTCTTCTATGCTTTCCCTGAATTTCCTACCAGTTTGAAGCACGAAAATCAAGAATTAATAAACCACAACATAATATTAAGACACGAGAGTAATTAAATATATAATAAAAAAAGAACCCATCACCTAGAAGACAACAGAACGAAGCAAACAAAAATAACCCATTTAATTCAGAGAAATAAAATATTTCCTTAATTTATTCTTGAAGTCTACAAGGGACACCTGACTTCCTGTCAAAAAGGCCGGAAGAAAGTTAAATCGTGACACTCTGCGGAAAAAATACATCCTTTGTCCCATAGTGATGTTCATACTCGTAGTTAACAGATTAATGCTGTCAGCTGTATGCTTCTTACATGAACATGCTTTACAACGTATACGTAATTGAAACGGTTGAAGTGTAAACATCATTAACGTAGCGTTTTCAATACCCAGTTGAATCAACTACAAGAGTACAAAATTTAGAAATTGACCGTGGTGTCCAGTTACATAATATAATTTACGTACAATTAATGATCATCTATTCAATATTACAGCGTTACTAGAAATTTTGAAGATTTTATGAATTAAAAATTAATATAACATTCATTATTAATTCAGCTTATTCTCGTTACCTTTTAAATATTGGAAACAACAACCAAATTAAACACACAATGAACTTCATAAATAATTTCAAAAACATTCAAGCAGTTAGCATAGGTAATGCCAGTATATATAAGTGAATTAATCCTTCAGTCAAACAAACATACATTTCTCAGTTTGCAAACTTCACTAAAGAAGAAAATATAGCCTTGGCGCATATGGTGCAATACCTAGTGCATATTCAGTCATTTTGCTTCCTCACTACCGAAGGAAGGGAAACTTTGTGTTCGTGAAAGAAGTCGAAGAAATATGTGACCTCCAAAATCAAAATTCCCACTTGGTTTTTGCGTTTCAGAGCTGATCAATTTAGGTTTCGTGTCTGTCTGTCTGTGGTAAATCCTTGCCCCTCCGAAAACTATACCAAGTTTCAGTCCGCTTTCGATGACGTTGTCAGGGATTGCGCGGGTTAGCTCCTAGACGGTCCCCTATAAATGTCATTGCCGTTGGATTTTGGTTGCTGATCAATTTTGGTTTCGTGTCTGTCTGTCTGTCTGATGACTGTCTATCTGTCTGTGGTAAATCCTTGTCACGCCCAAAACTATACCAAGTTTCAGTCGGATTTCGATGGCATTTTAAGGGATTGCGCGGGTTAGCCTCTTGACGGTCCCCTATAATTTTCAATGCGTTAGATCAACAGTAGCCTGTACGCATGCGCAAAAGTGAATTTCTCATGATCTTTAAGTCCGATTTCGTTCAAACTCGGTAGGTAGTTGGGTATATTTTCTAAAAAAATCCCAATAAATTATATCGCGATTGGTTGAGTAATAACCATTGCGCATGCGCGAAACTACTATCGATTGACGGAGGAAAATACCTGAATCTAATGGAATGATTTTGATGAAAATTTCAGGGATTTTGCGGTTTAGTTTCTAGAAGACCCACCATAACTTTCATTGGTCATTTGCCGTCGCATAAATAATGGTCTGTGCGCATGCGCAAACGTAATTTTTCATAACGTCGATTCCTTATCATCTATTGGTCCGATTTCTTTTGAACTCGAGAGGTTGTTGGGTCCAGGGCGATTCCCTTTTATTTTATCGCATTCGCTTGAATGCGCATATGCATAATCAATATTGGTTGGCACTCCGAGAATAATTAATCGATTCTGATGAAATTTTCAATTGATGTGTGAGCTAACTTTCAGACATACAAACATGAATTATAGTCCTAATTAGCGTTCTGGCATGTACACACATTTACCTATTAGATACCGTTATATTTTGTATTCAATAATTTCAACTCGTACTTCGTTCTTCAACTAATTCAATACGTCCATGTTACAATATTTTAAGGAAGCTATGCTGCCTATCCAACTCTTTCAATGTTACCACCCGATTCGCAGGATTCTGCTGAAAGTCATTAGTTACACTTGTTGGCTACAGCCCCTCACTCCTGCGATTAAAAAAAAAAAAACAAACAAAAAACGCATAGGTAACATTATATTTTAAAGCATATCAAAGGTTTGCCTCCGATCGTCGAAAGTGCCCTTCTGGTGAACCAATTTTTAAATCAATCATAATTAATTAACTGGGAGAAGCTGGCAAATTATCACAATCACGCAAAAAACGTTTCTCAGAATGTAATTTGAAAACTCACTGTCGTTTTACTTAATCAATCCCAGGAAATTAGGTAAATCTTTCTCTTAATGCAGAAAATAGGTACTTAGGAATAAAAAATAATAGAATTGGAATCTTCACAAAATAGGAGTTGAGTCTCTGCTAGGATTAATTTTTTCAAAACTGAATCTGAAAATGGTAAGGTCTCTCATCTTAGCAACATACATGGATATGGTTTTCTTGCGTTTCCAGGCTGAAGCCCGACGTCCAATCGAGCTGCGCCAAGCTGGACATGCGGAAGCAAATTGGCGTACAGACGAAGCACACGCTGACGCCTTTCCCTCCCGACGAGCCGACCGACCCGCTGTCTTGCAAGAAGCTCCAGTCAGCAGTCGATCTCTGCATCGACCACCTGTCCCTGGTCTGGATCCTCGACGTCGGCGCCATCCACCCACCCAAGAACAAAGATGAGCGCACTCCCCACATCTGCCCACCTAAAATCGTCGCTCTCGAAGCTGACACCGGCAAGGTAAAGTCCACTTTGAAATCATAGTCATACCTGGTAATTGATGAATAGATAAATACCCTTATCAAATTAGTCTATTTTGTTTGTACAGGTGACGAAGTACTGGGGGGGGGGGGGGGGCTGAGCTGTACATCAGTTACGAATGATGTCGGTGAATCCTCTATAGTCTCCGATACTCAGTCATCCATAATAATTGGACCCTGATACATCAGGGCTGAGGATGAAGCGGCATTTGCAGGGACACCTTCCTTGTAACAGGCCTGCGACCAATACGGCCTCTGGTGTCTGGAGGTGTCCAGTTCACTGGTGTACCTGAGACACAAAATCGGTACAGCGGGCAGAGGGAGCCTCAGGCACCAGATGCATGGCTTTGGCAAAGCATCGCCTGCCCGCCCCGTGATAGCGTTTGGCTTTGTGGTGTCAGAGGTTGTATACCCAGGCCGGAAGGCGAAGTCTGAAAGTAAAGGGTAGGCACTCTGCTGATGACTTGTCTCTGTTGATAGTGCCGGCATGTGAGTAGTGTGGCTTGACGATCTCTGGTACCAACCTGTTCAGTTGGTAGAGTGTGCTAGAACACTCAGCTTCACCCGTAGTGCTATACAAACAGGTACTCTCACCTTCAAGTGAGAGGCCCCTGACTGTGGGTGTATCAGTCTCCCTTGGAGAGAGAGAAAAGTGGTAGATGCAAAAACCCTGTCTATGTGCCGGGCTAGCGACCATTCTGGCCTTGATGGGGCAGTGCTCTTAGGCTTCATCCCCAATAAACGTACTGCAGGCGGGGGGAGCCCCAGACTACAGGCCCACAAACATTGTTACAGCGCCAACAACCTGCTCCACAGTTGAGGTTGGATTCGCTGAAGGAGAAATATCGCTTGTCGTGTGCGCTGTGCGACCTATTGGCAGTTGTGTGGCTGTGCCAAAAACTGGGGCACCAACCTGCTCAGGCCAAGTGCGGCTAGAACGCAGGCCCTAATCTGTTGGTTAGGACAGGATCTTGGGCACATCCAAGGACTTTAATTGAGTTACAGCTTCCTCTCAGGAAGATCTTCCCAGATTGTCCAATCTGGAGGGGAGAGAGAGAGAGAGAGAGAGAGAGACAATAAGGCTGCATTCCTCAGGACTCCTTAAACACAATTTAAACACAATTTCCATTCTTTGGAAGGAGATATTGGATCTTGTACCTTCGTAATGAGATCAAACACCTTCCTTGTAGAAGGCAAAATTTTCTGAGGAATCTGAAGCAAAATCATATAAATTAGTTCGAATCCACCCCAAAATATTTTCATTATCTTTTACCGGGGGCCATGGAAATTTAAATTAATTTAAATCATGGGAATTTCTTCAAATCCATCCCTAAAGACTTTAATTATGTTTTACCTACTGATCAATTTAACTCATCTGTGTGTAGCTTCGTTTTGAGAGCAGCCTCCTTCCTTGATTCTCAGAAGGCGAAATCTTCTTAGAACTCTGAAGCAAAATCATGGAAATTTGTTCAAATCCACCCCAAGACACAAACTTTGTGTTCGTGATTGAGATTGAAGTAGAAAAAAATCGTATCCTCCAAAATCAAAATTTCTACTTGCTTTTTGCGTTTCAGAGCTTGCTGATCAATTTTGGTTCCGTGACTGTATGTCTATCTGTGGGAAATCCTTGTCACGCTCAAAACTATACCAAGTTTAGTCCGATTCCAATGAAATTTTCAGGGATTGTAAGGATTAGCTCATAGACGTCCCCTATAATTTACAATGCCGCTGGATCAACAGTAGCCTGTGCGCATGCGCAAACGTGAATTTCTCATAACGTTGATTTAACATCATTTGTTGGTCCGATTTCGTTCAAACTCGGTAGTTAATTGAGTATTTGTTCTGGAAAAATACCCTATAAATTATATTGCGACTGGTACAGCACCGGGGGACGGATGGGCGTGGGTCTTATAAATCCTCGGTCAGTCGGCGTTTTCAAGGTGGGGTCACTGCTGAGGCCGGTCTCCTCACAGCTGATCCAACATCAATAACCATTGGCATGCGCGTAACTAATATCGATTGACACAGGTAAAACTCCGAGCCTGATGAAACGATTTTGATGACATTTTCAGAGGTTGTGCGGGATAGCTGTTAGACGGTCCCCTATAACTTTGATTACCGTCACTTAAATAGTAGTCTGTGCGCATGCGCATACGTTAATTTATTATTACGTCGATTTCTTATCATCTATTGGTCCGATTTAAAGCAAACTCGGGGAGTAGATACGTATATGTTCTAGGAAAATTCAGTATGGATAATATCTTTGTTCTTCAACTAATTCTATAAGTCCAGGTTACCGCCCACCCAACTTGACAGACGTTTTTACCTACTTATCAATTTAAACTATTCTGTTTGCAGCTCCGGCATGAGATCAACCTCCTTCCTTTTGTCTCTGCAATGACCCGCCTTCAGTTCCTCGCCTGCGACTATGACCACAAGGGAAATCCCTTTGTGTACGTGAGCGACGCGGGAACGAAAGCCCTCATCGTCTATGACGTTATGAAGAACGAGTGCCGCAGAGTCGACCTCCCTGAAGACGTCATAAACAACTTTTCCCCAAGAGATGTTCTCTACATTGCTCTGATCAGAAAGGCCAACGGCCGCAACAAACTTTATTTCACATACAGGTGAGTTGGGTGTTTAACATAGTCGTATGTAGGTTTATACTGCACTTGTATAAGGTGTAAATTATCTAGTCTGAGAATCTATTGAGCCAAAGAATTGATTCTACTACTCATCCCTGACAAAAAACTTCTGCTAAAGGTGGTTTTTACTTGCTGTTTTCCTTCTTCTTCTTCTTCTTCATTTTGTTAGCTACGTATATTTATTTTGAATTTGTTTACTACAGATCCGGTGAGAGTCTCTGGTGCATCAACACTGAGGACCTCCAGAAGGGGAAATCAGCGAGCGACGCTTGGGAAGTTGGGAAGAAAGAACACAAGATGATCCTCCTGGGCACTGACGACTGGGACTGCTTGTACTACAAATATGATAACACGCCTAAGAAGGTCAGTGTTTTTAACCTTCCTCGAATGTCAGTAAATTATGTGACAAGTGACATAAATATGTTGATACCTACATTACGTTATGTCGCAATGCGTAGGTACAAAACATTATGTCACATCAAAAAGCGATTAGATTGTACCTACACTATGAATCAGGATAAAATCATTCATCCAGCATGAGTAGGTAATCGGAAAGGGTCCAATACACAGTCTGCTTGCATTTAGTGGCTAGAGTTGGGTCACCCACACTGCTGCTGACCTCGGCTTCATCAGGCGGCATCTGTTGTGGTGCGACTGAGCAACACCAAATGCTCCAAAAACCAGCTCGTCAGCTGAGTTTGCTGCTGCATTGCATGACGCAGTAGATCGTGAAGAACTCCGACAGTGCACTGAATCCCCCATTTTCTCTCAGTGGGAGGAATGGACAGAGGGCATCGGGTCCCGTAGTTTTCATGCCAATGCTACACTAGCCACCTCGGTGAGGTGTTCTAAAGATAGTCGTGGGACAGTGGACACCCTTTGCCATGCCTGCCTTGGTAAAAAATGAAAATCTGTACCATGTGATGCAGCAGTGACCCCGGACTCACAGTGACCGCATTCTGCGTCATGATGCGGTTGCTAAGCAAATAGGTGGTGCTTTGTCATCCAGCGGTTAGGATGTTGAAAGGGAGAGACTACCTATATCACAAGCTGAGTGACCGGGGCAAGAAGCCGGATATCGATGCCGCAAGCCGAATTACGTGCGGCAAGGGATTTTTGAGCTAAAGGGGTTGGCGACCAATAACATCAAGGTCATGGCCGCGACCGTGTCATGGCATGGGGTGTGGTTCCAGAAAAAGCGCCACATAAATCGGGCATCTCAGTGGGAGTGCTCCATGATATCACCACCCACGTCCTGAGGGGATCTTACTTAGACAGGTGGTCATTTTACAGGGGCACTTCCTTAAACCAATCTCTTCCCCTCCTCCTCCTGTAAGTTCCTTCATTCCTTGAGCCGGCGCATTGTGAGGCAGATTGTGAATCTAGCAGGAAAAAAGTCCGAATATGAAGTAAACAATTTTAAACAGCAAAAAAGCCGTATTTACTTTCGTAAATTTAGTCTGAGAAGAGGGAAGCAAGGATAAGGTCGAGTAGAGAGTTAGAGAATCAGCCTCACAAAAATGGAAAAAATTGCACTTATTATTCCAAATTACATTGTTTCACGTGCAGAGGGCGAACACATTTCGCTAAACATTAAAAATATTAAACTCCGTTTTGTTCCACTACAAAATCTTTTCGACTAGCTTCACAGAACCCTAGACAATAATCCCCCTCCCTCCCCTAGACATGGAAATTCAAGTAAGAACATTCGTGTTTTAAAAGCCTCCATTGGCTCCCAATGAAAAAGAGGTGGATAGGTGCCTACTTACCTAATATTTCGTTATAAAGGTGTTTGAATAAACTTTTGGATAGGTAGTTATATGGACATGGTGCCTATATTATAATAGACGAAGTTCATCCAGTAAAAACGGTCCAACATGCAGCATGATCGCATGAGCGAATTTTCGTTAATTATCGTATTATATTATGTTACATTTTTTTGAAAATGGAGAAATTTGAGTGAAAAGAAATTTTGAAATACCAATTTTATGGCAAAAAAACTTGCTCTAAATAATACGCAGAGTTTCGTATTTTTAATTGGATTTTTTGCCTTTTGATTAGCAAAATGAGGTATTTCACCACTTGTACGCGAAATGATTTGCAATACTAAGTTAATTAAATGTAGTAGGTAATAACTGCAATTTTAACCATTTTCGTGAGGCCAATAACCTAGTTGCCCCTTATTCTTGCCCTCTTTTCTCAGACTCAAATCACGAAAGTACATAAATGGGTAGGTACCTACTTATACCTATCTGCTTTATCATTAAAACGTACTTTAATGGCGTAAATAGGAGGTGGCGATATTCGATATTATTAGAACCTGTTTCCACTAACAAGGCAGTTTCTCGTGGTAGGTATCGAGACTTTTTCAATGATAATTTCCTCCTTGACACGAAATAGCGACCCACCGGTATTAACGACGACTGCATTTATGTTTGAAATAATTTCTATAACCTATAACCGCTTCTATAACCGCTTTTACGAGTATAATTTCTTTTCTATTTACGAAAGTTGATAACAATCCCTCCCTCATGCGCTTTCTTTGCAGATGCGACCGATATCCCTTGATTCCGCTGGGGAGACCCCAGAGCCTCTTTTGCTTTCACCCTGAGCCTCGGCTAAACATTGAAGGAACGTGGACACAATCCATTTAAAATTTCAGCTTCATAAGTTGAATAGCAAAGAACTTAGCTCCGGATCTCACTCAGCTGATCTGGGGGGCTCCATACTTCATGATTCGTTTCAAGAACGTCCCAATTCTCTCTATTTCAAATTTTAGCTTCATAGTTTGAATTGCAAAGAAATTAACAAGTATCAGCTGCATGACTGGAACTTTTAATACAGTGTATTTCTTATTTTTTTTCTAAACAAGTGAAACCTTTCATTTTATGGATTATTTCATCAATTGGGCTATTCGCATGCTTTGGTTGTCCCACACCACCTGGATCTATTCCAATAGATATCTCTTTTATTTACGAAGCCTTGCATTTAAGACAGCTTCAGAGGGACGTCCTAAGAAGGGATGCAAAGTACCTACCTAGCCAACTACCCAGGTAGGTACCTATCAATTACGATAGTGGACGAGCTCTGGATGACTATTCGTTTGCTAAGAGATCATAATATAGGAAGCGATTCACATAAACCCTGGACTATCAGATAACTGTGTATTGTACACTACTCGTAAGTTCGGACACCTACCTACTATACGGTGTGGCTAAGGGTATATCATGAAACTTTTTGAGTTATTTTTGGAAGAAAACTATTCAAAAATTGTTGTATTTCTTACAGTTGACACCTGCTCATTTCATACATCAACACAAATAGACTAAAAAAGTTTATATTGTTTCACAGGTGTTCAAATGGAACACGGAAACAGACTTCCACGAGAAGAACTTCCATCTGGTGCACAACAGCCAGACAGAACTGACGCCAACGCACGCTATCGCAGATTACAAGAACGGAGTCATGAGGCTGTGTACCGGAAACTTGATAGACTACCTCAAGCACGACACTCCTTGCAAAAACGCCATCAACTCCCTGGACGTGATGGCCATCGGTGATGATACATCGTCCTCACCACCACTAGGCCATCAAGGGATGATGAGGGAACTTTAAAAAGTGGTCCAGAATCATAATTACTTGTTTATTAATCAGTTACCTACTCAGTGTGATGTTAACCACATCTGCTAGCCCATGAACTTCACTACCACTGCTTGCCATCTTGGTCTACTACCTAACTGATGGTACGACTCTCATTGCAAAAAGTCCATTATGTTATTATGCTGCCATGATGTCATGACAGTACATTATGACGACTAGCTGCTTGGATTTTTCACTGCTGTGTCACAAATGGATGATGAGGAAATCAATAAATGTGGCCTCCAGCTCTACCTACTACCTGATCTTCAATTAGATATCAGCCCAGTTAGGTATCTTAACCCACAAACTTCACCTCTCTTCACTGATCACCGCAAGACAACTTAATCCAGAACAGCTCCCACTATGAATCCAACTTCTGCGATGTTTGATTAACTTTGTTAACCCATGGACGTCAAGCTAAACTGCTTTCCATTGAAGACCACAAACCCACATGGCAATCGGCAAGCATAACATATTTGACTGGCTTAGGGACAGCACTCTATTGGAGCCCAAAGGCCAAATTCAGTCAAACGAAACCTAAAGTACAACACTCCAAGACATCTACCAACGTCTTGGACATCCTGGACAACAAAAACGACTCCTTGACCTACTCACTGCTAAGTTTATGAATGCAATAAAATGGCCAACGGTTCTGCACACCAGCCCATTTTCGTTAACCATCCAAGCTATATCTGGAAAAAAATAGCAAGTAGGAGGTGGGTACCTACTACAGTTAAGTATTAACCCCTGCTTCTACAAGTAGTTCACCTCATTTTTCATTAATATATTTCAATCTAACATTCCCAATGAGCCATAAAACCTTACGGGAGCTGGAATTAAGCACAAGTTGATAACCAAACCTCGTTTGTATAATATTCTTAGGTTGCATCTTTAGAATCACGTTCTTCGAGGTGGTAAGAGCATAGTTCTGTAATGAAGAAATTTGCGACACTGTTCCTAGTGGAAAATTTTAACTATTCATGTACTTATTATAGTTGAATAATCGTATATATATTCCTAGGTAATAAATTAAAGTTTTTATAACAAAAACGAACATGAAAATAAAAATAATTATATAATGTGCTCTACTTATGTTCCACGTGTTTTTTATATTTCCTTTGAACCTTTGGTGAATTTTGAATGTGTTTAAAAAAGTTTGACGGTAGACTTAAGGAGACAGGTGCCTAGTGGTAAAAACCCATCTAGGTACTCTAAACTTTTTGACATTTCATGTCTTTGCTATGGCACACAACCAAATTTTCGTTATGTGACGTTACGTTACGTAACGAAATATGCTCAATTTCTGATGATTTCCGCGTACAACCGAGTCGTTGCTAGGGAAATGGTACTTCGTCGTTTTTCATCCCACAAAATTCGTTGACCATTCGTTCGAAAGCTCTCGATTTATCCAACCATATTATGTTAACTACTGCGAAGTGCGTCGCCAACAAGCTGAGTTATGAGCATGGTTATATGAATAATTGTTTACACACAGGTGATCATTTTCAATAATTGATATTGTGAACATGATTGCAACCACTTGTTAATTTCTGATGATTTCATTGAGCTGGTGTTTCGATGATTTGATTCATAGCAGGTGATCCGAATATTGCGAGAACGCTTTGATTTGTGGAGCGGTGTTTAAATTATTTTAATAGGTAATTTCTACACTTTACACTCTGGGTAGCTGTAATTACGTATGTAGCCTCTTTAGGACATTTGCTTGACGATGTCCAGGGTCCGGAGCAGCTGAGTTGCTCTTAGAGCTTGGATATGAGTCTGCAACTAAAGACATGAAATGTCCCAATGTGTTGCAGACTCGTATGCAAGCGTTTCTGATTTTATCGGTTTCTTTTAACGTTTCAAATAGAGGGAAACCCTATTTTTTGTCATGCTTAGGTGAAATTTCTTATAAAATAAGACTATCAACGATTTCGTATTCATTTGAAGAAAGTATAGGTAGGTACCTACCTACAGGGTGGTCCACAAGATAGCCCCCCCCCCCCCCCCCCCCTCTATTTTCTCTAATTATTGTCGGAGTAAGAAATTTAGACAAACGCCATTCTTCACCATTTTTTTATTCGTAAATATCAACATTTTCTTAAAATGGGAACCCCCATTTTAGCGAATTTTCGTAAAAAATGAAGCTACTGCAATGGCTCAAAAATTTTTAAAATTTTCTTCATTGAAATCCGTTCTGAAGCATTCTGCAACGAATCCTAGAGTAACGCTTACATATATAAATATATATATATATCCCTATATATATATATATATATATATATATGTATAATATATATATATATATATATATATATATATATATATATATATATATATATATATAAATATATATATATACGTGTGTGTGTGTGTGTAAGGAGACGATAACTCTCCTTAGGATTGAGATAAAAATCTCGTTCATGCGCCAAAAATCAAACGAAAAGACGAGTTCGTGGGCCAGCACTTTTTGAGCACATTAAATTGGTCAAATTTCAAAAAATTTACTTTAAAAAATCACTAAAAATTGTGAAATTTATACTTTTGGCAGAATATTACTCAAAAAAGTTTACTAATTATAAAATGGAACATTCGAGAATTTATGTACAAAATTATGCTGAAAAACCAGTTAAATTTCATAGGAAATTTGCTAAAAAATCGATAAAAACTACCAAAAAAAAAAACTTCTATCTAACTAAAAAAACTAACTAAAAGAATCCAAAACCTCTATTTCCCATAAAATTAATTCCCTTGCACTCAAAAAGCTCAAATTTCAATACAATACAACATTATATAATACGATAATTTACGAAAATTCGCTCATACGATCATGCTGCATGACTGGCACTTTTTTCCGATTATTTTTCCATGTTGATGTTGCAAATATCAATTAATAAACATCATTTCGTGGTTCAGTAGAAATAATAGGTACCCCAAAATTGTGTAGGTATTACATGTGGCAATTGAATACCTATCTTCAAAAACTCAGTATTTCACTATTTTTGCACTTTCAGAGCGGTATTACGCACTTTTACATCGGAATCGCGCCCGATTGTGCGCTCTACAAAATTCGAGTGATGGGTCATTTTGTCATGAAATTTTACGTAGAATTCAAATCTGCAATAAGAAATGGGAGGGTTCCCATTCTAAAAAACTAAGTTGATGCCAATCCTGTTAGCGCAAATGCACAATTATGTCAATTTTGAAATTTACGGCGTGATGATTTATATAAATGAGACCCATAAAAACATTACTGTTACCTCGAAATTTTCTGAGATCTCGATTCTTCAATATTTCAGCCCTTAATTACCACCCTTTATGGCTGATCAAAATTGATGCCGATGTTACTGGCGAATCCTTGGCTGATGTATGATTTTCAGCCAAATTTCATAAAGTTCTATAAATACAGTAATTTCGGAGAAAAGCTGCAGACGGTGTACAGAATCTCTTTTTCTAATTAGGATATTTTTTGAATCTACGTATTTTGAAACGCAATAGTCTAGGAGCCAAGGCCGAAAATAGATACCTAGTAATTTCTGGAGAAGGAGACTGGATTTTGAAAATTTAGTCCGTTACTACTGAGTAAGAGAATCTTTGTCTGCCATATCTAAATTGGTGGAATACAAAATGGCGGCCTCATAAGATGGCTTAATTTGCCCATATTAAATAGCGACCGACCTCGATATTGGTCTAATTCAGGTCTGCCGAACCTCATTCGATTCAGGGTTAAATAGTTTTAAAAGTTCATATAGAGCTAGTTTTTGCCCAGACCGATTCCCATTAAGTACAAAGTAAAAGGCCGTTTTTGCGAACTTTATGCGTAAAATTATATAAAATTCATAAGTTCGGTTGTAAGACAATGGGGAAAGGCCTCAGCTAAAATATGCTCGATACGAACTTCGGAAAGTATTTAATTTTGATTAGAATGAGATTTGTTAGATTGAAATCAGACCAATATTAACGCCTCTAGGTGATTTTGATGGGCAAAAGAGGACTGGCCCAAAATTAGCCCGATTTTCAATTGTTTGTAATTCACTTAAGAGATCATTCAGAGTTTTGGGATCAAATCGTTTTGTTTTTTAATGCTCTACAACTTTGCTACGTATAAAAATGTCTGTAGGAAGTACGGTTTAGGAATTATTAGAGAAAAACATAGGTACCTACTTTAAAATGGGCAAATTAAGAGGCCATCATTTTGTATTCCACCAATTTTGAGATGTCAGGCAAAGGTTTTATCACCCAGAAAGGGCAAAATTTTCAAAATCTAATCTTAAACCTTCTTCTCAACTTACTACCTACCTATTTTCGGGCATGGCTCCTCGACAACATACGTTTCTACTTTTCTTGATCGATTACAAAGGTTCATTATTGAAAATACCTAATAAATCAAAATTGTAGTATTCACCATTGGCCAAGTTTACAAAATGATCAGCTTTCAAATTAAAATTTTGGTGAGGAAAAAACGAATGTCTCCAAAACGAGGTGAAGATTGAGGCGTGTAGTCTCAAGGTCTACTTCAAAATTTTCTGAGGATTCCAAAAATCGTTTCAATCGTAGGAAAAGGGTGGGAATAAAATAAGACAGATAAATAATGTTTTTTTTTTTCTCTTTTTTCACGCCAAGAACTGAGTAATACAAATGATATACGAAAATTCTTATCTCTAGATTCTTCTTCTTTTTTTACTGGAGCTTAGTTCTATTAGGATTCTTAGTGAGTGAGAGAGCAAGGTAGAAATATACAATAAAATAGAGAAAATCCTGTGATTTTCTGTTGTCTTTAGAAAACAATTGAAGCTAGGGCGGATTTCGTCAACCTGGACCAGCAAGAAAACGTCCAGACTTTTGCTATTATGTGGACAAATTGGTTATAAATAAATACTGTAGCCTTTGAGCAATGGCAACGAAGCGTACCTAGATGGCAGTGTTTGGCGATAGGCACTTCAATTGCTGAAATTCGCTCTAAGCGGCTATTTTTAGAGAAACAACATGAAAAATTAATGACAGAAACTTTGAAATGTAACTGGAGGTCGAATTGTAAAATCTTAGGGTCGCAAGATGAGAATCTTTGATAGGTCTTGGCTATATCCCTAAGTTATGGAAACTACCTTTCGACAGGCAGACGGAAATAGAACTTGTCAAGGGAAAGATTGCAAACCACAATTTTCTTGTGATTATTTATTTGGTATTTTGACTTCTTGGAGGAGATTTAGAACCTTAACTGCGCCACATACCGCAGGGCGGCGCACCCGGTGGGTTCTTCTCCAATGGGTTCTTACTACCAGGTTCAGGTTTCATCCTGGAAACTTCGTCAAGCTTTTGATTTTAACCCATTTATGGCTTGATTAGAATCGGCCTCTCAACTCTCATTTTGGTCCAGTTTTGGCAAGCATCTTATCTGTATGTCACAACCATCCAACCCAGCCTGGATAAATCCCACCATCCAACTTCTTCTGCACCATATTTGTCCTGTGACTTTCCTTTCAAACACTCCAACTAAAACACTCAACCTATACTAACCTCTCAGGCATGTCTGTCCATGCTTCATAACTCCGACAGACTTAGGGGTGAGCAATCTAGTATGTGGAATCCATAAATGATCCATAATCCATGTTATCACTACTTTATGATTGTTTAATATTTTTACTTTGGTATATTGGCTGCACTGGGGTCTAGGACGTTCTGAATAATAGAGAGTTTCTAGTAGATCCTTAAAACACAACACGCCGTTCGGTATCGTCAATCCGGCACCAAAACTGATGGAATGAGTTTTGGTGACGCATCCTTCCATACAGTACGTCAACGGATCGCAATCCGTAACAAACGTACCTAATCGTCTAAAATAACCTCCTTACATGGACTCAAATAACCTCCTAGGGATAATTTCCTCCTTCCATAGATTTAGCGTCACAATTATATCCATAAAGGACTTGACGTGACTTTAAGGTTCAGTAAACCTCCCTGTTACTGCATGACATTGGGACCGACGGATCTACCTACTAGGAACTATCTAGTATAAAAAGCCATTTTAATAGAATAAAACTCCCATAGTCTCGTCATCACTCCTACATCATTTACCTGTTACGTACCTAATTAGTTTTCCTAACAAGTTTCAATCTCCATCACTACATAGTACATTACCATTTTTTAGTTTTGGATCGAATTCAGCTAGTAAAGACCTCAATTATGACTTATAAAGGCCTGGTCCCAGCCATTAGGTATTCTGCTGCAGATTTCGTTTTGTACCTACACAATGACAATGAAAATTTTGTGACAAAGCTAATTTGGAGTGGGCGAAAATTTGAATGAAAAAAAAATAAACATGTTCTCCCCTTAAAGCAACCACCACCCCACGATTCTACTTTTTGGACGCCACTGTATATTAATTCGGGTGGCTCTAGCCACAGACAGAAGTATCTTGATTCGAATAACTTTCAAAAATTGGCAGATAGATCATCATCAATTCATACTTTCTGATCAATAATTACTTGTGTATCATCCTAATATTTTATATGGTAATTAAGGAAGTCCAACGACCAACAAGATCCGGCAAGTATTACGAAATATTGCTACAATACACCCTCCTCAGAAAGTTCAATTTGATGTAATCGTTAGAAAAATATGCTCGCAGTAACTAATACTCTGTTATGTCCCTACAAAGCAATATATTACGAGCTTAAAATTAATTTGCATGAAACCCAATTTTAAATATTGTATTATATATTTTCATGTCCCCCCCCCCCCCCCCCCCCCCACGAGAAATATTCATTGAGGAATTTTTATTATAGATACTACTTCATAACATTTGAAAAAATATATACGAAGTAAGTTAAGCTCCTGGTTGATAATTAATACCATGTTTATAAAAAGTTAGTTGACAAAATCCGACCTGAGGCTTCAATTGCAGCTAAAATTTCTATTATGGCTTGGTTTACTAGCCTATTTTTGTTGCAATAATGGTTTTTGAACAGAAAAACGTTCAGCCTGTATTGTCGCACATGCACACATCAAAAAAACTGTGGGGAGAAAAATCTAACAACTTAATATTAACTTCGACACAACCTAACTTGTTATTCAGTCCAATGGATTACAGAACTACTGGTTTTAAAACAGGCAATGCCGCTTTATAAACCCAAAAAAAAGGAATTTCTTTCATTAGTAGAATAAAAATTTAAACAAAAAATTAAACACTCGAAACTGCGAAGAAACCATTCTCATCCCACTCTTGCTATGTTTACAATCTGCTTATAGAAAGTCATCTATTTACCACGTTTTACAAGTAAAAGTGATCACAATGTTCGAATAAACTTTTAAACAGCCGCAGTCAAAGTTAACAGCTTTGATTAATTTTATACATTTAAAAATTACAATGTCTAGCGATAGTTATAACACAATTTTAACGCTAAGTGTCCCATTCAAAGCTTATTAACATCTAAACAGATTTTTCAATAAAATAAACTGCCGTGAGAATTCTGGATGACGGGAGAACAAAAACCCATCGGATATGTTGAGAGAAATAAGAAAACTGTTTGGAAAATTTAAAACGTGAATACATGATTCAATTTTCAAAAGTCTTAAAAATTCAAAATGGAAGTTAGTGAAAAAAAGGTTGTCTATTTCTATGAAAAATAAAGAGTTACCATGTTGAATCGATTTCGATGGTTAGGCCATCATCAGTAACAAACAATAACAACTGAACGCACATTAGAAAGGACACAGCTTATATAGTCACAAGTGAAGGGAGGTTGAATCCTATTGGTCGAGAGAAAGGAAAGGGCCAACTTGATTGGTTGTACCTCCTGTCCCTTTCCTTTCTCTCGACCAATAGGATTCAATCTCCCTTCACCAGTGACTATATAAGCTGTTTCCTTTCTAATGTGTGTTCAGTTGATATTGTTTGTTACTGATGATGGTCTTATTGCCGAAATCGATTCAACATTGTAACTCTTTATTTTTCGTGAAAATAGACAAAATTTTATCACCAACTTCCGTTTTGAAATGGTTTCAATAACTTCGTCACGAGTGATTTAGTTCGTGTCTAAAAAATGTTTTGAAATCGCCATTTTCAATTGGATATGGTATTAATCAGGCTATAGCCATGTATAGGGTAAGGTGGCAGGGCATTTAAAATAAATTTGTTACTTCAAAACGTTGTAACTTGCAACTTTTTATTTGTTTAAAACAATGTAACTTTTTACCTCAACACGTGATTTAAATTTTAAAAAAACCTTAAAGAAATCCTTTGACTTCTAAACTCGAGATTTTGTTGGCAGGACTTTCTGGTTCCGATTTACCTACCTATAGTAGGTACCTAATGCAGATTTTAGTGTTACGGAGAGGAGCACCTATCACAGGGTGTGAAGGTAGGTACCAATTTACCGCTTTGAATAAAATAGGTAGACACCTAACATTAAATAAATATAAATGCAATAATTACTGAAACTGAAGAAATTCTTGAATACATTTTTATCGGATTATTTTAGGTACTACTTTAATTTTACTATTTCAATCCATCTACCAATTAGAGAGCACATTTAAGGCTGTACACTCAACTGAACTCCCTGCGTTCATCCATTTTTCTGAATGCCAGTGCACCGCTTTTCAATCAGATTATGGGAATCAAAGTGCGAAGAAACTGGATTTCAAGGATTTGAAATTCACCTGGCCAGCCACCTTACTGGAATTATTAAAATTATAATTGAGTTTCCGATTTTCCCGTGGTAGAATGCATTTTACAGTGACAAGTATTATTAGAAAGGGTAGTGTAAGTGTCAATAAAATGTATCATAATTTTACTGTGGGGTTACCTTCTACATGTATGAAATCATTAGTTAGGTAGTCAAATCTTTTGAAATTTCCTATTTCTCAATTTTAGGTTCATATTTACTGTTCTTCTTATATTGGAATAAAAAGGAATTTAAATACATAACGTAGTGTTCTAAATTTAAAAAATATTTTTTTGATCATAACAATGAATAAGATGAATTTGGTTTTAGGGTGACAATGTACTAATTGCTTGAATCTTTATAGAAAAAATATTAAATCTTCGCTTTTAATAGTTAGGTGCCTACCTACTTATATCGAGTACTGGTAATTAATCTTTTCTATATTCTCCTTCCACTAAATTTAGAACTTCGAAAACCACAACAAAAACCGTTTCTCTACAACGAGATGAACCTGACATTAATGACGCAAAAATTAATCATCGAAAACCACAACCATTTTCTTAATACCTCCTCACCTCCGACGTGGTCTCTGTACATCACGGCACCCAACGAAATACGAAAAACGGAGAAAAAAGCAGACAGCAAAACAAGCACCATGAAAAATCCCATTCAAACGTCCCACATTCGTTACCTATCATCCATTACCACCTAATGAATGCCTTAAAACTAGTTTTATTAATTTTTTTTTCAACTAGGTAGGTATTTTGTCTGCTCAAGAACTATAATACACCTATGTACTTTTTTCTTTGGTTTTTTTGTCTTAATTACTCAATTGTATAGGAGAGATATTATGGCTTTATATAAAGAATCCCTAGCATTTCCCGCTATCACGAAATTAAAACATCTTGTGGGTACTGTTCCCTAATTTATCAAAACACCGAAGGTGTGACCTATTGATTTATCAAAGATCCTTTTTACATAGGTACCTTATCCCTCTAATTTGCGGTTCAAACCAGATTGTTTTTGTGAGCGGTAAAAAACCAGCAATATCAATTTAGGTAGGTATCTGTAACTTGAAATGAACCAAACCAACTTCAACCCCCCGAGTTAAAAAAACCACCCCTTAATTTTTGGGAACCCCCTAAAACCAAAAATAAAACTGCTATATATAGGTAGGTATTTAAATTTTTTTGTCTTCACAATTTTTGACAAACCTTATAAAATTTAGATTTTGGCACCTCGAGATCACCTGAGGTATGAAGCAACTATAATATTATCATTAACCCTTCGTTTAAAAAGGGTATTTTAAACTGAGCTTTCAAAAAATTCTCTATAAAAAACGCTGGAATAAAAAAATTTGTAAAAATATCTTCCCAATTGACTCGCATGAAAAGTTTTAAATTTCATCTGTTACTTTCTATGAATGTCAAAGAAAAATTTATTACGATTTAAACGCTAAAATGAAACCTGTTCATTTATTAACTCTCGCTGTTTCCACATCCTTTTTGTTCATTTTTATAAATTTGTGTAAATAATGACACATCACAGAAAAACTTCTAGTCGAATATAGACATTGTAGGTTTAATTCTAGAAAATGTTCTTACCTGTAGGTCAATCTACGAACCTTGTTACATACTCGTACACCTTAATATGTACAACTCGTTTATTTTTCATGGTGATATATAAAAATGTATGGTTAAAGTCATATTTTTGTTTCTTTTTACCTACAGATCAGGGTATTCAAATTGTTTCTGCTAGTTCGTTCGTTCTTTCTCAAGTAAATCTGGTACAGAATTCTCGTGGTTGCTGGAAGGTAATGGTATTGCAATTGAACGCTAACGTTACTGGATGGGAGAAAATGTAACCTCCTCACAGCAGAACATTTCTGCTCGGGAGGGTTACATCCTGAAGCTTTGGCGGCGGAAAGGAGGGTTGGAGTTGCGACAGTATTATGAACGGGGTGAGGGTGTTGGAGATTGGTGCCGATCCATACTGAGGGAGCCAAACAGAGTGCCTGGGTTTCCATGCACGAGACTAAGTATCCTAGAAACCACACAAATAAATAGGCTATACATGGGACACGCCAACAACTTTAAATTCAGGCACATGGTAGTTATAGACACACTAACAGCCAATTGTGCAATCTATGCAATGCCAGCGAGTAGCAAACTGTAACGCACATACTTACAAGCTGCACGAAATACAGATCAGCAATAAAGGGAATCCTTATCTCGGGGGAGCAGGTACGAGACTACTTGAGGGATGGACTGACGGAGGTGGACAGGCTGCAGAAACTGTTCAACGCCTTGGAGGGAGCACCCTTATAGAGCGGACAGGCATAGAGGAGACAGGGTTATTTCTTGGCAATCAAAAAGCACGCATGGGGGAAGACCACAGAAGGAGACCCCCCAGCATGACGGCTACGGTCAGAACCCAGAGCTAACTACTATATAATTCATGATTACTGCCTATCTACTATTTAATTCATGATTTGTTGCCAATACCGCGAGGAGCCTCCGCCAGTTCTTCACTTAGGAGATATAGATCAGCCCCAAGTACTTCATCTCTCTTTTCCCCTCTAAATACAACAAAGTTCCCACATCTTCTTCCCATTTAATTATAAACAATTTTTCATTTTACTCTCATATTACTGAGGATCATCACCGATAATCTTCTATTTTTCCTCCTATAGTTAAGGTTAGAAATAAATAACTGAGAGGTCTTTTTGTTTATACAGGTGAAGAACCTTAACATTTTTATTGGCATCTATTAAAATCCAACTCAACCTGGATGTTTGATTCAGAAGTTAGATGGTCAGTATGATCAAGGATGTCCACATTGTTCAATTGACCAAATGGCTCTAAACTTTGATTGTTTGTTGCGTCTGGGCCTTATAGTTAGTGGTGGTTCAACAGGCTTTTCTGTTCGCTTGGATTAATAAAAAATGTAAAAAACATCCCAAGTCAGTCCCATTTTAGAATTAGATGGACAGAATTGAGTTTCGAATAGAAACAGCCCTAGGCATACGAAGCCGTGTTCTAGTTTTTGAAATACAATCATTATATACGCAGTCAGAGAAATTTAAGCATTGCAATCATTCTTCAGTTTGTCTTTGGTAATATAGACCTCGATGATGATGAGAAGTGGCGAATGACACCTTTAATAAGCCGGTCAATGCTGCTCTGATGGTGACCATTTCTAGAATCTAACCCTACCAAGCTACTCCTGCTATCTGCTTTTTCCTTAAGGGTCTAGGCAGAAAAGTCAGTAGGAGCCCAAGGGAAGTAGGAGAATCAATAGGGGAAAGAAATTCAAATGTCTGGAAGGGTTGACAGGAAGGGGTTGGCTTCACCGCTGGAAGTTAACCTACCTGTATCAAACACCTTGACTTCAGAGGCATCATGCAATGTTACAGGCAATACAGATATTAAAAAGTGGTCCTCATATCTTAACCTACAGTCAAAAGCATACAGAATGGTGTGCCAACCTGTCAAGGCGATTTAGGCAAGTTATCTGAAAATAGAGTTAACCCTAGGGGTTATATAAGTCAGGGTTAAGACAACTGGCTCTGGGGTTATCTCGCTACAGATGAACATTTCGTAAAACTAATTGAAAGGGTGGCAACGCTCGCAGTTACATTGGTAGTTTGCACCCATGATAGCGTTACTCAAATCGCTGTCTGTCTTTTTCATGTGAGTATTGAGCCCGGAAGGCAACGACCGCCTGTCGTTGGAAAAGTAAACAGGAGTTCAAACCAATTAGTCCCCCCAATTGCACAACACCGACACCTCAACGATACGGCACCGACTGGTTCTGCGTACTTTTTATCTAGTATCTTTGGAGTGTAATTGAGTATTCTCCTGCACTGGATGTTGTTATTTCGGAAGCAAGCGAAGTTTTCATACAGCCCCATCTTCCTTAAGTCCAATGGCCAAGCCAATCACAGAGCTTATCCTGGTGATCAGCGGGCTAACCCTCTGTTCAGAGCTGGGACAGGGTGACCCCGTGTTTGGAGGCTAACCTGGATTCTATTTGCCTACGCCTTATTCTCAACAACGCAGGGGTAACCCCCCCAACATCCGTTCTAGAAACTCCAAGCCTTTAATGCGATAAGTACATAGGTACATAGTTATATACATATTTTTTTAATTCGCAAAGATTAGCTGATTTCACTATAGTGAAGTCACTTCCAAATGGTCATTACAATATTGATATTGAAAGTAACCGAGAGTGGCTTATTCTGAAAGAAGTATTGGACGAAAAATCATGGGAGACCTTGGAGTTCAATTATGTAGGTACAACCTGAAACTCGGTGATTTCAGAATTTATAAAAAATCAGATATGATTTCTCTCTTTTCAAAACTTTTTCTTCAATTATTAAATCAAAAACTATAGGGGGAAAATGTCCTTTTTTAAACCCAAACCTCACCACGAATCTAGCAAGATTTTGATGTACAACTGAAAGAACGAACGAACCAAATTTTTCAAATAGTTAATGTTCCAAGCCCATTCGAATTTGTATACATTATAATGATTATACAATACAATAAAGTTATTAACAAGACATTTTTGTTGAAAATTTTTAAACACAACTATTTACATCAAATGGTACACAAGGAAAAAAAATTTGTTTCAAAAAACCTACGAAGATGATAGATCAATGTATAAATAATTAGTTTAATATGGTAATGTAAAGAAACAGGCATCACGCTTATTACTTCATGTTTCACCTTATTTACAAAATATAAGTTTTTGTATGACTAAAGGCCATTTTTACAAATTTGGTTTAAAAATTATAAACATTAACATGTTTTTCGATGAGAAATGATAGGCCAATTGCTTCATAGACTAGATTAAAAATGAACATCAGCGGTATTGGCGTAATTTCTTTCGAAAAAAACTATTACGTAAAATTACTAAGATGAGCGACGACAAATTAAAATTTTTTTCACCAGAAGTTTCGTGCTTAAGCAGGAAATTCGGACGAGGTGTTTGAATTCCCTCGATATGCGAAGTAATTTTCGAACGGGCACGATCCAGCAGGAGCATTTTTGAAATTTTGCACAAACACTCAATTACAGAAGGTCATCAACATTTTAAAAATTGTGTTCCCTAAATCACTGTCACGTGCGAAATGTTATAACGTAGTATGTACAATACAAGTAATAAATAATTCATACAAATAAGTTCAATACATTGAACTTAAATAATGTTGAACCTTTTACTCCGTAAACACAACATAGCGATATGGAATTACAACCAAAATCTGCACTCCCTTTTTCTTCAAAATTTACACACGATTAGCGTCTAAATAATATATGCATATATTTATAATATATCGTCTCGTCAGTGAATTCAATTTTCAACGATCTAATTACGGAGAAGTGTTGAAATACGGTTTCATAGACTCCACTATACAATTCGCCCGTTATCTAATTTCTTGTATAATCGAAATTCTAAATGAGTGAGGTCGCATCGGGTCATAATATAACAGAAAATTGCTTAACATTATCTTTGGCAACTCAAACATTTGATTTACAATATTATATTTACCAGCACTTACACAAGATTTGCATTTTACTAATGAGGCTTTTGCAAATAATAACTAAATAACTGTATCAACAGATTTTGATCAAATAAACAGGTACCTACAAAAATAAGGGAATTTAAAAATACAATTAAAAAATACATGGAGCTCGAGATTACGTAGGTAGGTACTTCATTAAAGAAATTATTATCACCCCATGAGATAGTTTCTTGCCAGTTACACAGTTACTGGTTAGACCCATCTAATTACAACCAATTGTTTCGCAGTTTGACAATGCTTACCAAACTTTGAATTATAATAATGGAATGATGAACATTTGATGGAACGAACTGCAATAATATACTAAGTTGGTTCGACAGCATTGGATTTGGGAGATTTATTAGGCATCGAAAAATTCGTTTGGATAGACTGACTGTACAATAAATAAGACAATAGATGGTAACAAATTAAACGGGAATTGTGAACGGCGTCCTTGCGTTTGGGGCAACGACGGGAAAACGGAGTGACATTGGGTCAATCAGACAATGTGTTTGGGTCAGCTCACGACTGGAATCGCTATGCGTTTGGGTCAACACCGAATGGAGAAAAGTCGGAAAAACTGAGTGACTTTGGGTCAATAAGGGAATACATTTAGGTCAGCTCACCACTGGATTTGTGTTACATTTGTGTCAACGCCGTACAGAGAAAAGTTGAGGAAACGGAGTAACTTTGGGTCAATAAGGCAATACGTTTGGGTCAGCTCACGACTGGGATCGCATTGTCTTTGCGTCAACGCCGTATGGGAAAAAGTCGAGAAAACTGAGTGACTTTGGGATCAATAAGGCAATAGGTTTGGGTCAACTCACGACTGTAATCGCATTGCCTTTGGGTCAACGTCATATGGAGAAAAGTCGAGAAAACGCAGTGACTTTGTGTCAAAAATTGTTTTAGCTAAATCCCTATCTCAGTTTTTCCCATAATGAGTTCGTAAAACACTATTGCGTTTTATTCTAAGGTAGGTACCATGATTGATCCAAATGAAAAGTCCAACCATAAATTGTAGCACTCGGAGAATCGTTCCAGTGAGAAGTTGCAAATCCAAAATGTTCTTTAACCAATGAAAGAGCCAACGACTTGATGTGTATCCACGATTTTACATAGATTTATTTCGTTTTTACTGATAGAAAAGCATCAACCAAGGGATCATGAAACCCATTGAGCGTGCAAAGTGTACAGTTGGTATTATGAGACATTTCGATTCAGTTATGAGACACTTCGAAATAAGGCACCTTTGAGTTAAAAAATAATGTTTCAGCACTGTTTTGTTCTATCAACCGAGGAAAATAGACTACCTACTTATTACAAAACATAAATAAGGTCTCGGATAATGGAAAAAATATTTTATTTACAAATAAAACTGTGCATGAAGCCTGAATAAAAAATTGACATATATTTGAATACATAAAAGATAAAACCTTCCCAGCTTCTCTTCATCGTTGAACTTCATCTAACTTTTCATCGTTGAAGAACAGGCATTCAAAAGGTCTGCCATAGAAATCATATTGTTTCTTGTGTCACTATCAGACGACGTTTCCAAAATATAATCCTCTTCGTCACTTCCTTCTTCTCTGTAGCAGTGGTTACACACGTAAAGATGGAAGTCCTCCTCGTCAGGAATGTGGTCCTTGTGGAAGTTAGGAACACACCTAACATGGAAATTCCTCTTGCAACTACTGCACTGCAATTTTTTTTTACGAATGCATGTTTTGCATTTATCACAGAGATTTGCGAAACATTTTAAATTTTTTGCAGACAACTTCTCTTCACGTTTTTCTAATTTCCTCTTCTTCCGCTCTTCTTTCTCTTTTTCTCGCGTTTCCTTTTCTTCTATCTTTCTTTTCAACGATTGTTGATATTCATCGGACGTAACAGCATAGCTCAGTCTTTCAACATTCCTTTTCCCTTTCCGACTTGGCCGAGGCATATTTATCAAGAATGATCTAATATTTCCGTCAGGGGTAGCGTTATCTGCAGCTTCTTGAACAGGTTGGTCTTGCGTGGATTCAACGACAAGAATGGGGTTTACAACGTTTGAAGGGCTTTTTTGTCCCCTACAATCCTCTTCAGGTAACCTACTTTTAGGAGTGGGGTTACCATCCATTTCTTCTGTAACATCTTCAACAAGTTCCTCTTCTTCACGTACTGATTCAATTATTGCGATGGGGTCCGAGGTATTTACTTGAACTTTTGGAGGGACGTTCACTTCCCTAAATTCTTGGTCTACTATATTTTTACCACCCAAGAAATTCTTTATTCTAAGTAATGCTTTAAAAGGACTACTTTCGTTTTTCTCGGTCTCCAACGCCTGCCAGGTATTTTTTCCAACCAATTCCACAAAGGTATCGAGTTTCAAATTTGGAGGCGCAGATTGTTGGCATGAAGAAGACTGGGGTTCCTCGCTTGAAGAGGAGGTATTCGGAGAGGTATCCTCACCCAAACATTTGGTAAAATCAATATTATCAGGTGTGAATGGAAACAACCCTGATGCCTTGAATCCATTGACCAAAATTTCAGGTTTTTCGAAAATTGTTATTGCTTTCAACAGTACTGAAGCAAAATTTTGCTTGTTAACGATTTGTTCTTCATGTTCGTTCCGCCATTCACGAACCGCTTGTTTCCATGCGCATTTTAATGGACGGAACACAGACACATCGGCAGGTTGGAGGATGCGCGTTGCATTTGGATATAATGCTATTAGTTCCACCTCTAGTGACCTACAAAGGTCACATAGGTCCAAAGAAAGATGAGACTTATGACCATCAACAAATAAAATCACTGGACGTTCAATATCATTTTCCCGAAGATGAGGATCGAAACAGTTTTTGATGAAATTCATAAAAACTTCAGACGTCATCCATCCATTGTCGCTTTTGTCAAACCGCCAGCCTGGCGGGACGGAGAGGGCGACTCTATCCGGTATCCTTTTATATGGATAAACTATGAAAGGATTGCAAGCTTTACCTGACGCACTGAAACAGTACAAAACTGTGAGACTTTCTTTGGATGAACTGGTCTCTACTGAATACACATTTTTAGAGCCTTTTTGTGCGAGAACTTTTCCCGTTTCTGGGCACAAACTAAACCCCGACTCATCCGCATTGAAGCATCTAGAGGGGTTATCTAAAGCACCGAGAAGATTTTTTTCGGATAGATACTGGTGAATCTCTCTAAACCAGCCCCTTATGTTGGTCTCGCTTACTGATGCACTAGCTGCAGTTACACCTTCACTAACTCGTGTAACTATAATAGGGTGCCGTTTTAAGAAAGCATTAGCCCATCCAACCCCTGGCAAATTATTATTGAAAGGATTTTTCCGGGGGTTTTGATCTAGGAATTTCTTAATGCTTAGCCTCACATCTTCCATTTTTCGCGGGAAACCTTTTTTACCCATTTCTATAATCCAGCTTACCAGCTCCGCTTCTTCTTCTACTGATAGGATAGGTGAAGGGCCAAAAGTCCTTTTAGCAGGTGGATTTTTCAAATGGCGCGAGAGTGTAGCCCTGGGCACGCCATAGGTCTTTTCTGCAGCACGCAAAGAAACTTTGCCTTCTTTTATCGCTTCAACTGCCTTCAACAAAGCATCTTCCGAATACTGAGGGGGCTTCGGCATTTCTGTAAGGTAAAAATATGAAAAATGAGTTGGAATAGGCAGAATTTGTATAATGGGACAGTACCAATACAGTAATGAGACACCTATGCCCATTACTGTGTAGACTCTTCCTATACTCAAGTTTCCTGTACACACAATCTTATTATCAATAGTACACTCCAGTGACTCATTAAATCCAGCTGATTTTGAAAATTGAAAAAAAAAAGATAGTTACGGGACAGGTGGGCCATTACTGTTTTACTATCTAAATTACTATACAGTAACGAGACAGGGTCATAAAGTGAAGCTAGAGTTGAAAAAACCCACTAAAAACTAGCTAAAACTGTAGAGAAAACTATCAGGAATGTTTTCTTACCTGGAATATTTCAAAATGTTGAAAATTGTAGAGCGTAGAAGCTTAACAGCAAACACTGATTTCTTAAAAGAAAATTTTTTTTCACTATTCTCAATTCGTAGTCAGGGCGAAGAATGGCGTGACGACGTCTCACCTGGTGCCTCGGCGTCCCGGAGATTTTCGTTGTTCGGACAATTAATGGAGGCACTACATGTGCAAATCTCGTAGGTAACAAATGAATTGAAGCCTTATTTTCGCCATTTGAACATTTTTTGTCCCATTACTGGGCAAATTTCAAGGTTCCATCTACAATAACATGTTGCGATTTCAATGTCTTAATGGTGATATAAACATGAGTAGCTGATTTCGGTTTATTATTTTTTACCCAAACACAATGCACCGCTAACTGACTTTAACTCTCCCCTTTCCCCAATTGCATTGCTTAGATTCAAACGTAACTCTAGCCAACTTTCACTGCCAATTGCCCCAAACACATTGACGTCCTGCGAATAACTGTCAACTTCATGAGAATTACTAATGGAGGGTTTCACCTAGTGATTCACAAAAGAACTGAATTTGAACCGGAGTAAGCCAAAAATCGACCAATAACGCTCTATGGTGACAATCAGCTCACAGAAGAATTGGCCAAGAACCCTTCATATCACTCACAGACGAAACACATTAGGTAGGTTTGTTCCAGCGTGGTCGAGAGAACATGAATAAAACACAACTAATTCAGAATGAGAACTGAGGTGGTGGGGATAAAATCACGAATTTTTCAGTTAATATTTCATGAAATCAAACGCTGTATGAATACCAGTTGCTAATGCCTTCCTCAAGACTCAAACACTCTTGCTAAGAAAACGAATGTTTCCTGCAAGTCTAACAGCAATTTATTTTTATGGAAGTCACAAAATAATTTATTGTGAAACTGTTATATAAACAAAGTGATAAACACGAGGCAGAATACCAGATTAGTAACGTGAAAAAAGACAGAAAATAAATTAAACCCATAAACCTAGGAGGGGTTTAATAAACCCTCCTAGGTTCATGATTAAACCAAAGAAGGTTATTATACATCCCAGCGAGGCTATCTTTTTCCAGCTCAGTTCACAACCCCATTATCTTTTCGGAGCTAGAAGTTCATTACCCAGTTCATGAACTCGGGGCACTGGAACTCTAGGTTTGTTTCCAGTGCTGTACTGAACAGGTGCAGCTCAAGTGAACAGCCCTTGCACCGTGAATAATTAGTAAGAAAAGGTTGTTTCCACAAACCTGAGTTCATATTTGGTGCAAGATAGCCGGTGTTTCCGTTGCCCAAGGAACATGAGCCGAACCCGAATTCTGCTCCACCGGAAGGCCAAGTGCAGATTGTTTCATGCAAGAGCTCTTTGGAACTTTAGATAATCCGGTATATCCTTCCTCAAACTTCTGTAACCATATCAAGAACATCAACAGAAGATCTGAAGGTGGAAGGCACGAAAAAACTGTTTGGCTGAAGTTCTGGTAATGTGACTCCAACTGCATGGACTTTCGTATATCGATGCGTTACTGTCCTGAATATGTCCTCGAGTGTTTCTGTTGCCATCTGAACTGAACCTGCTCAGCTCACTCAGTGGAAACAAACCTAATGCAGGGTCAACTGATTAGGTTCAGAAAAGAGGGTACCTACCAACTCAGAGAGATGTTCAACAAGCAGCCTTCAGTCTAACTAGAACACCCGAACGTTACAAGACCTTCAATAAACTCAGTGCTTTGCATTTTCGTAAATCAGTTGTTATTAATGAAACTTGCTTCCTGATCAATTATTCAGTTTAAATCTATGATATATATGGAGTTATACCCCCACATTGAAAGTCCTAACACGTTGACAGCTATTCGTAAAAATAACTATTTCAATCATGGAAAGTATGTATTGCATTAACAAAATATTAATAAAATAACCGAAAAATTTGAAAATATCCACACTTCTCATGAACAATCCAAGCCAAGATGGGCTCCTGATATCCTCCTTCTGAATGACAACAGCGATATGTCATTAAACTCTTCAACTTCCAACTCAATAAGAATTGAATCAAACCAAAATATGATGCCTTGGTGCCGAACGAAATCTCTAGAGGTCGGTTATGGCGTAGCCAGGTTCCGGGTCCTCCCTAGTTCCGTTCGGCACCACTCAGTAGAAGTCCGAAGATTCGAGTGTCTTGCATTTCTTGCTGAGCGTGCTGTACTGGCCGGGTCCTTCCATCCTGTTCTTGCTCCTGCTGCCAAGCGTATACGAGTTCCCGGGTTCGTTTCTTCGGCCGGTCATCCCTAGACATGCAGGTTGTATATAAGAATAGAACGATTGATATTTTAAAATTAACGAGAAACACCAAGAGACAGAGAGAGGGTCATCAAACTTGGTTAGGTAGGTACCTACCAAGGTAGTAAGTTGCTAATCTATGCTGAATGAGTCAAAGCACTTTGGCAACATCGGTTTTCATCTAACTCTAGAGAATAATTTCTATTCCATATGACTCGAGGTCGTTGTCACATGAATAATTTTCAAAATGAGCTAACAAAACAAGTTGTAGAGCCGCCCATAAGAGCTTAGCGATCTCTGAGTTTTGTCAACTTTTTCAACTAATGCACTGAAGTTTCAAACTTGGGGTTTCATACTTCTTTGATATTAATGCGAAACGAGCTTGTGTAAATACCTACGGGAAATTTGAAATGTTGCGTTTTATTGAAAACGATCCCGTCACCTACAAACTCGTCAATGAGGGCGGAAGTTATGTGAGTGAATATTCTTTTTCTCTAGTGACTTGTGGCCGTTTTTTAAACAATGTTGAACTTAAATGTTAAAAATCATTCAATATTATTATATTTTTGGTAAGTAGTAGTTAAAAAGTGTAAATTGAAGGCTCCGTACCTACACTGACAACTTAATGATAGTCATCCGTTAACCTCTTAATTCCTCGAGGGAAGGGTAATTAGTTAATCAGCTTTGGTAATCAGATCGTCAAGTTTTGACAGACGAGTTAAAAAACGACGGGTATTGGTGGAAGCAAAATCGCTCTAACGTCTGATTAAACTCAAAAGGCGAAAGTGGCCCACAGTCATGTAGACGGCCGTGACATTGAAATAGTTTAAAGCAGTCACTTTCTCGCTTAACCAATGTCAACTTCTGAATAAATTCACGACACTTATTTATTTGGGGATTCAAATAGTAGGGAGAAATGCTTTCTCCTCCAAGAGATAGAAAGGCTCTACTTAGTAACCTACTTACAAAGGGCGTGCGCGGTAAGTCCGTTGCTGATCTCAATTAATTATTTGCTGGAGTTTCTACATCGAAAATGAGTCGACATGTAATTTGCCGTTTTACAGAATATACCCTAGGACCTTCGAAAAAATCAAAAGAGGTCGAAAATGGCTAAATTTGGCTGCACCGAAGTGTTTGAACCAATTTAAATGAAACTCATTCCAGGGTTTCTACATTTAAAAAAAACTAGGCCATGTCACCTACTAGAAAAAAATTAATTAATTAACTAATAGGAAATGAAGAAAAAACTTGAGAGTGATTAGGAAGAAAGAATTGAAAAATGAATTGTCTCCGCTGGGCTGCGAAACCCCACCCCAGTTGCATTCATGGCCAGCGTGCCGCCTCCAAAACGAGTGCTCGCCACTGAGCTACGATCGCCTGTATGCTTGCAGTGCATCATCGCCTGTATGCTTGCAGTGCATCATTTCTCTATGTTCTCATGCCTGGAAATCTGAAGGTGTTTTGTCGAAGTTCTAGCCCTTAGGGAAAGCAAGCGGTTCAACGTACAGCGTTGCAGATGGTTTTAATTGATTCTTTGGGATTATATTTTTTATTGACAAACAAAAAATCATAACTGTTACCCTAAAAGTTTTCGAGATCTCGATTTTTGAATATCCTTAATTATTACCCTTTTGGGTTGATCAAATTTGATGCCAATGTTACTGGCACATCCCCGGCCGATGTTTGATTTTGGAACCACATTTCATACTTTCGTCCAGTAGTTTCAGAGAAAAGCTCTGGACGGTATATGGCTCCGGCGGACGGACGGTTTTTTTAAATTCAAAGTTTGGATCCTACACATCTTGAAACTTAAACCAACAAATTTTGAGGGAGGGTTGAAAACATGTTTTCTTGGTCGAAAACAAAGGTTTATTATTGAAAATGATAAGCTAAAACATTAGACTGGCGTGCAGAGATTTTACTATTTATAAGCCCCAGGAAGGCCGGAATGCAGTCATTACCGGATAAAGCGCCAACAAACAACTCTAAAAAAATCACAACATTTTTTTCAACAAATTTATTACAAATTCAGAACTAGGTACCTACCTACCTAATTGAACGGCGTAGATTATAGCCAGCCACCCCGAATTCGCAGATTATAGCCAGCCACCCCGAATTCGCAGTGTAATTTTACCCTCATACAAATATAAATAAATTCACTACGTACTTTAGCTTTTGATTTTCTGTAGGATTTCCTAAAATGCTTGGTAACATTCAAAACAAAAGTGTCAGTTTCAGTGTGCAAATGAAATCGAGGCACGCTGGCCACGAATGCAACTGGTGGGGCTTTGCATCCCAGCGGAGACAATACATTTTGGTTTATTATTTCCAATAATAAGCCTATGTAATCGTGTAGCAAAAAATTTTTATAACCCCCCCTCAAACTTTGTCACTTTACGTTTCAAGGTGCGTAGAATCCAAATTTGAAATGTCCGTCCGCCGTCCGCCGTTCGCCGTTCGGGCCATAAAAGGCCTAAGAATTGACTTAAAAAACCCGTTCTTTCGCACATAGACTCCATTTGGGGTCTAGTTGGTCCTAACGTTTAACCATCCCGATCGCTTTACTCGCATAGATGCTATGGGCCAAAAACGGGCAAAAAAGAGTCTTTTCGACGCGCTGGCACGCTTGGCAGGGGGTCACGGTGGTTGGGGGGTGAGCGGGGGGGGGGGGGTGGAGTGAGAGGAGGCGCCGGCACCGCGGCTTGTGGTGGTTACGGCGCCGGCGTTCGTTCGAGGCATGAATATGTATTTTTCAAGGTCATATTTGTGTGTTAATACCAAAGCTTTTCCTACGCATATTTAATAACATATCCTCTCGACTTTTCGTACGTACTTAGATAATGATATTATTAAGGCAATAACTATTTGAATAGATTGGAGCTCAAATCGAGAAATAGAAACATGCGTATATAATTATAGAAGTATAGGTTGTGGCAACTCGAAGTAGGACACGCCGAGGAGTCTGGACGGGCCTTATGACGTACGCTAGCTAACTAAAACTACGATCATACCCAATTGAAAAAATAATAAACCTTTGTGAAATAATTTGCAGCGTTTTTCAATTCTTTCTTCCTAATCCCTCTCGTTTTTTTTTTTTTTTTTTTTCTTTTCTTTTTAGTTAGGTATCTTTTTCATTCATTTTTATCTAGTAGGTGACTACGTCCAGTTTTTTAAATGTAGAAATCCTGGAATGAGTTTCATTTAAATTGGTTCAAACACGTAGGTGCAGCCAAATTTAGTCATTTTTCGACGTTTTTTGATTTTTTCGAAGGTCCAAGGGTTCATTCTGAAGAACGGCAAAATACCTGTCGACTCATTCTCGATGTAGAAACTCCAGCAAATAATTCATTGAGATCAGCGACGGATTTATCGCACACTCACCTTGTTAAGTGTGCCAGTGAGCAGGGCAAATAATTCAGTTTACCACCCAGCAGGTGGTAGATATGGAAGAGACAATCCATGTGAGACATAGAAAGTTACCTAAGTACTAGAGAATTCCTAAACAATAAGTCAATTGGAAAACGGAAGTTAGTGAAAAACGTTGTCTATTTCCACGAAAAATAAAGAGTTACACAGTTAAATCGATTTCGACGGTTAGGCCATCATCAGTAACAAACAATAACGCTTGGGGATTTTATCATCTGGGACGAGCCACACCGGATGCCAACACCGGATAAAGTCAAGAGGGTCGAATTAGTGTCTTATCTTAAAGTGACGCTACTTATCTTCAAGTAACGCTAAATCACCAAGGGGATTTTCCCGCCTATCCTGTGCGTTCAGTTTTCAGCATTTTTAAGTTTCCTAGTTCTTTTCTTATTCACGAAATGGTTATACAATGGTAGATTTTTGAAAATTTATGAACTTAAAAATTAGTATAATTTTCATGAATTATGAATACCAACAAGAAACGAATATTACTGTTATCGGTGTGTAAGGTTGGGGTTGAAGCTTTCTTCAGACAGACAGAAATACACATCCGTTCAGATCGATTATTCCTTCTGGTTGTTGGGAAAGTGATAATGGGATTCGGGTTTATGTTAATAGGGATAAATTATGCCTAAATCATTAACTTTGAATACCTGCATAATAAAAATTATTTTCAACATTTCTAGTATTGGACAATAATCATGATTTTTATCGATTTTTTTGTAGAAAATGTGGCTATTGCAATGGCTCAAAAAATGGTAAAATCAAAATTTTTGAAAAATGTCTTCATTGTAACATTGCAATCCATTTTGAGTTATTCTGAAACGATTCCTGAAGTTTGTGCTTTTTCATATATATATCCACACGATATCTCTCCTTAGGATTGAGATAAAAATCTCGTTCATGCGCCAAAAATCAAGCTTTCCAAATGAAAGGATCAGTTTGTTGGCCAACAATTTTTGAGCACATTAAATGAGTCAAATTTCCAAAAAATGTGCTTAAAAAAATGGCTAAAACCAGCCAAAAATCGTTAAATTTATCATTTTTAACAGAATTTAAGTTAAAACAAAATTATCAAAGATTAATTCGGACATTAAAAACATTTTTGAATAAAATCATGCTGAAAAATGTACTTCAATTTCATTAATATTTGCTAAAAAATCTATAAAAACTACCAAAAATCTACAAATCCAAGATCTTTTTAGAATCGCAGAATTTTATTTATTATGAGTTTTTTGCCATAAAATTGTGTTTCAACAATTTTTTTGCAATGCAATTGCTCAACTTTCAGCACAATTTAACATATTATAATACGATGGGTAATTTAAGAACATTTTCTCAAACGATCATGCTGCATGACTGGAACTATAGTGGATAGTTTGATAGTTACGAATTCATTTCTGTTAGGTAGGTACCTAATTTTCGTATGCACGATAACTGCTCATTGTAAATAATACTAAAGACAGAATAAGAAAAGTGGATTACAAGAAGAAGTAGTCATGAAGGTTAAAGGATCAGAAATGATGACGGGGACATATAGTCAGTGGGTACGTCTGCAGCATACAAGCGGGGAAATGATGGAGAAGATATTACGCTAGCTAAGATTTTGATGACGACCGCACAGAAAATGGGAAATTGAAATGGGAAAAAACTTTGACACATAGATTTTTAGATTCAGCACAGAGAATGTTTAGATGCACAGAGCATCACATGCAACCACCAGGCACATGTCAAAATAGGAGTAGGTAAATACCACGAGCCTCGACCTATTATGAAAGTACCAAAATGAATATATACTTCGTTAATTTTCAAATCAGTGAACAGATATAATTATAATGATTAACAAAATTGAGCCTATAAAATTATTGGATTTCATAGCCGCTTACAACCTAATTTCAATATTCTTTCAGATATTTAAAACAGCAATAATTAATTAATTGCAATTAATATAATACCCATAGAACATACGAGATTGATAAAGTACAGCAATTCATTGATTGGATTCGGTATTTTCTCGACTTAATTGGGCCAATAACAAGGTGTGGTGTGCTATGCCAGTATATCAACAACGTAGACCAAAACTTTCGAATTGGAATCAGATTCACTACAGACCAACTACATACTACAAGTTTCACAGGTAAAATCGTGGGACCTGTATTGTACACTTCTGCTATGCCCCCTGAATTGCTTGCGAAACTCAGCCCAACTGCGACCTGAGGCCCCCTGCTGGCCCCCAGGGGACTTCGAAGAATCCACCTCGCTAACTCCATGAGCAATACGAATCTTCTCTCTGGATGAGATGGACGAAGAGGATGTGGTAAGGCAGTTTCGCTTCCAGAAACAGGAATTCCAATATCTCCTTGGTGTTCCCCCTCTGTCCACTGAGTCAACTGTCAAGAGCTAGCGGGAAAACGCAATAGAGGTTATCGGCACAGAAGGCTATTTGAGATGATTACGTTTTTTACGGATTGGGATTCATTTACGTATCTGTACGGAAGGATGTGTCACTAAAACACATTGCGTCAGAGCTTCGGTGTCAGATTGTCGATATTGCACGATGTTTTGTGTTTTACAGATCCACTAGGAACTCTCAAATAATTCGACAGTTCCCACAGATTATGATGAGAGGGCGATTTGTAGTGTGTCAAAAATATGGAATGAGGAGGGGAATGTCTGATGACGGGAATAATTGTAACTCGGTGTGGAGGCATCCCTATTCTGACTCATGAATGTTAATATACAGATTCCACAATTTTACCAGTGAAACCTATAGTTAGTCTGCTGTGAACCTGATCCTAAGTTTTGGTCACCATCAAGCACACCACAATGGGCTTGTAAATAATGAAAATCATGCACAGGTTCCCCCAAAAGCCAAACTGGACAATGAACTGCAGGCATTCGAAATTGAGTTTTCCAACAACATCCAATGCACAGGCAGTCTATGATAAATTATATTGAGTCTTACCTTCGAGTACAAGATGGGAGCTCTGTGGAACCTCAGATTGCCAAAACACCTAACTTATGAGGTCTGATTATAAATCCACTAGCCACCCCTTTAATATAAAGTGACCCCACAATACCTACCACAGTTATTTACCAGAAATTGACGAGATTAGGTGTCCTACACCTACCCTAACTATACTACCCAAAATTTGAAACAACAAGATTAGGTAACAATAATTAAACACTCAAGACACTACTAAACCACATCAATGAGCATGCTGTCAAAACGTTATTATTTAATCAAAATTTTCAAGTTTTTGGAATGTAAAGGCTGAAAACATTAAAAACTAGGATACCTACATCATGTTATTTCTATTTTGAACATATACACACATTTTTCTACGGGAAAAACTGCTAATACTACTAGGAAGTGAATGTTTTTAGTTGGAAATTACTGAATTAAGTGGAAAAGTTGGATTTATTAACTACGTTGATATTAAGTATACCTTTACCTCCCAAATTATTTTACCCAAGCTTTTAATAAATCAATACCTCATGTTACCTACAGTGAAAACTATCAAACACTAAACAATATGCCATTTTTATTTAATTAAAAATAATTTAGGTTAATACCATTTAACATTTTCACAAAAGGTTACTCATCCCATAATTAAAGATAGGTAAATAAAGAAGATTTAGAGTCATAAAAGATAAATTTGTACCTATTTTTTGATGCACTGAGGCAGTGGCGCTGTTACCAACCGTAGTTGAAGCGGTGACGCCTCCAAAGTGCAAGAAAGCTGTTTACTTGGTCAATGGTGTAGTAAATAAAATTATGAAAAACGAAGATTCATTGTATAAAAAAGGGTTTATACTGCTGAAAGATACTAATTTTAAATTTAACGTAGGTACCTAGGTATGAATCGATAAAAATTTAAGTTTGGGCATAAGTGTTTCACAGAAGGCTGTTTGGTTACTCCCGATAGCTAAAAATAATAAGGTATGTTGAAAGTTGGGAGGTGTAAAATAAGATTTGTTAATAACTCAACAGGAACGAGAGCTCAGGGGCTTGCTGATACCAGCGTATCTCCCTCTCCCAGCAAAGGTGGAATCTAGATAAATCTATTAGTAAACAACATTCTGATTCGTGGGGTAGAGTTCATACGAGACGGTACATCAGCGGGTGTTTCACTTTGTAGAACATCACCCGCCAGATAGGGTCCATACTAGACGACCATACTGTGTTTATAACAGGTGGATCTATAATCCAAGGTGTCAAGCTGGATTTTCACTGAGGATTTCTCAGGATTTTATATTGATTTCGTACCTATATCAAGAGTTACAACGATATTGCGAAAAGGTGCCTACTTGCAACTTTCTGTTCAGAAAAATATAGGTAAGGTTGTATATTTAATTGAGGACGGTTCTTGCTGACTAGTGGGACAAGCCTCTTTCCTATGCGATTCGATGGGTTCGAGTGAAGACACATATGGTGGTTAAACAGGCCGTCTCCATGAGAATAAGAAGATCGAGGCAGGGAGTCTGGTGTCTAGGGTCTGGGTCTAGCCCGGCTCCACCGGAATCACGGCATCGTTGATAGTACTTTAAGGTTTGTGAAATTGGGAGATAGGTCACAATTTTTAACCACTGACCTATTGAGTGGCTGTCAGCCAAGAGGCCAGCTGGTTCTTCATAGAACCACAAGAAAGCGAGATGGAATGGATGTAAGAAGGCTGTGGCAACAGAGTTTTCACCATCGTGATACCTCAATAAGAACACCCAGGAAGTTAAATTCAACAACGGCAGCAGTCATAACTCCGTAATTGGAATTTTTTGAGAATACAGAAGTGAAGTGCGCCTCACTAAGGACGACCAGTTGAGGGCTGTGCCAACTAGGAGACGGGTGGTGAGGCCACGGAATGCTTCGGTAGATATAGCTGATGTTACATAGCTCATCCAAGACAAACAACGTGCCAGGACTCCAGTCACGGCTGTTAAGGCTGCAACTCTGATATTATTTCATAACAAAACTATGTTAAGAACAACGAAACAATCAACAATAAATCAAGCCTGGTCCTCGTCTTTGTGGTTGTCAGGCATGCTATCGTTTGCATGCATCACCATGTGCTACACCCATTAGCTGAAAGATGAGCTTCAGTTTCTTCCAGTTCCTTAAGACGAAAGAGGTGGTCGAAGGTAAGGGTCCTTCTTTCATGTTAAGGGCATCAGGACTCCATGTTCTAGCCCTAGACACCAGACTCCCTGTCTCGATCTTCTTATTCTCATGGAGACGGCCTGTTTACCCGACATCTGCGTCTTCACTCGAACCCATCGAATCACATAGGAAAGAGGCTTGTCCCACTAGTCAGCAAGAACCGTCGCCTTATTCTTGATAAGCCCACTGTACTCCTTATGTAAGGCACCGTCACAGGACACAACCAGGGGTCCCTAGACATTTCGTACTATTATGTGTTCCAGCTGCATGTACTGAACAAGCTCACATCAGCCAAGCTCCGAGTTTGTTTAGTGCTGCTGTGATAACAGCTCTAAGCTGTTGCAAGTTTGTCATGAGTTTTGTATCAATATAGTCAATCCATTTGTCAAGTTAACTGACACGGACCTTGGGATTGTTTCATAGAACTCACCTGCCACCAACTTGCCGTAACAGGACACATTTCATCCCAGAATAGGAGTGATTTATATCCTATATAGCTAAAAATTTCCACCATGAATGCTCGCCTCTTGCTTTCAAGCAGTGTTGGAAAATATAGATGAGAATTGGGACCTTTCCTGTTATCTGACCGCCAGCACTTCCAGCGTTGCATCCAGACAGTATATGGCCACCAACGTTATCTAAAGCACCTTTACCTTTATTATCTAGTGGTTGATTGAACTATGAAGAATGAAACAAGAAAACTAAATCTAGCTGCTGTTTGAACTATAACCATTCAAACTGGAAAACAGTAGGCTTCAGTCACTCAAGGCTGCAGTACAGTAGGCTGCAGGCACTAGTTCCTGTACTCTGTGTCTTCTTTTTAAAATGAATTTCGTTGCGCTTTACGAAATTCGTAATCACAATTTTTTTCGCAATTGAGATTGTAATCAAGTTTTTTATGTGGTTTTGGCCGTAACAACCAATGTTTCCTATAAATAAACCCATTACCGCAGATTTTTCCCTATGATTACAGTCATAATCATAATTTTTCCTGTGATTACAGCCATAACTTTACATGCATCCCTGAGGAGGAACAGGGAGATGATGGGGGGGGGGGGGGTCAGGGAAAAACAATAGGTACTTAGAAGGCAATGCAGGAGTTCATGCTTACTAGTGTTCTTTGCCGTTGTTTTTTACTTTTGTTCTTACTGACACTAGGCAACCCTGCAGGAGTGAGTGGTGGAAGATAGTAGATGGATACTAGGAGACTTCCCTCTTATGTTCACCTTTACAGCATCCATAAGCTGTTGCATAGTAAATGACATTTCTCGACTTACCGCCATATAATTGTAATCACAACTCTAAAACCCCATGATTGTATTCGTAATTATGATTACGATTATGCCCAACTATGCCTGGAACCACTATTATAGATTTGTTTGGAGAAGTAGTCCCAAACCGTACGGGACTGACAAGCCCAGTTTAGGCCGTTCGGAGAGACCCAGAATCAGTTCTGAGGAGTCCTGGAACCATGTTCGTCGTTCAGAGAAGGAGTCCAGAACTGTTAAAAACTACTAGTTCAATTGGTTTGAGATTGTCGCCGAAGCTTTTAGTTTGAAACAAGGGCAGTAGATACTTTCACGCTTATCACAGATTACAGATTTGGGACTTCTGCCTCCCGCGAAGTACCTAGTCCAAAAACCGTTCGGACTACGGGAGCTGGAACTAACAGTCCTGAACACCTCTAGTAAAGTAAAGTAAAATAAACAACCATTCCAGGTTGGGACCTCGGGCATCAGGGACGTCATCAGCTGTCCTCCAAATGAAGGATCAGAATTTGTTCTGATGATTTCACTTGAAGCCACTCATTGCCTGTCCCCCTTGAGTGGGGAACGGTACAGAAGCCTGGAAACTACTTGGACCCATCCAAGTACTCACCAGGCTTGACGTTGCTCAACTTCGCAACTCCATATTCGAACTAGTCTGAAAACCGTTTGGACATCAGGAGGTGGAACTAACAGTCCTGAACGCCTCTATCCCCTCCCTTTTCTGTTCCATTGGTTATGGTTTGATTCCGATCTGAATTGGGACTGTTTCTCTTGACAAATCTTATATCCGATTAGTGGAGAGGTTATGTATCTTTACTCCAGCATTCATAATTTGAACACCTGACGGAAAACCATTTGCTCAACTTTGTTGATGCACAACCAGAGCACACACACTACGTGTAGAAAGTATGTAGGTCAAAGCCAAAACGAGAAATAAGGCCCAGTGGGGGACCAATCAAGCTGTACTTGGGAGTTACTTGAGTGAGATTATGTGGAGCCAGAAAACAAGGAGCCAGTGTTACGGCCCAAAAATATTTGATACCTCAACAGAGTTTGAACTTGTACCCTTAGTTACTAAGGAGAAATAAATTTATCTTTAGTTGTAACACTCCAACAGATTGAGCTAAAGGGCTCATTATCACAGTGTATTGACTCAATTGAGTGAGGAAGTGAAGATGGGATGCAGGAAAATATGATGTTACTGTCTGGCTCTAGAAGGATTGCGTATTAGTTTGAGTCTGACCGACTGCGCCAATTGCTACAGATTAAATATTATAGATAACTCGACAGAGTTCGAACTTGCGTCCTTGCTTAGTAAGGAGAAATTTCTCTCAAGTTGCAACGCTCCAAGGGTTGAGCTATGAGGCCAATTTAACCAAACTTCTTCGACTGTGTGTGAAGTTATCCTTGAATATAACACCAACAACAGACCCAATCGAAAAAATTATGCGGGCATAGTTGCGTTTTGGCCACCTGGCGAGTTTTAGTTGATTTGTAATATTTCATGGTACCTACCTACTTTTACCCAAATTTTTGTAGAAAGGGGGTATCAAAGCCTCACTGACTTTGGTGAGGATCAGCTGACCGCGAGCCATAATATCAATCATAATTATGACAAAACCGTCCTCAAATCTCTCCTATTCACTGTAGGACATTAAAATTTGATGCCCCTCTGGGACGACAAGAGATGAGCAAAGTTAGGTTCATCCAGATCAGCTGAGTAAGCTAAAATCTCTCCTGTTCACCGTAGGACATTGAAAATTGACAGGGAGCCTCTCTGGGACAAGAGACGAATGACCTTACAGGGTCCATCCTGGGGGATGTTCTGCAACTTCATTTCGATGGAAAAACTTTTCCATAGTGGTGATACGCCACCATCATCTTTGCCTGGGAGAAACTTCTCCAGGTGTTCTGCAAGGCAATTACCTTCTCCACTCTAGTAAACTTTCTCACTACCTCCAGAGCTGGTCATACCATTTACAAGATGAGGTTAAGTGTATTTACGCGGAGATGTTGGTGTTTCCTCGTCCTATATCTCTGTGTAATTCATTGATTTATATTTTTTATTATTCATGCATAGAATATAAATTTAATCTATGAGTTTTGTGGTCCTTAATGTCGAAGTGAAAAGAATGAAGAAATTTGTAATAATTTTGCTACCAAGAGAGTTGAACTATGGTGGTTCTGGCGGTAATGCCTGAAACTAAATAGGTACTCTTGGTTAATTTACTACTGTTGCTTTGCCCACGTTTTGCCTGTTGGTGGAAAATTACTTCAGTGGAAAAACTATTCCACCGTTGGTTATATTTACAAAAGTTACAGAACACCCCCCAAGATCAGCTGAGTGTGCTAAAAGTTATGTCGTCTGTCTGATTACAACAAAATTTGATAAAGGAGTCTCTCTAGGACATCAAGGGATAAATGGAATGACGGGCTCTACCCTGAGCACCAGCTGACAGATTCGAAAAGTTGGTTTTGCTCACGCAAACTGCGTAAGTGTTTTTAATTGCGGCTATTGTTCTTCGTTTTAGGTTTAATTTAAATGTTTCAATAAATAGTACTGGTTGCATTCATGCTTTACACTCATTTTCACACCCCTATCATAGGCGGTCTGTACAATCTGGAGGCAGCGCGGGTGCTGGCGGTTGGATAAGAAGAAAGGTCCGAGAGCTGTTGGACAGAGGTAAAGAACCTACAGTTCGAGAAACTAATTATTGGCATTGAAAGAACCGGTTTTCATCACGGAAATATCACATTTTGATCAAACGGGTGGGGAGGATTTTTGGATATCACAGCAAAGGTCTCTAAACGTAGGTACTAAGATAATAAATTTGCTTCAAAGTCATCAAAACACACGGAAAACCCGAAAAAATCGAACAAAAAAAGATCTTAAGAGTTGTGTTTGTTTGTGTTTGGACTCACCGTTTTCGCTCCTTCTGGCTGCCAGGGAATGGTCGATCGTCCTGAACTTCCTGTTTACCGTCGCATACTGGCTAACATCTGGCACCTGGTTATCTATCACTGAAACGACGCCGCAATGATACTCACCGATCTCACCGCGGCGGGCGCCTGGCGGGTGCTCCAGAGTCCGGAACTTGCGGTTCAGAGTCGCGTACTGGCTAACTCCGCCCCTATCACAGATACCCCCAGGTCCTGCTCCGTGGAGGCCCCTGTTAGGAACAAGAACGTTGATCAATTACACAAAAGACCACCAACACGGTTTATTTTTGGTGAGAGAACCTAACCACTATGATAAAACACCATCATAATCACACAAATCGAGCAAAATTTATAATTAGATGATTAAAGGGAAAGGCTAACTCCACCCCAATCACAGATACCCCCAGCCCTTCAGGTCCTGCTCCGTGGAGGCCCCTGTTAGGAAAAATAACGTTGATCAATTACACATAAGACCACCAACAGAGTTTTTTTTAGGTAAGAGTAACCTCTATGATAAAACACCATCCTAATCACACAAATCGAGCAAAATTTTGTATTTAGATGATTAAAGGGAAATATGTGTTCCGAGAGAGCACGTCTACCTTCGGCTCAGTATTGGGTTGAACGCCGCTTCTTCTCGCGTTCACCAGCAGATATAGCCTCCTCCTTTTGGATATTCCTTGAACGCAGCACATTTATGCGATAGTAGGTGAAGGGACTGCCACACTTCCCCCATTAAAAACATATCTAGGATATTCAGGATTCCTTCTGGTATCCTTGGGCATGATGTTTCTTCTGAAACATTTAGCCCTCACTAATAGTGGATCGGATAACTAGGTAATGACTGTTGCAGAGTCCTAACCACGCTCTGAGTACCATAATAACAAATTAAGGGTACCTGGTGCTGGGTGTCCAGGGTAAGGGAGGGAATATTAAACATAACCGCTTCAAATAACCTAATACTGTCCAGTAACCTAATACCAGAAAACTCTTTTACTGAAATAACTGTTTTGAGAACTGAGAACGCCAAAACAGAACAAGGGCGGGTGAGCGAGAGTGGAGCTTCTTCTCCTTCCAATTTTTCCGTTCACTAGTAAAATATCCATGGATTCCGTGATAACCACTAACTATCAGCAATAGGTTGGCTGGGACCTACTAGATACTAGGTTCTGATAATAGGTTACGAAGAACGAATGCGTGAAAGGTGTGCAATCATAAAGCTGGATTCACATGGAGCGGAATGAGCGTGGAAAGCAGAAGGACAAACGGACGCAAAAACCAGTGGAGGGGTAGGTAGAGTCGGGAACAGTGTTCACATAAAGCGGTCTTCGTAGTGGGCGGAATCATAACCTTCCTATTGAAAGCCTCTCTGATCTGAAACCTCTAATTGTGGTTATAAACAATTCCGTCCACTGCGCTTGCGCAGAGCTCATCAGAACGCAGAAACAGTATGAAAATTTCTACCGCCGACTGCTGTCCGCTCTTCCAGCAACATGTCGGCCACCCTCCTCAGCCAATCAGATTGCGTTTCCTTCCGCTTTCCACGCTCATTCCGCTCCATGTGAATCCAGCTTAACTGTTGGCAAGATATTTGAGTGAGTATTGAGATAGCTAACAACCAGCACTTGTGGTGAAGGGAAGTGCCAGGATGGCAAAGCGTAATAAGTAGGTCCTACCCATCCATTATTTTATGGAGTTTCTGTATGCTTTTAGTATGAAGTTCATGTTCCGTTATGAAGTATAACCAATGGGTCCTCTAACCAGATGTCTCACGATATATATATATATATATATATATATATATAAATATATATATATATATATATATATATATATATATATATATATATAAAGTTGTCATAGAAGCTAATGATGAGAATTAAAAATGAATCAAGATCGGTTGTGAAAATCCAGTGGAAACCCAGTCCGCGTTGGGCGCTGGAAAAGTTCCCAAATCGCCGGTGACTTATTACCAAAATAACCTACTACCACAACCTATTACCAGACGGTCACTGTAACTCCATAACCTAATACCAAGAAATAACTATTAGCCATGCCTAGTCCAGGGCCGAAATCTGCACAATAAATAACAGAGGAGAGGTGTGACAGCCCCTTCCCCACTTGCGCATAAATGTGCTGCGTTCAGGGAATATCCTTCCGATCAATCGGGTGAGGCTATATCCTATCCCCAATCGTGGCAGCTCGAAAATGGGAGAAAAAGCGGCGTTCAACCCAATGCTGAGCGAAAGGTAGACAGACTCTCTCGGAAATGACGGGTACTCTCACAAACAATAAACCAAAGAATATAAAACTCAAACTGTCCCCGACTTTAACTTGGTCAAACTGACCCAATTACACATCGATCATTTTTTCAGCCATAAATGTAGGTAAAAATCTAATTTTTCCCGTGTTTTTGTTTTTTTCTTTTTTTTCCAAAAGAACCTAAGAATAGCATCCGAAACCCAAAACTTTGTAAAACCTCGAAGAGCACACCTGTGTATAGAATAATCTTATGAGCAAATTTCCGTAAGATATAAATTATATTATACATCTGTTAAATTATTTTGAAATTTGAGCAGTGTGCACAGATATTATCAACTATCAACTTTATGGGACAAAAGCACCTTCTTTCTCCACAATATTCTGCGATAAAAATCGAGTTCTTGGATTTTTACAATTATTTACAGTTTTTATCGGTCTTTAGCACATTTTAATGAAACTATAGTAGGTACATTTTTTCATTTTTACGAAAATTCGCTTAAGACTGTCTATTTACAATACAATAAATGTAATGTCCGTGAAAAACTAAGGAACTTGATCAAAATTAATTTACGATTTGTTTCGTAGATTCAGAAGAAAATTTTTTAAATTATTGCGTTATTTCAAAATGCACAGGTAAGTTCCCACGTTTTTGGCTCGAGCGTGATAACGACAAGTAAAAGTAACATAGACGCATTGCATTCCAGACAGCCCCCAATTCCACTGTCATTTCCTAAACATTCCATAAGCCCAGCAAGCATTGACAAGCCAAATAAGGCAGTTCGAAGCCAAAAAGGCCAATGATTTCTATTAATCTCAAACAATCTCAATATTGGAAATATTTGAACTATCATTTCGATTCAGAGTGCGTAAAATATTTTGCGAAAGAAAACGACAGTATCAAAACTTTTAAAAGTGCGAATTAGAACACAGCACAGCGAAGGTTAAATACTAATGTTCTGCCTGAATAAGAAACACAGAATTCATTGTTTACGGAAAATGTTGGAAAAAACGATAGCAAAACTTAAGTCCCTCTGTGTTTCAAATACAAATTTGGGGAAAGTACCTGAATGTTTGATAATCAGGAACCAAATTATAAGTATTGGATTTGAATTAATCTGGGGGTGGTGGAGGTAAGGCAATTTAGACAACACTCCTCCGTTTTTTAGGGCTTTAGGTCTAATGTTTTCGCCATACGGCCTCTTCAGGACTCTTGGTATATTTGGTTCAAGTAGGAACACACAGATGCTTTTCTTGATTACGTTGTACTTGGTTTCGCAGTACCATTTCCCATTTTTTACAACTGGGAGGTCTTAAAGTATAAAATGCTGTAGAGCTTTGAAATTTGAACATCATTATTTAGCTTTGAGTATGTTACATCATCTCACGAAAAATGTTGAAATTTCCAAGCTTAACCTGTAGTATGTTATGGATCTTCTAGACTTCCCAGCTGTAAAGAATGGGAAATGGAGCAGCAAATAGGGAGGTTCGATTCTAATCGATACCAGTAAAGTATGTACCTTATCAAATATTTCCTTTCGATATAAAGTACTTTTGGCATCGATGCTTATGATTTAAGTATGAACTCGTATGGATACTCAATGATCAAACTTTCATTTGTAGAGACCAGTGTTAAGGCAATATTGTCAAACCAACAAAATAACATAAAACAAACTTTGAAATAGGCATAAAAATAATTCATAAATCAATGGAACCTAGATCCAGAAAAAACAGGTATGAGTCACCACCCCCACCCACTGGCCGGGAGCCACACAACCGGCCCCACCTACCTTGGCGGCTCCCCATGCCAGAAACCCAACAGCAAAGGCCACCAACACAACAGCCAATGACCACAACCACCAGCAACAACTTTGGCTGATCGAAAGAAATACTCAAATACCGAACTAAAAGAAGAAATTAAACAAAAATACAATGAAAACACAAATTCAACAAAGTTGGTAAGAATCGATTTTTGGAACGAATTTTCCACGTGTCAATATGGCTGACCCTCGAGACGATAACGAACAGTGTTCAAAGGAGAAGGTTAATTTTTGGTTTTCAAACCTCTCAGTCGTGTGTTTACTGTTTTCAGTTCAGTTAGAGTTGGATTTTTAAACTAATAATGCTTCCACCAAAAAGCAATGTAAGGGCGTATTTCGAGAAGAAAGATGGGCATCTCGCGATGTGTAGGGAGGGCCGACGGTAGGAATGATACAAATAAAATTTGACGAAAATATTTTTTATGATTCACCTTACTATTTCTAATTCAATAGGTACCTAGGACGGTATAATACTTTGAGATTCAGTTTACGAGTAGGTATTGATTCAATGCACGATGTTTTCTAACTTTTCAACAACAAAAATTCTTATGAGTACCCTTGTATATCGATAGTTTTCATTCGATATCTGAGTAATATCGAATACTATGGGTCGTAGCCCTGTGACGTCACACTATATGTGACCGTGCAAAGGAAAATGGAGCTTAACTTGCCAAGGCTTTTTTCTCTCTCTTTTTTCCCAATAATGATCAAAACTTGAATTTTCTACATTTTTCATTGTATTTATAATCGTGAAAAACTGCTATTTTGCATATCTGCTGAGAATTTGCAAGGGCCCGCTTTTTTCAAACTTTGAAAAATCATAAATTTTGATTGGAAAATTATAGAAAACAAATTTTGTTCAGCATTATGTGGAGAGAAAAATAAAAATATGTAAAAAACAGATTTCACCTCTGGCAAGCTCCCTTTTCCCTTGCACGGTCACATATCGATTCGCCTCTGGCCAATGGCAGCTTTTTTTTTTTTTTTTTTTTTTTTCAATTGAGATTGTAAATAAACCTAGTTATTTTAAGTGTTTCTTCTCGTATTTTCTCAATTTATTCAAAATATGCCAATTTGTGCGGGCAGTAGGGTGTTCATCCTGACCCTGATGTCGTTTTTAGGACGTCCCACGGAGTTATACAAGAAGGACGACCTATTGAATTGATCCGGGGGTGGGGGTCAAGTATGAGACCCTCTTGAGGGGGAACTCATGTACTGGTGACGATACTTCAGATGTATGGAACGTCCCTAGCTGCAATAACATGTAGGTACAACGTTACAACTGAAAATTCAATTGCAATTCTGATTTCATCCAGCAATACCTACTTCATTTACACATCTGTATGGTAGGTTTCCAACTACACCTAAACCATATGCTGCAGCAGAAATATTAACACTGAGTTTCATTGCACTACTGATATAGCACAACAAGGTCCAGAGGTTTGAGTTGCTTGAATCACCTTTCACCTTGGTGTCAGCGTCTCCAGACTCTCATGTTTGTGAAGGCGTTGTTCGTGTTTCCATGCGCATTTTACAATGGTTTCATTGACGGAATCCACTCTAAATCTCGATGAATATCATCGTTTCGCATGTGCCATGAGTCACCAACAATGCTTTTCAGTATTTTATTCTGAGAAGTTTGTATTTTTTAAATATTATTTTGATTTCTTGGCACATCCCCAGAGCTGTATCTCGTAAGTCCATAAAGGCGCGTGCAGACGACGCCAGTTCGGAGGCAGGTCAAGTTGGCCATCCAAGTAACTTGGACCAAGTGCCGAACCAAGTAGTATTCAGACGTTTTATGACTTGGCCAGAGGGAATTCAGTAATTCATTTTCTGGAGCGGGGTGAAGTGCGGAAGTTTCAAGTAAGAGAGCGATTGAGAGGAAAACACGTTTCAAAAAAGTAATTAAAAATGTTTCAAGTGTTGTGGTATCACTTCTTGCAGAGGAAATTGAACATTATGTCGATGAACGGTTTTCACAAAAGAAGGTATGGGTTAGAAATTGGATTGATAGAAGAAGTACCCATGGGGCATCGGCAATGCTTTTGAAAGAACTTCGATTGGAAGACCCAGGAGAATATAAGGCTTTATTGAGAATGTCACCTGAGTTATTTGATGTATTACACGGTCTCATTGCTACTGAAATTCAACGGAGTGATACTGTAATGAGAGAAGCCATACCTTCAAAGATAAAGCTGGAAGCAACTCTATCTTTTTTAGCCACGGGCAGTAGCTACAGATGTTTACAAAATTTGGGGTGGGGAAAGCCAAGTTGCCCCGAAAATAGAACTCCGGGCAATTAACTTGCCTGCCTCTGAGCCAAGTTGACTGACCTTTAACAATCATACAAGTAGTGTTTGCACGAGACAAGTAACTTGGAGAAGGTTACTTGGTCCTTTTACTTGCCCTGCTACTGGCGTCGTCTGCACGCGCCTTAAAGAGCGAAGAATCTGCTTATTATATACTAGCTGGTCCACCCGTACGTTGAACAGGTTGACATGAATATACGCAAGCCCCCCCTCACCCATCACATTTTGGGACACCCCCCTATGGATCTGATTCAAAAAAGTCCTTACTTAAAAGTAATTATTTATAAACTACCTATTAGGTATGACCAAACTACTGAGGTCAACTCCCACTCCCTCTCCACAAACACCACCTATATTTCTGATTAAAAATATTCTTGATAGGTAACCCAAAAGAACATTCAGACTAATCCAATTTCATTCGTCCGAGCTTCAGATCACCAGTTCGTTCGGTGATGACCAAATTATTCCATTTAACCACCCCCTCCCCTTACCCTTACCCTTTTTTTCCTTACCACAACACTAAAGTTGAGACTAGAAAACATTTTAATAGCCTGTGATTGGGTTGGCGTAATCTAAACATGTTCGCCCAATCAGATCCCCAATTTGTTCAGTGATGTCTAAGATACCCCTTTCCAAATCCCCTCCCCCAAAAATACCCCTATAGATCGAAATTTCTAAAATTTCTAAGTAGGCTGTGGTTTTTCAGTGTTACCCAAACATAGTTTAACAACCAGGCCCTCAGATTATTCAGTGATGTTCAAGATGCCCCCATTTCACTTCACCCATCCCTCAAAATACCCGTTATGGTTCAGATTTGAAAATTTTAAGTACTGATTCAAGTTAGTGTATTCCAAACATATTTTATCAATCAGGTCCTCAGTTTATTCAGTGATGTCCAAGATACCTCATTTCACCCCCCCCCCCCCCCCCCCCACCTCCTCTAAGAAAACAACCCCTTTGGGTCAGATTTGAAAAATTTCAAGTAGCCTGTGATTTGAGTTAGTGTAAGTAATTTAAACATATTTTAGCAATTAGGTCCCCAGGTTTATCCAGTGAGGTTCATGATACCCCCCAAAACACCCCCTATGGGTTAGATTGGAAAACTTGAAGTAGTCTGCGATTCAAGTAAGAGTATTTCAAACATTTATTAACAATCAGCTCCAGTTTATCTAGCGATGTCCAAGATAACCCCCCCCCCCCCACCCTAATGTTCGTGTTTGAAAAGTTCAAAATTACCTAGTCTGCGATTCAAGTTGGAGTAACGCAAATATATTTCAATAATCACGTCTCCAGTTTATTTACTGATGTCCATGATACCCCATTTCACTCTCCTCATCACCCAAACACCCCCTGTGGGTCAGATTTGGAAAATTTTAAGTAGCTTGTGGTTGAAGTTAGAGTAATCCAAACATATTCCCCCACGCATATCCCCAGTTTGCTCAGTGGTGATAAATATACCCCATTCCCCCCTCCCCTAAAACACCCCCTATAGGGCAGATTTGAAAAATTTCATGTAGTCTGTGATTTAAGTTTGGATAATCCAAACATATTCAACCAATCAACACATCACCCAGTTCGTTCAATGGAGTCCAAGATACCCAATTTCACCTCCTCCCCCTCCCCTAAAACACCCCTTCTGGCTCAAGTTGTAAAAACTTCAAATAGCCTATAATTTAAGTTGGACTGATACAAACATTTCCCCCACTCATATCAGTTGTCCAATGACCCCCGTAACCGTAAAAAGCAGACAAACATACGACAGACAGAGAAAAATTGAGAAAATGGCACCTACCAATCGTCTATAAATAGCATGAAACGGAAAAGAAACGCAAAATCTCATGAATCTAATCAATGTACAGACAGACATACTTACGATTTTATTAACATAGATGAGAAGTTTGTTGTGAAGTGAGAGCTGGGAATTTCTTCACAACAACCAATAGATACATCTTTCTGAACTTAATTTTCAGCTCCTCTTTCTTTTTCTCGATGTGAATATTCCAGTTGAGTTTGGAGTCTAGAGTCATACCCAAGTATTTAACTGCATCTCCATGCAGGGTAACATTTGAGTTGATCTCAACATTCAAGGGTGTGATTTTTCGGTTAGTGAAGTTTATGCGAATCGATTTAGATCGTTTGGTTATATTCTCCACATCTTGGTCCATTTAGTGACCTTATCAGCAGATGTCTGAAGCTTTCGTGTTGCAGTTTCTATGGCATCTCCAACGGAGAGGATAGCCTTGTCATCTGCGACAGTAGCTACAGTTGTATTTTCGTGTTGGGGCAGGAGGTAGAGTACAGGTCCTAGAACACTCTCTTGTGGGACCCCTGCTTTCATGGGCTTCAAGCTTGAGTATTGATCATCTTGTTTAACCCTAAAATGTCTTTTCTCAAGGTAGGATTTTAAAATTGTGTAGTACAGCCTCGAAAGATCTCTGTGCAGTTTGTATTCTAATCCCTCATGCCAAACCAAAGGCCTGATCTACATCTAAGAAAATGCTTGCACATATTTGTATACCTTCTAAAGGCCTTTTCTACTACGTTAGTGACTCGGTGGACTTGATCTATCGTAGAGTGTTGTTAGGTACAGTGTAATCAAGAAAACCACCTGAGTACTTGAATGAGTACTGGTATGGATACTCCAGAAGTATCAAACGCACCTAGCTGCAAACCCATTGTAATCAAGAAAACCATCTGTGTGTTCCTCCTCGATACATGTGCTGTACCAAATATACCAAGAGTCCACAAGAGACTGTTCGGCGAAAAATTTAGACAGCAAAGCCCTGAAACACTGAGGAATGTCGTTTAAATTGCCTCACCTCCACCACCCCCAGATTGAAAACATGGCAGCAACCCAACAGGATTTAAATTATGTATTATTGACAACACAGTTTTATCATGCAAGTACTCATCACCTCAGTGCTCTCGCAGACAAGGATATCATCAATATAAATACAAAACCGAACTATAAAAAAAAGCTCATTGATGCGTGCTCACTTACCTTCAGAATGCTTCGTGAAATGTTTCTTCATACCTACCTCTTATTTTAATTGCACGTTGCCTACCAAGTTTTAGAAAATGTGTGTAACATTACAATAAGATAATATGAGTTTGAAAGACAGCACCCATTTTTTGCGCTTACTTTACAAGAAATTGCCAAATCTTATAATGAATTTTTATAGTTCGAAAATGATCGTGTTAAATAGATCTGAACGGCAGAAACCGTTATAAACTAAAACCTGTAAAAATAAAGAAAAATCTAAAATAGAAAAAAAAAAAAAAACAGAGAAAAATGTGATCAACATTTGTTGAAATTATCGAGGAAAAACATCAGAACTTTGCATCCCTAAATGGAACAAGCTTTTGCAATTACAAGCTGCCTCCAATGTGTGCTTCCAGCAGTTACGCATCAAATTCATTATAAAGCTCATCTATATCTTCTCCTTTTTGAGTCTATACTGTTATAAATTCTTATTTGAATTCATCAGTATCAATTCATTGCTGCCCCTGTTTTGCACATAGGGGTTCCTCACCCAAAAGTCAGTATGATTTTTTTCAAATTACTTTAAAAAAATAGCTATTAAGTTAAATGTTTCGAGCATTAATTAGCTCAATTTCTACCGAATTCCGGTGAATGGAATTTTCAGAGTTTAAAGAGATATCGACACAGATTGATTCACTGATTAATTAGTTGACAGTTAACTAAAGATAGATGTGATTAGTGATTATTACAAACTGTGTTGTATCTTGTTAAAATTCCGTGAAACTTGAGTTCGCAAGTAACTACCAGACATGTTCTATACTGGAACGAAGCTTCTCACATCTTTACTATCCTATAAACAACGGTTATAAATTATCCGAAACCATCAAATAACAGGGTTATAGCCAACGGTTTCAGTACCGGGTCGCAAATCTAATATCTCCTCCATTATATCTAAAGTACATACGTTTTTATTAGTAAAAATTCAACCACAGACGAGTAATTTTTTTTTTTCGAAGCAAGAATCACTTAGCTAAAAACACAGCAATCACACTCGAGGGTCAGCATTTGGCAATCATTAATAGAGAAAACATTGTGAAATTTATGAAGCTATCATTGGTACCCTCAAAATTCTCAGTGATTCTCAAATGCTTCCAACTGTCTTTACCTAACCAATTTTTCTAAGCCTGTTTCGTAACTCTCTATCATAGCAATGGATTTTAGTTGAGTCTTATAAGTAATTCATTGGAATTACTTGAAAGACATCTAAGTAAAGCTTAAAAAAAAAAAATAATAAAATAATAATAATAAACGAGAACTGAATAAAATGAAAACTCGTCATGAAAGGATATGAATAACAAATTGATCAAAAACTGCAATCATTATAATTTCAAATAAGAATACAAAAAAAATTAATTTAACTAAGATCTAGGAACTAAAATAAAATGGGAACTCCATCATGCAACGCTATAGTAAATAAAAAATAAACATGCTATATAGAAAAAAAGTACGTCAAATAGTACAAGAAATCAGAACCAATTATGCAAAAGTTTGTTTCACAAACATGGTACTCGTACTACATGTGAAAATTTGTTAGGTTCAACCTTTCATGACATTGTATTTTACAAGGCAGAAAATATTTGTTTAAATTATGGCTATGAACACACTTTTTGGGCGATATGTACGTAGTAATCAAAAATCTACCGGGAAAGTATGCACGTAGGGACATACAGTTGAACATATTATGTGGTCAGGCAATAAAAGAAGAACGAAATTTTAAAAAAGTTAGGCTCGCACCTCTGGTTACAATGCATGACTAAAAACAAGATTGAAAACATTACACGAATCAACAAAACAGATCTTATCAAGAAAGTAGTTTCATAATTCCACGTAAGTATAGAAAAAAATAATCGATAAAAAATAAAATTCCTTTCAAACTAGGACTAATTAGAAATATCGCTCATTTGGTGGTATTAGTAAAGCCAATATACCTTGTAAACTTAAAAGCGAAGATTATGAATACATGCAACGAATGCCAAGCATTCAATGACCAGCATGATTCATGAAAATACCGTCAAAAGTTGCTTTCGTTCTTTCTATTTCATTAAATTAAATACATGATTAAATGATGATGATTGTTGAAAGTAATTTACAAATATGAGAAATGACTCAATATATGATTAGAGCATTATTCGGAATAACAGAAAAAAGACAAAACATTCCGTGATATGCTTTCAAGTATGGATAAGAAACCAGCGCGAAAATATACGCTGTACAGTAACAAACACCAAAGCTGATAGTGCTGAATCGGATTTGGATATGATTAGGATTTATAATAACATTTTACAGTTAAAAGATGAATTGTAGAAATAAAATAAGACTACGTATTTCGTATTGTTACCAAGGGAAGAGAGCTCTTTCAGTCTTTAACTCAACGCAAAATTTATGAGTATTTCCAATTTCAGCATCGAAGTACTTCCATCAGCGATTTCCCACAATTAAATACAAAGGCCAGTAAAAAATCAGTGCATAACTACTTTTAAAGAAGAAATCCTATTTTTTGTCTTGCTTTAAACATGCAAAGTCGCACATAATAAATTTAACATGAATATGGTTTATGGCTGGACACATTATTTCGACACGGTAGGCACTTTTTCGCGTACCACGGACCCGAGCTGACTGAGCTAAAGTCTATCCTGTTCACCCTAGGATGTTGAGATTTTATAGGGGAACTCTTTGGGAAATTGAGAGATAATTGAAATGATGAGCTCTTCCAAGATTAACTGAATCAGCTGTTGAATTCTTTTCTGTCCACTCCAGGAAGTTGAAATTTGATCGAGAGACTCTTTGGGACATTAAGAAACGATTGAAATAATGGGCTTTTTCTTGGTCAGGTGAGAGAACTGAATTCTGTCCTGTTCACCCTAGGAATTTGAAATTTGGTAGGGAGACTCTCTGGGTTAATGAGAGACGATTGAAATGCAGGCTCTTTCCTGATCAGCTGAGTATAATAATTCTCTCCTGTTCACCCTAGGAAGTTGAAATTTTATAGAGAAACTCTTTGGAAAATTAAAAGGCTATGAAATGATGAGCTGAATCAGCTGATAAATTTATTCCTTTTCACCCCAGGAAGTTGAAATTTGATAGAGAGACTCTCTGGGGGGTTAAAAAACGATTGAAATTATGGGCTTTTTCTTGGTCAGGTGAGTGAGCTAAATTATCTTCTGTTCAACTTAAGAAGTTGAAATTTGATAGGGGGACTCTCAAAGATAATGAGAGACGATTGAAATGTAGTCATTTCTGATCATCTCAGTGAGCCTCTTCTGTTCATCCTAGAGAGTTTAAATTTGATAGGAAGGCTCTTCTTGATCAGCTGAGTGAGCTAAATTTTGTTCTGTTTTCCCTAGGAGGTTGCAATTTTATAGGGGAACTCCTTGGGAAATTAAGAGGCGATTGAAATTATGAGCTCTTTCCTGATTAACTGAATCAGCTGATAAATTCTTTCTGTTCACCCTAGGAAGTTGAAATTTGATACAGAGACTCTTTGAGACATTAAGGGACGATTGAAATTATGGGCTTTTTCATGGTCAGCTGAGTGAACTAAATTCTATCCTGTTCACTCTAGGAATTTGAAATTTGGTAGGGAGACTCTCTAAGATAATGAGAGACGATTGAAATGTAGGCTCATTTCTGATCAGCTCTGTGAGCCTCTTCTGTTCATCCTAGGAAAGTTGAAATTCGATAGGGAGACTCGCCGAATTAATGAGAGACTATTGAACTGTAGGGCTTTTTCTTGATCAGCTGAGTGAGCTAAATTCTCTCCTGTTCGCCCTAGGAGGTTGAGATTCGATAGAGAAACTCTATGGGACTTTAAGATACTATTGAAATGATGGGCTCTTTCTTAGTCAGCTGAGAGATCTAAATTCTATAGAGAGGTTTAAATTTGATAGGGAGACTCTCAGGGTGATTACGAGACAATTGAAATGATGGGCTCTTTCCTGATTATCTGAATCAGCTAAATTATTTTCTGTTCACCCCAGGAAGCTGAAATTTGATTGAGCGAACCTTTGGGACATCAAAAGACGATTCCTTTTCTACTTTCCTGGTCAGCTGAGTGAGCAAAATTCTCTCCTGGTCACCCAAGGAAGTTGAAATTTGAATGCTCCTTGACAGGTACGGTGAAAATCATAAATGATCTCATACACCGTAAAACATAATCATGATTTATATATTTTTCCCTGAAGAGGAGGAAATTTCTAATAACCGATTACAAATAGTTTGATAAAATGGACATAACGTGTTAGTTTTATTATGGGCTAAATAATTTTTTGTTAATTGTGTAACTCTGACGTTTTACAATTATTTTTTTTTTTTTTTTTTCAATTTATTCACGGTAGTGATCAAGGATAGGAACTTTATATTGAGAACATCAAAGATAGAGATTATTTTCATTATTACATTGCATCAAATCAGACAAACGAAAATGCATACTTATTTGCCAGATGTTACAGCATAAGTCGTGATATATGCCAGGTTTTTATATCGTATAATCATCTCCTAATCAAGCGAAATCGATCTCAGTCACGTAATCAAGCGTATAAATTAGGATTTAAAATTAATGATAGATGACAGAGTTGTGAAAAATCAGTGTTGGGCAGTAGTGACTAACTATTGTACGTAATTACAGGTAGGTACTAACTACATAATAACATAGTTAAGTAGCTTTCTTGCAACTACAGCTAATAGCTGGTAGTTACTCGTCGGCAGCTACTTTTCTACAGCTTGTTAGTAGTTACTGGATGCAGCTACAGCTACTAGCTGAGCAACAGAGTAGATTAACTATTTGTAGCTGTAACTACTCGTAGCTACAACTATTTTAGGCAGCTACTCGCTTGTAGAAGCAACGAAATTCGGTCTAAAAATCATTTTCTGTCGCAACCCTTGTTCGCACCTCTCACATTACAACACAGGGTGACCTAGAATGAAACATTTCGGTTGGTTTCAGCGAATTGTCGAAAAACAAATTAGCTACTTAGGTCATTATGACGTTTCAGATGACCTCACTCTGCACTGGCAACACATCCAAAATCCGTTGCATGCATCAGTGAACAAAATCTGAAATGTTCAAATTCTGGTACGCAGGCGCGTGTGTGTTGATGTGCGTAAAACTTTGATCTAGTGAAGGAAAATTCGTCTAGGTAAAAAATAAATGGTGGGTTTGTTGGTCAGCCCGGTCGCACTGTGCGCAGCCGTCCAAATGGGGAATTCGAATCACTTTCAGGAATATTTCCATGTGAAAGATCTCCCACATTTTTTGCGATCACTTACACATTTTATATGAATTTTCATGTTTTCTGTGACGTCTAGGACATAAGACCATATCCATAAGACCATATAAGAGCTATCGTGCGGGATAGAGAGGCAAGAGGGAGGAGATTTTCCGACCGTGTGTCGCTGTCGGAACTACAGCTACAGCTGTAGTTACTAACTACTGCTGTAGTTAAGCTACTTTCGTCTCAGAAAGTATTAAAGCAGCTAGTAGTTATTAGCTGTAACTAAATTTTTCCCAACTCTGTGAAAAATGTGGATATTGATCATCAATTTCAATAATGAACCTTTGTAGTCGACCAAGAAAAAAAAAGTTTAACGCCTCTTAAAATTTGTTGGTTTACGTTTCAAGATGCGTAGAATCCGAAAAACTAATAAAATTAAAATCCAAAATGGTAGAACTGAAGGGCTAAATCGAGATCTCGAAATTTTTAAAATAAGTATACCTTGTGAATATACTTAGACCCACACGTACTTACTATTGTGCTTCGATTTCAGCTCTTGTTACTACAGAGGGACTAGTGATGTGTAGTTATGTTTAATTTTATTTCATTGATTTTTCATTGGCAATTATATGTTGACAATGTACCATAGGCCATGATTAATAATTATGGATCGGTGATCTGCGTAGAATGATACAGAAATAATAAACCTTTGAGTAATAATTTGCAGCGTTTTATGGATTAAGTCTTTGTTTTGAAAATCACGAAGCTCCCAACTGATCGACTCTTTCAACAGTTTAAGGATTATCCTGATCTGCACAGATTTTACATTAAAAAAAAAACTCTCAACGGATTAAATCGAAATTATCATGAAATGCCGTTTACTCCAAAGCAATAAAGTATAGAAGGGGAAGGACATCTGGATTTGAAAAACGGTGGGACCTAAATACTCGCTTACCCAAAGATCAGATTCAGCTCTATCGAAAGGCTACAATACAGAAAGCGTTTTGTGCGCTATGCTATGTGTCTAGGAAGGGTGCGTGCGCATGCGTAGATGCAAAGGGAAAAGGGCTGCCATACGACCCTTGGCTGTGGAGCGTCCTCGCTGCGATCGCCTGGGACGCTGCGGTCGGTGGCAGGAACGGGTCTTGCTCGTCCACCTGAAGGTACTCCCTCCTATGGAACCATCAAAACAAATCAACCGTTAATTAAGTCAACAAACCAAGCAAGCACGAAGTATTTGTCCGATTTATAGAAATTTGCCTAAATGGGGAAGACACCACCTATCATTACGTCCCTAAAATAAATTATACCGCGACAGAATTCAGACTCCTTGCCTTTTCCCATGCAAGAGAGAAGCACTGAAAAAGAATGCTCTCTCAACCGATGCGCTACTGAAGCCATTTTAATGAAAACTCTAGGGCTGTGGGGTTTTTTTTTCCAAAAGAAAACATTATCCCTAAGTAAAATAATATTAGCTATTGTGGCAGAATTGGGGTTGGACGAATGATGGCGTAAAACCTGCAGGCGGCTGGCTCAGCAGTTACTTAGTTGCTCAAGTAGACCAGGGAAATGTGATGTTACAGTCTGGCTGAAGAAGGATTACGTATTAAAGTTTGAGTCCGACCAACTGCGCCAATTGTTACAGCCCGACTTTATAGATAACTCGACAGAATTCAAACTCACGCCTCTTCTTACACTGGGGAAAAGCTGAAAAAAAAATCTCTTAGCCACTGAGCTATTGATGCCATTTTAATGAAACCTCTTTAAATGTGGGGGTTTGTTTTCCTGAACATGAAATTTCCATGAAGTCAAATATCAGCTGAAATAGGGGTTCAAACGAATGATAGCGTAAAACTGTAGACCGCTGGGCTCAGCAGTTGCTCGCTGGAAGAAGTTGTAATCTAGCTATTATATTGTGTTATTGTCACTGAGTGTTTTGACTCAGTGAATGAGGAAGTGAAAGGTACGTCAGGGAAATGTGATGTTACAGTCTGGCTCAAGAAGGATTACGTTTGAGTTTGAGTACGATTGACTGCGCCAATTTACAGCTAAGTTGCAGCCCAAATATCATAGATAACTCGACAGAGTCATGAGACAGTCATGCCTTTTCCTACGCTAGAGAGAAGCTCTGAAAAAGAACACTCTCTAATCTAATCCGATCCCAATCTAATAAAACCCCTTCGACTGCAGGAATTTTTCCTGAATGTGATACTATACTGACCCGCTGGAATGAAACATTCCTCAAAAACAGTGTGGTTAAACGGTGTTTTTAATGACATCTTCATTTTTTAAGGCAAATATTTTGACAATCCTAAAAGATGGAATAAAGATGTGTTGCCATAATATGTAAAATTCAACCCCCCTCCCCCACCTCTTACCCACTTGCAACCATCTTAGAGCCAAGGCTTTTAGTAAGTTTGACTCCTGATTACTGTGAAACAATCCAAAAGTTTATTGCTCTGAGACCGAAAATGTTGTCTAAAAACCTTCTATTTACTGAACTAATTTCGTCCAGAAGAATAGATCAGAATAAAACAGAACGAAAATGTCACAAGTAGAAAAATACATACAGAATCCAAATAAACTAGATTTATAAACGAGATTTTAATGATTCATTAGCAAAGATGTTACTTACCTGTGCCAGGAGAGACGGTTCAGCCGAACGGATCTCGGGAGGTCAGATTCATGAAATGCCACAACCACTGCACTACTAAGCGAAAAAATTAGTAGTACTACAAAAATTAAACTAACTACACCACACCAAAAGAAATAAAAAATAATCAAGTTAGTGAATATCAAATGAAGAGAAGTAAATATAAATGAGACAAGCTGGTGCAAATTATAAGTTACATGCATTTTACTAGACATAGTGAAACGAGAGAGTCTTGAGTAAAAGCTATTGGGGGAGACTATGAAATTAAAACTTTTCTTACTCGTCGTCAGTAACAAGCTATCGGACTGTTGAACATTTAAAATATAACTACTTATGTGAAAACCATAGCAGTATAATATAACCCCCTGGACCCCCCGGTTGCTTTCCGCTTGGAGCCTTCGGCTAAAATGCTAAAACATGGAACATGCTTTCTTCCCGCTAATTCGTAAATGTAAATAAATTTAAAACTACGACATAAATGTTTTACTAATCAAAATTAGAACAGAGTACCTAGGTAGGTAATTTTCTGTTATGGTGCGCGTCTACAATTACTATAACCAAGATTAACTTCTCAACCAAGTGACAACAAAACAAGCGGCATTGTTTACTATATCCATTTATAACATAAATAAATATAAAATGACATCAGTACGAAAGAAATGCGTGATAAATCGAGAGCTTTGCAACCCGTGGAGAACGATTTTTGTCTGGTGAAAATTAAAGAAGTTTCATTTTCCCAGCAACGGCTAGGTTGTACGTGAAAATCAAAAGAAAACATTTTGTGACACATCCCCGTAACGTTTTTCGCTAGTTAGTCCAAGGCTAAAGCATGTTCCATGCTAACTGTAGAAAAATTGTCAAAAATCTGTGAAAAAAACACGTTTTGCGGCGGTTTTTAGGCAAAACGCATATTAAGGAGGCATTTCAGACCCATCATGTGTGGCATAGGCGTGTTCAGCGTTAAATTTCCAACAAGAATAGCACCTTTAATTTGAACATAAATTATTCTGGAATTTTTTGATTTTTTCAAAAATGCAGGTACCGTACTTCAAAAACTAGACGTCTACATGAAAAACGGGCTTCGGATTCAGCACCCTCGAAAACCCCCAGGACCAGTACCAGATTCGCGGGGTCAAGAATGTTTTTTTCCCCCCAGAGTAATCATTATTGGGCAAATACCTAAATGATCATCCATCAACTTTGAGATTATAAATTTCATCTGAGTTCTGCAAAGTTTATTTGGTGGAAGTTATGTTGGACAGATAGGAAAGTCGATTCGGAACGCGAGTTAATTGTGGATGGCTTTTCTGACGTCCATAGCTTTATGACACCTTCTCAGAGGCTCATATTCGCTTTCACAAACTTCTAGCGAACAGGATCGCGTATTCCGCGGACTGTTGCGACCCAATAGCGACGCAAACAAGTTGGACAGCTGAGAGAAGAGCCCAGAGCTGTTATGAGTTTGAGGTGGTGTTCTGGTATTGCTTCTCAAAGAATGCTGTGATACCACCGACTGTTTCTCGTTTGACCCGCTTCCGCTGGACGGTGAACCGATGGAATCGCTTCTTAAACTCTCCGAATCCGGAAAAAGGCTTTCCGAAGCCACGACCGTCATCTTGGACTTCATCAGCAATTTAAAACCTTCATCCGAACTCCCGCAAGCCGTGGATCGTACAGGTTTTCCAACGACAGCCCCGCTCTTCAGGAGTTTGTTCTTGTAAAACTCTTTGATCTCCTTGATTTTGTTTTTGGAAAAGCTGCTGCTCCGACGGAAAATATTGAGCTCACTCATGACGCAAGTCAACCCTTCACTGCTGTTGCTGTACATTTCGTTCGACGAAAAGTTGGACCAATCGGAGAACACCATCGAGTCTTCAGAAGGATACGATTCTTGTGAGGCTTTGCTTTTGGTGGTTTTGTCTTCCATGGCAGGCTCATTCGAATTACTGCTGCAATCACGACGAGATTTCTTCCAGTTCACGTGGAGCTCACCTCCTTGCAGAGATAGTATTTGCTCGTCTACCAGGAGCACAGTAGGGGAGTTTTGCTCTGGATTCACAGAGCTCAGGAATGAGTCTCTGTTAATTGGGCTTTCCAGCGTTAAGAGGTTAGAATCGGCGGCCGATATCGAGTCAGTTACTTCGATTGTGTCAGTACATTCATTTTTTGAAGACATGACGTCTTGGGGCTACAAAAAATCCGCATAGCTTTTAGAAAAATCATTCTAAAACCTCAAAATACGTACCTATCAGTACACGCATTATTCACAAAAAATGCCAATAATTTATGGTTCATTTTCTAATTGGAAAATCTTACCCACTGTAACTGCTGTAAGCAGGCTGAGAAAACCTAAGTTATATCAAGAAATAGGGACGATAACAATGAAAAGAAAATCTAGCCACGCAGCATGACCTCATGAGCGAATTTCCGTAAATTATTGTAGACGGTACTATATTATGTCAGCTTGTTTTGAAAATTGAGAACTTTGAGTGAAAAGAAATTGTTAACTAAGTACCACTTTTATGGCGAAAAAAACAAAAAAGATTTTGGATATTTAGTTCTTTTTTGCGGAGTACATCAATTTTTCGGCAAATATTAATGAAATTTAAGTTCATTTTTCAACTTAAATTTGTTTATAATTTTTTGCATGTTCTAATTCATTGTTGATAAAAAATTCTTTACTAAAATTCTGCTTATCAAATAAAATAAATAACGATTTTAAATCGTTCTTAGTGATTTTTTAGAGCACATCTTTTAAAATTTGACTAATTCAATGTGCTCAAAAAATACTGACCAACAAACTCATCCTTTCGTTGGGAAAGTTCGAGGTTTTGGTGCAAGAACAGAATTTTTATCTCAATCCCAAGGAGAGTTATCGCATGGGAGGACACACACATACAAACACGCCCGCGCGTGTGGTCATGTTTTCAGAAACTCCCTCGATTTCATTGAAAATACCTTATTTTTTAACATTTATAAACAAACTTTGCTCCCCTAAAGAGCAAAGTTAAAGTAAAATTTACTATACCGTTGGAAAGAGTATTAAATGAAGCAGTTTTCAAGAGATTTACCAGTTTCCTGGAACTTTTTAGGAAAAGTTGTAACGTTTTGAAGATTTTCAAACAATTTATTCGTATTTTCTTAATTTTTCGTTGTTCGAGCTGTTGTTGTGGGCTGTGTATGGGAAAATTCCGAAAATGAGGTCAACAGTTAAAATAAAATGAGGTGAAGTGGAGAAATTTGAGTTTAAAAGGAAGAAAACACGGTTTTCCAGAAAAAAAACTAAAAAACCATATCTTGAGATCGGATTTAGATAAAAATATGCGGTTGGCGGCCATTTACTCCATTTGCTGTAGTTTAAGGCAAAAAATGTGTGCATCTACGAGCAGCTCACCCTGTGTGCAACTTCATGCGCCTCAATACACAATGAGTAGATATTAAGAATATCGCGTAGCATAAGTGACTAACTCCTAACAAAACTTTGACGTTTGAAAATAAATTGAAAATTGAACTGTGTACATAAGTAAAATTGTGTGCAATTCATACCGGAACACGGTACTTCAAATGAAGCATTGTGATAGCGGCAAATAAAAATAATCCTGAAGGTTGAAAATAAATGCTGTAATCATGAGAAGTACATTGAAGCAAAAAAGGTAGTTCACAGCCAATGCACCCATCACGTATCCCACAATAAAGCAGAAAGCAGAACTGGATAAAAGGAAGAGGAACAAGGAAAAACTCGAAATAACAGAAAGGTGAATAAGTAGATATTGTATATTCTACGTAATGAAAACCATACAAGCGTTAGTGAGCCCACAAGGTCTTAGAAAATGCGGAATCCATGTTAATACTTAATGATAAAAATCGGAAAACATTATCCGTGCAAAGACAAAGGACAGAAGAAGAGATAAAATAAATAAAAAATCAAAAACAATTTTTTAAAAACTCTAAAAAGATACCACCGCATGTACAAGTTCATAAGAACCTAATGATTCACATCAGAATCAATTTTAAATGGATTTCCACTTTGCAAACTACGTCATTGTAGAGAGAGTGAATGAATTTCCAATTACTCAATAATATTGTTAGGCGTATTGCGTAATACAGATGCAAATACATGCATGGGAAAGTAAAATAAAAGCAATTTCCTGGAAGAAAAAAAACCTACATAATAAGCTATGTACAGACTAGCAAACGAAGAGGAGAATAGTAGGGAGAATAAGTGCCTAACGGAATCGATCATACAAAATTTCAACAATCTCCATTTTGATTATTACCGATTTTGACTGATTGGCTGATTGCAAACGAAGAGGAGAATAGTAGGGAGAATAAGTGCCTAACGGAATCGATCATACAAAATTTCAACAATCTCCATTTTGATTATTACCGATTTTGACTGATTGGCTGATTGATTAGTATAATCTATCAAGGTAGAAAGACAAGAAGTAGAAACAAGAATCACAGCCAACGACGTCGGCTGGTTTGTGAAAATCTTCTTTCGCTTTCCGTTTGCACCCAGAACACCAAATTTGAAGGACGTCTTTCGGGGTTAAAAATATTACCATACGTTTTCGGTCTGAAAAAACAGGAATTTCCGATGTTTTGGGCTGAAAGCCAGGAACAACCAACACCAATCCATTTTAGGCTGGCCATACACGTTAAGGGGGGCCCACACACGCTCAGTTCAGCTGCGTAGTTTATCACATGTGACGTCATGTTTGAGTGATTTAACTGAGCAAACTGATGAAACTGCACTGTCCTCGCAGGTTTTTGCTCCGGCCGTTGGACTGCGCAATAGTTTACGCTTTCTTCCGATAAACTGTTTCCTCAGTTAATCGCTCAGTTCTCTGCTCGAGACTTCTAGATACCAGTCACATGTCACCCGTCCCTTGTATCTATGTAAATAAAGTTGAATTCGGCCAAAATGAGGCGAAATTAAAAAAGATGCCTAGCTAGCCTTCATTGAAGGCTATCGTAATCTGCCAGAATTTTGGGACCAAAATGTCCGGCTTAAGCTGGATTCACATGGAGGTGGAATGATCACAGAAAGTGGAAGGACGGAAGGATGGGAAAACCAGTGGAGGGGGTGACGGAGTCGGGAAAAGTGTTCACATGAAGCGGTCTCCGTGGTGAACGGAATCATAACCTTCCTACTGAAAGCCTCTCTGATCTGAAACCTCTAATAGCGGTTATCAACATTCCTGTCCACTGTGCTGGTGCCGAGCTTGACGGAACGTGGAAACGGTATGAGAATTTCTACCGCTTACTGCTGTCAGCCCCTTCCGACAACATGGCAGCCTGTTGTCCCAACAGCCAATCAGAGTGCGTTCCGTTCTTCTGCTTTCCGTGCTCGTTCCACTCTATGTGAATCCAGCTTTATTCGAATCGAGTGAAAAACTGAAAATTGAGAAACTGAAAATATGTGAGCCAGACGCAACTCGTGACACAATGGCGGAGAAGATCAACAACCTTCAATCTACTTTTCGAATCCCAGCAGCAAGAAGACAGCATAAGGACACCACATCATGTTCATCACAGTTAATAGAATATCCCGTTATATAGACAAAAAACAATCCCACAGAGTCTACGTTCAAATTCAGAACAGAGAGTGGAGACCCTCTACACTAGAAAAAACTGAGCGAACTGAGCCAAAAACGAGGGGGGAAAACTGAAAAAAAACTGACAGGTGCCCCCACACCTTCAGTTCAGATAACCATACAGTTTTTTGCTCTGTTTTGTCATCATGAAAACTGCGCAGTTTAACAGAGCGTGTGCAGGTTTACCTCTCCAGTATACCTGTACAGGCGACAGCACACTCACGCTACGGTAAACCAGATGGGTGAAGGATTTCTACAGTCAAGAAACGACGAGCCAACAAGATGACGTGATTGCTTTGGTGGGTTTGTTAGTGGTTATGAACAGTATAAAAAGACGAAAACGGAGGATGTAGTGTAAAAACTGGCTTAAAAAGAGAAGCGAGTATACCCATACAAACTTTTTGAAAGAACTGTTTGAGTATAACTTCACATTATCGTATCTATTTGAGGATGAGTGAAGAAGTTTACGACAAATTGCTATCTCTTGTAACGCCCTTAATTCAAAAGGAAAACACGGTGATGAGAACTTCTGTCTCACTACATGAGAGACGTAAGCACAACTTCAGTCGGAGTTTTTGGCACAACTAACTCAAACCTGTGCAGGTATACCAGATGGTCTACGCACACGCTCAAGTGAGCACACCTGTGCAGGTAAAAATAATTGAATTTTGATTCTTCTCCGGTCGCCTGCGCTGGTAGTTTTACCTGTGCAGGTTTACCTGAAGTGGCTGGCACACACGCTCTGGTTTACGCGTACAGGTCACCTGCACATGTATACCCCTCTGGTCTACCGTAACGTGCATGACCGACCTAACGCAATAGGTAACTTTGTGAAAAGCAAAAGCAAAATAAAAAAATGCAATTCAATTGGATGCATGCACTAATAATTACAAGATAAATTGAAAAATGCTTAAAAATTGAATAAAAAAGAAAAACGACACTTTCTTATTTTTTAAGCAAATTGACAACCAACACAACTAAATACACACTGCTGCGCAGATTCCATTCATTCAATCGTTTCTCTGTAAAATCAATAATATTTTCTTAAGTTGGACAATTCTGATAGTCCAGGAGCCAAGGCCGAAAATAAGAAGTAATTTGAGGAGAAGGTTTGAGATGAGATTTTGAAATTTAGTCTGTTCTGAGTGAAAAAATCTTGGTCTGCCATCTCAAAATTGGTGGAATACAAAATGGCGGCCTCATAAAAATGGTTTAATTTGCCCATTTTAAAGTTTTTCTCTAATAATTCCTAAACCGTATATCCTACAGAAATGTGTATATGTAGCAAAGTTTTAGAGCATAAAAAACAAAACGATTCGATCCCAAAACTGAATCATCTCTTAATATAAGTGACTTACAACAATCGAAAATCGGGCTAATTTTGGGTCAGTTCTCCTCTTCCCCCCGTCTAGACTTTGACTCATAAAAATCACCTAGTGGCGTTAATATTGGTATGATTACAGTCTGCCAAAGCTCATTCTACTCAAGATTGAATACTTTCCAAAGTTCGTATTGAGCATATTTTAGCTAAGACCTTCACCCATCTTACAGCCGAACCCATGAATTGTATGTCATTTTACACATAAAGTTCGCAAAAACGGTATTTCAAGTACTTTGTACTTTCTGGTGATTTCGCTTATCGCTACTCATTGCCTCGCCCCCTTGAGTGGATAGGGGTTCGCCGTACAGAAGCGCGAAAATTACTTGGACGTCTGACCTTTACCTGGGCGGTCACCCATCCAAGTACTCACCACGCTCGACGTTGCTTAACTTCGCTAATCGCATGAGAAAAGGTTCATTGCAACGCCTAACCCGTACGGCTCTTTAAGAGATTATCTGTTACAGACGCCCAGACTTTTGTCTTAAATTCTTCTCCTCAAATAACTACCCATTTACAGCCTTGGCTCCTGCACCATAAAGGAAGGTTATATTCAATGGACTCAATATTCAAGTGGACTCTTAAGAAAACTTTTAAATGAAAGCGATCATTATATTTGCGTAATTAAGAACATCGATAACCCAGATAGATGACGGAGTTATTTAACTGAAGGTTTGGATACGTTTTTAACTTGAATGAAACGGAAATGATACTTTTTTAAAGAGAAAACTGACGTTTCAATAATCAACAACTTTTAAATCTTTCAAAAACGAAAAGTGTCGCATTTCAAGCGCAGTCCAAAAGCAACGCAAAAACAAATTGAAGAAGAATAATGCACTACCACTGAAACTGAGGTGTAAGAACACCAAGACTCACCTTGCATAGTAAGAAGTATTGGAACTTGTTGGGTGTAAGTAGGTCAACGCATAGTGAAATTAGATTGAACTCTGCAAGCTTGATGTTACGGGGGTTCCAATGGAAACGTAAATATAAAATTTAATACGATTCGAGGCAAGCCCGTGGCAGTTAATCAAAGTGAAGTCCAGCAATTTAGCATTTGTGATCCCAAGCAACAGTGAAGATATGGACAAATGAAAGGAGTGAAACTTGCTGCAAACGACAATCTTTTCATTCATTTACAATTGGGCAAGAAATAATTAGGGTGCAGTTCCATTATGTGCCCCCACTTTCAAACCAATGTAAATCTATCATTATTAACCTGTCAAAAAATGAATTTGACGACTGTTTCGGAAATCTCGGAATCCCGTCTTTCCCATGTTTTCATGATGGACTGACTTTCCTCCTTTGCGTACATGAGAAATATGGAATTGAAAAAAGTGGGGACACATGCGAACTATTTGCCTGGTCAACAAGTTCCGTATGTGTCCCCACGCAATATTCAAATCCATCAAGCGTGTAAATACATTGAAAGGCTGCATACAGTTTGGTGGTATGAAAGCTCGCAACCTCGCATCTAAAAATACATAACATCAAGTACTCAATCCCTTAGTAAAACTTCAGACTAGTTAGTTGGACATGTTAGGTCAGAATGGTGTGCATAGTTTGGTGGTCTGGATGCTCGTATGCTCGCATCTCAAAAATACATAACATCAAGTAGTGTCCTCACGCTATTTGTGAGACAGTAAGTTGAACAATGAACCCTAAAACCCTTTTGTTGTTGATCACTGAATAAACGAAGATGATGTTTATATTGTGAGGGATGTTAGATTCTTGAATAAACATGCATCCTATACCTTCCAACAGACTAGGTGCCCTCGACGTAGAGTCGGGCTCACCTGAACTGGGTACCAGCGGCAAATAAACCACCTGACATCCAGACCACCAAACTATACACACCATTCTGACCTATATGTCCAACTAATCTGAATTTTTACTTAGGGATTGACTACTTGATGTTATGTATTTTAGAGATACGAGCTTGCGAGCATTCATACCACCAAACTATATATATCCTTTTGATGTATTTACACGCTAGATGGATTTGAATATAGCGTGGGGACACATATGTAACTTTGTGACTAGGCAAATAGTTCCGCATGTGTCCCCACTTTTTCCAATTCCATATTCCTCATGTACGCAAAGGAGAAAGTTAATCTATCATGAAACATGGGAAAGACGAGATTCCGAGATTTCCGAAACAACCATAGTCAAATTCATTTTTTGATAGGATAATGACAGATTTACATGGTTTGAAAGTGGGAACACATAAGGGTCTAAACCCCAATTTCAATCTTTTCATTCATTTATAATCGGGCAAGAAATAATCAGGGGTAACGAAAGATTTAGATACATTGAATAAGGAATTGAATGCACGTGTGCCATAATTTCGTCGTGCATTCAACTACTGGTAAATTCATGTAGCTGTCATAGTGAAGTAATAGTTGTTGAGACTTACTTCTTCCTTATGTAGATCCAAGTGTGCGAATCTAACCACACCAGTATAGCAAAGAGGAAACCAGCCCCGATGCTAGCGGCGAGCATAAACGTCAACCCGAACCTAAAAAGGGCATCAGTAATAATGATTCAAATTCAAAAAAAAAAAATTTATTGTGCGAAAATACAATAGGTAGGTATGTTTATAAGTGCACACAAGAATAGCAGAAAAAACTTGACATAAGATGGCATAGAAAAGAAAAAAATCAAGTACAAATTACAAATATTTAAGTAAATAATGGAAATAATAATTTTAAAAGTTCCAGTCATGCAGCATGATCGTATGAGCAAAATTTCGTAAATTATCGTATTATATAATGTTAAATTGTCAACTATCAATTTTATGACCTTCTCCAGCAACTAACCGCATCAACTTGTCTTCTAGAGGAGACAAGTTGATGCGGTTAGTTGCTGGAGTTGGCTTGCAGTATTGAGTTGGATGAAGGAAGGGATAGAGAGGCAGAAAGAGATAGCTTGTTGATTGTTAGTCTGGGGAAGGGGGCAATGTATCTCCTGAAAGCGCTCACAGAAAACAGAAAGCAGTCTGTGTTTCTTCTTCCAAATTCCAGAATAAGATGATCCAAACAGAAAATCTAGAGAAAGTTTTCTCAAGTCTATAATCCACATCTATGTCTACGAGGGATATACAAGGCTGCAGACAGAATAATGTAGTTAAACGAGTGAAAATGATGGAAAAGAGTGAGGGGTTATGGAAAGGGGGTCAAAAAGGGACTTTAATTCGAAAAGGGGTATTTTTCAGTGTCCCCAAAGGTCTTGGGGGTATTAGTGAGTGGAAATGGGGGACATGTACCCCCAAAAAGGGACGTCTGGCAACACTGGTTCATATACTCAAGTTGGTTCAGGAAAAACACGAAAATCCAAGAATTAGGCCAACATTCACACTAGTAGGTTGTAACAGTTCCAAACAACTGTTACCCAGAACCGTTATATTGAACGGCATGCGAGTCTCACATCAACTTTTGCGGACCCTTGTCATTCGTTCTGCAGCCTTTACAAGACTCAGCTCTCTCCTCTTTTGTGCGCATAGAAATCTACTGTCATAATGAAACATTATTGTTTCATTCCAATACCTAACCTTTGCTATCCACACACCTCTGAACTTCCCTGTGGTATTTCTTTCACCTCTATCGAAGTCTATTGAAGAATATATATTATCAAGCCCACAGGCTAGTCAGATAATCTCCCTCAATTACCTTTCTTTTTGGTGCACCATAAAGAAATAGGTAATAAAACTATCTGTGTCATACTCATTCACCTTTACCCTGAAATAATAATTGATATAGTTAATTATAGGAGAGACAGTAGAAAATTTAATAACAACAATCATTAGATTGCCACAAGGTTTAGGAGGAAAGTTGCATTGAGAACCTGCGGATGAACTTACAGAGCCATTTCACAGACGGCATGAAGAGCGGACATGTATTGGTTGTGAATCTGAGTGCAGTCCAATTTAGTCGCGAGGCTCTGGATAAGGCTTGTCGCGAGCTTGACTTCCTTGGAGAGCATATCCAGCTTGGGGTGGAGCTGTTGGGGTTTGTACAGCTGGCGAGCGATCTTGGTCATCGAGCCCATCGAGTAGGAAACGGCGTCGACGGCGCTCGTCGCCTTCCGGACGACCACGAAGAAGGGATTTTGACTGATCTGGTCGCAGGACGTGTAGTACTCCAGGATCTCTCGCTGGAGCGGCGCCGGGGCTTCTCTCTCCATCAACTGACCGGGCGACATGCAAAGGTCACCCAACGCCTGGTTTAACAAGAAACAAATGCGTTGTTTTAAAAAAGCAAATAACATACTTGCAGGGTAGTAATTCATTATCCGAAATCAGAACAGCTATTGAAAAAAGGGGGGGGATTACGGCAAAATAGAATGAGTGCACGGTATATTTTTTTGAAAGCACGGTTGGAAAAAACATTGCACGGTGAACAAAACATTGAACGCTGGATAAATATACGATATCGTATTTAGCGCCAAATAAATACATTCTACAGCTAAAAAGTAAATTTTACGGTAATTTAAAACCTTGGCCCGGAGAACGGTGCGTGTCAAAATGGGCTGTATGTACCCACTGTATCGGGCATGAACACTTTGAATTAGCCAAGCAGGTTTCGTCGCGATGATTCAGACACTCTAATGGGAAATTGCGAATTTTCTTAAATTACCACCTTTCGTATCAAGTGTATAATATTTATGATGAATTATATTGAAATTTGAGTAACCTGAGTACAAAGAATTTGTTAAAAACAAATTTTATGGCAAAAAAACAAGCACTAAATAAAATTTACCAATTCAAAAAATATTTTGGAATTTCAGCTTTTTTTTGCGATTTTATAGATTTTTCAGTGAATATCAACGAAATTCAAGTACGTTTTTCTGCATAATTTTGAGCAAACATTTTTCAATGTCCCATTTAATCGTTGATAATCTTGTTTTGACTAAAACTCTGCTAAACTTGACTATTTTTGGCCGTTTTCTCGTCTCTTAATGTCCCAGAGAGTCTGTCTGTCAAATTTCAATTTCCTTGGGTGAACAGGAGGGAATTTAGCTCACTCAGCTGATTTGGAAAGAGCTCATCATTTCAATCGTCTCTTAATGTCCCAGAGAGTAATACAAAATTTAAAGGACTGTTGTTGGTTATTAAATTGTCCTTATTAACTCAACCGTATTATGTCGGCATTACGAAATTTTAAACTTACGACTGAAGCGGTGAGGTATATGGAAGCCATTAACCACGAAAATATAACAGCGAACAGCCCAAACACCGAAAACCTGGAAAGAAAAAATAAACATAACACAATTGACATAAAATACAGAAATCATTATCACTGTGAATATTCGTTCTGAAGTGATGAACGGGTTATAAAGTAGGTGAAGGGTGACTTATTCAGCCTAGATCCATGAAGTAAGAGAGTATATATATATGTGTGTGTGTGTGTGTGTCCGCAAATCCATGTAACAAGCTTATTTTTCACAGTTTTCGTCGATTTGGATGAAATTTTCAGGCAATGTGCGGGCTAGGGGGTAGACGGTCCCGTATCAGTTTCATCATTCTTGACTCAATAGCTAGCTCGTGTCATCAAGGCTCCATTGAAGCCACAGCAGAAGCTGTGCCTCCTTCCGACGTACTTACTGCCAAAGCTAACCTACAGGTTAGTATTTGGCAGGCTTACTGCTGGGAGGTTGCTTGAGTTAGACCGTGAAGTTCGCTGTGCTGTGCGCTCTTGGCTAGGCTTTCCACCTGGTGTCCCAAGTGCCTATATCCACGCACCAGTCAAGGCCGGTGGGCTTGGTATTGTCTCTCTCTCAGCCAGCATCCCATCTTAACGTCTCATCTGCTGAGTTCGCTGCTGCACTACATGAGTCAGTAGATGGTGAGGAACTCCGACAGTGCTCTGAATCTTCCATTTCTTCCCAATGGGTGGAATGGGCTTCAGAGGGCATTGGGGCCCGCAACTAATGCCGTTTTCATACCGTCCTCGGTGAGGTGTTCACGGAGTAGTTGTGGGACAGTGAACACCCTTTGCCATGCCTGTCGGGGTAAAAATGAGAATCTGTATCATGTGGTGCAGCAGTGTCCTCGTACTCACGGTGGCCGCATTCTCCGTCACGATGCGGTTGCGAAGCAGATTGCAGGCGCTTTGTCATCCAGCGGTTGGGCTGTTGAGAGAGAGAGAGACTATATCACATGCCAAGAGACCGGGGCAAGAAGCCTGATATTGCTGCCGTCAAGCCCATTGGGTCTGCCATAATCCTGGATGTCCAGGTTGTCAGTGGCAGCGTGGACATGGAGCAGACCTGGCGGGCTAAAATAAATAAGTATGATAGAAATGACCTGCGACAAGCAATTTCCGAGCTAAAAGGAGTGGCGACCAATAATATCAAGGTTATGGCTGCAACTGTGTCATGGCGGGGGGTGTGGTGCGGGAAAAGCGCCACGGAGTTACTCGAGTTGGGCATCTCAGCAGGTATCACCACCCGCGTCCTGAGGGGTTCTTACTTAAACTAGTGGTCATTTTATAGGGGCACTTCCTTTCATCCCATTCTTCCTTCTCATCCTGCAACATCCCTTATCCCTAGAGCCGGCTTCGGGTAAACCTGGGCGTCCTCCCCACTTTTTATTGATTTATTTGTTTATTTTTCAATTGAATGATGAGCCAAAAAAAAGAAACGGCCTTTAGATTATGAATTGAAATTATACACGCCTATTTTCGTGAATTCAGAAAAGTAAAAAGTACATCTTTTATAAGTTTTAACTGGAAACATGAACTCGTTGGGAATATTATTGTTGTTATAGTAGTACCTATATATACATACGATAGGATCGAACAGAAGAAAATTCCTAGTACAATAAATGCAATCTATTTCATGAGACAAAATTATCCTTCAAAACTTAAATTCGAATTGAAAGTTTATCCACGTATGTATTATCGTCTTAAAATATCGTTAAACAGCATCTTAATTAAAATGCAGTAAATATATATACTACTACTTATTCTTTAAATTCAGTAAGAAACCCTAGAAAATATGTTTTATATTGAACTGATACCTACCTAATTGTTTTTTGATAAATACTTTGTAGGTTCATTTGGATCAGTATTTATTTCAAAGGCAATACCTAATTTTAAAACTCAGGGACAACAGCAACTAACTGACGCATAAAATATACACTTACACCTAATTAAAGGTCTGAGATTTGGTTCATAATTTTCAATTACCTTTTTAGGTATTCCTGTGTACAAGGTAGGTAACTAGAAACAAATAACCTCAATCTTCATGCGACTAAAACTAAATTTACGTCGCCATTGATGGATTAAATTTAATTGATATTAATGGACTTACGTGATGAGCGCACATCTAGAGTGCCTTGCAACTCCAAATAGAAGAATGACGCAGAATACGAGAAGGATACTAAGTATCGCCATGGTAACTGGCCACCTGTGAACAAGTAGGAAGTCATTATCATTAATCGACAAAATTATTAGTTTAGAAGATGGTAAATAAATTTACCGAAATTTTGACCATTGGATTAGCAAGTATTCTATTAACCAGAATTGTCAGTCTTTTACCCAAATTCGCCCCCTCCCTTTACCGAAGGTATTTCAGTGAAAAAACGATGGTTTCAACAATAAAACATAGTTTCCTCCCCTAATTAGTGAAGAAAAAGTAAAATTAGCTACACCGTTGAAAAGGTGAGATTTTGGCGCAGTTTTTACCTTTCTTGTGTCAAGAAAAAATATTGGTTCTCATAGTTCTATTTCCGATTCATAAAACTCGAGGTTTCTCAAATTAGGTAAAATTTGCTTTTCAGAGGGCTTTTCATGTCTCAAACCTCAATTCATAATATAGCTCAGGCATCTATACAATAGAAAATTTAATGTTATTTTCAATGTTAGGTACCATCAAATATGAATTTACACTGCAAATTAAGGGAGTTATGATCGTTTCAGTAACTAAAGGTCGAAAACAGAAAACAAATCTCAAAACGCTGCAAATTATTATACAAAGGTTAATTATTTCTGTATTAGGTAGCCCTTCTAAACAGATCATTGGTCAATAATAATTATCAAGCCCCATGTATATCTAGTAAATGATCAAAACTTGGTGCATCGTGCCTCCCCATAGAGTTCACACCTTTACAGCTCAGGAGCCCACAAGTTTACGGCTTATAGTAGGTGAATGTTGGAAATTTTTCCAAAAATGTCAAAACAACAAAACACAAAACTTAGTAAAACGGCAGGTTGAAAAGGAAAGAAATTAGCTTCAGAGGCACCATCCTCCGAACCTCGTAATTGTTGTTAAGGTGTCCCGAATGAGCTCCATTAAATTTCAGCAATGTGAGTCGATTAGGAAAGAAATTAACCTTGAAGGTTCCAAAGCGGATAAGAACAACACGAGAACTGAAAATATTACAGAAACATAAAATAACCAGGTGACTCAGAAAGAGTAACACTTAGACCACCGAGAAGTTTCAACGACTCTCTGTTTGTGCACAAGTTGAAACGAATCAGAACTTTTTGATCGAACTCCACATACACATATCAAAAAGCGTTAAACTCAAGGAATTTCAAAACGAATTTCCATGAAGGAATTTTTTGATTTATTGCAATAGCTTAATTTTCTTAGAAAATTGGCTAAAACGTTCCGACCTTGGTAGACTCGGAAGTAATTTACCTTCTGTTGTTGGAATAATAATTTAAAAAATAATAATTTAATTAAGAGTAGTTCCTAAGTATTTACTAATCAATAATTTAATAAATTAATGTAATTGAAGTAAATTATTACCTACTACGCTTCTCAAGCCCAATAGGATACAGAAGTTTAAACTTGATTTCGAGAACAAATTGTCAAATTTCGGATACAATTGTCATAGTTTTCAAGGCGATTTTTGATATGTTTTTCTTTTTTCCTCCCCTTGTCAATGCTTTAGCCCTTACCTTAGGGCAAGCAAACGAATAAACGCATAGTGGCTGGGGTGGTTTCGGACGATTCTTAGTGCGGATACCTATAAATGAAACTCAAAAAATCATGACTCTTACATGGAAAGATTTCAAGATCACGATTTTTGAATATTTCAGCCCTTAAATTCTACCCTTTAGTGTTGACCAAACGCGATGCCGATGTTACTGGCTCATCCCTGGCCAATAAATGATTTTTAAGCCAAAGCCAGTAGGTATGGTCCAATACTTTTTGAGAAAAGCTTCGGAGGGTGTACGGCGGATGGACGGATTTTTTTCCCCCTTCGATTTTTGGATTTTATGCATCTTGAAACGTAAACCAACAAATTTGTTTGGGGGGGAGGGGGAGGGGGGTTACAAAAAAATTTTCTTGGTCAATTACAAAGGTTCATTATTGAAAATAATAAACCAAAATTAAATTACTCAAAAACTAAGCGTTAATAGGAGGAACTTTTGATCAGAAATGAGCTCTAAAATCGACCTCTGACCACCTTTTGTGAGACACCCTGTATCCCTACTTGGTCAATACGTATAAAAATAAACATCCAAATATTTATTATATCTAAGAGACCCTTGCATGTGAGCATAGTCACCTAATGGCTTCTGCAAGATGGAGGTTGTCCAAGGTGGGGGCAAGAGTGACGGGCCTTAGTGGTCTGGAGATGTCCTGGAGACTGGCCAGGGCAATCGAAGTGTTGGCCGTCATGGCTTCCAGCAGAGCCAGCAGCCCAGCTCGGGCCGTCTGATTGGTCACTGGCTCGTCGAACACATCCCCCAACTGGGTCAACAGGTACTCCACCTTCAGCTTCAGCGTGGAATCAATGGCAGACGTCTAGAATGATAAGGTTAGAATTTGCCATTATTTATACGAGATAATAATGTTCCAAAAAAACCACTATCTAATAGGCTCAAAACTTAACTTGGTTCACCCTTCAATAAATTATGACTCTTGACAGATTTTTCTCATATATGCCCCACTTTGAGTATCTAGGAAACAAACCCCCTCAACCCTCTCCATCAAACCGGTAAAGTGCGTGTTTGGTAGGTAAATATCAAGGAGTTAGGTACCTATAGGTGATATTCTCGAGACTTCGACACTAGCGCACCCTTACGTCGAGGCAAGGATAAAAACCTAATTTTCGATGATATTTCACCTTGTTCTCATGGTTACGAGTAAACTATACGAAAAAGCGCCATTGGAAGTCACCACCTACATACCTACTTTTTTACGGTTAAGTATTTACCTAGCTCCTAGTTCAGTATACTTTATTATGCCAGGTAATAAATTTTATGCGAATCATATCAAGCTGTGATCCGGTAATAACCTGAAACGTGATTGCAAGATTAGTTTGTGCGGTCGAGATCCCAATGAAATTTGTGTTGGGAAGTCGACAAACAAGTGTTAGAAGTTCCAGGCATCAGCCGCGAAAATGTTGTGGATTATCCAGTTTTCAGAACCGTTCTTTGAATCGAATGAGAAACTGAAAATCTTTAGAGTCCTTTGAAAGTGGTCATGTGAAAGGACGTGCCATGAGAGCTCTGCCAGAAGGGAATTTTAGGTAGGTATCACCTTGGAATGGTAAATACCAAGAAAGGTAGGTATACCTACACTACCTACTTTCCGTATATTATTACTTGTTATTCATCATGTACTTCCATAGACAAAAATTGAAGTAGGTACCTACCTAATCAACTTTTGTTGCCCCACAAATTTGCGTTATTGCAAAACTCGCGAAATAACTGCACTGACAGTATTTTTATGAAGTCTAACCTTCAGAAGAATGAATTTCAAGGTTTTTTTCCTTACAGCTGGTTTATAATTCATATTGCACATTTCCTGGTTCGATATTCGACTAACTTGTTGATAAGCAGTTGTATTCATTGGCAGAGCAACAACTCACCTACCTACTTAGTTTGCTTTTAACCAACAGCGAATTTGGTAGGCTGTACGTTTGTTGGTGGAGCACCAACCTGCATTGTTTACTTCAACAAACTACAAAATCTATCCTTTCATTCATTCAATAAAACAAGTAAAGCTGCCTCAGTTATAGTAATAAGAACATGTCTGAAATGCTGATGAAACTGCCAGGGCAATGGCTATGTAGTACCTACCTTACACCGCAGTATAGAGATCTGAGGAATTTTCAATTTTTCTCCATTATGTTTCAGGTGTATTTATTCTCAGTCTAAACGAATGAGGTTCTTTAGTTTTCGGACACTGATTTCCTAGAATAGTCCCTGGTCCAAATTGGTTGTTTACAACCAATAATCGCGCTGGCAGGCATGATTACTGCGATCATTTAGTTGAATTGTAACTTAATATAGCTACAATATTACCTTCGCAAAACAAAACTGTTGAAAAATGTCATTATAACAACGTATTAGGTTGACATACGAAGGCAAACTTCAAGTGAAAAATAGGTAGGTTACGTTGCGATCTAGCAACATCTACCACGTCATGGCGGACCTTGGAAGAAACTCAAACCAACTCCAGGCGTGACGTCACGAGAATATGGGCTATACACTGCAGGCAGTACTCACTTGGTTTTTGACGCTGCTGATGGTTTCATCCATCGCCCTCCCTGCTGAAAGGAGCTCCAGCATGCCATTATGCACATCATCATTGCCATATAGACCCACTCCAACTGCACCACTGGAAAACGAGAAAAACATTGATGAACTTGCCCACAAAATTCAATACAGATATCAGCACCACTAAGGGAATACTGGGGTAAATAGAACCTACTAACTGTGGGAGCCCCGTGTGAGCTAGGCAGACGTATACAAGCTATTTTTTCACCAGTATTGGAGAAATAATTCAAATTTAGAATGCCATCCTAATTTTTGCTTTTAATATTGACTGAAAATTTGTACAAGTAGAAAACTAAAAAGAGTCGTTTGGCCCTATTTCCCCTGGTGTTGGGGGAAAATAGATCCTTGGTTCGGGGAATTAGGTCGTGACAACGATGCTAATATTTGATTTTTCTACCCGATGTTTATAGTGGAATATCATTTGCTTCCTAATGAAACCTTTTTTCTTCGTTGAATTCATTCTGTTAGATCCGTATCTGGGTAAATGGTACTTCAGCATTTTTCATCCCACAAAATTCGTAGACCATTCGTTCGAAAGCTCTCGATTTATCCAACGATATTATGTTAACTACTGCGAAGTGATAGTGCGTGGCCAACAAACTGAGTTATGAGCATGGTTGTATGAATAATTAAATGAAAGCATATGACGAGGTGTGAGTGCTATTTTTTCTAAAATTTAATGGTGTGCCCTCCGCCTTTGAGGGGAAATTTGTAGAAAAAAAAAAAATTGTGTGTGTAAAACATGCATTTTTAGTGTGAGGGCTCAAATGAAAGCTTATGACGAGGAGGGTTCAAATATGGCGCTGGTAATAAATAAAACAATTCGACATCTAGTGATGAGATACACCGCAAAATCTGAGTCATTCTTATATGCAGGTTTCACGGGTTTATGTGAAACGCGTGAGCTAAAACACATTTTGTGTTTCAATAACTTCATTCGAAGTATGTAAATAGAAGTAACTGGGGGTCCAGAGGGCTGGCCCCCTGGCGAGGCGCGAAGCACCGAGTTTTGGTTTTTATTTTTTATTTTACGCATCTTAAAACGTAAACCAACAAATTTTGAGGGCGGTGGGGGGGGGGGGGGGGCATTTTATTTATTTTCTTGATTAATTATTAAGGTTCATTATTGAATATAATTATCTGTGTTTCTATACAGCTGCCTGTCATTCAGGGATTCAAAAACTGGAAAGGCTCTATTTACCCCATATTCCTACCTGTTTATTCCAGTACATAGTCCAGTTTCTATGTGGTTCTATTTCCCCCAGTGTGATGGCTCTATTCACCCCGATTTTTTATTTCTTCTGGAAAAGTGTCGTTACTAAGTTATTTCTCATCACAACTGAAACATCTTTTTCATGTTAGGAAACTTGAATTGTTGCTCTACATGATGCTTTAAAAAAAATGCGAAGAAAAAACAAAACACATTTCGTATCTTGATGTTTTCAAGCGCAACTTTTCCGTCGGCCAACCATCGACATTTTCAAAACCCATTGACACGGTCGGGGGATCTAATATGATTCAGATCCCCTACCTATTGAAAAATCATCTGGGGGTGCCACATTGGTATATCTATGTTTTTATACAACTGCAAGTCCGTCAGGGTTTTAGAAACTGGAAAGGCCATATTTACTCCATGGACCTATTTACCCCCGTCTCCCCCCATAGGCAAAGGCAGTTAAAACAAGAAAATTTAATATGAGATAATATACGTACAAAGCTTTTCCGAACCACATTTAATTGAAATTTGATTAAAACTATAGAAGTTATGATTGTTCAGGGCCAAATGGCAATTTTTAATTTCCCTGACCTAACTTCAGATTTCCTGACAAAAAATATAAAATTCAATTTTGTTTGTTTGTTTTTTTCGTCATTTTATTGCAGCTATAATTCTTATAAACAAAAATCGTATAATTTAAAGAAAAAAACAGACTACTTATATGTAGTCTACTTATTTAACAATTTCATTGCCTTCGAAGTGCTCAAATATCCCAATGGAACCATTTCCTCTTCTCTAACCTCCTGAGAAGTCATAGCTTATGTATACAAACTAGTTTTGGAACTCTTACTGGATCAATCAATCCACTACTCTGCTGGGTTTTTTTCTCCTAGTTCAATACTCAGTTGATTTTCCTCACAAATGGTTTACTCTTGGTCGTGGATTCCCAAACTAGGGGGTGCGCCCCCCTTGGGGGGCGTGAAGACGGGTCAGGGGGGGCGTGAGACCATTCGACCATTCTTTGGGACAACATCGAGCCAACTCCAGGATCGAGCTCGTTTTTGCCCCAAACTGAGGACGGGGTCAACTCAGTTTTATGTACGTATTAAAATAGTGAACTACATAAAAAACAGTGCACTAAATACCCGACTGTTTAAAATTCTTTGTGAAGATTTAGGAACTGACTACAAAACACTGCTATTTCACACAGAAGTACGCTGGCTCTCAAAAGGAAACATGTTGGCAAGACTATTTGAGCTCCGAGATGAAGTAACTTCGTTCTTGGAAAACCAGAAGCAAAATGAGCTAAGCATGAACTTCAGCAATCCTAGTTCTCAAGTAATGTTGGCATATTTGTCAGACTTCTTTGATTTGTTAAACAGCCTCAACTTGAAACTGCAGGGTGGAGACTCAAATATCATAACTCATCGTGATGCCATCAAGACGTATGTTGAGAAACTACAACTTTAAAGACGAAAAGTATCAGCGAACCCCTGCAACTTTTCGAATTTCCCAAAACTAGTCTCAATCTCAGAAGAAACACGCTTCAAGGAGGTTTTTGAAGGATCACACTTGTCAAAACAAGTGTCAAACCATTTGGAGACGCTCACTGATGAATTTGGGAAATACTTCCCTAACACTGCTGACGAACATATTTACAGACGTTCAACAGATCCTTTCCATGTCAACGTTGAACATGTTCCAGAAGCCCTACAAGAAGAATTTTTGGAAATAAAAAATGATTCTTCTGCCAAATATGACTTCGAAAAAATGGAAAAGTAAACATTTTGGATCAAATACTTTCAAGTATATCCCAGAGTGTCACAGGAAGCTCTTCGGTTATTTTTGGCTTTTTCAACCACCTACTTGTGTGGAAAAGCATTCTCAACACTCGTATCAATAAAAACAAAGAATCGGAACAAACTTAATGTTGCTAGTGACTTACGTTGAGCCCTTGCCAAAACTTCACCAAGAATTCCAGCACTAGTAAAGAAAATGCAAGCCCATCCATTTCATTAAGATTAACTTATTTTTATCTTAAAGGCTACTTCATGAAAGCTACGTGTTATCAAATCGTATTTTGTATAAACAGCAAATAAAAAATTTGTTTCACTGTAAAACTTGCTTTTTTTCAATAGTTATGTAAGGGGGGCGTGGGAGGCTTTCATTTAACCACAAGGGGGCACGGTGCAAAAAAAGTTTGGGAACCCCTGCTCTAGGTGATGTAGTGACCAGGGAAGCCAATTGCATATCCATTCACTTTTTGTGTGCGTGTAGCGTTGTTACTTTTGAACAGTTTAACCACAACTCTTGATAATAATTATTTTTGTCATTCGTACTCATCTATGAAATAATATGTACCTAGTATGATAAAGTACGTTATTGTAGTTTGATTGTTTAGGAGTTATAATATTCCTAAAAACGTTTTAAATTATTCCACCAAGTTTTCATTTAAAAAATTTCTGACATTTGGTGGTATTTGCGAAATTCCCTGTCATTTCCCTGACTTTTCCCGACGCAAAGAATTCCCTGACAATTCCAGGTTTTCCCTGACTTTTCGAGTTGGGGGCCACCCTGTTGTTACAAGGAAATTTTTGTGCGTGAGCAGGGGCTTCTATAGTTATGGCAGCGTTGGAATTCATAAGGGACCATCTAGGGCACAACTTGAACAATAGCTAAAAATTGCATAGAATTTAAATGAAAACATTGATTAAAAGTTGGTAGTTCTAGGATATTATGTTTGCTCTCAGTCTGGGGGGAAAAAAGAAATAAAATAAAATGAAACAAATAAATGAATTTAAATGACCCATCGAAATCAAAGGATTTTTACCGAAATAAGGATTAGCGAATACACGACAAAAACGAAAATTGTTCAGAATGGCCTAAACGGACTAAACTTGATCAGGTACTTACCAACAGAGCATGGTGAAGAAGGAGAGGGTCCACTTGAGAATGACGATGCTGTGTTTTGGCCGAGGTTTTCTGTCGCAGCACCTGGAATGTCAAACTCCTTGTAGCCAACAAATAAATTATAGTTCCATAGACAAAGGGCATTTGGTTTCAAGTACATAATTTTTGTTGTGATAAATCAAGTATTGCACTTAGCAGATATTACAAAGTTGAAAAATATATTACTCTTGTTCTGTTCTCAAAATACTGTGTGGTCAATTCTAAACATAAATATCATCTTACCTATATAGATAAGAAAAGCGTTACACTGTAGGATTCGTTTCAAAATGTCATAAAACGGCTTTTAATGAAGAAATTTATCGAAAATTTTGATTTTACATTTTTTGGAGCCATTGCAATAGCTTCACTTTCTACGAAAATTCGCTAATAAGAATATCACTTTTTTATCATCATAGCACTAAGTGAGGTTTATTTGAAACTCCTCGCATCTGATTAGGTAGGTACCTAACGAATGAATACTCAGTGACAATACGGAAGTTAGTGAAAAATGTTGTCTATTCCCACGAAACATGGGCTCACTGACATGGGAGAAGTTGATAGCTGGCAATAAAAACCATAATTTGAAGAGACGTATTTGGAAGACTAATTCTAATCAAATCCTGGTTTTCGCAACTGTAGGTACCAGGTATTCATGGAATACTTGAAGTATTTTAATTTTTTGCATGAAACTGGCATTTTTCGTTCAAATTTCCACAGCGTTTCGCAATTATGTTATATCTCAAAAACGGATAGTGATAAAAAAGTTGGCTTGACGGCGTATTGCTCTATTTTCGGCTTACTCACCCAAAAAAATTGTTCACACTATTCCGAATCCACTCTGTAGTTCAATGTAGAACATTCAGTAGTTTGAAACATATGACAAATAATTTTAAGGTTACAATGACTGATGAGTGTTTTTACTTAGGAACTATGGACAAGCATGGACTAAATGGAAAAATCTGCATACCCACTTCCAGTAAACTCAACCTTTTAAACTAATCGTGTAGAGATGAAAATTTATATAAATGTATATTTTCTTATTGTTACTTCTCATTGCAATTATTGTTTCAATTCAAAAAATGTAAATATATATCTGATTTACTAATCAGCAAATCGCATTGTGCTTTTAAAAATGTCTGGAAGATTTATCCTGGTCATTTACACATTCTCTAAGTTTCAAATAGTGACAATATTTATTGTAATCAAAATCGAATATTGTGGTATTACTGCAAACGATCGGTATGTTATCAAATTTTCATATAAAAATTCACTTGAAAAAGGTCATTTTGTTGGTGTTACGTGTATTTAGTGGGTACATATATTATATGCAATACATATTGCCTGTAGGTAAAGGTATAATTTATACGTGATACTATACATCCTATTGGAGTTAGGAAAAGTTTTGGTTCAGTTGAGAATTTCATGATACTTCCCCCCTTATTATTTTTGTCTAGCAACGCCGCTGACGGTATGATAGTATCAGTGAATTTTCCACTGATACGAGACTCCGATTCTCCGTTCGGGGTCTAGTTTCATCTTCTTCCTCGAGTAGCAAAGCTATTTTATACAAATTTTTTATCCTCTCGGACATCGCGTCACTGCGCGGGGAAGACTGACCTGACCTGACGTGATCTGACTTGGCTGTGTGAATGGGTGGCCCGTTGACGTGACTCTGACCTGACTGTGATCTGACGTTCCCGTTACCGCGAGTGTGAATCTACCTTTACAATGTTAAATCGATTTCGACGGTTAGGCCATCATCAGTAACAAACAATAACTGTTATTGTTGTTGTTGTTGTTTGTAACAATTGTAATAACTTTTCATTTTTCGGGGAAATAGACAACGTTTTTCACTAACTTTCGTTTTGAAATGGGTTTCCACAACTTCTTCGCGAGTGATTTAGTTTGTATCAGTGACAATGTTGTCCAAATCAGAAAATTATAATGACGAAACCACTGGCGAAAAGGCGGATGAGCTCGCAAGAAGGGGCTCCCAAACCCCTTTTGTAGGGCCTGAGCCAGCAGTTGGCAAACCGAAAACTTCCTTCAGAAGGATCATCAACATGTGGGTTGACCAACAGACCACAAGAAGGTGGTCTAATATTGAGGGACATGTCCACAGCAAGCTCATGGTGGCCGAACCCTACACCAAACTTACTGAGGGACTTCTCAGGAAAAACCGTAGGGAACTTAAAACAATAGTCGGCCTTATAACCGGCTTTGCACCCCTAAGTTTCCACCTACATCGCATAGGGGTCACACAAAAGTCAACCCTGTGCAGACTATGCGAGGAGACAGACGAAACAGTATCCCACATAATCTTCCAGTGCCCTGCACTCACCTATCGCCGATTTGAACTCTATGGGGCACAAACCCCAATTATGTCTATTCGAAGAGAACAATTAATCAAAGGACTCACATCCCTCACCAGAGGGCTGAATCTCTTTGATTAAACGCGAAACTCTTGGAAAAGTACAATAAGCCACCAGGCTTCAGTGCTTGGGGCCCAAAATAACCCCACCCTGACAGTTTTCCTATACATCTACATCTACTGGCAAACGTATGCATTATCTACAACAATAATGGTAGATTGATGGTGTAAAATACCTACCAATTGTGCCGTAACATGCAATTCCCCACTTACTAATCTTTTAGGAAATTCGCACTTAATTAAATAAAAGGGCTTACCTCGTGCACAGGTAGATGAGGAGCATGAAGAGTGTGAGGATGAGCCATAACGCTGGAATCGACCCAAGGATCCCGAGAGACTGCAACATTAAATGAATAAATTATAAGTTATTTTACATTATTTATTGATTGACAAAATAATTTATTGATGACAAAACATTATTGCTAGAAATTACAGTTGGTGGTGGGTCATTCTCCCATTTCGTACGACGTTAGAGTTCTCGTTGCCATTTTAAAAACAATTTAGTTTAAAATATATTTTTTTCCGTCAATCCTTTCTACTTTGGCTACTGATCATGCCCAAGAAAACTTGGTTCATAGAAATTTGTTATCCAGGAGATACATGATCATGTTTGAAATCATTGCAGTGAGGAAATTAGGCAACGAGTGAGGGAATTAGTTAACAGTACAATTCAACTCATAAAACGTTAAATTCTCACATGAAGTCACAAAATGAGCTCTTAATTAAGAAAAACCTAACGACCAGTATACTCAGTTTTGCATAATTACTTTGAAATGTGTGAAATTGTAATTGTGGAATACTATCGCTCAGAAACTTCATGAGCATTTGTATTGTGGCACATAAGGCCCGAATCCGTTAAAAAACGTAGCTATTTCTCAAAAAATGGCACTAAAGTTGTTTTGCATATGGCGATCTTCATTTCTAGTTTTCTTCCGATTTCAATGAAATTTTCAGGGATTCTACGGATTAGGCTGTAAATGGTCTCCAATCAACTCCATCGCTCTCCACCCATTGGCTGATTTTACGCATGTGCAAGCATAATATCTAACAACAGGGTGGCCCCCGAACGGAAATTTTTAATTTCCCTGACTTCAGATTTTGGAAAAAAAGTATCAAATTGTAATTATGGTTTATTATTTCCAATAATAAACCTATGTGATCGTATAGCAAAAATTGTTATAACCCCCCCTCCCTCAAACTTTGTCACTTTACGTTTCAAGGTGCGTAGAATCCAAATTTGAAATGTCCGTCCGCCGTTCGGGCCATAAAAGGCCTAAGAATTGACTTAAAAAACCCGTTCTTTCGCACATAGACTCCATTTCGGGTCTAGTTGGTCCTAACGTAACCATCCCGATCGCTTTACTCGCATAGATGCTATGGGTCAAAAACGTCGAGAAAGTGTCTTTTTCGAGGCTTTGATTGAGTGTTAGACTTACGCACGCGCACACCTGGAGCGGGGGGTGGAGTGAGAGGAGGCGCCGCGGCACCTTGTGGCGGCTGGGGTGACCAGGGGCGTAGCAGAGGGGTGTAGGAGAATGGATATTTATTACTTTTACGTGTTATACCCATGTAATACGCCGCGCCAACCTGAGGGAGGTACGGCATTAGGGGCATAGTGGAGTAGCAGAAAGGCGTCCTTGGCATATCGGAACAGATATAATATATATTTTATATTATATTTTATTACTTTTACCCCATATAACATTTAACCTACTACTATAGCTGGCTATCTGATTCAGAAATAATAAACCATTATGTAATAATTTGCAGCATTTTTTGTTTTCTCGTCATTTTATTGCACCATTAATGCTTCTAAAACAAAAATCGTATAATTTAAAGAAGAAAAAAATATACTACTTATATTTAACAATTTCATTGCCCTCGAAGTAGGTACCTACTCAAATATCATAAAAATTTAACCTAAATGTAATACGATAATTTACGAAAATTCACCCGTACGATCATGCTGCATGACTTTTTATTTAATATTTTATGGTCTCTCAATTTTTGATCTGAAGCATTTTATTGAAGTACATTTTTCCTTAAATGGATATCTTAGCTCAGCTCTGGGGATAATTCAAATTTCCGTCCAACAGCAAAAAATGCCACACTTTTTTTTCTACTACCGAGAGAGTATAAATTCCTGATTACCCATCCCACAAAAACCATTCGTCGGAAAGTTGCTCTGTGAATTTATAACACATGACTCCAAGTTCCAATGGGCCAATTTCCCCCTCCTTAACCCTCCTGAGAAGTCATAGCTTATGTATACAGTTTTGGGACTCTTACTGAACCAATCCACTACTCTGCTAGGTTTTTTCTCCCTAGTTCTATACTCAATTGATTTTTCTCACAAATGGTTTAGTCAAGGTGATGATGATGAAGTTACCAGGGAAGCCAATGGCATATCCATTCACTTTTTATGTGCGTGTAGCGTTGTTACTTTTGAACAGTTTAACCACAACTCTTGATAATCATTTCTGTCATTCGTATAACTCTCCTATTAAATAATATGCACCTAGTATGATAAAGTACGCTATTGAAGTTTGATTGTTTAGGAGTTATAATATACCTTAAAACGCTTTAAAGTATTACACAAGTTTTCATTTTAAAAATTCTCAGACATTTGGTGGTATTTGCAAAATTCCCTGTCATTTCCCGACGCAAAGAATCCCCTGACAATTCCAGGTTTTCCCTGACTTTTCCAGTTGGGGGCCACCCTGATCAAGCATTTTCTAATTGCCTATTTGACCTTTTACTGCATAATTTACAATGTCCCACAACCATAGGAACCCGTGATGGAATTGTTCCATATTATTTATAACATTTCAATACCTATACATTCATATAACGGGCACGAGGAAGTATTGCGCCACATCCAACTTGGCAAACTTCTTTCTGATGCTATTTCCAAAGGGAGTAACACAAATATTCACATCACCCGTTTTTTTTCCCCCAAGTTCTAACCAAATTGTAGGGGGCTATTAACCTGAATTTTGACTTTAAAACTCCGATATTTGTTTTTCGTTATCGGTAAAGACTTCAGAATACAGTTTTTCGACCACCTTAAAACTTACCACTTTGCGGAAACCCCTTCCTCCGGAACGACCGAGGCTAACTTCTATATATCTTTATAGTACTTCTTCGGTCTTTCCTTTAAAAGGCCAAACTCCCCTTAATCACCTTTGAGTGGAGCAAAAGACTAATGAGAAACTGACTTTAACTCTCTTCCACCTCCCTCATTTAATTTCCTTCAGTTTTTGAAACAATTGATGGAATCAAAGGCTTCACTCTTCAAGTTCCTGCCTGCGCATAGTTTTATATTGTTGCTCAAAGAACTCTGATCACGAAACTTGTACCCATTTTAGTAGATTTTGAAGGACTGCATTAGCTTGTAGCTTTGTTCTTTTCTAGGTTGTGCTTATGTCAAAATGTAACTACGTTAGATTCTGTTGTTACCAACATTATGAAACTTTTACAAAGTGCGTCTCCGTCGGTTTTGACAATAAGTTTTATATGTGGGGTAGTAGGCTTCAAGGAATACATCCTAGGGTTGTTTGAGGGTGAGAAATAGGTTAGCTTCTCGTATTTGTTTATCTTGCTTAGCGCTTTCGCCATAATGGGCTCGTCAGAGCTTATTTTATATATGAGGGGTTGTTTAGTTGGTACAATTTCCAAAAAAATATATGAAAAAAAAAAATATATATATAACTAATGATAAGTGATAGCTCACATAATTTGCATATTTTATTAATTTTAAAAGTAAAATTAAACCCCCCCTCCTCTCAACAACATGCTAAAAGGTACAGCAGCTACCAGTACAAAGCCGCAACAAGAGGATGGGTCCCCCTAATGATTGAAATAAATAAAAAAAAGACCTATATAGAGACTACAATATTAGAAGATACATTCAAACTGCCCAATGGAAATTGTACCAACTAAACGACCCTCAAATATAAAATAAGGTCTGACGAGGCCATTAAGGCGAAAGCGCTAAGCAAAATAAACAAATACGAGAAGCTAACCTATTTCTCACCCTCAAACAACCCTAGGACAATAATTTTTCGGCTTTGGTAAGATACCTACTTCATCACTGAAATGGTACGCAAACAAGACAAAGAATGAATGAAGAAATTTATTCCAGAAAAGCATACATGGAACAAATGGAAAATATATTTATTACCTACGTCCTATATTGTATACTTCCTATATTGACTTCCTCCTAATCACATCGATTGGTCACCAAAAGGCTGTGAGTGTACCGAAATATCAGGATGGAATTACTTAGGATTTGACTAGGAGGAACGAGTGAGAAGATTAAAGTGACGCCATAAGCAATTCGGCTGGCTCGGAAAATATAGTGGAACGTCGGGTCAATCCTAAGTAAATAATAATAATCAAACGTTTTTAAACATTCATTTTTCTGATGTATGATTATACAAACATATAATATTTACTGACTTTTTCAATTTATTATATATATTTTTTTTAATCGTATTTTGAGAAACACTAAATTGTGCACTTTTGGAGCAGAATTGCGCCCGTTTGCGCGCACAAAAAAAAGTGATGGGTTATTTTTTCATGAAATTCCACGTAGAATCCAAATCTGCAATAAAAATGGATGTTCCCATACGAAAAAACGTAGCTGATGTCAATTGTGAACGTTTGCGCAAAAGCGCAATATGCGATTTTATAATTTTTGAAATCTACGACAAAATTTGTGAAGAATAGCGTTTGTCCGAATTTTTTACTCCGACAATTAGAGTAATTAAAGGGGGGGGGGGGGGAATCTCGTTGACCATAATGTATATTATATATTTAGAATTTTGACTTTTTATGGCTATATCAGCAATTGACACATAAAAGAGGCATCGCAACTTTTGTGGAAAGGAAGCATACGCTTAATATTCCAATATAATTCACGGAGAAGGAACGAAAAACGAAAACACATTGGCAAGAGATGGGCGGAGGCGGACAGGCCGACGCCGGCGGCGAAAGGAAATGTGATAAGGGCAGAAGCCACCCACGGCAGACCAGAAGGAAAACCCACAAGGGCTGATAACCAAACACCCTGGGGTTGGGATCCAGAAGAGACGCCTGGGTCACGGGGGTTAAAAGGAATGTCCAAGGATTACCAGAGCTAACTAACAGGATTTAGACCGGACGTCACATTATATTAGTAGGTACCTCTGGGTCTCTGGGAACCGAAACAATATCAGAGCTAACACTGCATGCGAATGGAACAATTGAGAATTCACAAGCTTAGCGAGGAATTATTAACAAGTAGATAAGCAGAAAATTGAATAAAGGCACAGACACTTAACCAAGAGGCAGTGAGAGTATACTGCTTGTGAATGGACAGATTGGTTTCCCATCAACACTGCAGAGGAACGTGGAGGAGTCACCTGGGTCATGGGGGTTAAAACGAATATCCAAGGCTCACCAGGGCTAACTAACAGGATTCAGATCGGGTGTGCACATTATATTAGTAGGTGCCTCTGGGTCTATGGGAACCGAAACAATATCAGACCTAACAATGCTCTGAGAATTTACAAGCTTAGTGAGGCATTCTTATCAAATAGATATGCAGAAAATTGTGGCAACACTCAGATACTTATTCAAGAGTCAAAGAGTCAGTAAGAGTACACTGCATCTGAATGGACAGATTGATTTCACAGCAAGCCTACACAGGAACATGGAGGAGACGCCAAGGTCATGGGGGTTGAAATGAATACCCAAGGCTACATAACTATTAGTACGTCCAATGGGTCTCTCAGTACCGAAACAATATCAGAGGTAACAATGCATAACGAATGGAACAACTGAGAATTTACAAGCTTAGCGAGGCATTCTTACCAAGTAAATGCGCAGAAAATTGTATAAAGGCACAGATACTCAACCACGAGTCAGTAATAGTACACTATACGTGAATGGACAGATAAATCAATCAGATTGATTTCTCATCAACCCTGCAGAGGAACACGGAGGAGACGCCTGGGTCATGGGGGTTAAAAGGAATATCCAAGGCTTACCATAGCTAACTAACAGGATTTATAGCGGACGTCCACATCATAGTGAAAGGAACATTTGGGTCTCTGGGAATCGAAACAATATCAGAGCTAAGGATACACGACGAATGGAAGGATTGAGAATTTAAAACCTTAGCGAGGAATTATTACCAAGCTGATGCGCAGAAAATTGTATGAAGACACAGATACTTAACCAACAATGAGTAAGAGTATACTGCATGTGAATGGACAGATTGATTTCTCATCAACACTGCAGAGGAACATAGAGGAGTCACCTGGGTTAAAAGGAACATCCAAGGCTTACCAGATCTAACTAACAGGATTCAGACCGGACATTATATTAGCAGGTGCCTCTGGGTCTCTATGAACTGAGACCATGGCGAATGGAACAATTGAGGATTTACAAGCTTAGCGAGGCATTCTTACCAAGTTGATGCGCATAACATTGTAAAAAGGCACAGATACCAAACCAAGAGTCAGTGAGAGTATACATAGTAGAGGGTACCTCTGGGTCTCTGGGAACCGAAACAAGATCAGAGCTAACAATGCATGACGAATGGAAGAATTAAGAATTTAAAGCTTAGCGAGGAATTATTACCAAGTTGATACGCGGAAACTGTATGAAGACACAGATACATAACCAAGAGTCATTAAGAGTATACCTTACTGCATGTGAATGGACAGATTGATTTTTCAAATTACCCTACAGAGGAACATGGAGGAGACGCCTGGGTCATGGAGGAATTGAATTGAATTCAAACACTACACCTCTGTGAAAAATTAAGGGATCACTGTCCAATAAACTCAGTTGCGGTGGCGGAATCGTAAAATACCTGTCCACTGAGACAAATTCTCTCTTTTTGGTAAATAGACAACAAGAAAAAGAGTTTACGACAAATATAGCCCCGAGCTGAAACCTGCGAACCCCATGAAAAAAAAAAAATAAAAATTAATAAATAATAATAATACTAAAAATAAAGAAAAGTCAACACTCCTGTGAAACGCAAACCGTCTTTGATATGCAGAACTAGGCTGAATTTCTGTTTTTTAACATGGAACACTACGAACAACGTTACGCTCTTATTTTATGATGATTATCGCTTACAAACAAGTCGCTGCTACGGAACTGTATACCTTAGACATTATTTGTCATCGTACGAGAATCGTTCGCCAGTCGTTGGAAAGCATTCGATTTACCTAAACATATTATGTTAACCACTGCACAGTGCGTGGCCAACAATCTGAGGTATGAGCGTGGTTGGCCGGATAATTTTTTACATACAGGTGATCCTTCTCAGTTAATTTTGTAAACATGATTGCAACCACTATTAGACTGGAAAGAAACTTGGAAGTTCAAATTTGATAGACTCTCTGGGACATTAAGGGACGATTGAAATGATGGGCTCTTTCCTAATCAGCTGAGTGACCTAAATACTCTCCTGTTCTCCCAAGGGACATGTTCCACGTTCTGTCAAGATTTTGTGCTTAGGACTTTTTTTTACTGTCTATGTACGTGTGATGCCTGACTATACGAGTATAGACTCAGTGACCTTGCAGAAGAGCTTTCTAATACACATAGATAATATACAGTTGTGTAATAATTTGCCTTTTTTTTAAAGGGCCTGAGGATTTTTGCTCCCGGGCCCGAATTTTCCTGTACAGAGGAACACGATATAATGAGCAACATTCATTAACCAACGAGATTACAACAATTGACACATGGTGACGCTTAAAACAGTTCGAATTTGCCCAATTAAGGTTGGCAATAGAATGAACAAAGTTGTTAAAAATAGCTTTCGCCAATTTAAAAAAATAACTGTGTGTCGTAGGTACGTCGTAAATGCGGATGGCTTTCAACAGCTAAATGGAGAAGGAAAAGAACGCAAATAGTCAAAGATTCTCTTAATTGGTCAACTCTATTACTGTCATAACCGTAAAGCCCATTAACGTATGCGGCCTTCCCAGTGATGATCAAAGTTAATGATGAATAATTCAACTTGTATAATAGTTGAGAACTCGGGGACAAAGAGTACGACAGCCAATTTGTCATCCTACTGTGATAACATGGGCGTCTCCAATTGTACTGGGCGTTGAATGCGCGCCCGAATGAGGATGTCCCATTTTAATTCAGTTTCTCTCTTGCCGTCATGACCCCGTTAATTACAAGTTGAAAATTAAATCATACGAGCTTTGGTTTGATCTAATTTAGTGAGCTAATGAGTAGGGATATCAAAACAGCTTCTGAATAAATGGGAGGGGATATTCTCTAAAATCGGGTGTGGCACTCAGGGATGCCAGGTAGTACGGCGCAAAAACCGTACACTACTTTGATGAGCAGTCCAAATGCCAAAACCAAATTAGCCCCCAAATGCTAAACTTGCATCTTTTGACTTGGTTAGTCTGCTCACCAATATCGAAGTAGCCAGCTACCAAGATGTGGTGTGCAGGCTGATTCACGCCTCTAAACTTCATATTTGCGAAAAGGAAGAATTGTTGAAATTGATGTCTGTTTTTATGGATCAAAATTACTTTTTACTTTAGGGGAAATGTTATACACAGCCAGGGGTTGCTATGGGTTCTCCGTTATCTCCTCTGCTTGCACATATTTACATGAATTATCTTGAGCAACAAATATTTACAACTTGTTACACTAATAATCTACTCTATTGGTATTGATATGTCGATGATATTATCATTCTATGGGAGGGCACAGAAATACAACTAAATTCTTTTCATGAAAAAATCAATAAATTAGATCCCTTTATCAAATTTACCCTCGAATTCGGTGGAAATAAACTCAATTTTTTAGATCTGTCCATCTCTTTGGTAAACGGAAAGCATGATTTTTCAATTTATAGAAAAGATACATTTAGCGATATAACGATCCATAGTACTTTAAATCACCCTTTAGTCCATAAGCATTCAGCCTTCCATAGTATGATCAACCGAGCACTAACTATTCCAATGAGTGAACAAAATTTATCATAAGAAAATACCATTATCAAAAGCATAGCGGCTGGTAACGGATATGGAGGAGATCTCGTTGATACCATATGGGAAAGGATAAGGTTCTTAGGAAAAAGAGTAGAGATAAAGTTTCCAATTTGGCTAGGGAAGATGTAAATTTAGGAGAAAAACATTGGATAAGTATACCTTACTATGGGAAAATTTCTGATAAAATCGGCAAAATTCTATCATCGAGAGGTTACAAAGAAGGTTTTAAAACTAAAAATAGGCTTAAAGCATTACTAGGATCCGTTAAGGATAAAATCAATGTTCAGGATAAAAGTGGGGCTTATAAGCTAAAATGTTCTTGTGGCTACGACTATTGCGGTCAAACTGGTAGGAAATTTAGGGAAAGAATAGAAGAGCATCAGGAGGATTTCAAGGAAAATACGGGTAAGTCTACATTTGCGAAACATCTTAAGGAATCCAATCATAGTTACAATTTTGATTTGACAGATAGACAGTTTGTAGAATTTCTTCATTTTTGTCCAAAGGGAGGTATGTTGAATGTACTTAAAAATTCGAAATTATCAAAAGTGACAGATCTGGTAAATGTTTGGATGGGGATATACCTCAACATATTTCACCACTGATCAGTCCATTTCTGTAAAGCTTGGAATTATCCCTTCAAACTGTTGAAACCAGTAATTCTTCCCCTCCTTTCACTTCACCTGATTAGCTATAATCCCGATCCACTTTGCTTGCACTTAATTGGTTGTACCTCTTGCCCCCTTTCCTTTCTCTTGACCAATGGGATTCAATCTACCTTCACCTGTGACTATAAAAGCTGTGTCCTTTCTAATGTGTCTTCACTTATTGTTTGTTACTGATGATGGCCTAACCGTCGAAATCGATTCAATATTGTAACTCTTTATTTTTCGTGGAAATAGACAACGTTCTTTCACTAACTTCCGTTTTGTCCCACTAGAGAAGGTACATGGTTAAAAACCATAAAGCCGATCTTTTTCCACTTTTCCAATTTAAAAAACAAATTAAATAATGAGCGAATTATATTATGTCGAAGCATTCCTCAAGGCCAAATTTTAATTTTATTGTTGTTTTTTTTTTTTTTTTTTTTTTGTATTTTTTGACGATCGTTTTTTGTTAATGTTAAGAAGGAGAAATTGTTTTATATGTAGGGTTAATGATAAAGACTTATTTATAAATTGCTATACCTACATATTTAATTTACTTTTTCCGTCAATCGTCATACACTGAATGGCGTAGTTTGAGGAGGGGCAGGGTGGGCAGAGCACCTCCAACAATCATAGAGGATGAAGAAGTTCGTTGTACGAAAACAACTAAAATTAATAATTTTACGTTTCTAATATCAGTACCTAACACTTCAATTGGAGAATGTATTTCGAAAAAACAATTATCATTATACGAATCTAGTTGCCTAGCAACTTTAGAAGCTCTTTGAAATAGAGAAATTCTAATTATTAGGTTCGTTTGTGCTAAGACAAAGTGGCGTGGATATTATACAACCCCTCGGAGAGGAATAAAATCACCTATTCAACGAAACGGAGATGTGGATACTACATCCTAAATCAAGTCGTTCTCCACTACCCTCTGGGGCTAGCCCATATGCGATTTTTCCCGAGAAAAATATCCATAATTCTAGTATCCACAAAAATTTCCCAACGAACTTCCCCACTTTTCACTGCCTACCTGATCACACTTGGATCTTTGATCCAAAACAGTTTCCCTAATTCTTTGATTCATCTTTTATTGTTGGTATATGGTACAAATCATACCATTGACGTATAAAATCACAGTTAGAACAAAGCAAAAATACAATAAAATGAAGACTACAGTAGTCATTTAAATAGTTCAACAGAAAATGTTAACATAAAATATTCTATTGTAGCAATATTTATATTCTAACACAGAATATTGCTGATTTGAGTTTGTTTACATTTTATTATGTTTTTCCCTCTCGGTTCCATGCACCGTATTTATTTCGCATTCTTATATAACAGAATTGTGTGATACTGTCCAGAAAAAGTGGTTTTCACATTGAAATACCTAACAATTGAGGATAAAACTGTATGGGAGAAAAGTTCTTAGATATGATTTTGCAGGCAGTAAGTCTAGTATAAAAGTATATAATAGGCCGTGCTCTCCAGTTCATCGATACCTATTCGTATTTATCGTAGTTTTTAACGTTCGGATTAGTTAATTGTGAAATAATTTTCTTCTAAAAGCCATTGAATATATATGAATGACTTTATTCTATTATATCTTAGTCTTCGTACCTACATATGAAATAAAAATGAAACGAAATCCGTAACTGTTGCCCCTCCATAAGAAATGACTTAGCTACGCCGCTGCATACACTTCAGTGAAGGCACTCTGCCCGAGTAAATTGATGGAGAAGCTGAAACTCACCTCGAGGTAGACATCGCTGTCCGGTGCGAAGGTGGAATTGACGAGATGGAGCGAGATGTTGACGTGGGGGAGGGCGTGGAAGAACTTGGCCAAGGGAGGCGGCCGGTACAGCGTTCCCTGGTCGATCCTGTGAGCCATCACCACCAGCCACTACATCCTCCTGCAACAATAAATTTAATAAAATCTTTATTATGAAAGAGGGAAACTATAAGGTGAACTACCCAAGATCACAGAAATAAGACTTTTTCAAGGTCATCATGATGAGGTAGGTGGGCCAAATATGGACACATCACTCGATACATTTTTGAAATAACGTAATTAGTAGGGTCGTCAATAAGAATGTGAATTGCCACGAATAAATAGTGTGTTAGTCAAATAAGGCTAACATAAGGATCGTGTATATAAACAGTTTTTCATAATCTGGTCAAATAGGACGGGGCTTGCAAAAATCTTGTAGTTAACATGAGTAGGTACCATGTACCATGTGCTCGAAAATTCAGCGTTATGACGTCAAAATTCTATTGATTTTTTAGCTTCCTAATAGATCTAGGAAGCTGAAATTAGAAACGAAGCCTCTAAAGTCCTGCTGTGTACGATTGACAAAGTGAGGACCTACCCTGATATGCTGAGTGAGCTCATTTCTCTCCAAATAGACGGAGGAAGCAGATATTTGGTATTGAGCCTCTAAAGGCCTGCTGTGAACGATTGGCAAAGTGAGGACCCACCCTGATCTGCTGAGTGAGCTAGGGAGCTCATTTCTCTCTGAACAGACCTTAGAGGCTATGATTTGGTATGCAGCCTCTATAGGCCTGCTGTGGATGATTGGCAAAGTGAAGACCCACTCTAATCTGCTGAGTGAGCTCGGTAGCTCATTTCTCTCCTAATAGACCAAGAGGCTGTGATTTGGTGTGGAGTGTCTATAGGCCTGCTGTGGATGATTGGCAGTGAGGACCCACACTGATCTGCAGAGTGAGCTCGGTAGCTCATTTCTCTCCTAATAGACCCAGAGGCTGTGATTTGGTATGGAGCATCTATAGGCCTGCTGTGTACGATTGACAAAGTGCAGAACCACCCTCATCAGCTGACTGAGAAAACATGGTTCATTATTTTTATTAATAGGATACAACAGAAAATCGACAACTGGTTCTTATTATCTTGGGCATTTATGTAATGCTACGAAATATTTAGAAAAATGACAAATATAGAAAAAAATGTAACATTATTTATTCACTTGAAAAACCTATGAAACATATAAATTGAAGGACAATTTTAAAGAACAACATTTGTGTTGTGTTCTTTCATGGACATACAGAGCTTTATAATTGCAATGTAATACAATTTATATATATATATATATATATATATATATATATATATATATATATATATATATATATATATATATATATATATATATAAAATAATGCAATAAATTAATGATCTAAAAACAAGTTCTGCAGAAAAAAGAATTATCGGTAGTTGAGAATACCTAATTGTACTTACTACATTCCCGAAAATTAGGCTTTTACAGGAATGGGAATAATTATTAGGAGGAGCGACAATCCATTTTTATTACGATTTATTCCCTGCGTAATAGTCAGGCGAGAAATCTCAATTTGATTGCTTGGTGCTTTACTAGAAGTTCAACAGCACGTCCAACCCTCTATCACCAGTGCCATCTAGATCCAATTCTTCTACATATCCGACCTCCGTAACATCATTTCAGGATAAATCTGATCTGTTTGTCCAACAAATCTGTATTTTGCTAAAAGGATTGATTTAGGATATTTTTTATTTTTGAGATGCGAGCTTGCGAGCATCCAGACCACCAAACTATAAAAAATCAGTCTCATCTATTTTACGTAGGCCTGTTTCATTATACGATGGCTGATTATTATACGGAGGACGATTATAGTTTATACGGAGGCCGGTTTATTATACAGAGGCTGGTGGTGAGGGGTATGACGGTTCTCTTGAACGCCAAGTTTGGTGCTTTTAGCAAATTTTCGAAGATTTGGGTAGCGCAAAGGGTAAAGGGTAGCGCCGTTTATGAAAGAGAAGGATGTTTTGGAGGTTCAGACCTAGCCAATGTTGTGTGTTGCCTATGTTGTGCGCCAGAACTCGCAGATCATTTTACGACCGCTCCTATCAGAATCGGTCCAGCCGTTTTGCCGTCTATTGGGAACATAGAAACAAACTTTGAGTTTTATATATAAGGGAGTCAAAAGAAGTTAATCAACGATGAACTGAACTATAACTTTAAAAAACGTAAGCCCAAATATATGCTGAAAAATTAACTCAAAGTTCATTTATATTTGCCAAAAATAGACAAAACTGCAAAAAAAGCTATAAATCCAAGCTGAAAATCGCAGAATATTATTTAGAACGAGTTTTTTTGCCACAAAATTGATGCTAACAATTTCTTTTCACTCAATGTGCTCAACTTTTCAAAATAATTTAACATAATTTGCATAACGATTTAACAAATGGTACGATAATTTACGAAAATTCGCTAATACGATCATACTGGAAACTGGAACTTTTTTCGTATTATTTGACTTGTCAACTGATTAGGCAAGAGTGCAACAAGTGCAGGCGGATTATTTACAACAAGATTACCAAATATGGCCAAACTTTTTGTAATAATTTGTGGTTATTCCTTTTGTTTAGAAACCAGCTCTAATTGCAGAATAATCCCTTAATAATAATAATGAATTATCAATAATGATTTCTTCATCATAATTAGAAGAAATATGAAGATTACATCCTAGTTCGGGTAACTGACCACATATCTGGAAATAAAAGAAAAGTCTAGGCAGAGATATTCGGAATGTGTGGTTTCTCATCTTCCCTCTCATACATTAGGGGTGATATGGGTTTACGTTACCACACCGGTGCCTTTATTGTGGTGAAATGAATTTCCATATTTTCCATGACATACCTTCCTACCTAAAGGAATGCGGGGGGACGGGAGGTTCAACATTCAGAAGGTTTTTGTGCGGGTATAGATTCCTTCTCTTTCGGAGTTTCAACGATTTTTCCGACTTCTCTCCCTTGTGCCACGCCCCGCAAGAGATGGGAAGAACTTCCATTTGATTTGCATAGCTCAGAAAACTCCAAGTTCAATGGTTTTAGTTGGCGTTGATGAAACTGTAGACAACCCATTCCGCTCATTTGAAGAAGTTAGGGAATTCGCAAGATTCGAATCGAGTGTGAAAATTTAGTCTACTGGAATTTATACGATTCCAGAACGAAAGTTTCAGTCATGCAGCATGGTCGTAGATTTTTTCGCTGAGGCGGTTCGCAATGACTCGCAAACCGTTTCGAACTGGTAGGAGACTGGTCAACTGCGCATGCGGAAATAAAATTACAAAGCAAAATGAGTGTGGCCAACCCTCCAAAGCATTAAAAAGACACCCAAAATACCTATTACATATCAAATTGCTGGCGCGGGAATGAGTTATGACGACCCCAACTCACTCTAGCAGATTTTGGAACAAAAACGCTTAGTGGGTGATGTAGATTCATCAGTAGATTAGAAAACGGAAACGTCATAGGTAGGTTTATTATGAATGATTCGCGATGATTTGCGGAATTGAGGAAATATGCGACGATTTGGGTCCCATATTGTTTCAGTCCGCGCTTTCTTTCTCAGCCAATAGAAAACGAAATCAACTACAGAGCTACGAAAATCAGAGTGACTCCGAACTAAATAGATAGCTCTAGCGCGATTACGTCACTCTGATACGGCCAAAACAATACGGCTCTTCTAGAGGAAGCAACAACTATGCTAACCAAAGCGTACAGGATCGCCAAGTACTAAAGTAGCGTATCTTTCCGTGTCTTAAAATGACGCGAATTTCCCGTTTCTCGAGTAACTTTTTCCGCCTTCTTTGCCAGTGAACTGTTCAGCCGTTTCTGATAATAAACCTGAGAAACCAACCTTGGCTTGGTGAAAAGTTGGCTACCCACTCTGAGGTAAGTACCTACCCAAGTTCTTTCTCTTGATACTTTTCGTTTGGAGTTTACGGTTGAAAACTTGGCAGCTGTGTAAACGCTCGACAGAAGGAAAGCTGTTACTCAAATGGCAGGTTACATTAAAATAGGGTTGACTGAACTAAGGAGAAGCTGGACCCAGGGCGGTTTTGCCCCCACTTGCGTCTCAGAGGAGCTCAAATATAGGGACCCCCCACTCTTATTTACTGCCATCGAATAGCCATTCTCGATAGTATCGATTCAGCCTCCCACCACATCGATTTGCTCATTTGAACTCAACTGACCTTCAGAGCGCCAAAATTGGAAAAGTTCCAGTCAATCCCTTTGTAAAAATGCAGAGTAGTTGTATAGTTTGGTGGTCTGGATGCTCGCAAGCTCGCATCTCAAAAATGAATAGCATCAAGTAGTCAAGCCCTTAGTAAAAATGCAGATTAGTGGACATGTAGGTCAGAATGAAGTGTGTAGTTTGGTGAACTCTCTGAGGTCTCGAACCCACGACCCTCGGCTCAGGAGACTGTTATCCTAATCAATGAACTACGCCACAACTATCGTTTCAGGAAACAATCACAGGACATCACTACTCAGTAGGAAATGCTTTTGAGGGAAGTCTCCACAGCGCTCTGAAACGAATCCTATCACTGCATCTGAATGCATCGATGTGTTAGGAGGCCGAATCGATACTATCAAGACTATTCGGTGGAGGATCCCTATATTTCAGCTCCACGGAGACGCAAGTGTTTCAACCCCCCCCCCCCCCCCCCCCCAGTTGGCGTTCCTGGCGGATCAGCCTCCAAGCGTTCACCCCGCCTGGAAACTAGCGCAATGAATAGCAAATTTCTGTGATTGTTCAACAGTTGCTATACCTAGTTTTCCGTGGCCTAGTGGATAGCGTTACAGACTACTGAGTTAGGGACCCGAGTTCGATCCCAGGTTTGGGACAACACCATTTTAAATATTTTAAAGTAATATATGTTTTAAGCCCTGGGTCCAGTTTCTCCAACTGAACTACGACAGGAACGGATCCGTTAAGCCTCCTTATGTATCCTGCCAAATGCAGATCCATATTGTGAAAAATCTTGCATATTGTACAGTACGGATCCGTATCTATGGTGATCGTAAGGCGCAGGAACTCCCTAATATCTAGAGAAAATAGATTACTAAGTACTTTTGCCAAACGGCAAAATTCCTGAAACCCGGAAGTCACCTCAAAGTTTTGAGTTACCCAGTTTTGTCGCTTAGTCTTCACGTAGATGAGGCTTTTTGATCTGAATAAGAACAATGCATTCTTCGTAAGACTAAGGGAAAAAGTTTCGATTCGATTTCGGACCTTCCGCTCTGGGCCGAGTCTGGATTTATGGGCCGCACCCCCTTCCAATATATATTCATGGGAGGGCGTAATGAAGGAAGCTTACAAACGCCTCTGAAGCTAACTTCCGTCTAATTAACGTCAGAAGGAAATGAGACCCAGGGAAGCTGAAGATGAGCTCATCTTGAGGGCCGGCCTTGAGTAGCCCTTCTCCAAGGGGGACCTTTCCTCAAGGGAATACACCTTTCTTACAAGGAAGTCGGAGGCTAAGAAAAAAAATTTCAATATCAAAAGGGAGAGTGAGCGCCTACCTGCAATTTGAATAATAGGTGAGTGGCGGATGCAAATATAAGGGCGAATAACTTACCTAGTCATTACGTAAAACCAAGGATCGTTACGCGGGTACTTGGAGCTGCAAGATGGTTGGTGTGTGAAGCATAAAAGGAGTATGCGAAATTCAAGAATACAACCCGGGAGTTGTATGTACACAATATGCTTAAATGAACCTTGATATAGTAACCACTGAAGTTGTAATGATAAGTAGCATTACTTGTAGGAAAAAATGGATGCAATTATATCAGCTGAATATAATTTAGTCATTTCAAGCATATAGCAGTTTAATCTACAAACATATCAGTTCCAGTTAATATTATTGATCTGGATTGGATACTCCAAGTCTACAGTGGTTTAAATGTGATGCCCTAATCTAATCATAATGGTTCATGGAGAACTAAAAAGGATTTTTCTTCTTCAGCGAATTTTCGTAGAAAAAGAAGCTGCAATTGGCTCTGAACGCTTTAAAATGACAATTTTCTTCAACGGTTTTGAGAGGTCCTGAAAACATTCCTTAAGTTTTACGCTTTCCTCATATATACAGGGTGTCCTCCGGAAAGGTTACAACCCCCTTCATTTCCCCTGAATTCGGCGTAATAAATTGAGACCATAACTTTCATTGTCGATCTCAGGAAAAATACTTTCGCGCGCAAATGACTTTTTTTTTTTTTTTCAAATGGGAACCCCCATTTTGAATTCTACGTGAAATTGCATGAAGAAATGACCTATTACTCGATTTTTTAAGTGCGCATAAACGGTGCAATCCCTCTCCAAAAGTGCAAAAATTGTGAAATACTGAGTTTTTGAAGATATTTAGTTGCCAAACGTAATACATGATTTAGTGTATTTTTCGTTCTGGAACTTGTAATGATGTCCTTCTATTGATATACGCAACACCAACTTGGGAATACACTGAAAATCGACCAGAATTGCACTTCTACACATTTCCACTCAACACAAAGCGTACTAAAAGAAGTTTTTCGGTTTTAGCCCAAGTTGGAGTAGCAGGACATCATTACGAGGTCCAGCACGAAAAAATACCCTAAATCATGTATTACGTGTAGTAACTAAATATCTTCAAAAAGTATATCACAATGTTTGCACTTTTAGAGTTTATGTCATTTGCGCCACGTCTGGCGCCTGTGGCGCTCGATAGTATTTTACCTGAGGTATACATAAACAATTATGAAGAATGGGGTTGGCTTTAATTTTTTACGCTGAATTCAGGTGAAATGAAGGGGGTGTAACCTTTCCGTGGGACACCCTGTATATAGGGTGCCCACATAAGTAAACCCACACTTTTTTCCACAATTTTGAGATATCGCAGTGAAACTTGGAGGGCGTTTTTTGGGAGCCTGATATCAATTTTTAAACAAATAAAAATCAGGAAAAAAAACCAAAAGAGTATTGTAATAGGTACTTCGATCCCCCCCTTTCATTTATTCCGAATGACATCTCGTTTCACATATTTTGTTGTGCTTATTAACACGATGATGAAACCAGAAATGCAAAATCTAATTCGGATATTAGATTGGAGCTGATAAACCAAGAAGAAGCAAGATTTTTTCTCAAGATAGGTACTTTCAGGAAAACCTACATTACAAATACAACTACGAAACACACGACAGCAAACAACATAAAGCAACAACAACACCGTTTTACAACTATAAAGCAATACTCATCAGCAATGGGGTTCCAAACATGAGAGACTCGAGATAGGGTGCAGCAGTAAACAATCTTACCGATTTACTTTTTTTTTTTGCCGATAAGGGCAGTAGTGAACGACCAAAGTTGTTTTTGTTGTTGTTTGTTTTGTGTTTCTTTATTTTAATAATTCATTAATCAATTAATTAATAATTCTCATTTTGCTTCCTCACTACCGAAGGTAGGGAAGCTTTATGTGATAGAAATCGAGAAAAATTTTGTCCACCAAAATAAAAATTCCCACTTGCTTTTTGCGTTTTAGAGCTTGCTGATCAATTTTGGTTCATGTCTGTCTGTGGTAAATCCTTGTCTCGCCTAAAACTATACCAAGTTTCAGTCCCATTCCGATAAAATTTTCAGGGATTGTGCGGGTTAGCTCCTAGAAGGTCCCCTATAATTTTCAATGCCGTCGAATCAACATTACCTTTGCGCCTTCGCAAACGTAATTTTCTCATAACATTGATTTATCATTCTCTGTTGGGCCGATTTCGTTTCAACTCGGTAGGTAGTTGACCAATTTGATCAATATCGAACCTACATCTGAGCGACTGTGTATCAACATCATCAATTATTCATTCATTCATTCACAATTAAATAGCAAATTCATTAAAAGTTACCCGTTTATAGAAGAAAAAAAAGAAAAAACTACCCGAAATCAAAATTCCAACTTCGCATTTTATGTTATAGACTACCTGTACAATTTTCGGTTCGAAGTTACAGCCTAGCGTTGATGATTTTTTCAGGGATTGTGGATGTGTATGGTCCTACAAATTTCATCACACGGATTAAAGACAACCATTGCGCATGCGCGAAAGTAAAATTCACCATATTTTAGAGAATGGGAGCTGGATTTCCACATGGTCCGATTGGGCACAGAAAGAATGGATAGTCGGATTCTCCACTGAGCGCGTAATACTACAAAATGGTTCTTGAAAGAACTCATACTGCGTAGGAATTTGTGATGATAATAATGTGATTTCTCCGTTTCTCCCAACCAATTGGTCGCCCAATTTTGAGTGCTTCTAGTGGGATTCTTGTTGCTCAGTTCTCCGGGTATACGATTTCCACGCAATGAAAAACTTACACACCCTATTAGGTAATTCACCCAAACGAATCGACTAAATAACTGAAAAGGAATATTGACATAATAGCTTACGTATTGTCTTAAAACTGCAGAATGGTCCGGTGAAGCTCGACTCGAGAGGCGATTTCGAGGGAGGCGCGTACTTACACTGAGCAGTTTTCAGAAGGGGTTGTTGAATATAGGGCAAGTGCAAGGGAGAAAGACAACGAGGGAGAAAGAAGGGGTGGAGCCTCCCTACAAAAAGGGAAGGTTGACACATGTGAACAGAATGGAAAACTGGTTTGACAACAAGAACACGTCAGTTCAAAATCGTAAGAAAATGAGCGCGCAGACTCGTGTTTAATCAACTTTGGGAGGCGAAAATAATTTGACGTGTTCATGTCTTTAGGATGGCCCCTGTTGAATTTTTACGAATGTCTAGGGCAGGGGTCTCCAACCATTTTTCAGGGCGGGCCGCATTGAAAATTTTCCTCGAATGCACGGGTCAATCAATATTGTGATAGTTGCTGTTAGATCCAAGAGAATGCGCGTATGTTTAAACTCCATGTCATAATTGTTATATTCTCTATTGTAATACGCAGACGTCTATGTTATTTTTATTAATTAAGTAATTCCGGTTAGATGGAAGAGTGTTCGTGTGCGACCAAATCTTGCCAGATTTTATAAATAAAGCGATAATCAATCAATCAATCTCTCTCTCTCTCTCTTTTTGTACAGATTAATAAATAAAAAATCAATCAATCAATCAATCTCTCTCTCTCTCTCTCTCTCTCTCTCTCTCTCTCTCTCTCTCTCTCTCTCTCTCTCTCTCTCTCTCAGTTTGCCTCGCGCAGTCGTTCGATAAACATCGTGTTTCTTATTCCCAGTGTTTACTAACGTAAAAACATGTCTAAGTGTGGAACTTGCGACAAGGGTTTCTCCCACAACGCGTATCGCATGAAGTGCGAAAAGTGTAGTGTTGAATTTCACTTGGAATGTGTGGATTTCACCAAAGAAGAATATAAATTCTACAAGGAATCTAAAAATGTATGGTTTTGTCAATCTTGCGGAAAGAGTCGAAGAGCATCGTTGAAGGGCGACAACGTGGTTCCTGTTTCTGCAGGTACGAGAACAACACCTGAGAAGACCCAAGGTAAGCCCAGTAAAACGGTCGAATCGGATGTTAGTGTACCGGATTTAATCAAGCAAATGTTCTCTACCCTCGAAAACTTTCGTACAGAGGTCAAGGCCACTCATGATAAGTTTGGAAAACTATTTGAAAAACATTCCAATGAAATTAAAGATCTTTCAACTCATTTGAATAGGTATTCCGACCTCATAGAGGAAAACACAAGTGCTATCAATGTGTTACGATCGGAACTAACTGTTGTCAACAACTATCTCCACGACTTGAAAGAGAAAAATACAGCCTTGGAGAGAAAAGTAAATACTTTACAGACCGCAGTTGATGAGATGGACCAAAATAGCCTGACTAAGTCTGTCGAAATAGCAGGCATTCCATTTAATCAACAAGAATCAGTTATGGATCTCTTGAAAAAAATAGGTCATGTCGTCGACTTTGACATCACTGATAGTATGATCGACAACTGCTTCCGAAGACAAGGATCGAAAACAACAAGTTATCCTGGCTCATTACACGCAACGTTTGTAAGGACTTTAGATAAGGAGGCCTTTTTAACAGCAACCCGTAAAATAACTCATCTCACAACACGTCAACTGGGATTCATTGATGGGGAAGCATCTAAAATATTTATCAATCACAGCCTGACGTATAATAGACGCAAACTACTCAGTATGGTGAGGAACTACAAAAGAGAACATCACTATAAATTTGTATGGGTTCGCAACGGGAGGATCTTCATTCGGAAAACGGAAACGTCACCAATCATTGAAATCAAGAATGCAGCAGAAATCGACGAGAAACTTCCAAAAAACGAATAATGACAACAAAGATAACCAGGATGGACCAAAACAACCAGTTCGAAAACAGTAATATTTCAGTATTTATTCAACAGCAAACAAATGTAAACTATAATATTCGAAGCAACACTTCGAGATGTCTACTGTCACAACTTAACAATAATTTTTCAATTAGTTTCATACAAGTACATTTTAATCAAATTTATCATAAAAAACATAATTACAAAACTTTTAAGCTTTCATACATAGTAGTTAACAATAACAATGTAAATGTTTTCAAAATTATTTCTAATAGGTGTAACAAAATTAACAATTATATACAAACGTTATTCTTAAATCAGATACTCAAACTTTCGGGCTCAAAGATCCATTTACAACAAATAGAATCCAAGTTTATTACTAAATATATGAATTACATGTTATTATACTTACCTTTTAAAGATCATCCATGACAGAAGTTAACAAGTATCTCGTATCACAACTTAAAAATAACCGAAAACGGATGAATTTTGGGCATACTAACATAGAATCAGTTGTAGCACATCTTGATGAGTTTAAAGAAATCATAAAAGGTGACATATTTGATGTCATAGCCATCTCAGAGACTTTTTTAAAACCCACTATTCTTTCATCGTCAATAGAAATTCCGGGATACATTTGGGTGCGCAACGACAGGACCGGTTTGGCGAGGGGGGGTGTAGCATTACTTATCAAAGGTAATATGAAATTCAAAATCTTATCAAAATCGTCCTCATTGTATTCGAAATCCCCTGAGTATATTTTTGTTGAGGTTGGTGAAGGATTGAACAAAATCGCGGTAGGAGTAGTCTATAGACCTCCCAAAGTCGGAAAAATTGATCAGGTTTTTGATGTTATATCGAAACTGGCTGGTACTCACCAACATATGATTGTGTTGGGTGATTTTAATACTGATATGAGTTCAGAGTCATCATATAAAAAACAGTTCTCTAAATTATTAAGTACTAATAATCTTATATTTTTACCATTAGATGCCACCCATCACACTGCAAAATCCAGTTCATTGATTGATTTAATTTTAATTAACAATGTAAAAATCGTTAAAACATTTGGTCAAACTGCTGCCCCCGGTCTCTCCAAACACGATCTTATTTACTGTGCGCTAGACTTTAAACCCCCTAAAAAAGTACGACGTACAATTCTGGTCAGAGATAAGAGTAATTTTAATCAAAAACAATTTGAAAAAGATGCTAAAAAGATAAACTGGAATCCGATTTTTTCTGAACCCTGTATCAACAAAAAAATTAAAATATTCAACAAACTAATTCTAGAACTGTACGACGCACATTACCCGATGGTTAGTATAAAACCAAAACATATTCCCGCTCCTTGGATATCAACTTATATTAGAAGCCTTATGAATATACGTGATAATAACTTTAAAAAATGGAAAAAAACTAAAAGCAACGAAGATCATAATAAATACAAAAAAATTAGAAACGAGGTTAAACAAAAACTAAGAAATGCAAAAATTCAATATTTTAAAAATTTATTCAAATGTAATAGGAACGCAAAAGATTTTTGGAAAATAATTAAAAATTTTGGAATAAGCGGAGAAAAATCGAAATCTGTTAAAACAATGCCCGTTGACATTAACGAATTGAATGAGTTTTTTTGTCGAGGTGTAAATTCATTTGATAAACTCAACACCTTCGATAGCAATCGAGAAACCAACAAGATTTTCAATGAAAAGTTTGAACTAAAAAATATCACCGAAGACATGGTTCGTAGGAGTCTTATGGCCATTAAATCAGAATCAGTAGGGATTGATGGAATTTCAGTGGATGTACTACATTTGCTAGCTGACGTGGTGGTGCCAGTATTGACGCATATATATGAAACTTCCATATCACTAGGTGTGTATCCAGATATATGGAAGAAAGCTATAATAACCCCTCTTAAAAAAGTAGATAATCCTTCATCATGCTCAGATTTTCGAGCAATTAACATCCTATGTACGCCTGGTAAAATACTGGATAGGATTGTTCACACAGAACTTATGTCGTTCCTATCAATAAATAATATCATTGACAGTCGACAATCTGCTTATAGAAAGGGGTATAGCACCGAAACAGCACTCATAGCCTTATTGGATGATGTGAGGAAAGCAATGGATAACCGTAAAGTGACCATAGTTGCATCGATTGACTTCTCCCGTGCATATGATATGGTTCGGCACGACATCCTATTAGACATCTTAAGATCAGTTGGTGTAGCAAACCAGATGGGGTCGTGGTTTCAATCATATTTAACGGGTAGAGAACAATGCATTAAAGGCCCAGAGGGAGAATTGTCCTCTTGGTTGAGTGTATACACTGGTACTCCTCAAGGGTCGATTTTATCATCAACTTTGTTTTCCTTATACATTAATTCATTGCCAAACGCTTTCACTTTCTGTCAACACATTAGCTATGCTGATGATCTGCAAATGTACTTATCCTCTAGCTTAGAAGATCTCAACCAAAATGTATCAAAACTAAATTTCGATATTGAACAATTGGTGTCATGGTGCAAAGCACATGGGATGGCGATAAATCCATTAAAAAGTAAAACAATCATACTAGGATACAAAAAAATATTACAAAACATAAATTATAATACAATATCTAAGATTGAAATTGAGGGGACGCCATTAGAATATGTACATGAAATCAAAAATCTTGGTATCATGATTCAGGACTCTCTATCATGGGATACACAAACAACAACAATATGTAGCAAAATGTTCGGTGGAATCTACCAGTTACGCAGAATGGCTGTGGATTTCCCACAACATGTGCGTTTGCAACTTGTTCAATCACTGCTGTTTCCCATTTTAAATTATGCCACATTGTCGTACTGTGACCTTAATGCTGATCAAGTAGCAGCAATAGAAAAATCACAAAACGCTGCAATCAGATTTATTTTTAGAGCCCCTATCGATGCACATATTACACCATATTATATAAAATTAGGCATACTGAAATTTAGAGATAGTAAAAAACTAGCTCTGGCCACAATGGTTTTCAAAATTCTCAAATTTAAAACCCCTACATATCTCTACGAAAAATTTAAAACTATGGACTCTATTCATTCGAAAAACACCCGTAATGCAAACAGAATGCTTCAGATACCAATGCATAAAACTGCTATATTCAATAAATCGTTTCTGGTCCAGGGTACACAAATATATAATGAAAATTTCGAATTATTTGATTTCGATAAATCGGTGAAGAGTTTTAAATTAGAATTTAAAACAAATTTACTTAAAAAATATACATCCTAATAGAAATAAATATAATTCAAAATGTTTATCAAATGTTAGAAAATAATATGAATTAATGAAGAAATTAGAAAATTATACATAGAAATAAAAATAAAATTAATTTAATAAATATATACATAACACTTGAAAAGTATAAATCTTACGTATCTGAATATTGAAAAGAATGTAAAAAAAAATATATATAAACAGAATGTATTATACATTTAATAACAATCAATGAAGAAATTATTAACGTTTTTATCTTATTATTTAGGTTGTTTAGTTGACATTATAAAGTGAAATTATAAAGTGAAGTGAATACTGTGACTTTTTTTAAATTTAAATACTATGTAATGTATATATATATATATTGATTATAGCGAGGAATTGTAAAATATTTGTAGCCAGGGAAGGAGTAAGAGAGGGCCAAAAGGCCCTATCCTGTCCCTGGTGGTTAAATAAAATGCTTAATCAATCAATCAATCAATCAATCTCTCTCTCTCTCTCTCTCTCTCTCTCTCTCTCTCTCTCTCTCTCTCTCTCTCTCTCTCTCTCTCTCTCTCTCTCTCTCTCTCTCTCTCTCTCTCTCTCTCTCTCTCTCTCTCTCTCTCTCTCTCTCTCTCTCTCTCTCTCTCTCTCTCTCTCTCTCTCTCTCTCTCTCTCTCTCTCTCTCTCTCTCTCTCTCTCTCTCTCTCTCTCTCTCTCTCTCTCTCTCTCTCTCTCTCTCTCTCTCTCTCTCTCTCTCTCTCTCTCTCTCTCTCTCTCTCTCTCTCTCTCTCTCTCTCTCTCTCTCTCTCTCTCTCTCTCTCTCTCTCTCTCTCTCTCTCTCTCTCTCTCTCTCTCTCTCTCTCTCTCTCTCTCTCTCTCTCTCTCTCTCTCTCTCTCTCTCTCTCTCTCTCTCTCTCTCTCTCTCTCTTTCTCTCTCTCTCTCTCTCTCTCTCTCTCTCTCTCTCTCTCTCTCTCTCTCTCTCTCTCTCTCTCTCTCTCTCTCTCTCTCTCCATAAATTTAGATAGTTTGAATCAACATTTCTGTAGGTCCCTCACCACGCTAGATAATAAGCAGCTATAACGCAATACTGCCCAATCACGACCCTTTCAAGATTCAACTCCTCTCTGAAGATCTCGTCAAGGGAGTCCTGTTCTCCGTGAAATCAAAACCAATAGGTGCTGACAACATATCGATCGAGTTGCTAAATCTGCTTGCCGATGCGATTCTGCCTGCTCTAGCCCACCTATACAACTGGTCCATCTCTAAAGGCGTCTATCCGGCGATATGGAAGTACGCGGTCATCAAGCCCATTCCGAACGTAAAAACCCCCACTACACGAAGATCACTTTAAAGCAATCTCCTAGCTCTGCGCCATGGGTAAGGTAAAAAAAAAAAAAAGTGCATCAACAATGAACTCAAACAACTGAACATTAACACAAAACAATGAAGAACAAACAATGAACTTGAACATTAAAAATTGTTTGTAAAACATTATACAGAAAAAGGTATATAATTATATACATTGTTACAGAAATCTCTGGTGCCCACCCAAATAGCGCACACGTCATTTCTCCGACTCGATATAGTTGAGTTTCTTTAGACTCCTCGGCCGAAACTATTTGTACAGCATCTACCCCCGTTTGTGTGGTTTCAGCGGTGCATTTCCCCTTATGTTGTAGATCCTGAGCTCTGAGAAAACGTCCACCCACTAATGCGAGAAGATTGAGTTACAGCGGTCGGCCGGAGCTGTAAATCTACAGAAAATCCGGAAGGGGAAGGACCGGCTCAACATCTGTGCGAAACGTGTGGGGGTTCTTTGACCATCACGAAGTTTTACTCAAAGATCGCCTTTTACTCAAATTTCCGATGGTTGTTTCACCACTCGACGCTCCGAGTTTTACATGTATGAGAGATGGCTACAACAAAATTCACTACTGTAGTTGGATTTTCCAATGATTTCTCACACGTTCTTTCCAATTTTCGAAGGGCTAATGACCGTTAAATGCAATCAACCGACCGTTGCTTCGGAGGGGAGAAGGCTGATCATGAAAGAAGTTTGATCAAGGTCAGACGAACAGAAGTTTTTGAATGGGAGTTCAAAGGCGATGGGCCTCGAAATCATTTACAGCCTGACCGTGACAGAGGGCGCTTGGGCAGTTCAGCATTCTCAACAGCTCGTTTTTTTTTATATCTGCTTCTGCTGCTTTTGGAGTCATTGTTACCTACTATTTCCTCTTCTCCTCTCCGAAGGAACTGCTCGCAACGAACTACTTAGTTCATTTCAATCCCAACTCGCCATAAACTAAATAGGACCAATTAGCAATGTAATTTTGAGTTTTGAATACATTTCAGTCCACTTTGAGCAATGTTTGATTTAATAAAAATAATTTATTTTTGAAAAAATTAAGCAATTCTTATTTTTTTCCATTTTTTGTGAGTCCAGATTGCAGGTCAGGCAGTGCCTACCTTGCCTATCCTGACCAGCCGCCACTGGCGTGATTGTGTGAATACACATGATCCTTCTCAAATAATTTTGTAAACATGATTGCAACCACTATTGGGAAATTGAGACGATTGAAATGATGAGATCTTTCCTGATCAGCTGAGTGAGCTAAATTCATTGAACACTCTAGTACAGATCGTCCTCTCCTTTCTATAATGGCCAATCTCTAATACTAATACGTTAATAAAAGTGCCAAAGGACATATTCATGTCACAATTTTTTCGAACGTTTGTGTTTTTTGAGGGCACAGGAAACGTCATGTTTGATGATTAACAGTGTTCTGTACTCATTGCGTTCGCAGTGTAGGAAATCCCAGAACACCGTTCGGAATTTGTGGCGGCAATTTCCCGAACTCAGCTAGTTCCGGACGAGGCCGAAAACAGCACTGCGAACGATTCTATGATTAGGTAATTTCACCTACCGATTCAAATCAGCAGAGTGTTTCATCTCCCCACAAAGTTATGGCATATTGTATTGACAAGCGATATTCTGCCATTTGGAATCCCTTTTTCGAAGGATCATTACCCTCAACTTCCCGACATCGAGCCGGGATTGTGTTTCTCCTTAGGACCAACTTATCGAATCAGCCGATATCATCCCGCAACAAATCCCCGTGTTCGTCCCGTTACCAGGTGGGCGGGCTGACCCGCTAAGTTTATCTCTGACTTGCAGGACCAGCTTCCCTGTCAAGAAGGATCCTCTCCCCCGCGCCTGCAGCCCCAGCGAGATCCATAACTTAGTCCGCTGCCCCCAATTGTCTGCCTCTGAGGGTCTAAAGTTCAGCTGTTCTTCCCTTCATCCCCCGGATTTTAGAGGGTTTCCCCGAAGTTTACGCCTCCGGTCTTGGCCCTTGAAAAGGGTCTCTCGGCTAATAATTTATAGCAACATTCTGTCCCGCTCTTTCCTCTTGCTTCCATGTTTAAAAAATCGCTATTGTCCTCTTTATTGTTGTTGGCGAACCTTGTTTACTTCCCGATGGATGTCAAGTTTTGCATTCAAGTTTATCCCGCAATTGACAATATTTTATGTACCGGATTCTTAGATGTCAGGGTGGGATGTATTTATTTATATAACAAAAACCACTGCGAAGTTTGGTGGACAGTATAGCTTACTCATATACTGCAACATGGACTTACAGGTACGAACTAAAACACTTGCGAAGACATGAACCAACAACTAAAATTAATTATCCTATTTATAGCTGATTCCAACCAAAACACCCCAAGTGTACGTCCCCTTGTATAACTTATGTTGGTAACCAGAAAGGTCAAATTTCAGTTTATTGAATGCATTTCAGCCTGGGTTTTGATTCTTATATCACAAAAATGTTGAAAAAAAAAGGCTTGAACATGAAGTAATTAGAATTTTTATTGCACCCACTGTATTTAAATAAGTAATTAAATTTTTTATTGCACCAACTGTATTTAAATAGGTAATTAAATTTTTTATTGCACCAACTGTATTTAGAAGAAGTAATTAAAATGTAAGGTAAGCATGAGACGTAAAACATAGTTTGAAAAATAAAAACCTGCGTGCCTGTGTTTGTGTTACGTAATCACGTAAAAACTACTGGACCCATTGAGCTGAAATTGTACATGGACATTCATAGGGTCCCTGGTTAACGCGAAGACTATATCACAATCCACCAGACTTACTCCTTCACCGAGAACTCGGCTTTCCCGGTAAGAACTTATTCAACTTTGTAATTAAGGAAAAACCTGACATGCGTCGAACTTACGTAGAATGAGGATGGGGCGGGTTCACGCGTAAAGAACTTTTGATAACAAGTCCAACGATACCAAAACGTTTTTGGTGGGTTGAGCACAGCAATTTTTATTCGTGAAGATACTCAAAAATCGGTATTCAAAACGCCTTTTCAACTGCGGCTAAGTTGGTCAGGAATAGTTTCAACGTGTCTTATGTTATATTGAGTTGGTTGTATTAAGGGGTCGCTAAGTTGAATAATAACTAGGTAGGTACAACAAAATTGATTGCTGAAATTTGAATTGACTTTTTGGGGACTGCTGGGTGAAAATGACAAGGTACCCGGTAAAAGTTACAAACATGGCCAAAATTCTCTGTTTTTTATTGTTTTTGTTTGGGTGATTTAAGAAGATTTGCTGAAAGTATAGTATAGAATAGAAAGTATAGTAGATAGTGTAGAAAGTCATAAATACAGGTGCCAATTTCGTTATAGCCCCGGATTCCCTATGTCTCGTCCTAAAAGCAGAAGAAGGCTTCATCGCTATCATCGTTATGAATCCCAAGATTGATACGCGTCAGTTGTCTGCTACAATACATTTGGGTTGTGGTTAAAGTTAATTTAAACCGAATGAAGGGAATCTTATTTTCCACTTGTTTTATTATTAGTTCCCGTGTAAAAAACATCAATCGGGGGATCATCGAGGAAGCATAGCAAGTGCAAGTGAATGGGCACTTTTTGTTTGGGTTGAAATTGATAAACGAACCACTCGGAGCTCTACTATCGCTCAGAAACTTCATGAGCAGTTGTCTTATGGCACATAAGGCCCGAATCCGTTAAAGAACAAATTCTCAAAAAACGGCACTTAGGTTGTTTTGCATATGGCGGTCATTTATATAATGAAATTTCAAGGGATGAGTGCAATCTAGATGGGTCTTTTAATACACCGACTCAATTTACATCTTTACGTAAAGATTTTTTATTCAATAGTTGGCTGAACTCAGCAGAAGCAACTTCATTGTAATAGTTATTTCTGCATCATTTGATTGTATGTAAAAGTTTGTATTCTCGGTTGTTTTCTATCACTAGTATATTGAATTCATGTTGTATATGACTGTGATAAATGCAATTGGACAAGTCCTGTATTTTGCACAATAGAACTATCATTATTATTATTATCAGCCACATTTGTCTCTTCTTGATCAAACTTTAAAACTTGCTTAATGTTGAAAAGTGTCCTCGCATAAACTTCACTAGTTCTTTGCTTGATACGGAGTTCGTTTAGAATGTAGGTCAATGGCTCAAAGGCTTGTCTATTGACGAAGATGCAGAGGTTAGAGGCGATAAATCATACTTCAGTTAGGACCGAAGCGTGAGAGAAATTCGCAAGATTGGCCCCACCTTGTTGGGCGCTGAGAGGCCGAAGATGGTCACAGACTCCCCCCCGCCACGATCAATATTCAGGGAATGTAATAGCGCTAGGAATCCTCCCCTCGCTCTCATCTCCAACTTCCTCTGCGTCTTGTTCTTTTATTCTCTTTAAACTATTGACACTCCTATTTCAGGCTCCGGTCCTTATCTTGCAATCTCGCTTCGCCTTTTATCCAATAGCGGTCGGCCTATCAAAGAAAATGACGGTTTTCCTTCGCCCTGTCAAGTGTCCCCCAGGGACGAATAGTGGGGGTGACCAGACAGATTTTGGAATCATCCTGTCAGTGTGTCTACCTTACACTAATGTCATTATTTGAAGGGCAGTCTCCTTGATGCAGTCAGGGGCGAGGAGTGACTTTTCCCCGAACTCACCGCAAAAATATTCCCTTTCCAATGATTAACCTCACGAATTATTGTATAACCATTAGGTACTACAAGGAGTTCCTTAAATACATATCAAAAAATAGCACATGATATCTAGCCTTCATTTCTGCCTCAACAAACAATGTTAGACTTTTACGTATGAGCTCTGAGAAAGAGGAGCTGAAAATCAAGTTCAGAAAGATGTATTAGAAGAAATTCCCAGCTCTCATTCCACAACAAACTACTCATATATAAGCAGGTTCTTCGCCCTATCTGGACTTACGGGATACCTCTGGGGATGTGCAAAGAAATCAGGTATAGATTCAATTCAATTCAATTTTATTAATTGTATAACCCGTAGGTATTACAAGGAGTTCCTTAAATACATATTAAAAATAGCACATATCTTGCCTTCATTTCTGCCTCAAAAAACAATGTTACACTTTTACGTATAATGTACCAAATAATTACTTATATAGGTCTACATAATTTACGTTTAATAAATGAGCACTGCATAGTTAACATAGATCGCAATCAATAACGCCTACAGTCCACTGCCAAATGTCAATAATATTCCCGATTTATTGCCAATATTTCCGAAGCGGTGTTGATGTTCGTTCTATCTCTTGTAGATTTTCATCTTCTTCATGACCTGTTTTCTGGAAATGTTGGGAGGGGACGGAGGAGGAGTATTCAGATTAATCTCCACTTCTGACCCAGTAGATGTAGAATCCTCCAACGTACTTCGTCCATAGAGAATGATAAGTTTTTTTCCATCAACCAGTAGTTCATCTCCAATCAAGACGGCATGCTACCCGTCTTTTCTTGCTTAAAACAACTTGGGCAAGAGATGCTTCCCAAATTCCCGTGTTCGTCTGTCGTAGAACTCGGATGTATAAAATTGGGATCCCTTGAACTTGTAAATGTTCTGGCGTACAGTAGATTTAGAGAAATTATTAGAAAAATGAATGTGAACTGGTCTACTTTTAGAAGGTTGGGTGGTAAAAAATTGAATTGAAACACATAGTGTTATGACGATGATTAGAAGTCGGACGATATTGCATGACAGATCACTATTTATTTGGAAAACAAGAAAACATTTTCAGCATTCATATTGAACCCGTCATAAGAATTTTGTCTCATGCCAGTAGAGTAAACCTGTACACTTACATTCGAACGCTCATTAAAATTGACGTCATCATGCTGGAGCTGTTTTTTCGCATAAAAACGCACGAAAATAACTGAGATATGGTTGATTTTAAGCTCCAAACTGGCCTATGCTAAAGCTCTTTTCTTGGAAACGCACACACACAGTAAAACTACATGATGCCTGCTTCTTAGTATGTAAAAAAAAAAAAAAAAAAAAAAAAAAAAAAACAAAAAAAAAAAAAAAAAAAAAAAAAAAACGCTCACTGGTTGCGTGGCCGCCAGCAAACAGGCGTATAAAAATCTCATAGTAGTGTAAAACTGTACATTTACATTCGAACACTAATCATTTTCACCAAAATCGATCTATCAGTATCGGAGCTTCTTTTATAAGAAGCTCGTCTCTATAAGAGCTCGTTCTATAAGAATTTCGTCTCTTGCCAGTAGTGTAAGCCTGTACACTTACATTCGAACGCTCATTAAAATTGACGTCATCATCCTGGAGCTGTTTTTTCGCAGAAAAACGCACGAAAATAACTGAGATATGGTTGATTTTAAGCTCCAAACTGGCCTACCCTGAAGCTTTTTTCTTGGAAACGCACACACAGAGTAAAATTACATGATGCCTGCTTTTTAACTAGTAAAAAAGGAACAAAAAAAAAAAAAAAAACATGGTCGGGGGCTGAAAAATGCATTCATTTGGCGTGCGCACTGGTGGCGTGGCCGCCAGCAAACAGGCGTATAAAAATCTCATAGTAGTGTAAACCTGTACACTTACATTCGAACGCTCATCATTTTCACCAAAATCGATCTATCAGTATCGGAGCTTCGTCTATAGCATTTCCAAGTCAAATTCAACCTTTTCCAAGTCAAATCCAACCTTTCCCAACTCAAATTCAACCTTTTCCAAGTCAAATTCAACCTTTTCCAACTCAAATTCAACCTTTTCCAAACAAATTCAACCTTTTCCAAAACAAATTCAACCTTTTCCAAGTCAAATTCAACCTTTTCACCATTATTAGGGAAATGACGAAAAATACGCACAATCCCTAAATGTAGTACCAAATGCTTGTCTGTGATTGGGGACTGGGCGGAAAACAATACTCCAAACGCAGTAAGTAGGTACCTAAACATAAAACAAAATCATGTTTTATTAAAAAAGAAATTAACCAAAAACCGTATTCGCCTACCCTCAACCCGGTGGAACATGCGTTCTCGAAAATAAAAACCGCTGCTCGTGGTATTCTGAGTGAGCCACGCCAAACCCATGATCTGTGCGATGTGATTCTACAGGCTGTGTCATCAACTACAGCTACAGATTGTACTAACTATTTTATGGATATGATTCTCCTGCTCCCTCAAGCGTCAGTTGGACAGCCTCTCCACTGATGTCATATTTTTTGTCAATTTATTACAAGTACCTACTCGTATTTCACAAAAGTACCTACCTGTACATTTTTTTAAGTGAAAAAAAAAAAAAAAAAAAATCGAAAATAGTCTTTCTACATATAAGATTTTTAATTTCAAGACTTTTAAAATATTAATTATGTAAAGAAGAGAGAAGAGTTTTTCTTTCAAAGAAATGTTGATTTTTTTAAATTATATTTTTTATTGATTTCTCTTTTAATAAAACGTGATTTTGTTTTATGTATAGGACCTACCTACTGCGTTTGGAGTATTGTTTTCAGCCCAGTCCTCAATCACAGACAAGCATTTGGTACTACATTTAGGGCTTGTGCGTATTTTTCGTCATTTCCCTAATAATGGTGAAAAGGTTGAATTTGACTTGGAAAAGGTTGAATTTGTTTTGGAAAAGGTTGAATTTGAGTTGGAAAAGGTTGAATTTGACTTGGAAAAGGTTGAATTTGAGTTGGAAAAGGTTGGATTTGACTTGGAAAAGGTTGAGTTTGACTTGGAAAAGGTTGAATTTGACTTGGAAAAGGTTGAATTTGACTTGGAAATGCTATATAACAACCAATTTCAGCTTTGGCATGTGTAATGGTTAAATATTTTAACGAAATTAGTAGGATGCCATCCTGAGACTTGTACCCGAATACCCTCGAACAAAATCGGACTGATTAATCCATTATAAGGTATCAGCATAATTTAAGTGAGGATGCATCCTACAAACCCACCAACTTTTTTGAAAATCAGGAATACTAACATGTGCATGTCATGCCACTTTGAAATGGGAACCAAAAAATTGATTAGTTTATCGAAATGGAAGGTTACATGAGTATTCGGGGTTGTATTCGGCTTCCCTTGAACCCCGGATAGGGTTATTCTTTTTGTACAACGAATGGACCGCTCACCGTTGACAATTTGCGCGCATGCGCAATTCTCCATTTTTATGCTTAGTCCCTCTCACTCGATTACGGCTTAGCGTTGCAAAATTCTCTATATAATCTTCCTATTATACGAAACAAGTTTGTTGAGTGCAATTAACTAACTGTTGATTCCTATTGGTCGATGCCTTACTCTCCATTCAGAAGGGTTTACAACCTCTAGTTCCTTGTTTAGCACCAACATACCTTACAGCGTAGAAGATGGAAGTGGAGAAAGCTTGTAAAGTGCTTTTATCATCGCTCGTGGAGAATGAATTCGTCTTCAGCTATCCATTTACCTCAGTGGCCTCTCCATCTCGCTTTTATGTGAATCCTTAAACCTGAGCGCGAGTTGTAAAGTCATGCGTCACTAAACAGGATTTCTTATCCCTAAATTTCACGTCACCACTCCTTGGTCCCCATACTGCACTCAGTACTATGTAGCAAAGATTATGTACAAATACACTTGCGATTAAAAAAGTAGTCGTAAAAATAATCGAATAATGAAAGTAATCGATTAAATTATTTGTATTCGCGCATGGCGAATAATTATCGCGATTAATTTTTTACTTGCCAAAAGTATTCTAATGCAAATGTTTTCAAATGTTCCTGTAATTATATTCGTAATCACTTCTTTTTTTTTGCGATTACTACTGTAATCACAAGTTTTTTTATGTGATTTTCGCCGTAACAACCTATGAACAAGCCTGTTACCGCAGATTTTCCCCTGTAATTAAACCAATAATAAATAAAAGTAATAAATAAATAATACCTAAATATTATTATTAAATAATTTATTTAAGTAATAAATAAAACCAATTTAGATAGATAGATAGATTTCATTTATTTCAATGGAGACACATACATATGATAATAGTACAAAAGTAGAACTAGGCAACTCGCCTAGCATACTTTTCCAACGGTAGGCTTGGCCCGTGCTGTTGGTTAAGGTCTTGGCCCATAATGTCAAACATAGCTAGTTGACATAACATGGCACATGAGTCTACATAATCTACACATAGCTTAGATATTATAAGTACAATGGTATTTGATGTCCCTATCTTCTATAAGTAGAAAAACTTTCTATAGTAAAATTATTGTTTTATAGTATTATCCATAAATGCTGTTTAGCATAGTTCCGCAATCCACTGCCCCATTTTTCACAAGCCACGTTAAAATTTGCTTTTTGTAGTTAGGTCTAGTATAATTTTGAGCTCTTTTCATATGACTGTCTAGCGCTCTGTGAATGATGTACACAATAAATTTTGGACTGTGTGTTGACAGCATTAATCTTGGTCATGGTGCAATTACATTCCCTGCGACTACATATCTTGTGGTATATGCTGGATTACGCTGTGAATTTATTATTTGTAGATACTTAAGGAATTGCAAAAGTGAATTTTTAACATATAGTTGTTTATGGTAAACAGCTTTGCTATATTATATACATTTATAGATGGCGTCCTAGGCGGTAATGACAACATTATTTTCATAATGATTTTCTGGCGTAGGTGTAATTTATTTATATTTGAGGAGTACGTCCCCCCATGCTATTATTCCATATTGAAGCACAGACTGTAGCATACTGCAATCAATAAGTTTCATTGCATCTCTCGGAAGTGAGTGTCTAATGTTGTAAAAAATGTAGATACTTCCTTATCTTAAGAATTTCTTAATCTTATCGATTTAAGGACAGAAGGCCTTTTTTTTTATAAAGCTTGTTACAAAACACATATTTCACAGGGGGTAAAATAAGGCACAACCCCCCCCCCCTCGATCCTTGTACCGATGTATCTGCAGGTAGTGTAGACATCAGTTTACTGATTTGATGACATTTTCAGGGATTGAGAGGGTTAGCTCCTAGATGATGTCTTACAAATTGTTATTGAAATGAGTGTTCACAATTTCATCGTAAGGGAATATAATTATAGTTCATGTAACAATCGTCTTTTTAAAAAGCCTACGAAGAAATGGGAAATCAAAAGTTCATTATACTGCACGGACAGTTAGACATACTTACTAATGATTTTGATAATTCCATGTTATTAATTGCGAGTACGATGCTTTGGCTACCTACAGTTAGACTCGCAAGCGGTAGACAATGCTTGTGCAACACCGAACTTTATAAAACTTAATGTACTTCGTTTAACTCAGTCAACGAGCTTCGTTCAAATTCTCATCAAGAGAAAACTAGTGTTCCCCAGCATCCAACAACATCAAAAGAAGAGAGCGAAAGCAAAGGAAAGAGAACATTTCTCAATTAATTCAGAGAAGTGAGATTTTCTCATGGGACACTTGAGAGGGCGTTTGTGTTCTATCAAAAGGGAAGTTACACCGGGAGTTGAAAAAAAATCAAAGGCCTGCAGCGTCTCGGGAAGCTTTCAGAGTCAAGTACGACCCCCTTTCAGAGAGTCATTCCCTCTATGGGATTTTTTAATTTTATTTATAAGGTAAATAATTGGCTATTCGGATGCAAATCTCTTGATCGAGTGGGACGCTTCGTGAAGAATGAGGTTTGTAGCCAACATAATGACACCATGTGGAGATGCCCCACTCAAACCGAGTTTAACAAATCAAGTGAATTACTAATTGTGGAAACATGATGTGATACCTACCACGCTATGTCAACAGCTGTGATCGCACCTTCCTTCGATAAAAAGGACAACTCACCTGTAACAGAAAGAAATATAAGTATGTTAAAGCCGATCAGACTTGATATTTGATTACATGTTTGTGACAACCTTCCTATTGTCCAGCTCAAAATTCTTGGATTTCAATAGTATATTTCAATCTTTTCGATGTAATTTTGGGACTCGAATGAAACAATTAGAACAAGATTTCAATCACTGGGATAATTCATTACGCTTTTCTTTATGTCGCTCCAAAAAAAAAGGTAATCAGGGTTTTTTTTCTATCTAGCCTGTCGGTTGATTAATTTCTTACATTCACTTCTTTTAAAGATGAAAGAGAGAGATATGTCGCAGGGGAGAGAGACTTATGCGGGATCGCAATGGATTAGGTATTAGTATAAAAAATGCGAGTTTATAAATAATATTGCTATTAACGCAAAATGTAAGAGAGAGGTAGACTCATCGATCTGAAGGTTGAACAACGATTAAGAGCAAGCGGACAGGTGCAATGCCATGAGATAAGAGGTGGTTTTTGAAATTTACAGAATTGAATACGGATGCATTGTCTGTAATAATTTGTACTTGGTACCCTAATTTCGTAAAAACATGTGTTTGAAGTGCTTGTGTGTTTGATGTGCTGTGGTTTGTTTTTTCAGTGGGATTGGTATTCAATGTCTGCTAAACCCGTCGATGACTACTAGTATATGTGTGTTCATTTTTTGGATCGGGGCAGCGGACCGGTATACCAACGGGCACGCCGTTCCACTGAACGAATCATCATAACAGTTTTCGATAGCTGTTCCATATTTCAAATATATACATGGGACAAGACAACCCGGGATTACCTGCAACCGACTTCTATCCCATCATTTATGACAGACATCGCTCTCATTGAAAATACAGAATTTCAAAATTCAACAAATGGACGAAAATATAAGATTGTGCAGCCCCACGTAGTCGACCATGGTTTGCGGGTAACTCTGTACATGAATCGCTGTGTAAAACGATTACCCGACTGCGAATCTACAGGGGACCCCCAACAAATCCGTTTCATACATCAAAGAACACAATTCTAGATTTTAACATCTATATATATTTTCCAGACGATAACTCCCTTTAAAAACGGCGGGAAAATGGGAGACTGTACTAGTACGCCATGTGGTATGTGAGTGCCCTAAATTAGTGGTGTATAGCTACCACCATAAAAACTTTAAATTTAAGTTTATTCACCAATTACTGACAGATGTTGATTTAATGTAAAATAATGTTGATGTGAGAACGTGTAAATTTACACTGTATGGGTCAAAGACCTGAAACAGTAAAGATTGATTTGATCTGATTTTTGGTACGAAGTTTGGGAAAATGGCGACACGAATTCAAACTTAAACAATCAAGATATCAATTTTGAGATCTCAAAATTCCAACGGACTTCTAAATTGAAGCTTCAGGTTCCTTCACGTGGCCGCCACTTTCATTGCAAATGAATGCAGATAACCGCGATGGAAATGGGGACATCAACACGTTCGTCTCATCAGGCGAGGACAAACCATCGAATCTAAATTGGCTCGAAAGCAGCACGCGAGGATAATTTACCGGGATGGGAGTTTCAACGGTGTCTGTATGATCTTTGGCGGACAGCCAAACGTGTTTCCATTCCCCCCCACATCCCTTCCGGGTGGACCTTCTCTATGCAGAGCACGAAGATGCAATCCTCTCCAGGGCGATGCAGGAATTACGTAATAACTTGGAGATGCATACCGCAATGTCACACCACCAAGCTGATTGAAGGATACAGAGGACTTAGCCTCAAAACTTGGTATCTTAGTTACTGTCTCTAATTTCAAGTTACATGGAGGTTAATATTATATATTATATAATAATTAATATCTATATTAATCTATATCTATAAAAATCAATTTATGTTTGTTTGTATGTCCTTTATGCGCGTCTAAAATTATGAACCGATTTTGATGTTATTTTCTAATGAGGCTAAGAAGCAAATTTTGAAAACTTTTCAGAATTAGACTTTTTTCCATTAGCAGTTTCGCTCTCAATACAGACTATTTTGGAAAGGCCCTGCACAAGAAGAACTTCCTCAAAATCTCAGCTTTTCGAAGGTAAAGTAAATTTCACGTTTACCTTGCTAATTAATGGAGAAAATTATGCTTTACTGTTGAAAAAACATGAGTTTTTCAATGAAACCGAAAGTTTTCGTAAAAATTAGTTTGGGGCCGTATTCTATGTATTTTTTCACGCTGAATCGAATGATAACATTTGCAGATCTCTCCAACTCTGTGGTAACCGAGTTTTAGACTTTAACTAACAAGTGTTATCCTTAAAAACACATAAAACTGAGCATAGTAAAAAAATCAAAAATTCGTGAGTTAAAGTGTAAAACCCGGTTTTAACTAAGTAGGGAAGATATGCATGTATTACTATTCGATTCAGCGTGAAAAAATACGTAGAATGCAGCACTAAACTCGTATTTTCACAGAGGGGTCATTTTTCACGAAAATTCTAGATTTCATTGAAAAACCCATGTTTTTCAACATTAAAGCATTATTTTTTCCCCTAATTAGCAAAGTAAAAGCAAAATTGACTATACCGTTAAAAAGGTGAGATTCTTAGGAAGTTTTCCTCGTGGAGTGCCTTTCCAAAATAGTCTATATTAAGAGCAAAACGACAAATGGAAAAAAATCAAATTCTGAGAAGTTTTCAAAATTTTCTTTTCAGCCACTCCTTTTACGTATAAGGACGACTCAAAAAAATATTGGTTTGGCATCAGGAAGACAGAAAATTTAACGCTCTTTCAACTATGTTCTCATTTTTGAGTTTAACGTGATTCTATGGGGCGTTATTTTAATGTCGTGAGGTACAAAACACGAAAAAATCTTTAAAATCGTATTACTCGAAAACAGCGTTTGAAAAAAATCTCGATGAGGAACTTTTGATCAGAAATTTACTCTCAATTTTTGATTGAATTTACTCTCAAAGTTTGATAAACTATTCGCGACACCCTGCATTTTCCAAAATTGCACCTTCTTTTAGTGGAGGATTCAACCAGCTTATAGATCTTGGGAAACTATACGAAGCCTCACAACATTTACGAGTAGTTTTCTCGGGTAGCAGGTACCATCCACTTAAAATGTTGAGCTAATGTTAAAAAGCTAATGAAGACTCTCCTACTGATTTTGACATCCATCCCGATAAGCTATTTGACGTCGCCTCCCTAAGTAGTCCGTCACCTGTTGCTTCTTGACAGCTTTTCCATCAACTAGCTGATAAGTCTAGTAGACTGGATCGATCTCCGGGGGAAAATCACTCTAGAGCTAAATCTAGTGCTCTAGAGGCAGAAGAGGCCCCTGTTGATACGACGAGCCGGTTGGGCTTTTCCGCCCTGCCGTCTATTATTACTTGGGTTGTTGCTTTTCGCGAACAATCTGCCCCATTGTCATCAACCTGACCGGTGAATCCACGTGATCTTGACGTTTGGTCCCACCCACTCCTAGACCCCCCCCTCACCATTCATGCGAATTTCTTTGTTTGCTGCAGCCGTTTTCATTGATCTTTTACCTAGAAAGCCATTCGCGTTTTCCATTTACGGTAGTTGCGCCACCGTCGCATCGATAATGGTGGGACAGATCCTGACTCAACTCAACTCGCTCAAGGCAAATCACCATCCCTTCACTGAATATTTACTAATAAATCATGAACAACTGAAAACACCATTTATGACGGTCATGTCCACACACTAGACAACAAAACTAACACTGGAAGTTGAATGAGAAGTTCGAAAGGTTTATTTGTTTATTATTTACAAGTAGTAAGTAGGTGTAGATATAGGCAGCTGCTCAAAATGCCCGTTGGAAGTCTTAGGAGGAGGGAAAGGGAATGTAAAACTATGACATGTCAGGTGCAAACACACCCCTAAGAAGATTATTTTTGCACGCAAAAGAACCAAATTTCGGCCATTATTCTGCTAAAATTGAATCAAATCAAGAAACGGATTATGGAGCACACTTGAGGTTTACGTTGAGGTAGGAATCCATGTTCGCGCAATTGTGTTAGTTAGGCAACTTTGCGCGCTCGGGGAACGGGTTGCGCACGGTCAAAAAATCGAGTGAGGTGTTTTAAATTCATAAAATTTTGCGTAGAATCCAAATCTGCAATCAAAAAGGGATTTCTTATTTGAAAAAAAAAAAAGTTTAGTTGATTATAAAAAGTATTTTTCTGAGATCACGTAAAAAATTGTGAAGAATGACGTTGGTCGCAATTTTATACGCTGAATTCAGGGGAAATGAAGGGATGTGCAAGTGTAACCTTCCGGTGGGACACTCTGTACACATGAAGACAGAAATGGAACTTATGGTTCTGATAATCCTAGTGTCAGGTTATAGTAGCAGTGAAGATTGGTTGAAATTAAAGACAATTGAGTGAATAAGCTCCTTCCTGTAGAGTGTTAAGACCCTAGGGGGTGCCCCCATGTAGAAACCCTTAAATCGGGTTCATTTCGGTTAGTGATGGCCTCGGATTTCCAAAAGCCATGCAAGAGAGAGGCCGGTTTATCAATGCTCAGTCAAATCTCTGACTAACTAGGTTCATTTGAGCTGTCCATTTCCAGAGCTGCTCTGTGCAAGCTGGGTAGTCAACTGATTTGCAAGGAGCAGGGAGAGGGCTGCAATGAGCAGGGTCACAGAATGAACGCTCTGGACCAGCCCAGCATGGATATGGAGAGTATCCATGGTATTTAGCGTGATTCTGGCATTTCATTTTCCGAGTTTCGTAAGCAGTAACGGCAAACTGACGGACCGTACCTATTTCCCGGTCCATCATCAATCTCAAATATTTAGTGAAACTCAGACCCATAACGGAAAAAACCGAGGATTTCATGCAAAACAAGTAGGTAGTGTGTATTTTAGGAGTCATAACCCTTTTACAAACAAGTACAGTGGAGTTAGTTTACAAACATGCCACTGGTCAGTTGGTCCACTGACTAGGTTCCTCACGAAGTTTGAAAAACTGATGTCTAGTAGGTACCTATAATGTACTCGACTTCGTTTCTTATTCATGATTCTATGGGACGGAAACTATTCAAAAAAATACCGAACACGACTTTTAATGATTTGAAGATAACTGACATCGGTGACGACGTATATTGTGGTCATGGACAACGTTCAAAGCTTTTAGTGGTTTCAGCCGTTTCTGTGTGGCGAAAACTATACCACACTTTATTTTTGTCGGATCGTCACCAAAAACTTTACCTACAGCTGATTCCGGATGTCTAAAAAGTCTACTAACTAAATTTTTAATAGAAATCGTTGACAAATAGGTACCCGTCGAGACAAAGTAGAGAATCACTTAGTTCGTTAATTATAAATTACGTTAAGTGCAAAAGCGACGACGTTTTGAAAATGAAATGGGACTGTAGTATTCTGTACCATTATCAACTGTCCACACTAAATCCATGGGTTTCTTTCTGAATATCGTGTGTAGGTAGGCACCATATAAAATGTATGAACCATAAGAATTTAATTAAGTAGTACATGAAAATGCAATTTTCGTGTTTTATACAAGTATCATCACCGTGAATTCGTGTTAGGAGCAATAATTCTGGAAATTGCATGTCTGTGAATTGTCAGATAGATAGGAAAAATGCGGGATGAAATAGGTTTGCAATGCAATGACGATCGATACAAACAATGAGATCGCCATTCCCCCTACCTATTTCCCGGTCCATCATCAATCAATATTAAATACACATACGTTAGTATAAATATATGTACGTTAGTATATATGTTCAACAATCTACCTAGTTGAACTCGGACACAAAACGGGAAAAACTTCTGATTTACTACATAAACAGGTGAAAAAATACGAGTCCTTTGTTGATGAAAAAATCAATCGGCCGGAGCAGGCTGAACAAGTTCGGAGCAGTTCAGAGCTAACACAGTGAGCCAGCTCGAACGATTTCAGTCAGAGCTGCCACGGAGCAGCCATTTGGCCGGCTGGACAATCTAACGATTGTCATGATCAAAATTCTGTGACTTCTATAGTATATTTCATATTGCATCTTTCGATGTAATTTTGGAAATCAGGTGAAATAAACAGAACAAGATTTCCATCACTGGGATGATTTATTACGCTTTTCTTTATGTCGCTCCAAAAAAAAAAAAAGGTAATCAGGGGGGGTTTTTCTGTTTAGCCTGTCGGTCGATTAGTTTCTTATATTCACTTAAAGATGAAAGAAATACCGCAGGGGAGAGAGAGGTATGCGGGATAGCAATGGATTAGGTATTAGTATAAACAATGGGAGTTTATTGCTATTAACACAAATGGAAGGGAAAGGTAGACTCACCGTTCTGAAGGTTGAAAAACGATTAAGAGCAAGCGGCCCCGTGCATGTTGGGGGTACCAACGAGCACGCCGTTCCATTGAACGGATTACCGTAACAGTTTTTGATAGCTGTTGCATGCTCGAACGGCTACCTTGCTCAATGCGCTTGCGCGGGGGAGCTCTAAGCAAGTTCAGTGGACAGCTCGAACAAACCTACTAACAGTCTCGCTAGGCCTTAGGAATAGCGGCAGACACGGTGTGTCCTTGTTGCGCCTGACAAGGTAGCTCCCATTGTGTCGAGTTGGGGCCGCAGAGGCCCCGTACAGCTGATAAATGAACCATCAGCCTTTTTCCCTGGGAGCTGAGGGGGTCCGTATTTCAGGACACATTTCGTCTCCCTCTGCCTCCCAAAGTCACCCGTCACTTGGCAGACTTCCCGATACTTTTCCCCGTGTCGTTGAATCGTACGGGGCTTGAGGGAGGAGTTACTTTGATTTACGGCCCCGAACTTCGTAGCGAGTTTATCGGCCTGCGGTTTCCCAGCTCCCGCACTCCAAATCCCAACGGATAATCTGGTCAGTCATCCCGTTATCATCTTGAATAGGATTTGTGGGTGGAAAAACTCTCTCCAGTTTAGAAGAAGTTTAGCATTAAATGAAACTCTTGCGTGTGTAACATTAAACAGCAATCATTCAAACCCTTCGTTTGAAAGAAAGGTTCTGGCACCAAGGGCGTACGCAGGGGTGGGGCAACTGGGGCAGTTGCCCCAGTAGACTACCTACTCCGCAATTAACTCGTCACACAAATTAATATGCATCTCTGTAAAGTATCTCTGTACATCCCATATTTGGATTCACTACTAAGTTCATTACAAGACTGATTTTCGGATGATAATGTAACAGCTTTAGCGGGATTGATACTGGGAATGTCAAAGGAAGAACTCAAATAGCGACTGACAAACTTTTGTAACTTTTATGGTCTAGATCCTCATTGAAACTGAGGCTGAGCTGTGGATGAAAAACTGGACTATATTTTGGATTAAAAAGGGTCTTACTACAGAAAAACTGAATGAATTGGATTTGATCAATGTTCTGCTAGAGACCAAGGGGTTTTACCCCCAAGTGTAATCGGCGCAAAATGTTCCTCTCGCACAGCCGTACACGTCAGCAGCCCGTCTTAACGGACTATGCCTATTCAATGTACACAGAAAGTTGGTCCTCGAGAAGAAAAATCAATTTGTTGATGAAGTGTTGAAACTTTTTTGTGAAAACCCCAGGCGTTTGATGTTTCAGTAATAATAATTTTCAGTTGTTCTCAATTCATTACAGTTTATATAAATTATAACTTTGCATTTACCCTCATTTTGTTCATGATTGTTTTTACCTACATCGGTCTTGTAAAATTACCGATGGCCCCAGTAGAGCAAAAAGCTGCGTACGCCCTTGTCTGGCACCCAATATTACCACACTTTATTTCGCTTTATTTTGCAATTTTCGTACAAAATGAAACTATTGCAGTGGGTCTAAAAATATTTAATAAATAATGAATGAATAAATGAATAATAGATCGCCTCAATACGGATTTCCTATATAAAAAGACTAAAAAATTGCATTACAATAGTTTCACTTCCTACGAAAACAAGGATAATAATTCTGGGTGCCAAGGTTTGAATAATAATTATTAAAACGATTCCTGGAGTTAAAATTTTTTTATAAACACACAAACACACACACACGTACGTAAGATTGATCTTCTATTTGGGGCTAGAATAATGTGTTTTCCTTTAAGTACAATGGGGAGTAGCCAAAAACAGTTCAAATTCTGCCTACATGTGAAATCACCAAAAAAAGAGTTTGGCGTGGGACCGACGATATACTACCTCAAAAAGGGGGGGATAAAGGGCTGAGAGTTGCGTGCGGTTGCGTCACTAACGACTGAAACCAAATACAAACCTTTACACAGGCTTAATGAGACAGAAATGGATTGGGGTGTCGTTTTTACCCGCGAGAAACCGTCGAGTGCGTGGGATAATCGTATGTAGGAAACCCGGGTGGAGTTGTGAGTTGCATTGCCAAGGTTCACGTGGGCGAGATGACACGTGTCCTGGGTGACCCGGCCCAGCCAATGAACCAAAACAAAGGCTGGTTTCGTTTAAGGATATATCGCTTGTTTCAAATATACGTTTCTAAATAATAAATCAATACTGGAAACCATCACAGTAAATACTACAGATACAGGGTTAAGGGGTTCTTTATTCTTCCAAGTGATTACACATGTTTTCTAAAATAAATTTAGGTCTCTTGACACGAAACCCTGATATATCTATATATAGCATTTCCAAGCCAAATGAAACCTTTTCCAAGTCAAATGAAACCTTTTCCAAGTCAAATGAAACCTTTTCCAAGTCGAATGAAACCTTATCCAAACCAAATGAAACCTTTTCCATATCAAATGAAACCTTTTCCAAACCAAATGAAACCTTTTCCAAACCAAATGAAACTTTTTCCAAACCAAATGAAACCTATTGAGAAAATGAGTGAACTGAGGTACCTAGATAGGTAGGTACCCTGCAAGTTGCAGGTAGATGCAATTGTACCTACCGTAGAAAGACGTTGACAAAATGAAAATTCGACGAATTTCAGGCATAGGATTACCGAAGTGGATCTCACCTTAGTAGAATAGGAAACAAGTAAGTTTGAGAAATTTCTGACTGTTGAATGTGAGTGGGTACCTACCTAGCTAGGTACCTCAGTTCACTCAATTCCTCAATAGGTTTCATTTGGTTTGGAAAAAGTTTCATTTGGTTTGGAAAAGGTTTCATTTGGATTGGAAAAGGTTTCATTTGATATGGAAAAGGTTTCATTTTGTTTGGAAAAGGTTTCATTTGACTTGGAAAAGGTTTCATTTGACTTGGAAAAGGTTTCATTTGACTTGGAAAAGGTTTCATTTGACTTGGAAATGCTATATATATTTAGGTACCTACCTATACAGGGTAATTCCCTCGCAGATGGAAAAAAAAAAAAAAAAAAAGGTGAAAGTACATCAAAAATGGGTTAAAATGCCGCCAACTGCATATTTTTATCTCAATCCGTTCTCGAGATATGATTTTTTAAAAGTTTTTTCAGGAAAACCGTGTTTTTTTCCTTTTAAACTCAAATTTCTTCACTTTACTTCATCAAATTTCAACTTTTGACCACACTTTTGGAATTAGCATGAAATTTACTATAAGAATAGTGTACTTGGGTTCTTAAAAAGTACCATCCGAAGACCCTCACATCAGCTCAAACATTGACGATTTTAAAAAAATAATATTTCTGAAAATCTTTAAAACTTTACTACTCTTCCAAAATGAATCCTGGAAACTGGCAAATCTCATGAAAACTGCTTCGTCTAATACTCTTTCCAACGGTATAATCAAGTTTACTTTTATTTTGTTATTTAGTGGAGAAAATTATGTTTTAATGTTAAAAAATGTGGGTTTTTCAATGAAATTGTTGGTTTTCTCGAAAGATGACCCTCCATAAACCTACGAGTATGGGGTCGGTTTCTATGTATTTTTTCACGCTGTATCGAATGGTAACATTTGTAGATCTCTCCAACTCCGTTATAACCGAGTTTTACACTTAAAATCGCAAATGTTTAGTTTGTTTGTTACGATTAAATGTATGTGTGTTATGGGGTAAAACTAGTTAATTAAAGTGTAAAACTCGATTATAACGTACTTGAGAGATCTGCAAGAGTTTCCATTCGATCCAGCGAGAAAAAATACATAGTAACCGAACCCATACTCGTTGGTTCATGGAAAAAAACCACAGTTTGAACATTAAAACATAATTTTCTCCCGTAATAACAAAATAAAAGTAAAATTGATTATACCGTTGGAAAGCATATTAGATGAAGCAGTTTTCATGAGATTTGCCAGTTTCCAGGACTCTTTTTAAAAGAGTAGTAAAGTTTTAAAGATTGTCAGGAATATTATTTTTTCAAAATCGTCAATGTTTGAGCTGATGTGAGGGTCTTCGGATGGTACTTTTCAAGAACCCAAGTACACTATTCCTATAGGAAATTTAATGCTGATACCGAAAATGAGGTTGAAAGTTGAAAGTAAATGAGGCAAAGTGGAGAAATCCGAATTTAAAAAGAAAAAAACACGGTATTCCTGAAAAAACCTTTAAAAAATCATACCTCGAGTACGGATTGAGATAAAAATATGCGGTTTGCGGCATGTTACTCCATTTTTGATGTGGTTTCACCCAATTTTTTTTTGCATCTGCGAGGGAATCACCCTGTATAGTTATGTACATTAATACTGTGCACACCTACGAAAACATAGAAAATATACAAATCTTCCTCCTATACTATCATTAGAAGCTATTGCGCATGCGCAAACACGTATTCCTTTTTAAACGAGCCTAATTTCAACAGTTTTCATCTGATTTTGATGAAATTTTCAGGGAATGTGCGGGCTGTAAATGGACCAGTATTAATTGCATACTTCTCAAATCATTACTCCGTGAGTGAAAATTGGCTGAGAATTGTAGCCTGGGTGGCGTCAATAAAATTTGTCCAAAAAACAAGTTTTTTTTCGGGTTTACCCCAGAAAGAAAGGGCTAGTCTCTTCCGATTCCATTGATGTGAACTGCTTAGCTAAAAGAAGCAAGGGATTTCCCTGAATATACGAGTGTACCTTTCTATAATGCACATTAACTAGGTGCCTTCGATGGTTGAATTGTGGGTTTTGGCTGTTGGTGTTGACCCTCCCCGAATTCGAGTCGTTTCCTCACTGAGAAAACAGATAAGGAAGGGTAAGGTAAACGGCTGGAAGGGCCAGGGTCAATATTTGCATGAATCTTCCAACGCCTCCTGAGGTGTTCCGGTGATAAAATCCACAATCCGACCGAGAACGACGGATAGTGATCGGGGTCAAACGGTTGGAATCCCGGCTATCCATCGGATCAGCATGAAAACTTGGAGGATTTCAATATATAGACGATAAATCGAAAATAACACTCAAAATGACTTTGTTGTTGGTTGCAATTGTTTTGACTTGAAATACAATACGAAGATTTCCAGGGTTTCTTCCTATTTACTCCAATGCTAAATACTATTGTCACTGCAATACTTAGGATTCGGTATATTTTTTAATTATTACTATTTGAAAATATATTTTATAAAAAAAGTTGCAATCATGCAGCATGATAGTATGAGCGAATTTTGGTAAATTATCGTATTGCATAATGTTAAATTGATTTGAAATTTGAGCTTCTTTAGTGCAAGAAAATTGTTAACTAATTAATTATTTTATTAATTTTTTTCAATAGTAATCTGCTATTCAAAAAGAGGTTCTGAATTTTCAGCTTGTTTGCAGTTTTATTGATTTCTTAGCAAATTTCAATGAACATTTAATATCAACATTTTATGAAAAATGTTGTACATAAATGTTTGAATCTTCTATTTTGTAGCAACATAATTAACAACTTAATTTGCGCAACATCCTGCTAAAAATATAAATTCAACAATTTTTAGCCGTTTTTAGCCATTTAATAGTGATTTTTTTAGCACATTTTTTGAAATGTGACCAATTTAATGGTGCTCAAAAAGTGCTGGCCAACGAACTCATCCTTCCGTTTGGGAAGCTTGATTTTTAGGTACAATAACGGAATTTTTATTTCAATAATAAGGAGAGTTATCGTCTGGATATATATACTCTAGGATTCGTTTCGGAATGCCTCAAAACGGATTTCAAAGAAGAAATTTTTCAAAAACCCAAAAATCATAGTGATCCTTCTGGTTGAGGTGCTGCTTAAATACCCTTAGGTAAATGAAAAAAATAAATAACAAATTGAATTAACCTTAGTGTTATGATTTACAGTGCTCTTGTCTTCAAAATAAAGTAGTTGAGTTAGGAAGATAAAACCCCCTACCTTCCCCCCCCCCCCCCCCCCCCACAAAGGAGGGGGGACCCCTTCCTTTCCATTAATTTTCTTAAAAATCGGTTAGAAACATATCATTCACCCCCTCCATTCACCAATACCATGATGAAATTGGAAACTCCTAATATACGTATTCATTTATTTAAATCTCTAAACTATCATTCAATCAAAGGATTATCATTTTCTGTTTTCACGTTTTGACATTTTCATGTCCCATTGCATCCCGAACTAATACTGCATACAATGATTAGTGGCCCCAACAGTCCACAGACGCGGTATCTCCTATCTCCATCCAGCTGTGGACAAATCCTCCCCTGACGAGAAACGAGAATTGGAAAAGTTTCAACCGTCCATGGATATGTGTAGTCGGTAATTATCATGTTATCGTACTCCTATCACGGTCTGTCAGCCAACTGGAGCGGTGAACTCAACGGATCGCGTTGATCAGTTTCTTTTTTTTTTTCGCTTTTCCTAGATAAACATTTTTCTTTCTAAATTAAATTGAAATATTCGCGCCATAAACAATTCGATATAGTGGCATACTGGCGTACTTTATCAGATTCATTCAGAACGGTCGGTTCGGGACAAGCGCTCAGAATGATTTCATCATCAGCCTCGCCATATTTGACTTTATCTTCGGTTTCACGCTCCTTGTTATGGAAAATTACCTACAGTTAACCGTTCTGAATCATCGAAGCGCGTTCGAAGAGACACGTTCAGATCGGTTTGTCCGAACAAGTATTAATAAAGCAGATAATCGATCATGATGTCGCACAAGCCATCGATCAATGGAAAGATCTTTAGAAGAGGAAGCCATTTCTTGTCGCCCAGCCTTCTCCAGTAGCGGAGTTCAACACCTGGACGGAAGTAGGGAGGTAGGTATCTGGTCCCTCACGGATTAGTCACGCAGCCGAAAGCAATCCCTATCTCCGCCGAGAGCCGAGATAAAACCATCTCTTTTCTATGTGAAGGGCGTAGGCGTGGGTATAACTTCTCAGTGCTCCGTGTTTCGCCGGAGGCGGAGATAGCGACAACCAACAAGAAGAAAAAAACAACACGCCTTGTCGACAGCTAGCGTAGTTTTGTGCAACCGGTAGGTACATAACCGCATTGACTGACCCAGCTCCCTCACCGAAACACAGTGGGATAACAGAGTTGGAGCAAAACAACGTTCAAATTTCAAATGACGTTCCAATCTATTTCATCAGATAGGTGGTGTTTTCAAGTACCTATTGATATCCACGATGTCTTCGCCAAATACTGGCCTGCCAGTGTGAGTTTTTTGTTAATTTGCAAAACCTCCTGATATAGGATTTCAAGAACAAATTAAACTTTATCCAAACCAAATTAAACCTTTTCCAAACCAAGTTAAACTTTTTCCAAACCAAATTAAACCTTTCCCAAACCAAATTGAACCTTTTCCAAGCCAAATTGAACTTTTCCAATCCGATTTTTTTTTTTTTTTTTTAATTCCAAACACTAAAAACTCTCAAAACGACGGTATGAATACAAACTGACTTAAAATGTTGAGTTATGGAAAATGCTGCGTTATGGAAATGTTGGGTATGGTGACTTGAAATGTTGTGTTATGGACGTATGAAGACTTGAATAAAAAGAAGAAACCCTCGAATGACAAGCTTGTATAATGTGATAACTTTTTATGATTTAATAATGATTTACAGGAAGTTTCCATTTGTTTTCGTCACGGCATGAGTGCCACGTCACAGTGGGGTTTTTCTATTGATTTTCACGTACAATCAATGCGTTACTAGGGAAGTGTAACTCCCTTAGTTTTCATAGCAAGAAAATCGTTAGCCAGTTTTTGGAATGCTCTCATTTTATCACAGCATCTTATAATCCCTAAGCCTCTGTAGTGTCAAGGAAAGCTGATTTAGGTGAATTAATAAGGGTGCCCAGAAAGTCGAATTATCTCGATTCGAGATTGTGAAATCAACGTTAAACTATCCCGAAAACGGTATACTTTTCGAGTATACCGCTATACCTCAATTCACTGTTAGAAAAAAAGTTACCTCGTGTGTCCGCAAATCCTTGTAACAAGCTTATTTTCCACAGTTTTCATCCGATTTGGATGAATTTTTCAGGGAATGTGCGGGCTAGGGAGTAGACGGTCCCCTATCAGTTTCATTTTTGAGAAATCAATAGGGTGATTCGTCCAGTGAATGAACAGTACGAGGTTATTCGAAAATAATAAGGCTTGAGATGCACCCTGGTGAAAATGGTTTTTTTCATTAGGTCCATCAACATATCAGAGATAGCGGGATGAAGCAGTAGATAAAACGAAGTCAGCCATCTTCTTCGGTTTCGCTGTTATGAACAGGTCGGTCTCCAAGAACGTTTCTGGGGGTAACAACTGGAGTTTGCCATTACTTGGGGATTAGTGTTTAGAGGTAAGTAAAATGCTAAATTAGTCAATGTCATGCTTTATTATTGTAGCTGATATGTTTCTCTTGAGAGAAATAATTAGGTAGAAGAGAATGTTTTTGAATATGATATGTTTTGTTGAGTGTTCATACTGTGGGAGCTAATATATGACCTCCGACCAGTAAATGAACGACTGTTCATTCACTGGCTGGAGGGTTATTTCACGGTTTTAAATCAAATGGAGGTTTCCCTAGTGAAGAAACAAGTAAACTGTTGATTTTTTTGTCTCAGTTTGTTTAAATAACTATCCTATCCAGTAAATGAACAGGGTTTTCTGGAACAGAGACGGAGTGTTCATTCATTAGGAACCTGCACACCAGTGAATGAACACCCATTATTTTTCATATTGGCGTTAAGTTGTGGTTGTCTATTCATCTGCATTTGACTCGATAAAGGAAGATGTGATAACAAATGAATTTAGAGCACGTGGGTTGTTTCCCCTTGATAAGTCTGCTATTAATTTCTCCAAATGCATTTCCGTCCGAAGAAATGAAATACTACAAGCAGATTCACCCAACAGTTCCCAAATGATAGTTCTTCAAATTCACCATTTACTGCTGATTATGTAGAGCCAGCATCTGAAGACTGGATTAAATGCGATAAATTTAATATGTGGTGGCATGAAAACTGCACTTCAGGTGGCAGAGGGGCTTTTAACCGTGAAGCATGTTGAAGTACCTAGCATTGTTGTGAACCAAAGTGATGTTTTTCACTTTATTTTTATACCTAAATACCTCCAATGTTTTGTTTCGGTTTTAGCATGGAACATGCTTTATCGGTGACCTAACTGCTCAAAATCGTTACGCTGAAGTGGAACGCGGATGGGAACGCGGATGGGAACGCGGATGGGAACGCGGATGGGAACGCGGACGGGAACGCGGGAGCGACCCCAAAGTAGTGCAGTCAAGAATGCCTCCTTGTAAGGTAGTGAATGGGTGACTCCAAAAATTATATATGTTATTTCAGTTATCACGAACCAATATTGGCCATTACTTCTAATGATTAAATAAAATGGATTATATTCCAGAATGGCATTTTCTTATTCAAATATTTCCTACAACTCAGAAAACAAAGCAGATAAAGCATGTTCCATATTTTTTGACTGATTTCTTTGAATTTCTTTGAATTTCTTTGAAGTTCGATTTTTGGCTGAATTTTACCCTGGCAGGGTGAAGGGGCGGAGCCCCTTCCGAGGCCCCTGGGCCGAGTTTTTTCATAGATTCCTAGGTGCCAATATTTCCAAATAATGTTCCTCATATTATTCTACTTAGTTACGTTTATTTTTTATGTTCAAAGTTCCTACAATAAAAATTGATGATGTTCGATCACATTTTTCCTACCCTATTTTATGCTTGCATACCTATAGTTGATAGCTAATATAATGGAATTTTTTCTTTTTTAATTACGTTGCTAGAATGATGATTTTTTTCAAAGAACCAAGAAATAGGTCCCCGGAACTTTTGTCTGGGAATGGAGTGTTCATTCACTGGAATTTCAGGGTTCATTCACTAGGAAATAGTGTTCATTCATGGGGTGAAATACATTAACTCCTTTAGTGTGGAAAATTAGCTATAAAAATCAACTTTTCTCGTCTTCTCGCATGCTATTCTTGTTCCTTATATAATTTTAAACAACACCATACAAATTCAAGTAGTATAGTACTGCAACTTCAAGAACTATAGACATTAAAGTTCATCACTAGTGTGCTAAGAGCTTAAGTGTTCATTCATTGGGCGAGTCACCCTACTCCACTCTGCGCATGCGCAAACGTAAATTCCATTATGCTCCATTTTTTCACGCCCTTGTCGTTCGATCTCGGTAAAATTTGGATGATAGTTGGGGGATGACGATTTGATCATCCCATATCAATTTCAACATGATTGTATCATTACTAGCTACTGCGCATGTGCCTATGTGAAATCCTTATAACGACCTTAATTACCACTGTTTTCATGCAATTTCGATGAAATTGGCAGAGGATGCGCGGATTAGGTGTAGATGGTCCCCTATCATTTTCATTGTTGCCAAATAATACTTCATTCTGCGCATGCGCAAACGTGAATTCCATCATGTTCCATCTTTTCACTCTCTAGTCGTTCGAGTTCGCTTAAATTTGGATGATAGTTGGAAGAATATGACAGGTAAACCAGGAAGCTATGTGCCACACCCAACTTGGCAGACGTTTTTTCCACTTTTTTCAAGTCTACATAAGTCCATAACAAAACATTTTAGGTCAACATACGCAATATTTTCCATAGCACAACATTTTAAGTCAGTTTATATTCATGCTGGTCATTTTGAAAGTTTTTAGAGATTGAAAAAAAAAAAAAAAAAAGTTTAATTTGGTCTGGAAAAAGTTTAATTTGATTCAGAAAAGGTTTAATATGGTTTGGATAAAGTTTAACCTGGTCTGGAAAAGGTTGTATTTGGTCTGTAAATGCTATAGTAAACTTTGTTCGTCAATACCGGGGTATGTCAACCAGATATCAACAGTATTCATACGATCAAATAAATTTTATTGACATTTTCATGTCTTTGCCCTGGCACATTGCACAAAAAACTGTCACGTAACGTAACGTAAATATTTTGACGATTTCCGCTTACAACCGAGTCGTTGCTAGGGAAATGGTACTTCGTCGTTTTTCATCCCCAAAAATTCGTTGACTATTCGTTCGAAAGCTCTCGATTTATCCAACCATATTATGTTTACTACTGCGAAGTGCGTGGCCAACAAGCTGAGTTATGAGCAAGGTTATTTGAATAATTGTGTACACTCAGGTGATCATTCTCAATAATTGATATTGTGAACATGATTGCCACCGCTTGTTAATTTCTGATGATTTCATTGAGCTGGTGTTTCGATGATTTGATTCATAGCAGGTGATCCAAATATTGCGAGAACGGTTTGATTTGTGAAGCGGTGGTTAAATCATTTTAATAGGTAATTTCTATGCTTTACACTCTAGGAAGCTGTAATTTCTTATGTAGCCTCTTTAGGACATTGACTTGACGATGCCCAGGGTCCGGATCAGATGAGTGGCTTTTGAAGCTAATTTCTATGTTTTACACTCTAGGAAGCTGTAATTTCGTATGTAGTCTCTTTAGCACATTTACGTGACGATGCCCAGGGTCCGGATCAGCTGAGTGGCTCTTAGAGCTTGCATACGAGTCTGCAGGGGGGTAGGTGATGTAGCCTGGCTCGAATTCAATGAAGTACCCACGGGTGTCGGAACAATGAGTCAACACGATCGCGAATTCAATTAAGTACCCACGGGTGGGCGGTTTCTCTTATGGCCCATTTAATTGATTTTTACGCCCCGCCGTGCGATGCACGGGTGAGATCTGCCTAGTAATAAATACAATAAGAAAACACACATGAAAATGTCCCAATGTGTTGCAGACTCGTATGCAAGTATTTCAAGCTGCTTTGTCTTTTTGTAATGCTGTTAAGCTTCAATGGAGAATTTCTCGTAAACACGAAAACAAGCTGATAGAAGCACGATGAATGCTAACCTTTTCGCATCGATTTCTCGTGGCGTTTTCGTAAGCCCGAGAGAAAGAAAACTCAAATAGAGACATTAACGTCACTCTTGTACATAGTGAATGACTGCTCAAAACTAAATTTTCACAGCAGACAAATTCCAAAATACAATACGAAGAAACAACGATCACCTAAGTATCTCTACATCATATAAAAAATTTTCAGCCGTGAAGAACACCAATCTTTAAAACGTGTGAAATGAACCTTGAAACGAAATCTTGAGAACGAATAAGCTGAAATCTTCGATAAAACGTCGAAAGCAAGAACAAAATGCCACTAATGACCCTTCTGGTTGAGGTGCGGGGAAAAACACGAAAGAAAGACAAATACAAAGGTTAAATCAACAACAAAAGACTTCACGGGGAAAAGTCAGGCGGTTTTGTCGGGTGTGTGTCCTCGCCAACTGCATGATAGTAGCCAAGTTATTCTAGAGCTTTAAGGCCGTATCGCACTAGCATTTTTCCGCATTTTGACATTATATGTCTTTGCTCTGGCACATAACTCGAAAACCGTTACCAAATTGGTTACCAAATATTCTGATGATTTCCGCCTACAACAGAGTTGTTGCTAGGGAAATGGTACTTCGTCGTTTTTCATCCCACAAAATTCGTTGACCATTCGTTCGAAAGCTCTCGATTTATCCAACCATATTATGTTAACTACTGCGAAGTGCGTGGCCAACAAGCTGAGTTATGAGCATGGTTATATGAATAATTGTTTACACACAGGTGATCATTCTCAATAATTGATATTGTGAACATGATTGCAACAACTTGTTAATTTCTGATGATTTCATTGAGCTGGTGTTTCGATGATGTGATTCATAGCAGGTGATCCGAATATTGCGAGAACGATTTGATTTGTGAAGCGGTGGTTAAATCATTTTAATTGGTAATTTCTATACTTTACACTATAGGAAGCTGTAATTTCGTATGTAGCCTCTTTAGGACATTTACTTGACCATGTCCAGGGTCCGGATCAAATGAGTGGCTTTTAAAGCTAATTTCTATGCTTTACACTCTAGGAAGCTGTAATTTCGTATGTAGCCGGTTTAGGACATTTACTTGACGATTCCCGGGGTCCGGATCAGCTTAGTGGCTCTTAAAGCTAATTTCTATGCTTTACACTCTAGGAAGCTGTAATTTCGTATGTAGCCTCTTTAGGACATTTACTTGACGATGCCCGGGGTCCGGATCAGTTGAGTGGCTCTTAGAGCTTGCATACGAGTCTGCAACTAAAGACAAAATGTCCCAATGTGTTGCAGACTCGTATGCAAGCGTTTCTTTATACACTAAATAAGCAGCAACTTTGCCGAAGCGAAAAGACGAGTTTTTTTCGACTTTTTTTATGCCTAAATCTGAAGAGGAAGAAGTGCTTTTTTCCAAGGTCAGCTTTTTCGATGATTGCGCATCCTGGCGGAGCATTTTTAAACTCACTTGGCAAAATTAGAACATGTTCTAATTTTTACCTCAACGCGAAAAATGCTAAAACGTAACCCTTGGGAAGGTAACAATCCAATGGAAAGCCCCTAGGAGCCCTAACCTGACAGATCTAATAAAACTGCATTCCGCGAGAATGCGCTATTTTCTCACTTATTCCTCCTCAACACTCACAGCTGACCTTGGAAATAAGCAGAAAAAACGCAAGTGTGATGTGGCCTTTATCCTAGGGAAAGGTCAATTTGTCGTCTCGCAATTACGAGCACGATTAAATCTGACTCTTCCCGTTCCGAAAAGCGTTTCCACGTTACGAAAAGCTCTTCCGGTTTCGGAAAGGTCATTTTCGTATACGAGAAAATTAATACGAGCTGTACAAAAACTCTCTAATAACAGAAGAAGTTAAACTGTCCACCCAACTTGGCAGACATTTAGGGTGAGTAGACTAGATAACATTTTTGAGGTTCTCCTTGCTCGCTGGAGAAGTTTGTAGTCTGAGGGACTTCCTGAGCCTCCAGTTTCTGAGTCCGCTCCACTCAGGCGGACCACAATAGGGTGATTAGAATAAGAAAAACACCCTTCCTGAAAACATCCCCCCAACTCATTGTCCATCCCCTTCCACCCCACAACTTTTTTCTGGGTGGTTCTTTCATCGGCCACTCGGCGGCGCATTGTGTTCGGAGCCCGTGAAATTTTCATTATGGATGAATTGATTTGAATTCACATTTTGTATTCCGCAGTGTCAAGTCCGTATATAGGGAGAGTTTAATTTGACTTGATTATGCGAAGATACCATACAAGTATTCCTGTCTTCTCGGCACAAATGAATGTGGAGCTTGGGCTTTCAATTCTGAAAAGAATGCTTTTAGTTTCGAGACTTGACAAAACGGAAGTTATAATTTTTTAAACTGACAACTTTATACCACAGGTTTTCACTATCCATTTTCCGATAAGAAGAGATAGAAATTAAAATTTATTATTCTTAACTTGAGAATGTTTTTCGTTAAGATCTCCAGGAGAAAACTCTCAGTCCAAACCATTGATGATATGACGATCAGAAGAAGAGGAAAAATTAAATATTAGATTTCAGAGGAATAATGTAGGTACTTAGGGGTTCCACAGTAGTTTTTTCGCACCGGTCCTGAGAAATCCATTCCATGATTTTATGCGTGGAATAGCTATCATCAGTGTTTATAATACTGTTTACAATAGTAATTGTGTAGTATAATTGTGTTTCTAATAGTGTTTATAATACTGTTTATAACAGAGTTTAGGAACTCGTACCTAATGTTTGGTTTGGTGAAAATATGATACTAGTACCTAACTTTTTCAGTTATTATCTATATTAATGAATGTTGTACCTAAAATTGGATCCGGATTGAACTCTCAATGGGTCGTAGACGAGACAGCGTTTTCGGAATTCTCTGGAGCGAATTCAACAGGTAGACGGGGGCACTAATATAAGGCCACGAGTATGAATTAGAAAATAGCAGTACACAGGTAATTATCATCTTTGACCAAAAGAAAACTGAACATGTCAATTCGCCGTTTCATCACGATCGAACTACCACAAAACAGAAACTAACGAAAAGACCAACTAGGACCTCCGTACCTACTAGCTCTAAAACTGCGAAATTTAGGGCAAGAAGGCTGTGCGTGTAAAGCTATTGCAGTGGCTCGGAAAATTTTTAAATCAAAATTTCTGGAAAATTTCTTCGTTGAAATCTGTTTTGAGGCATTCGTAAACGATTCCTCCTTGGGATTGAGATAAAAATAAAAAAATTCCATTCTTGCTTAAAATCAAGCTTTAAATGAAAAGAAGAGTTCTATTTTGAGCACATTAAATTGGTCCAATTTCAAAATGTGCTGAAAAAATCCCTGAAAATGGCTAAAAATCGCTGAATTGATATTTTTTAGCAGAATATTGCTCAAATAAAGTTTACCTATAAAATGGGACATTCAAAAATTTATGTACGAAATTATGCTGAAAAATATACTTAAATTTCATTAAAATTTGCTAAAAAATCGACAAAAATTGTAATAAAAAAAAAATAATAATAATAATCCAACATCTCTTTTTGAATAGCAGACTGTTATTTAGAAAACGTTTTTAGCCATAAAATTAGTAGTTAACAATTTCTTTGCACTCAAAAAGCTCAAATTTCAAAACAATTCAACATTATACGAAATTATTCACGAAAATGTGCTCATACGATCATGCTGCATGACTGGAACGGTTTTTTCACCACTTACTTTGCGCATTCTACAGATTCCCGAACAAATTATTCTTCTGACCTGTCAGTTGGTATCAATTATTCTTTGTTCCGGACTTATCTACAATCTCGTTTAAGACATTCTAATCGTATAAATCCTTCACGAGAGCAATCGACAATAATTTCATGTTGAACAATATTATATCATCCAAATGTCACAGTGGGGCAAGGACTAAACCACGAAGCTAGCAAATCAATAGCGGGGAACCCCTTGAGCTGGACAGGAAAATCATTCCCGTCTGGTACTGTGGCTTATAATCGACCAAAATCATTCAAAAGAAACTCCCCCGAAGATAAATTACAATATCTACCATACCAGGTACCGTTACGTAAAATATTGTAAATTTATATTATAAATGATTAAAAGTAGTCTTTAAAAAGCCGTTTCTGCACGGGTGTCTGGATGGATTTTTCGGCTATGGTGCCGTAAAATTTGCGATATGTCAGCATTCGGGGAAACACTTGAACAAAAAAAAAGCCTGTGATTGCCGAAATCCTAGTACTTCATGAGCATGATTGCCGTCGAAATTGGCCATTTTCAGCAAACGTCTAAATCAATAGATTACTTCTTTCTATAATCTCTATATGATTGAAAATTAAAGTATATTCTATCTAAAATGCACCTTGAACCTTTTAAAAACTTCTCAGTTACATGATGCTGCCTTAAAGAATGAAATTTCACTCCCAGAGCTCCAGAATTTATGCTAACATCTATACATACAAACATGTGAGCCAAGTATAATTATAATGTATTCGTGTGTGTATGTGTCGGCAAGTGTGCATGAGAAAGAGAGAGAGGTTTTCTGAAGAATGAAAATCACATTGATACGCGCGGATACAAAAATTGAAATTTTATTTGAATCTATTCCTGTGTTGTTTTTTAACACTAATCTTAAGAATAAACCAGTTTCAAACATAGAAAATTTCTATCAATTATGTTTTGACGAAAAATCTACTACAGTTTCCAATAATCCTGTAGGGTCTTGAATGTTTTTACCTTTCGTCGACTCCAATACTGTAGAAATTGATTGTGTATGGATTCCCCAGCCTGTTCTAACCACAAGCCAAATCCTTCTTGTTCATCTAGGAATTCTAAAGATTCCTTGAGGCGACAGAGTGCATTATGAATTTTCAATGTTTCCGTAACATTCGTGGCGAGAAGTGCAGCCATAAGTGCCTTGATGTGCCTAAGTCGGTCGGAACTCTTTTTACGCTAAAACAAGAATGTACAATCTTACCGTTTAAATCTTAAGTATTTACCCCTTTGATGAAAATGGCCAATTTCTGAGGGCAATCATGCTCATGAAGTATTAGGATTTCGGCGATCACAGGCTTTTTTTGTTCAAGTGTTTCCCCAAATGCTGAAAAATCGCAAATTTTACGGCACCATAAAAAGTCTATCAGCCTAAAGTCTAGACGGCGGGACGAGAAGACAGACCCAAAATTAGCCCGATTTTCAGTTGTTTGTAATTCGCTTATTTAAGGGAGATAATTCATAGTTTTTGGGACGGATCGCTTTGTACTTTTATGCTCACTACAACTTTTCTAGGTATGAACATTTCTGTAGGATGATCATGGTTTAGGAATTATTGGAGGAAAACTTTAAAATTGTCGAATTAATCCATCTTTATGAGGCCGCCATTTTCTATTCCACCAATTCCGAGATTTTCTCACTCAGAATTAACTAAATTTTCAAAATCTAAACCTTCCCCGACAATTACTACATATTTTCCTATTCTACCTCCTGCCCCTTTCCATTCTCTTGACCAATGGGATTCAAACTCCCCTTCACCTGTGACTATAAAAGCTGTGTCCTTTCTAACGTGCCTCCAGTTATTGTTTGTTACTGATGATGGCCTAACCGTCGAAATCGATTGAACATTGTAACTCTTTATTTTTCGTGGAAATATACGTTTTTTCATTAACTTCCGTTCTGATGCCATTCATGATTCATAAGTTGTTTATAACACATGGATTGCACAGAAGTGAGGCAGATTTAATGGACGATGAAATATACATCAAATTGTCGGAGGTTAACATCCGGGGAGCGAAGGGACTCGAGGGAAGAAAATACGCAAAAAAGGTCCTCCAAATTGGATTACACACTGCGGAGGATAAGAGAGAGAAATCCTTAAGCCCAAGTGGGAAGCAAAAAAGGGCTGTCTGGTTAGAGGAAAAAACTGCTTGAAGTAGAAAGGGGTGAAGCCGGAGAAAATTCAAGGGAAAAAAAGATCGGGTGTATAGAGCAACTTGGGAACTGGTCCATTGGGGAGACTTGTAACGTATAATTACCATGTGGGTGGAGTTGAGAGTGAAAACAAGAAATTTATGTTCTGCTGCCATGTGTTAGTTTTTACGTTGTTGAAAGTTCGGGAGATATTTACTTATTTCAAGTTGTACGCTTCTCATTAGGGAGTGAATAAGTTTGCTAGTGAAACACGCATTTACGCGGCCCGTTTACCGACTACGCACAGAGTTTCGACTAATGTGTTTCAGGTAGAAAAAAGTCAAACTTAAAGTTTTTGAAAAAAATATCTTCAGCATCCAGGGTGATAGGTAAAGGTATCAACTCGAAATGACCTTCTCAGATATACAGGGTGATTCCCTCGCAGATGCAAAAAAAAATTTGGGTGAAACTACATCAAAAATGGAGTAAAATGCCGCCAACTGCATATTTTTATCTCAATCCGTTCTCGAAATATGATTTTTTAAAGGTTTTTTCAGGAAAACCGTGTTTTTTTCCTTTTAAACTCAAATTTCTCCACTTTACTTCATTTAATTTTAACTTTTGACCACATTTTCGAAATCAGCATTAAATTTACTATAAGAATAGTGTACTTGGGTTCTTAAAAAGTACCATCCAAAGGTCCTCACATCAGCTCAAACATTGACGATTTTGAAAAAATAATATTTCTGAAAATCTTTAAAACTTTACTACTCTTCCAAAACGAATCCTGGAAACTGGCAAATCTCATGAAAACTGCTTCGTCTAATAGGTACTCTTTTCAACGGTATAATCAAGTTTACTTGTATTTTGTTATTTAGTGGAGAAAATTATGTTTTAATGTTAAAAAATGTGGGTTTTTCAATGAAATTGTTGGTTTTCTCGAAAGATGACCCTCCATGAACCTACGAGTATGGGGTCGGTTTCTATGTATTTTTTCACGCTGTATCGAATGGTAACATTTTTAGATCTCTCCAACTCCGTTATAACCGAGTTTTACACATAAAATCGCAAATGTTTAGTTTGTTTGTTACGATTAAATGTATGTGTGTTATGGGGTAAAACTAGTTAATTAAAGTGTAAAACTCGATTATAACGTAGTTGAGAGATCTGCAAGAGTTTTCATTTGATCCAGCGAGAAAAAATACATAGAAACCGACCCCATACTCGTTGGTTCATGGAGGGTCATCTTTCGAGAAAACCAACAATTTCATTGAAAAACCCACATTTTTTAACATTAAAACATTATTTTTTCCCCTAAATAACAAAATAAAAGTAAAATTGATAATACCGTTGGAAAGCATATTAGATGAAGCAGTTTTCGTGAGATTTGCCAGTTTTCAGGATTCTATTTAAAAGAGTAGTAAAGTTTTAAAGATTTTCAGAAATATTATTTTTTCAAAATCGTCAATGTTTGAGCTGATGTGAGGGTCTTCGGATGGTACTTTTTAAGAACCCAAGTACACTATTCTTATAGGAAATTTAATGCTGATACCGAAAATGAGGTTGAAAGTTAAAATTAAATGAGGCAAAGTGGAGAAATCCGAGTTTTAAATGAATAAACACGGTATTCCTGAAAAAACCTTTAAAAAATCATATCTCGAGTACGGATTGACATAAAAATATGCGGTTGGCGGCATTTTACTCCATTTTTGATGTAGTTTCACCCAAATTTCTTTTTGCATTTGCGAGGGAATCACCCTGTATAGCTGCTCTGGTCGCAGAATTTAATTGGGGAGGAGCCCCCTTATACCCTGGCGCATTTCTGAACCAATCTAATTTATCTGCGGTGTTTGTTCTCATTTTACAAATTTATTCATCTTCCGGCGACTTCTCCCCGACAGCCGGTCAAAGTGCCCAGACGTATTACATTATATTTTGAAAACTTGTTATGCAATGAAAAACTCTTTATTGACATGGCAATGTGCCTATTCAATACATGAGACCATGCCGATTTTACGAAGTCATAATTAATAGCAGGTACTTCATTACTACGAGCAAGAGTACGGTCACCTTTTTTAGTAAGAATTGAGAGATGCACCCGACTGACGATTAAACAATTGAACGGTAGTTAGGCAAGAAATTAACAATGATTTACTACCTTATATTTGAAAAAATAAATAAATAAAATTATAATAAAATAACTTGTCTTGTAACTTCTCTAGGTATCAAAACCAGCCTCTTCTAAAATCCTAACTTTAAACCTACGTTTATATAGGTATGCTAGAAAAAATGAGCCCATTATTTTAGTCTCCCCACTACTTCTGCCCGATAATAAATTTTTTATTACATGCTCCCCACTCAACCTTCTGAAACCAAAAAACTTAAGCCGTTGATGAGATAATTCTGGGCAGAAACAGAAAACATGAAATAGAGTTTCTTCTTTTCCTATGATACACGAAACACAAGCTTTTCCCTTGTCAATTTCATAGTTTTTCCCCCCTAATCCATCCTCTTATAGTTCTTGAATTGGCCGATCTGAGCTGCGCAAAAATCCGTTTATCCAGCACAGGCACATCTGAGTTTAGGAAACTCTCTGGATCGTTGTAGGTAAACTGTAGGTGAACAATGTGTTATAAGAAGAGTGGTACATTCTCCCTAAATCCTCATAAAATAGTTTCCTTCTATAACAACTAACCATAGAACTCCGCTTTTCTTGCAACTCCTTGTAGTCTAGTCTATCCCAGACACCTCCGAACCCAATGCAGCACATCATTTCTTTAATCAGCGCCGCCCAGCTAAACTTATATAGGTATGCTTCCCTTCTTACTGATGCCACCAGCTGGTCCAAACAAATACGCGGACACCTGTTTGAGTTCATTTTCAACAAGCTTAAAAGCCAACCCAGTACCCTATCAAAAATCCTTACACACAACCTATCACGACCAGTCCCCAACCTCAGCAAATAACCAGGTGTACTCATCAGCAGCATTAATGAGCTCTTAATACGAGTATAAATGGTCCGCACTTTTTCAATTTCTTCAAAATAACTATGGCTCCAAATTTCTGCATTATAAAATAATACGGATTCCAACGATGCTTCCTCGATTCGATAAATAGAATCCCACTAGCACCACCCCAAGCAACAAGGGTTTTCGATTTAAAATGACACCCTCGACGAACTGAATGATACCCCCAGATATACGAGCATGTACTCTGTTACACCATTTAAGATAACATCGCCTACCACATATTCATGGGTGACATCCATTCCTCCTCTCTTTAAAAACTTGTTATTTGAATGTTGCAATATCCTAATTTTTGATATTGTATTATTTAATCATTTATGTAACATGCGGTTTGTAAAATAAATGTGTTTTTCTTCTTTTTTCTTCTCCTTCTTCACTTCAAGTTATAATAAGACTACAAAAAAGCCTTTCTGTCCTTGAATTGATTTTTTTCATTAATTAATAAAAAAAACGCTGCAAATTATTACACAAAGGTTTATTATTTATGTATTAGACAGCTCTTCTACGTAGATCTCTGGTCCATAATTATTAAACGCCGCTTATAGTATATTTAGTATCGGAACTCGGAGCTTCGGACCTCACAAATGGGTTCAATCCATTACAGCAGCGGAATCTCACAATTTTACGCTTTTTAATATAGTTGATGAACAAAACAATTTATTACCAAGTCATCTTTCGAACACATAAAAGTGTTACCTATACTGTATATTGATATCATCTAATTGGTCAAATTTCAAAAAATGTGCTGACAAAATCACTGAAAATGTCTAAGAATTGTTAAATTGATATTTTTTAGCATAAGATTGGTCAAATAAAGTTTATCAACTATGAAATAGAACATTCAAAAATTTATGTACGAAATTATGCTAAAAACTTGAACTTCATTAAATTTTGTTTTAAAAAATCTATAAAATTGCAAAAAATAGCCTAAAATCCAAAATCTCTTTTTGAATAGAAGAGTATCATTTAGAATACTTTTTTTTCCATAAAATTAATAGCTAACATTTTCTTTTCACTCATAAATCTCCAATTTCTATACAACTTGTAATATTAAAAAAAAAAGACACTTTTTCACCTATTTTTGGTTCATAGCACCCATGAGAGTGGAGCGATCGAGCTGGCGAGAAGTTAGGACCAACTAGACCCCAAGTGGAGTCTATGTGCGAAAGAAAAGATTTTTTAGGTCAATTCTAAGGCCTTTTATGGCCCGGACGGCGAACGGCGGACGGACATTTCAAATTTGGATTCTACGCACCTTGAAACGTAAAGTGACAAAGTTTGAGGGGGGGGTTATAAAAATTTTTTGCTATACGATCACGTAGGCTTATTATTGGAAATAATAAATCAAAAGTATTAATTAATAAAGAAAATCAATTTAAGGACAGATAAGACAGAAGGCCTTTTTTGTAAAGTCTTGATAACCAAAATTATCATCAATGTTAGGTTGACTCAAATACGAGTTTTTTTTCGTGTGTTATGGAGCAACTAATCAGTCAGAGGAAACCTTGGCCTAGAAAATCCGATCGAGCACGAAAATTCACAGACGCCGCGGCGGATGAGACTCATAAGGACCGTTGAACCTTTGTAGGGGCCCTCAGATGACGAGGCGCCGCGTCGGGACAATAGAAGAGAACAAACAACAGCACGGAATGTGTAATGAGCCATCCAGGCGGAGAACCGCCAGAGTCGAGGCTCCTTGATGAAACAAGCTTGGTGTTTCAACAAATTACACGCTCCGACCCACCCCAAAATATAACTATTTGGGTGGTGGAATTGTAGCAACAGAATCTACCCAATTCATCTGACCACGATAATGTATTGGTCGCCGTGTTGTAATTGGACGTAATTCGCAGTCTTTGAGGGTTTATTAAGGTCTCTATTGGCAGAAAAAATACTCCTGTCTTCCAGATTACATCCGATTTATGTAATGAAAAAGCTGCAAATGATTACACAAAGGTTTGCTTTTCCTGTATTATGGAGCTCTTCTACGCAGAACACCTGCCTAGAGCCTCTCTGAGACGTTTAGAGACGAATGAAACCCCATGATGATGATGTGGGTTCTATTCTGTTCAGCTGAGAGACATAAATTCTCTCCTCTACGTCCTATCAGCATAACAGGGATAATATCTATAAATTATTACCAACAAATATTACAGTTAGGTACCTCGAAAGTATTCGAGATATTTTTTGTCGTTTTAAAAGTGACCGGTAGAGAGCAGGATAAACCAGTATGATTCTGGTCAAAGGCTTCATCTAGCGTCGGGGAAAGGTCGGTCTATGTCAGTCATGTTCCAGCTGTCAACGAACGAAGCTGGAAAATTCGGTGTTAGATGCGACAAACCAGGTATTTATCCTTTATTTTTACTGCAATACTGGTCTATTTCAAGAAGTACCGGTATTGAACCAAGGAATATCAAGTGTCTTTGTGTTTTTCACTGTTGTACCGGTACATATTTTGCAATGCACCACTATTCGCCCAAAAGATTAGTAGTCGTACTGAGGTAACCTGGTGATTAACTCGCGATGTACCAATATTGTACGTAGGAAAAAATCAAGGTTTGTTGTGTTTTACCGTGTTAGAGGTACATCATAAGATTTTTATAATTATAATTATGTTAATCAAAAATCGAAAGTTGGAGAAGATAATTAGAAGTAGGGCAGTATAGGTAGATGGTATATGCATGACACAGACCAAAAAGAACCGGGAAAATATGAATGGTGTGTCTGTAGTACGCCAACAAAGTCATAAAAAATCTTTAAATGCGATTTCCCAGAATTCATGTTTTTGGACTTATACCAGTATCACTCCCAAGGTGCGATTTCAGCTCTGTTCTACCCTCTAGGTTTTTATACCGATGTTGCTGGCATAATCTCGAAATTTTTTTTTTTTTTTTTTTTTTTAAATTGATTTTTGGATTCTACACATCTCGAGATGTCGAAATCAACTGATTTTGTGATGCGTGTGTGTGTGTTAAAAAAAATTTTTTTCTTGGTTGATTACAAAGTTTCATTATTGGAAATGATGAACCAAAAACAAATATTATTTCTGATGTTCTCATGAGTATTCCTATAAGAGGTGTTATGGTATAACCTTGTACCTAAGCCTTATGAAAAATATTCTTCAACTTTATTCTGTTCAATTGAATGGTTCTGCTAATCCTACAAAAATTTACACAGACGAGTAACAAAATCTCATAAAATATATGTAAAATAATACATAAAGCATTGTGTGTATAATGTTTCACATGCCTTCTGTGTTGGGAACGCGCAAGCAACAAATGGACGTGTAGTTGTCGCCGAGTTGGATAAAGGAAAATATGTCCCTGCATTGTTTAATAATGCTTCCAAGCTTAAAGGTACTTGTCATACCAGTGACATGTCAGTAGAGGTCAGAAATCGGGAAAACAGATTTTTGAAGCTGCGCTGAGAGATTAAGAACAGGGCACCAACAATGCAAGTCAAGTTGGATGCTGATCGTTTAGTTGTTGGAGATAAGAAATTCTATTGGATGAATGTTCAATTAAAGTGTGGTATATAACCAGTTGGGTCAGGATTTCTCATCCATTGTATCTGCGACCAGAAACCGGCCAACACGGAAATCATGACTAGAAAATGAAAAGAAGGAACTCACGGAAGATAACCTGGCTCCTGAATCACGGAAGCAGATGGGGATAATAAGCTACAATGTTTGCGGTCTAGTAAGATGTGTGGAGGAACCTGGATTTATTGATTATCTAAGCTCTGCTGATATATTTTTTATGTTAGAGACCCATGTTGAAAATAAATACATTGCATGTTATGATCACCTTTTTCCTAATTACCATATTACTTAATTGTGTCCCTGCAGGAGTTGGACGAAGAGGCATTAGGGGTATCTATCCTTCAGGCTAAAAGAAATTCAAAGGATTCTGTACAGAACGAAAGAGGAAAAAACTTCTTCTAATCCTACAAAAATTTACTCAGACAAGTAACAAAATCTCATAAAATATACGTAAAAAGATAAGTAAAAAAATACATAAACCATTTAGTGTATAACATATATAATGTAATGTACACTTCACCTCACGTCGGCCGCTATCATGTCCATCCTCACCTGGAAAACAAAACAATACATATTCGTTAGTTCAGTCAGGAATGAAAAAATTCTCTCTGAAATAACACATAAAATCAGAAACAAATTAAATATGAATCAGGTTCGGTAAACCTCAGAGTGGATGTATAAAAACGACGTTTAAACATAAATAAGTTTTATGGCTGGACCTGTTATTTCAAAGCTTTCACACTTGTTTCGCGATACATTATTTCGACACGGTACTTTTCCGTGTACCGAGAACTACCTAAATTCTCTTCAGTTTACCATAGGAAGTCGTAATTTGATAGAGAAACTCTCTAGGTCATTAAGAGACGATTTACATGATGGACTATCAGCTGAGTGAGCTAAATTCTCTCCCGTTAATCCAAGGAAGTTTAAATTTTGTAGCGAGACTCTTTGGGACATTAAGAAACGATTAAAATGATGGGATCTTTCCTGATCAGCTGATTCAGCTTATTTCTCTTCTGCTGGCGAATTTTCGTGGAAAATAAAGCTATTGCAATGGCTCAAAAACTTTTAAAATGAACATTTTTGAAAAATATCTTCATTGAAATTGGTTTGGAGGCATTCTGAAACGATTCCTGAAGTTTGCACTTTTCATATAAATATGAAAGAAACGCAAACTCCATAGTGTACAATCTATGTAATAGTAAAACCATAGACAAAATAACTAGAGCTAGAATTGTATCTCATAAATGCATCACCCCCCGAATTTATGCCCTCCCCAAAGTACATAAGAAAAATGACCCAAAACAATTGAGACCAACAGTAATCACTGTAAACGGTCCCAATTACAATTTATCCAAATTTGAACGAATTTGGAACGGTTTTTGTAATCTTAATCCTAAGAAGAATTATCGTCCGGAATGACTTTCAAAATGCCTCAAAACGGTCCGTTGTGAACGGATTTCAAAAAAGAAACTTCAAAAAGATAGATTTAAAAAATTTCCGAGCCATTGCAATAGATTCTTTTAAACGAAAATTCGCTAAAAGGAAATTGTCGGAGGTTTCGGACTATTTTCTAATTATTCTGTAACACTCGTGAAATGTAGATATACAGGGTGTCCCATCTAAACGGGCCCATCGGGAAATTACAGCCTTACGGTGCGAGCTATCGAAAAATTGAACTGGACCTTTTTTATAGTATTTCAACTCAACTTCACGATGCGGAAGTCCGATTTTTATTTTTCCATGTTTTAGGGTCTCAAATCATTGATTGAAACTGACGGTTTCCTCTTGACCCCCCTTTTTTATTGCTTTTTTCGATTTTAGGTTGAATTTGGAACAGAAAAGGCCTCCTTGAAATTTTCTTTTTGGGGCTTCGTTTCTGAGTTATTCCACTTTTTGCGAAATACAGAAAATCGCCGATTTCTTTCAGACATTACCAACACTTTCTTACTATTTTTATCTTCAATTTTTGAGATATTCACCACACTTTTGAAATCAGCATTAAACTATCTATCTTCAGACCCCAGCGTCCATAATCAACAATCACCATCAGGGGGATGACATTACACTTGAACCGCTTACGATTTAAAAAAAGTTTTCCAAATCGTCGTTTGAAAAAAAAAAAAAAAAAAAAAAAAACCCCTCAAACTGTTCAGTACTATTACTCATTTATTAGAAGAACGTATGAGACGCCGTATTCTGGACTAATGTAAGGTTCTTTAAATAATAAAGATCATAGTGTAGACTGAACAATAAGTATCAAGAAGCTGTTGTTTTCCTGAGCCTTGAATACAGTTTGCAGGAGAAGGAGCAGAGGCTGCAGAAGGAGCAAGTGGGATTTTCGATTTATCACAACACAACTGACTGGAAGTCTCCTTGTGGTACATTTTTAAAACTGTATTCTGAACAGTGATTCTGTGTGTACTGAACAGTTTGAGGGTTTTTTTTTTTTTTTTTTTTTTTTTTTTTTTTTTTCAAACGACGATTTGGAAAACTTTTTGTTAAATCGTAAGCGGTTCAAGTGTAATGTCATCCCCCTGATGGTGATTGTTGATTATGGACGCTGGGGTCTGATGATGGATAGTTTAATGCTGATTTCAAAAGTGTGGTGAACATATTAAAAATTGAAGATAAAAATCGTAAGAAAGTGTTGGTAATGTCTGAAAGAAATCGGCGATTTTCTGTATTTCGCAAAAAGTGGAATAACTCAGAAACGAAGCCCCAAAAAGAAAATTTCAAGGAGGCATTTTCTGTTCCAAATTCAACCTTAAATCGAAAAAAGCAATAAAAAAGGGGGGTCAAGAGGAAACCGTCAGTTTCAATCAATGATTTGAGACCCTAAAACATGGAAAAATAAAAATCGGACTTCTGCATCGTGAAACTGAGTTTAAATACTATTGTAGTGGATTTATGTATGTTTTACTTGGTGTAGGTAGACCAAGTGGGACATTTATATTCTGATTATGCGGGTTAGTCCCCGGGTTATTCCTGTAAGGAATGTGAGCGAATCCGTCAAGGTCAGCTTGCTTGGCGGGATGAACTGAGAGATAGTTCGTGTCGCAGCCGCGTGGAGCACTGGGCTCGCATAGTGGGTGCTGGGTTCGATCAGTTTGGTACTGAGCCGTTTTGTAATATTCCGGCCTAAGATTTATATCTGTAGGAGGAATATGTTGAGCTTGGTTGAGGTACTGAAAAGTATCCTTTGTTTTTTGTACATTTGGAGTGTATTTGACACTCGGATCGGCCGGGTAGGCTTGTGTCGAATATCGTGGGTATTCGGAAAGCTTGGTCGAATCATAATGATTGACTTCAGAGCGGGTCTGAAAGGTATCCTCGATCTTTTGTATAGACGAGGCTTGATCTAACGTTTCCTTCGTGAATACGTTAGGTGAGAAGGCGATCTCGTCGTGAGGATCGAGCCTTGAGCCGTCGCTGGGACCGGCGGATTGGCCGGGCAGCGTGTAGGTAGCGCTGCGGGGGCTAAGAGGCCCGGCCGCGCCGTCGTCTACCTCCCCTTGTATGAGGAAATAGGACGGCCGACGTTCCATCGAAATAACCGAGTTTTTAGCTCGTTTCGATGCCTCTATGTATAGAAATAGAGGGCTTAGAAGGTGGACTCGCTTGACAGAGCTTCTTTCCTTTGCTCGGATGTCAGGGTCCTACCTTGTAGTCTTGAAAAAGACTTCCTTGGACGGTAAATTACAGCGTATGAGCTGAGTAATTTACCGGCGTGCCCCAGCGGTCGGTGACGAGCTTAGTGCTACGAAACCCGGGTGACACGACTAGGAACGTCCCAGCGGGCGTACGATCTAAAGAGAATATCGATAGATGTACCGGGTGGCGTCCTGACAGATGAACTACGTTGGGCAATGAGCAGGATGAATAATCACTGGACTCGTAGATGCCAATGCGAGATCTGTGTGGAGAGAAGGTAGGCCTTGTAGAAAGCAGTAGGAAGCCGTTCTTGAGATGAACTCGGGATGCAGAAGGTTCGTCAGCGTAGAGCGTGTAGAAATCTTCGTACTTCCAAGTGTAGTCGTCGAGAGCGGAGAGTGGAATGAAATTCGGAGGCTCCGAGCGGGGTATTTATAGGGAGGTGGCCGCCTCCTGCCGCCTCCTGATTGGTCCGCTTAATTTCATTAATTCGACTGTGTAATCTCATTGGCTCGCACATTGTTTTCTCAGTATCTGCGAGTATGATAGCTGAGCTGGTCCTCCGGGTTGGTTTCCCCACGTCCGTCGCTGCGACGGGGTCCCCGGGGGTGGCTTACGAGCGTCCGTCGCGGAGCCGACGACCTTGAGTTTAGACGGGGACCTCGGGTGCTTTCTCTGCGTCAGTTGTTCAGACGGGGTCCCCGGGGTGGCTGCTGGACCAGAGGTGGTTGCTTGCCGCCTCTTGGTTGGTTCGCCTATTGTCTCTCGTGTAATCAGTGTTTCTGATTGGCGAGTAGGCTTGTTTGAATTGTCCTTGTTAGTTTTAGAGGACGTTTGATTTTCTGTTTGAGTTTTCTCATTCAAGGCGACTTGGTTCGAGATACTTGTCGCGTCTCTCTCGCCCAGTAAGTGTCTAGGGAGGTCGCCTTGTATGTTATTAGTTAATATTTCACTTTTGAGAGAGAATTTCGTATTTTCTCTCTGGTGAAATATTTTGTTTGACGGAGTTATAACTCGACGTCTTGTAAATATTTTTGTGTTGTGTCTACCTCTTTTTGGTAGCCCTGAAAAGGGCTGTTGACAAGAGGGGGTGGTTTTCACCACAACTATAAAAAAGTTCCAGTTCAATTTTTCGATAGCTCGCATCGTAAGGCTGTAATTTCCCGATGGGCCCGTTTCGATGGGACACCCTGTATAGATGTTACTAAATTTTAGTGGGTTTTCATACGATAACACTGTTTGCTTTCATCCCAGTCATTACACTAGACGGGTATTTCATTTCATAGTATGATCCAAAAAACCCTAAGTTTTGGAAAGCATAATCATCATGTCTACTGGCTTTATAACCTTAAAAAACTAACATTTGTTCAATTATAAAGCACCACATTGTTCGTAAAGCTGTCGACACGTCCAATGGGCAAGCGTTTTTTTTCAATTACATCAACTTTGAAAACATGAAGGTACGTATAAACCAGGATCTGAATTTGGACAATAACTTTCAAGACAGAGCAACGCCCGGGGAAAAGAAGAGGTGAAAGAAAGACGATGATGGTGTAGGTTGGGTATCGAGGCAGGAGACCTTCCACTCAACAGGATGAGCTGTCATGATAATAGCGCTCGCTACGGCCCGTCTATTTCATAATTCTCTACCGTCGGAGCATCACATCAACACACTACTATACGCTCGAAAGACGTACACACACACAAAAAAGGAGGTTCAATTCTCGCTTCGTGCTTTTTGAGAATGGGGTCACTTGGCTGTAGATCATCCTCTCGTTGTCTGGCCGCATTGTCTGGCCAAGGAGCTTCCACTGATAGCTATCAAGGAGGAAATGTCAAGACTGTTGATGGAATACGCTTGAATTGACTTAGGTACAGTAAATTGTGGAGATATAGGAATTAGTCTGAAAACTACAGCACAAAGAATGCCAACCTATCCAATTTATAATTCGTCTTACGTTGGTGTATAGTGCAAGGCCTGAGGACGAGCGTTCCGACACCTGAGCCTTCCGAGGTCTATATTATGAATTTAGGGTGCACCTGGTTCAACATTATGGTATGGGGAGTCATGGAGTGACACCTCATAGTAGAACAACATAGACATGCCAGACGCAACACGGTAGTCTTTGTTTAACTCACTAGATGGTACCTCTTATCTCCTATATGCAACCCACTAGGAAACAAGTGTTAACACACTCTACGTGTTCACTGTGTGGTGTCACTTGGCTGTAGATCATCCTCTCATTGTCTGATCGTATTGAATGTCTAAGGAGCTTCCATTGACAGCTGTCAAGGAGGAAATGTCAGGCTGTTGAAGGAAGACGCTGAAATTTAATTAGCGGCCGTAAATTGTGGAGATGTAGGAATTACGAGTAGTCTGAAAACGACAGCACAAGGAATGCCAATCTATCAATTTTATAATTCGTCTTACGTTGGCGAACAGTGTAAGGCCTGAGGACGAGCTGTCCGACGCCTGAGCATAAGTCCGAGGTTTTTATTTTGAATTTAGGGTACTCCTGGTTTAACATGAGGGTGCTGGGAGTCATCATGGAGTGATCACTCACAGTAGAACAAATAGACATGCCAGAAACAATAGGTAGTCTTTGTTTAACTCACTAGGTACCTCTTATCTTCTAAATGCAACCAATTAGTAACTATGTATTAACACACTCAAAGGGTAGGGGCTACGTGTTCACTGTGCGGGATCACTTGGCTGTAGATCATCCTCTCGTGTCTGGCAGTATTGTCTGCCTAAGGAGCTTCCACTGATAGCTATCAAGGAGGAAATTTCAGACTGTTGATGGAATACGCTTGAATTGACTTAGGGGCGGTAAATTAGCGTTACCCATGGGTTCGGAAAAGGTATTTTAACTATTTTTAAATGGAAGAAGACTACTAAGAAGTTTGGCATTAACCGCACCCTCCTACGATGAGCATTTTCTTTCTACGATTTTTCAAAGTTTCACACACAGGTGACGTCAAAGCACCGCTCCCGCCTATCAGGGTGACGTCAACAGTGCAAGCGTTGAGTGCAAACTTTTATAAAGAGCCCAGTCAGCCTCTTCCAACTTCCAGCGTGAAAGTGGTGTGAAAGGTGAATACCGACTTTCTGTATCAATTTTGATAGGGAAGTGGTCCGAGTGATGAAGGTAAGTGATATGTATATGCTATATATATAACAATATGTTGAGTTCTCGACCACTTTTTCTTAAAACAAGGTGTTAAGGTTCTTGAGGGTTGGTCAATGAATCAGGTTTTTTCCTTACGCCGACGTTTCGTCTAATTTATTAGACATCTTCAGGGCTGAGGGATGTTATTGTCCTATTTCATTCTATTAGTAGTTCATCATTTTGTAGTATTAGTTAGTTAATAAGGTGTGAAACTATAAAAATATGGCAACAAACACTATGCTGAGGGCAAGATTCTTATTTTACTAAAATCGGCGTAAGGAATTTTACTAAAAACGTCGGCGTAAGGAAAAAACCTGATTCATTGACCAACCCTCAAGAACCTTAACACCTTGTTTTATATATATATATATATATATATACGACGTTAAAATCTAGGATCGTGTTCTTTGATGTATGAACCGGATTTGTATTGAGTCCCTGACCCTTCAAACCCCTTCAAATAGACGAGGGCATTTTTTGGGCAGAAGAAAGGAAATATTATTGTTGATAAATTGGAGGTGCTGCAGTTTCATTGTGATACTCAAGCCAAGAAAATGAATTACGTAATTATTTCATTAACCATCAAAATCTACTTATCCTCGCACTAAGAAAATTTCGTTTCATTGCACAAACGTGAACAACTAAGAAGGATCTAATAGCTAGTCCTCTATCATTCACACTCTAGCTAGATATCTGTAGTCCGGGACATCTCTCTAAACCCGACCTCCGGCACGTCCCGTCTATTCAAAGACCGTGCGACCCCGTCCATCTATGAATAAGCAGGAAATCTTAAGAGGTCGTTGAAAGCTTCCTTGGATTTCGACAAGTTATTCGGAATCCGCGGGAATGTAATCTGAACAATCGCCTCGCCCAACTAAACAATCCCTCTGCCGTCTGAACAATGTCGAACCGCCGCATTGTTTTCTTAACCTATTATGATGTGTAGGACATTGCGGGGACTTCTTAAGATCGGTGATACCAGCTAGGTTTCTATATGTATGTTAGGGTAAGTTTCAATTATTAGTTTACACAACCATCAATGTCCATAAACCATGAAACAAGGTGTAACAAGACGATTGAAATGCTGGACTCACTTCTGATAAGCTGAGTGAGCTGAACTCTCTCCTGTTCATCCAAGGAAGTTGAAATTTTATAGGGTGACCCTTCGGGACATCAAGAGAAGATTCAAATGAAGGACTCGTTTCGTAAAATTATTAGGTATTGCCTATTAGCAAAAGTTCGTTAAGTGCTATGAGTTCGCGTGAAAAGTTTGTAAAAATACGAACTAAAGTTTATATCTGTCAACACGGCAAAGAGAAATTTTTATTCTCCACATTTTGGTCCATTTAGAGACCTTATCAGCAGATGTCTAAAGCGTTGCAGTTTCTATGTCATCTTCAACAGACAGGATGATAACGTTGTCATCTGCGAAAGTAGCCACAGTTGTATTTTCGTGTTGGAGTTTTTGAGAGTGACCCCGTTTCCACGAAAATGATTTCTTTTTATTCATTTTCGCCTTCAATATGGGCAAGAACTTTGAAATCCAGAAAGTAACTTTAGTCAACACTGCAACAGGAAGTAAACAATGTCCGTCTGTTCCCTTGTTGAAATCTCGAGTGTTTTAAAAGAACGAAATTTCTTCTGTCAACTGGATCCTGCCGCCCACATGTGACGTCGAATGTGATTCGCCCACTCCGTTCACCGGCTTGAGACCGTTTGAACCTGAATAGCTAAGCCGACCGATAAGGAATTATAAATAAACCGCTAATTTGAATAATCCGAGTTTTATTGATTCGGCGTGAATTATTCATGAACTAAACACCTGTGATTTCAAGTGAAAACGCGGCAAATGTTTACACAAAGGCTCATTATAATTCTTGGCACAGAAGTCTTCTTTTCCCTGATCAAGAGAATTTGAACAGCATCCCGTCTGCGAAGGAATAGCTCAAAACGATTTGGGAAATTTCTCTAGCCAGGAAGGTCATTATCTATACTACTATATAAAGAGCTGCAAACTATTATACAAATATTTATTATTTTTGTGTTAGATAGCCCTGCTACGCAGATAATTGGTCTATAATTATCAAACCCCGTACATGTAATATATATGATCAGAACATGGCGCATCGTGCCTCGTGTTCACACCTTTTCAGTTCCAAGACCCCGCCATTTTACTCTTCAGAGCAAATATTTAAAAAGTAGTTAGGCAAGGAAAGAATATAGGTTCAGAGGCCGCTCAGCTAATCAGTGCGCCTCGGTTCCTCGTATATGTTTTCGAAGAGTCCCAAAGGAGCTCCATCTAGTTAGTCATTTAGCTATACCTATAGGTTTTCAGTTGAATTAAAAAATCAATAAAATGATGCCCCACTCTGGAACGGGTAAATGTTAAAATTCAGGAATTGTTTCAGAATGCTTTAAAACTGAAAAAAGTGCAGACAATTTTATTTTAGAATTTTTTGAAGTAATTGCAATACCTTTTGCACACGTAACTAGGGATGCTAATCGATTTTCGATTAAATCGAAAAATCGATTTTTTACCTCCGATTTCCGATTTTTTTGCAATCGATTGATTGTACCGATTTTTATCCAGAAATCGATTTTTTTGTGAAATCGATTTTTATTGCGGTGTTTGTTTTTGTATCAATTTTCAATTTCAAAAATTTTTATTTTCTTTTTACATGGATGAATATAAAAATATTTATGCACATTTTTCTATTTACGTAAATCAAATATAATGAAAATAAATTTAATATACCTATGCTTTTTAAAGATTTTTGAAGAAAATATAATTTTTCGCCAGTTCAAGTAGCTATTTTCAGCTTCCGTTCTGACGAAATCAGTTTGGGAAAAACTTTTTTGAGATGGCTACCGTCTTTTTGAGTATAATTGAGGGGTATACATTATAATTCTAATTTTAAATAATTGAAAATAATACAATTCAAGTAAAAGTTTCATTCTTATCATAGGATGATGAATTACAATTCAATTTCAAAAATTACTTAATAATTAGTTATAAAATGACCCTATCCTTCATAATAAAGATGAAACTTCTCCACTATTCTCATCTATGTCCCATATCCAGTCGTTTATTATTTCTTTTATAATTTTTGAAGTTTATCTCTTTTAGCGAATTTTTGAAGAAAATTAAGCTATTGCTCTCGCCTCAAAATTTGTAAAATGTGAATTTTTGAAAAAATTTTATGCAGAAATCCGTTTCAGGCTATTCTGAATCATATTCTGAAGTTTAACGCATTTTTTTATGTACCTATGTATGTATGTATGTATATATTAATTATATGTATGTATGTATGTATGTGTCATTCCAGACGATAACTGTCCGTAGAATTGTGCTAGAAACTTCAAACAAATTTTAAAATGTTAAGGACACAAAACAAAAGTTCAAGTTCGTTGGCCAGCATGATCGGATTACATCTTCGAGTTGAAATTTTCAAAATGTAGTCAAAAATTTCAAAATAGCCTGTTTTTTGCGATTTGTTGTGCGAAATAATTTTTTCAGCATACTAACATGTGGTATATTCGGAATCAGCGTAACATTTCCTATAAGAATATGTATCAAGTTTTCGAAAATTTCAAAGTTGAAAAATCAGTCAAAAATCGAAATAATGCCGTTCGCTAGTTGTAAAAATCGGTAATATTTGCATGAAATATTGTCCAAATTCAGATTGAACTACTCTTATGGAAGTATCCCTGCATAACCAATCCTAGAACCATGCTGTTTAAAGCGTAGGTAGTAGGTGGTTGTTGAAAAAAAAAAAAAAAAAAAAAAAAAAAAAAAAAAAAAGTAATCACAACTGATGAGTTTACTCTGTGAAATATTCCGTCCTCCGATTCTCTCGGTCGCTCTCTTTAATGTTTTACGCTCAACTGTTTTAGGACTTGATGTAGCTTTAATACTGACTGTGGCTTAGAAAATATCAGCCATGAAATTATGAAGAAGTTCTATTTATGTACGTACTAGCACGCAGACCCAAAGTCGAAGATTTCTCCAAAAATTCGCTCATGGGGTCATGCTGCATGACTGGACTTTTGTATTGCACGGTAGTAAATTGTACAGGCGTGGGGTGTTAAAAATCGATTTTTATTAAAAATCGATTTTTTTTGTCCAATTAATTGGTACAATCGATCGTGAGCTCCCGATTAAAAATCGATTGCCAAAATCGATTGTTGGCTACCGATTTTGCATCCCTACACGTAACCACTGTTAACTTAAAATAGTCATAGGTTGTATGGATATGGATAACCTCCTCAGCTATAATGAATGGGCATAAACATATCAATGTTATATTTTAATCACGATCCTCAGCTCAAAACATTTTTAGTAGTATTAGTTGGCTATGTGTGATACCTCACCTACTTGTAATAGGTCACTTTTCTGGCATGGGAACAAGAGAGGAGTCAACTGCAACCCAGTCTAGTGGCTGATTGGAGAAACTTGTTCACCTGTTTCAGAGTGCCTCCTCTCTAAAGAAAGGGTATTTGGAGGAACCAGTCAGTTGTTTGTGGGTAGTATTAGTAGGCTGTGTGTGAGATATTCATAATTTTCGTTGTAACCGAACTGTATGTACAAGGTTCCTACGGCCGTTTATAATTTACCAACAACATAAACCCACCGTACATCCTCCTCCTTTGTTCTGAAGTGCCTGTAGGAAATTGTTGCTTATTTGCAATCAGGGATGAGCGGCTCAGACGTCTAGACGCGTCAGTGGAGGACAATGGGGGCCTTCGAGTGTCTCGAGTTTGAGAAACGCCCGTTTTATTCTAATGCCAACGACGATAGATTTTCATCTCGAGATGCAGCCCTGGCCCGGCTCCAAAAGGATTTTATTTTCCAGGGGACGGCATCCGAGTCCGTCGTTGATTTATCGATCGTAAACACAACTTTGGATGAAGGCATTTAACGCGATACCTTACCGCCAATTCTTTTGATAAGCAAAGAAAGGAAAAGTTCCCAGGACAGTAGTAAGAGTTTACCTCCAATCGACAACCGGAAAATGGTGGGTTCAAGCGAGAGTGACTAATTGAATGTTGTATGTACTCGTAATTGTCTGTATTGTTGAGTCTGATTGTCTGATATTTCTTCATTAGTCGTAGGTTTTACTCCTTAAGAGTTAAGGGTAAGCATGCAGAAAAATGATGATATCATTACAAAGTGGTGTTCAGCTAATGCCTTGCTGCTAAAGATAAAACTAAAATCCTGGACTTCGCTTGCAATCGCCGACTCGACCAATCTGTACATTTTCTAGGTTTGATGTTTGACAACAGTCTATCATGGCAGTCCAACGTACTTATTCCGAAGCTCAACTCATGTGTTAGCGAATTTTCAAACAAAAAAGGAGTTTTTAGATGAAAGTTAGTGAAAAAACGTTGTCTATTTCCACGAAAAATAAAGAGTTACTATGTTAAATCGATTTCGACGGTTAGGCGATCTCATCAGTAACAAACAATAACTGAAGACACATTAGAAAGGACACATCTTTAATAGTCACAGGTGAAGGGAGATTGAATCACATTGGTCAAGAGAAAGGAAAGGGGGCAGGAGGTACAACCAATTAAGTGCAAGCAAAGTGAAGGGGGATTATAGCTAATCAGATGAAGTGAAAGGGGGGGAGGGGGAGAATTACTGGTTTCAACATTTTGAAGGGATAATTCCAAGCTTTCCAGAAATGGACTTATCAGTGGTGAAATATATTGAGGGATATATTGATGATGGCACCGTGAAATCGATTTAATATTGTAACTCATTATTTTTCGTGGAAATAGACAACGTTTTTCCACCAACTTCCGTTTTGAAATGGGTGTTCACAACTTCGTAGCGAGTGATTTAGTTCGTATTTAGATGGCTTCGAAATTTTAAAAGTGGGTAGATTGGGTCGGGGAGTTCCTACAAATCCGTTTCATACATCAAAGAACACAAACAGTCCTAGATTTTATAGTATTTCCTGACGATAACTCCCTTTAAAAACGACGTAAAAAATTTGTCCCAAAGAAAAATCCGTGTTGGCAAAAGACAGGTCGAGTTCGTTGGCCAGCCTGATCGCTCGTAATTTCAGGCTCCAATTGACAATTTGTTGGCCCCAACAATGATAAAAAAATTGGGTTATAGCGAATTTTCGTAGAAAATGAAGCTATAGCAATGGCTAAGAAAATTTTAAAATCAAAATTTTCGAAACATTTCTTCATTGAAATTCGTTTTGAGGCATTCTGAAACGATTCCTGAAGTTTGCGCTTGAAGCGAAAGCTCACGTTCGCAGGCGCCTAGCTGAAGAGATCCGAAAAATCGACACGAAGTTCACCAAACTTGTCTACCCGTTGGAAATTGGGTCCAGAAACTCAACTTTGGGTGAAAAACCTTGTCTCGTTTCCGTAGGTTGGTGGGAATTTGGAGTCTATAGTTTTCGTCATTCGGTGACTCATCAGAAGAAGTACTGGAACGATTTGGATTAAGCTAAAACTATCTTGTTTGCTTAAACGACACGTCAAAAGACTTCGCCAAGACGACGTTTGTCAAAATTGACGTTTGTCGAATCGACTTGTCAAACACTACGTTTACTCAATTTTGTCTTAGGCTGACGCTTGGAGCGAAAGCTCACGTTCGCAAGCGCCTAGCTGAAGAGATCCGAAAAATCGAAACGAAGTTTACCAAACTTGTCTATCCGTGGAAATCGGGTCCAGAAACTCAACTTTGGTTGAAAAACTTTGTCTCGTTTCCGTACGTTGGTGGGAATTTGGAGTCTATAGTTTTCGTCATTCGGTGACTTATCAGAAGAAGCACTGGAACGATTTGGATTGAGCTAAAACTATCATTCTTGTTTGCTTAAACGACTCGTCAAAAGACTTTGCCAAGACGACGTTTGTCATAACTGAAGTTTGCCGAAACGACTTGTCGATATTTTTCCGTAGAGTGTTTGTAGTACGTTGAGTAGAACAACTTGTCAAACAGACGTTCTAGTCGCGCTTTAAAAGTTGTCCTGGACGACAATCCGACGTCGTCGTCACTGACCTCAGTCGTTTTCAAATTATTGTAATCGAGTTTGGTATCAATACAATCATATCTCTAGACTCAGTGATTATAATCGTAATTATAATCACAACTCTAAAACCCTATGATTGTAATCGTAATTATGATTACGATTACGCCCTACTGTGATATGACGTCACTCTCTGTAGCCTACGGCCTTGTCAGGGAAGGTGATGGTTTCGGGGGTGGAAGGGAATGATGGTGGGGACGGAACGGCGAGGGCTGGTAAGGCTAGGGGTGGAAAGGGTGAGTGCCGTAGGGTGGTAAGGCTGACGGGGTAGAAAGGGTGTAGGATGGTAAGGGGGTCGGGATGGTAAGGGAGGTTGTAAGGCTGCGAGTAGGGAAGGGCTGGTGGCGAAGGGCGGAAAGGGCTGTGGCGAGGGGTGGAAATACCCAACCCCGGATCGATCGTCTGCCCCCAACGCCACACCCTCACGCACACGCCCTTCCCCACCGCCGGGAGCGCGACCCGCACACGCACGCACCTTTAATTGTGGCCCTTCTTCCCTTTTTAAGGCCTCAGGTGAATGGATACGCCCTTTAATTCAATATCCCCCTCCCCCGCCGTCCTCACAATAACGCGACTTTTACTTTCTCTCAAGAGCCTCAACGCAACTCTTGTTATTCTAACACTAAGTGCACTCAGTCCGCTAACTAGAGCGTCAGCATCAGCAGCCAATTCCATAACCAGCGAGTGAGTAGGTGTGAAATGTGATTTCAATTGTAATCGTAAACAAATCTTGAAAATCTCTGATTGTAATCGTAATAAATTGTAATCTCAGTTCAAATGCTTATGATTATAATTAAATACAATTCTGATTACGATTGTAAACGCGAATTTTTCTAGTGATCATGGTTGCAATTGTAAACACAACTTGGGACCCTGTGATTGTAATCGTAATAAATTGTAATCTCAACTCGAATGCTTATGAATATAATCGTAATCATGATTATTGATTATGCCCAACTTTGACTTCACGCCAACTCACTCGCTGGTTATGAAATTGATGAAATCGGCTGCTGATATTGAAGCTCACAATAAAGCGACTTTTACTTCCTCTCAAGAGCCTCAACGCAACTCTTGTTATTCTAACACTAAATGCACTCAGTCCGCAAACTAGAGCGTCAGCATTAGCAGCCAATTTCATAACCAGCAAGTCAGTAGGTGTGAAATCAGGATTGGGAGTCATCATGATTATCATTACGATTATAATCGTGGGCATTTGAGTTGAGATTACAACAACAATTATCATCGCAGAGTCCCAAGATGTGTTTACGATTACAATTGAAATCACAATATAATACAATTATGATTATAACCGCAATCATGATTATGATGGCGCCCAACTCTGAATTCACGCCAACTCACTCGCTGGTTATGAAATTGACGAAATTGGCTGCTGATATTGACGCTCAAAATAACGCGACTTTTACTTTCTCTCAAGAGCCTCAACGCAACTCCTGTTATTCTAACACTAAATGCACTCAGTCCGCTAACTAGAGCGTCAGCATCAGCAGCCAATGTCACAACCAGCGAGTGAGTTGGCGTGAAGTCAGAGTTGGGAGTCATCGTGGCTTTCATTACGATTATAATCATAAGAATGAGTACGATTGCAACTGTAAGCACAATATACATATATTAGAATTACGATTGTAATAGCGAATTTTAACATTGAATATGTTTTTGCCATCATAACCAGGCCAAAAATGAGACAAAATTACCATTACGTGACATTTACTGCGTTACGCTCCTATTGACGTTTTCTGTCTTTACTTTGGCACATGGCTGCGGCAAGGAAATATACACAGACAAACGCTCGCGCATGCGCACAGCGTACCGCTGATTGAATCATGTCGTAAGAGACCTTAAGGGACCTTCCCAGCATCATCCCTGAAAACCAGACTAAAATCTGTACAACATTGACGCACTTATGACTATCCTAAAATTCCTTTCACGCATGCGCAGAGCGTATCGCTGATTCGATCATGATGAAACTAATAGGGGACCATCTAGGGCTAAATCCACACTATTCCTGAAAACTTCATTGAAATCCAATGGAAATTGTTGGCTGTTGCAAGAAAATATAGACAGGTCAATGCTCGCAAATGGGCAGAGCGTACCGCTGATTCAATCATGATAAATGTCGTAATGGACCTCGAGGGACCTTCCCCGCATTAACCCTGAAAATCTGACCAAGATCTCTTCACCATTGACGGACTTATGAGTAGAGAAAATCTCGTTCGCGCATGCCCAAAACGTACCGCTGATTCAATCACAATGAGACTAATAGGGCTAAACCCACAATATTCCTGAAAATTTCATTGAAATCCAAAAGAAATTGAGGAAGTTATGGCTGTTACAAGGAAATGTGGACAGATAGACGGACGGACGGACGGGCAGACAGACAGACACGAAACGAACTTCGTTAAGGAGCCCATGAAACGTTAAATGCGAGTGGAAATTTCGATTTTGGAGCAAAATTTTTTTGTTAATTTCGAAAGTGAAAACAAAGCTTCCCCTGCCTTGCAGACTCGGAAGCAAAGGGCCTGATATTCAGATCTAAATAGGTCGAACGATGTTCATTCCTATCCCACAATATATATTATGGTTTTATGGTTGCATTTTCAGAGACATGCGAATTGGTGTCTTTATTAATTTATTTACAAAACAGGCGATGCCCAATTACTACAATATTGTTAACAAAGTATTAACAAAATAAATTAGTCTCTTGATGAGGAAACAAAATCGGTATTTCAGAAGAAAAGAAGAAAAAAAAAAACAATATTGGTATAATATGTGTGTGTATATATAAGGTAAAAATCACAAACAAATACTTCTTGTAGTTGAGATGAGTGTAGGGTATGTGGACAGAGATTTCAGGGCGGACAGTGCGTAATATTTTTAAGCGGAAGTTTCGAGATGGCTGATCATGGAAATATATGAGTTGGAGTAGATGGTTGGCCTGACGAGGGATTCTATTGATAGGCTGTTCATACAGGTAATTAGTTGTGGAGAATCGTATATGAAAAATGGGTTGATTACGGGAGTAAAAAGCTGGGATATGTAGGTTGATTTTGGAGATGAGTTCGGGACAGTCAACCCAGTTGTTCAACAAATTGAAAAGGAACGATATGTCAGATACAAGTCGCCGCTCTTCAAGGATGGTGAGTCCACAGCGATTGGCTAGGGTTCTGGAGCTATATTGTTCTTGGGGTGTGCGCAATTTATAACTCAGGTATCTCACGAACCTCCGCTGAACTCGATCTAGCCGCTCCTTGTAAGTTTGATAACATGGTGACCATAAGATTGAGCAATACTCCATTATTGGCCTTACGATCATTGAGTACAGTGATATAAGTGCTGGTATGCTGTAAAACTCAGCGTTGTTTCTCTTACGATAACCGAGAGCACTCATTGTTCGACAGACCACAGAGTCAATATGTCTTGATGGGCTCTTTGGATATCGCTGCATGGATCAATTATACCTCTGCCTACATGGCGCTTCACTTTAGAAAAGTAAGATTGAAATTCACTAGCCTGATGCCTGAGAGGGGAGATTAATTTGAAAATAGTAATTGACTATCAACCTCATAGATGAAACAACTCAGTTGAACAATGTTCATTAATTGAATAACAAACAATTACATGAAACGAAGACACTCAATAAATTCGAGGATATAGTTATGATATATATATAGCTCTTGAAACACTCAGACTATTCCCCGATATATAATATTTTTCTGTTTCGACCTTAAGAACGGAAAAAAGAGTTTCGCGATTGCCTTGGAGTGAGTCCAAGTTGGGCGAGCGCCCACTCCGCGCGGTTTATTTGAGACTTCCGAGTTGATGTGATTTGATGTCCAGTTCCTCGAATGAGTTCCGGTCGTTTCCGAAGAATACAATTCTCAAAATGAGTTTCTAGTTCCAGCCGTATAGCTTCACCTATTAACCGAATTTCAAACGGATCTTTTGACCAATTGGAAAACCCATATTGACTATACTCACGATAAGATTAAGAAATTTATGTACATTTTTTACAACATTAGACACACACTTCCAGGAGATACGATAAAACTTATTCATTACAGCATGCTACAGTCTGTGCTTCAATATGGAATACTTAATACATGGGGGGGGGGGGGGGGGACATACAACTCACATATAAATAAATTACACGTACTGCCAGAAAAAGTAAGGAATTGGTAGTGGACCATTTACAGCCTAACCCGCACATTGTCTGAAAATTTCACCAAAATCAGATGAAAACTGTTTAAATTAAGCTCGTTTAAAAAGGAATACATAATCAAGCAAGCACAATAGCTACTAATGATAGAATTGTGTTGAAATTGCTCGGGAATGCTCAAATTGATCTCTACCACCTATTTTCAAATTTGAGCGAGGTCGGACAATGGGGGCGTGAGAATTTTCCACAGTTTTCATCCGATTTGAATGAAATTTTCAGGGCATGTGTGGGCTAGGGGATAGACAGTCCCCTATCAGTTTCATTGTTCTTGACTCAATACGTTTTTCTGAGCATGCGCAAACGTAAATTTTACCAAGCATCATTTTGTCACGCCCTAGTCCTCCGATCTCGCTCAAATTCGGATGATATTTGGGTGATGACAATTTGGGAGATGCTTGATGGAATTTACATTTGCGCATGCGTCGTGTGAACTATTGATTTTGGAAGAACGAAACTCATAGGGGACCACCTTCACCCTAGCCCGCACATACCATGAAAATTTCATAAGAACCGATTGAATATTGTGGAAATTAAGCAAGTTATAAGGATTTGCGGACATACAGATACACACACAGAAATGGAGAGAGAAAGACACGGAACGAAAGTTGTTCAGAACAGTCTAAAAGGCAAAATGCGAGTGGAAATTTTACCACTGTAAAAAAACAACAGCCGTTTGATTTTAGTGGAGACCACAACTTTTAAATCTCTGGAAAGTGAAAACAATGCTTCCGCTACCTATAGGTAGACTTGGGAGCAATTTAAGAGATGAACCGTCCACCCCCAAGCCCGCACATTCCTTGAAAATGTCATCCGGATCGGATGAAAACTGTGGAAAATAAGCTTGTTACAAGGATTTCACATAGGCGCACGTGAGGTAGCTATGAATGATACAATCATGTTGAAATTGATTTAAGATGATCAAATTGTCATCACCCAAATATCATCCGAATTTGAGCGAGATCGGAAGACTAGGGCGTGAGAAAATGATGCTTGGTAGAATTTACGTTTGCGCATGCGCAGAAAAACGTATTGAGTCACGAACAATGAAACTGATAGGGGACTGTCTATCCCCTAGCCCGCACATTCCCTGAAAATTTCATTCAAATCGGACGAAAACTGTGGAAAATAAGATGGGTTGTAAAATATAAAACAAAACCTTTAGTTTACCACTTATCAGATTTTGTAAGATGGCATAACACAGAGGTCAGTTGAAAAACTTGATGAATTGATGTGGAAAATAAGATTGTCACAAGGATTTGCGGACACACACACACAGACAGACACGGAACCAAAGTTGTTCAGAATGTTCTAAAAGGTTAAATGCGAGTGGAAATTTTGATTTTGGAGACCAAAAATTTTTTTCTACCGAAAGTGAAAACAATGCTTCGGCTACCATTGGGTAGACATGGGAGCGAAAACCAAACCTCTCAAGCTTTTCAATTAAAATCGATTGTGACACTCTGTCAGAGGATTTTGCAAAATCTGTATAAACACAGTCAACCTGGGCTTCGGTAGCGAATTCACCCGTAATACTGCTTTCGGTACTCGCGATAAAATCCAGGAACCAATTCAGAATGTATCAAAAGGGAGTCGCCTAAGAACAATTTCGAAAAATTTTTATTTAAAAATTCTTGGACCCATTACTAGTTTTTGTCCCGAAGTGAGTAGGGTAAACCTGTACGCTTGCATTCTAACGCTCATTAAAATTTACGTCATCATCCTGAAGCAGTTTTTTCGCATAAAAACGCACGAAAATAACTGAGATATGGTTGATTTTAAGCTCCAAACCAGCTTATCCTGAAGCTGTTTTGCTTGGAAACGCACAAACACAGTGAAATTACATGCCTGCTTTTTAGTTAGTAAAAAAGGAACAAAAAACCATTTTCGGGAGCTAAAAAATGCAATAATTTGGCGCGCACTGGTGGTGTGGCCGCCAGCAAACAGGCGTAGGTATAAAAATCTCAATACGATGGTAAAGGCACTTTTGGCCAATTTGTGTGCGTTTCGTGCTTTTGGGGGGCATCCCCACTATAATCTGTGATACATTGCAAACTTACCGTACACGTCGACTCGGTATGTTGCTGCCGCCTCCTCTCCGCTGCTGCTACGCTTAATCGACTATAGTGAGTATTTTAATCAGCCTACTTATTTATTACTCTATAAGTATTATATAAGGTTGGTAAATGGGGCAGTATTTGTGAAATAATGAATGCGGTAATTTTTTTAGTTTTTATTGCATGAACCAATCAACTTAAATCCACGTACATTCAGGTTTAGATCTCTTTGCAGCATTAACAAAAGCGGATCCTTTGACACTCAGGACATGTGGACATCTTCATACTCGCGTGCATGCTCAATCCATGGGTCGTCGTTCATTTCCCAATATTGAATACCTCCTTCGCAAGCGTGGCAGTAGACAAGGTCACCCTGCAGTTCGTTACAGTGAAATCCAGCACAGGTCGCCAACTAAATGGTGAAGTACTTTGGGCCATCTTCTAAAAGTTGCACACCTCCCATCTCCCATCAAAGGTATCAAGCTTAGCAGCAGCCCCCACCTTACTCTGAGAAGGAGAAGATATCCATTGCCTTGCTCATTCCCTCCGCAAAATTCGATACATTATTGGTTAATTCGGGGCTCTCAACAAATAGGCATTCTTGGCTCCAGCACTTTTAATGAGCGTTCGAATGTAAGAGTACAGGTTTACCCTACTTAAGTGTTTTCGAGATGGAAACATTTTACATGAGCACAAATAGGTGATTTCCACAAGAGAGTAGTATAATAAACTCAAAGGGAGGGTAACACTTGTGCGCTCAGTTGTACATCTCATTAAAATTTAATACAACCGCATCGCTCGTTTGTCAAAGCGGTACAATCGCAAGAAACGAAATTATTCCATTCCCCAGACGCGGGGAGAATTATTCCTCATCATCTACATACATACGAGCATGTATATTTACATGTGCGTACCTACACATGAAAAGACATCAAAGGAACCACGGCGAAGACAAAGAACATTTCCGCTTATTAGACGTGCCGGCATGTGGGTCGACCTTTTGTTGTAGGAGGCGGCCTTTCTGCGCCCTCCGTTTCTTGTTTCTTGGTTACTCCACCTCTTCCCTTCATCGCTTTTTCTCTTACTTTCTCTTCTTTCTTTCCAGCAGTATTCCTTTATTATGAGGATCTGACTGGTAAATACATACCCGCACGTACGTCCGTACTTACGTGGAAGTAGTTTTAAAGGATCGTCTACAAACAAAAACGTCTGCCAAGTTGGGTGGGCAGTATAGCTTCATCACACATTGTAACTGTAAAGACTATGGAGTTATCCCGGGGGGTACTCTTAGTTCGACGTTGTTTTTGATTTATATAAATAGTTTACCCATTAATGTTCCAAATGCCAAGATGCCATTTTTGCAGATGACACCTCAAAACTGGTTAGTGGTGAGGTGGCAGGACGGATTTACTAAAGCCCAAATTTCAATAAATTCGTTATCAGATTGGTTCTCTGATAGTGTCCTCACTCTAAACGTGAAGAAAACCAAATATCTGTAATTGGTAGCAACTATGAAATAGTAGAAAATAATTAAAAAATATGAATTTAGTTGCACATAGTTGTCACATGGAATCGAGTTGTATTTGTACTTCGCTGGAAAGAGTTAGCTACTTTCGCTATCTAGGTGTTCATATCGACGATAAATTATCATGGAAGCAGCACACTGAGTTCTTGCAAAAGAAATTAAGACTATTTTTATTTGTTTTTTCCAATTTGAGAGATGTATTGAAATCTGATAAGCTGAGACTTCTCTATTATTCTCTCGTGCATTCGGTTATTCAATTTGGTATTGTTGGTGTGGGGAGGCGCTTACCATACTTTATCGATCGATAAATCAAAATTTGAAGTCACAACAATTATATTCGAGGAATGTTTTCAAAAAATTGATTAGTGATTGGCTGGTTGAGACGGGGCGGAGTGAGTGTGAGTTGGTGATTTGCAGCATATAGTAGAGATGAAAATTTTATTTATATTCAAATGATTCATAAATGATATTAAAAGTGATAAAAAATTACTGAATTCATATCGAAGATAATAGTTATTTTATATAATTTGTGCTCATGTACATTAGCAAATCGTGTAACCAAACAGCAACACTTGCCAGGTAATTACTCTGCGTAGCACCTGGCAATACATTGAAATTTTATAATTTATATTATGCGTATAATAAATTATATATAAGAGCTTTTGATGTATATTTGTACTTGTCGGACAATTCAATTCAATGAAATAAACGAATAAAATAAAAAATAAATAAATAAAAAGATGGACGTATAGAATTAGTTGAAGAACAAAGTACAAGTTGAAATTATTGATAAGTCGAAGTTATAAGAAATTAACGTTTGCACATGCGCAGAGACTAGTATTACTCCAACGACAATGAAATTTATAGGGAAATGTCTAGGAGCTAAACCGCACAATCCTTGCACATTTCACAGAAATCGCTCCATTACTCTCGGAGTTTTGTCTGTGTCGATCTATTTTAGTTTCGCGCATGCATTTTACGACCGCTCCTGGCAGAATCGGTCCAGCCGTTTAGCCGTCTACTGGGAACATAGATAGATCGATAGATAGAAACAAACTTAGAGTTTTATATATAAGGATACGTCGCACTGCTTCCGGATAAACTCCTCTTGCCATATCCAAAGTTATAATTTACTGTGAAAATCGGGCCCAAGGTAGTTAGACAACCAGCAACGGGAAATCATATAGCATTTACAAGTCAAATTAACCTTTTTACAAGTCAAATTAACCTTTTTACAAATCAAATTAACCTTTTTACAAGTCAAATTAACCTTTTTGCAAGTCAATTTAACCTTTTTACAAATCAAAATAACCCTTTTACAAATCAAAATAACCCTCTTGAGCAATGCGCGAAAATCGTTGAAGTGCAAAGAAATAGGAGTACGGGTTTAACTGGCATTCCTTTTTCATTAATTTCTACACCAGTATCAATTCTCAGTGTGATCTTCATGAATACCTACCCCAGTATTCCTTCTCACTGTGATCTTCAAGTAGTTTTCATATCGCTCAACCTACTTTCGGAACTCTATATATTGATTGACCTCATTGCCTTCCTACCTCATTTTTTTGTTGGAAAATTTTGATGAATTTTTGGTTCGAAATTTGATATTTTTGTTGATTGAGTTTTTGATGGAACATTTTGATATATTTTTTGTTGGAAAATTGATATTTTTTAATTATTTATTATTACACCTACTTTGTCGTATTCAATGTATTCAGTTTCTTTTCTTTGCCCTTCAACGATTTTTGCTCATTGCTCAAAGAGGGTTATTTTGATTTGTAAAAAGGTTATTTTGATTTGTAAAAGGGTTATTTTGATTTGTAAAAGGGTTATTTTGATTTGTAAAAAGGTTAATTTGACTTGTAAAAAGGTTAAATTGACTTGTAAAAAGGTTAATTTGACTTGTAAAAAGGTTAATTTGACTTGTAAATGCTATATTTCGAGAAATCTTTCAGCTTGAACTGGGGTAAACCACAAAATCCGTTGATATGTTGATTTGGATGAAATTTAGATACAGCGAATGGTAATCTGTGAATAGATTACATTCGCTATATTACTATTTATTACTGGTTGGAACGAGTAACCGGAGATTGAGGGCAGATCTCATTCGACATGAAATTCAACTTCCTACTAGGGCCAAAACGTCATAATTCCAAATTTCTTAATCGCTTACAATTGTACAATATTAAGAAACGTTTATTTTTTAAATTTTGCTTCTATATCTTAAGATTTCCATTCACAGTGCTACCTACTGTTCAATGAAAGTGGTGAATGATCGAACCACAGCGGCAGCTGACAAAACTAGGTAGCACGTGTTCCAGATGAGCAAACTGGACGGCTGGTTGAGGGGCCATGTGATTTACGTACTCGGCGTTCAATGGGAATGTAGGGAGAGGTGTAAGTGAGATGAGAGAAGAGAAGCCGAAATTCTAGAGCTGTGACGGTTTTATTGGGGCCAATAAGGTCGGAGAGGTCACCTTATGGGCAGCAATTGCGTCTCCGGCCTCACCTCGGTGGAAGGATTTCCAGAGCGATCTAGCGGCGTTCTTAGCGAGTTTTCGCAAAAAATGAACTATTGCAATGGCATATATATATATATATATATATATATATACTCGGCGCTTCGCGCATCGCCGGGGGCTTCGCCCCCCTGGGCCGCCCAGATCTTTTCTCATTTATACTGCGTAGAAAACGAGGATAATTTGCTATGCAATTCTTAGCCTGAAAACGCTCAAAAAATAAAGTCGTTCTTTTCTCTTTTGTACATTTTTATTCGTTCATTTTTCATTTTTAAAAATGGATATAAAAAAATTTGGATATAAAAAAAATGTTCAAGTCTGGCTGGGATTCGAACCAACGATGCGAAAAAAATGGATATAAAAAATGTTCAAGCCTGGCTGGGGTTCGAACCCACGAACTCGCGCTTCGCGTCACGGACGTTACAAAAAAAATTGTTGGGGGTCGGCCTAAGAATTGCATAGCAATAGGTGGTTTTCTTGAGGATCAGTCATAAGTCATTTGATTTGCCAAATTTTCGGTAAAGTTTATTACCATTTTCAACTAATTTCTAATTTAAGAACCATTCAATATGATGTACATAACCGTAGATAAAATCCTAAAATCCTAATCTATGATGTATTTTCTCTAGGCCTTGAGAATGGTAATAAACTTTACCGAAAATTTGGCAAATCAAATGACTTATGACTGATCCTCAAGAAAACCACCTCTACTATATATATATATATATATATATATATATATATATATATATATATATATATATATATATATATATATATATATATATATCATTCCAGACGATAACTCTCCTAAGGATTAAGATAAAAATTCCGTTTTAGCATTAAAAAATCAAGCTTCCCAAACGAAAGGATGAGTTCGTTGGCCAGCACTTTTTGAGCACATTAATTTTGTCAAATTAAAAAAAAAATTACTAAAAAAATCACTAAAATGGCAAAAAACTGCTAAAAATTGTTGAATTTATATTTATTGGTAGAATATTGCCCAAATAAAGTTAAAGCTCAGTATAAATTATAAAATGAAAAATTCAAAAATTGACGTACAAAATTATACGGCAGCAGCTGTTGTGGTGCGATCGAGCAACACCAACTGCTCCAAAACCCAGCTCATCTGCTGAGTTCGCTGCTGGACTACATGAGTCAGTGGATGGTAAAGAACTCCTACAGTGCTCTGAATCCCACATTCCTACCCAGTGGGTGGAATGGGCTTCAGAGGGCATTGGGGCCCGCGAATATCGCCATTTTCACGCCGTTTTGTGGCTACATTAGCCACCTCGGTGAGGTATTCAAGGAGTTGTCGCGGGACAGTGGACACCCTTTGCCGTGCATGTCAGGGTAAAAATGAGAATCTTCATCATGTGGTGCATCAGTGACCTCGTACTCACGGTGGCCACATTTTACTTCACGATGCGGTTTCCAAGCAGACTATAGGTATCACATACCGAGTGACCGGGGCAACACGCCAGATATCGTTGCGATCAAGCCCAATGGGTCTGCCATAATCCTGGATGTCCAGGTAGTTAGTCGCAGCGTGGACACGGAGTAGACCTGGCAGGCTAAGATAAGTAAATATGATAGGAATGATAAGCGGCAAGCGGTATCTGAGCTAAAAGGAGTGGCAACCTGGTATCACCACTCTCGTCCTCAGGGGCTCTTACCTCAACTGGGGGTCATTTTATAGGGGTACTTCCTTTCATCCCTCTCTTCTTCCTCATCCTCCTGTGACTTCCTTCATCCCTAAAGCCGGTGTCGGGTAAAAACCTGGGCGTCCTCCACCCCTCTTTATTTTATTTATTTTTTAAATTTAATGGTGTGCCCCCTCCGCCTTTAATGGAAGATTTGTTAAAATAAAAATAAAAATTGTGTCTGCATCTATGAGTGTGAACGCGAACAAAATGCCTCAAAACCATTGCAGTTGATTTTAAAATTTTTGGAACGATTGCAATAGCTTTATAGCTCATAGGAATTTACAAGTTATTCCAGGTCCCCTGGACAGCTATCTGTCCCAAAACAGTGGTAGCGGACAGCCCGTCCCTTAGGTAGCACGTGTTCACAGTATGCAGACGTACAGAGTGGACGGCTGAATGGGGGAGCCATGTAGATGGAGGTGCTCAGCGTTCAACGAGAAGCGCCGGGGGATGTAGTAGAAGCGGCATGAGAGAAGAGCACTTCTATCGCTGTGACGGTTTTAATGGGGCCAATTACGACGGGGACTGTCGCTCCAGGGATGCTCCTCACAGCGTGTGTGTTGCTTACGGGGTCGGATGCGACAGTGTGGAGAGCTGGCCGGCTATCCGCACTGTACATCACCGACCCTCCACTTGAGCCCTTTTCCCCTTCCGTCATCTGATAACGAGCGGGAGTCACACAGCCGCCTACTCCAATTCCCCAACTAAACTCCTGTTCCTCGATATCCAATAATAAAACGACATCACCGTCAAACGAGGTGAGAAGAGAAGAGACAGGCTGCTTCAGACAATCTACTTGATGGATGTCAGCTAAGAAAAAGCTGTAAGGTAAATGTTGCTCTGTTACTCATCCTAAGATCAAAATCTCAGTTTTCACTCATATTTATTATCCATAAAAAGGAGTTTTTATCTGAAATCGATAATTCAACGGAAGGCAGTTATAATGTTATACTACACTGTACTTTGTGACAAAATAAAACTAAACTTTATGAGTGGGGATGAACCCAAGGATATAATATTCAAACATGAACTTTCAAATCAAGTTTTAAAGAGAATTTTATTTTGCTAAAAGGAAAGAAAATAAATTCCTTGTTTACATAAAAATATATATATCGGAAAATCGGAACTTCTCAGGGTTGGAACTGTCACAGGTATAAATAATAGATGCGATAATACGGTAAAGATACCCAGTCAAATTCGATAAGCTACCTAGGTAGTGTAGAGAACCACTAGTTCGTGTCAACAGTCTACAAAATAATTTCGGTGGAACTGTCGCTTGCTGAGTCCCACTATGGAAGTCAGCTTTAGAGGCCAACCTCATACCGCGCAAATTCAAACGTGGCGGGAGATTTAACATGTATTCACAACTTTTACGACAGTAATATACAGTGTCCCAAAAGTAAACCCCCCCCCCCCCCCCCTTTTGGAGATAACGAAGAGGAACTTTGAGAGCATTTTTGGGGTGCCTGATAATAAGTTTTAAACAAACAAAAATCAGTGGGGAAAAAAAATCCACAAGTTTTTGGACTACCAAAAGGGACAGTATTGGGTATTTCGGAGAAATTTTTTCCATTTCTTGCCGAGTGACACCTCATTTTAAAGATTTGTTAGTGCTGAACACGATGGTGAAAACCTGAATCGCGATAACTTATTTAATTTTCGGAATGGAACTGGTGAACCATGAAGAAGAGCAATTTTTTCTAGGGGTAGGTACCAATCTTTAGAAAATATCGGCAACCCAGCAAGGCTCAACGAGATCTCAAAGAACAGGTGACCGAATTTGGGGACAGGAGAGACATTGACTTTGTTAAAAAAGTAGGGGAAAGGGTATAAACTATCATTTAAAAATAACCTGATAATCCTGAAATCTGACATGATGACCCAGTTATTATAGCATTTTCAAATTCAATAAGTTCTTAAAAAAAAAAAAATCTTGAAGTTTTGAAGGGGCAACCAGATAACGATTTGCAGACACCTTTTCCTTTCTCGAAGAATAATTATTTATTGTATTCGTTTGCATAGTTAAAAATATGTAAAACGTTTGTTACAAGGAATATGTAAAACGTTTGTTACAAGGAATTGATACAAGAAATTCGCAAAAAGTTTGCAAGAAATTCGTACAAAGCCATGCATTTTAGAGCTTTGGTTTATTATTTTCAATTTTGTAACAGGACGAATTCATTTTGTTTTACAATTTACATTATCTGTAATATTTCTAGAGTACGCTCTAGCGAAAGTTTAATTATCTTGGGTTGTACACCAATTAAAACGTAACAAGACAAGAATTAACTGAAACAAAAGCTAATTTCCATTTACTCAAGTGATTTAAGAGCGGCTGGTCCCATTTATTGGTGGTAATAACTCTATCAACATTCACATTACGTTAACAAGAGCCTCGCGGCAGGCGTTTCCAGGGAATAGATTTCAGTGCGGGAGCTTTTATCTTCAGATGAGCCGACAAGCGTTAACTTTCATGAAAGTGTTATGAGGTTGAGGCTTTAGTACATCTATGAATCACGTTTTCAGCTCTTACGGCTAATCGGCGGTTCCGTGACTTATTCAGCGTTATTGACCCAGGTTAAACCGAGCGGAATAAATGACTTGGGAAAACGGTTAACGAGTTACCGGTGAATGAGACGGAAAGGGTTGGAAAGATGGAGGTCTAGCGAGATACAGGCAGAAGATATAGTATAAATGTTGAATGATGGAACTCCGTGTATGTGTGACATAATATATTATAGAGTTCAGATTCTCTTCCGCACAGAAGGTAAAGTCGGATACGGCCTACTGATGTATCTTCCTTTTCACACCATCTATTCAATACTGAGTTGTAAGGGCACCATGGTGCCCACGTCCGTGTCCTCTCTGACAGCCAAGCCTCGATAAAAGCATTAATGGCCCCAACCATCTCTTCGCGGGTGGTCTGGTGCTGTATGCAAACCCTCAACACCCTAGTGAAACACAACCAGGTTTGCCTTGGAGTGGAAACACACCCTCACATGGTGCATGAGAGCAAACGGTAGTGTAATGGGAAAGGGGTTAATTACATTCCCATTACCTTTTCTATAATGGGAATTGGAAATACCCATTACTTACCCAATAACAAGTAATGGTAATTTTAAAAAACCATTACCATTACATGTAATTGGAGTTGGTAATTGCTTCAATCCATTCCCATAACATGGAATACTTTCTTTCTGAAGTAATTGGAATAAGTAATGGTAATTGCAATTCTTTTTTTTTTAAACTCCAGATTCAGTAGCGTGTCAGGGGTGGGGAATAACCATAGTCAACACCCAGGTCTTACAAATACACAACTCGAAAGAATTAAGGGATCACTATTCCTTGTAAACGCCAAAGTCCCCAGATCATCAGAAAAAGTTCACATTAAATCTCATGCTTAGGTACCTACCTAGTGGATGAAATGCACCCTGTTATTTTGTTTCACCTCAAACACAGAGAAAGACCAGCGATATCAACCTCCAACTTGAGCCAAAACAGAATGAAATCATCGCATTTCCGTCAAAATAAGTAACACCAACTCTCCAAGTTTTTCCCACAATTTTTCAGGTAGGTACCTAAAAATGAAATATAATGTGAACTTTGTGCGATTGATCTGGGGATTTTGGCGTCTACAAGGAAAAGTGATCTCTTCATTCATTTGAGGTGTGAAGAGCAGTGCCAACATAGCACAACCTCGTGGTGCAGTAAAATACACTTTCTTATTTAATTTGAAAATGGCATTTGATTAGTATCACCACTCGAGTCCTGAGGGGTTCTTACTTGAACTGGTGGTCGTTTTATAGGGGCACTTACTTTCATCTCACTCTTCCTTCTCTTCCTTCAGCTTCCCTGATCCCAAGGGCCGGCGTCGGGTAAACCTGGGCATCCTCCCCACTTTTTTTATTTTATTTGTTTATTTTTCAATCTAATGGTGTGCCCCCCCCCCCCTCTACCTTTGAGGGGATTTTAAAAGAGAGGGGGGGGGAATTGTTGGCCAACAATTTTTAATTTTTGAGCACATTAAATTGGTCGAATTTCCAAAATGTACTTTAAAAAATCAATAAAAATGGCTAAAAACTGCCAAAAATCCTTAAACTTATAATGTTTAGCGGAGTTTCAGTCAAAACAGCATGTCCTATGTTTCAATTTATAAAATAACTGTGTGCCGAATTTCATCCAAATCCGTTCACCCGGTTTCAGTTATGAGTTCTGTAACATCAAATCCGACGTTGTTTTATGTTTATAGTAATAACATTTGTTATGGTAATTTGTGTGAACTTGAATTTTTGAAATTGCATTAAACGTAGGCACCCATCACACTCTATTCGAGGGTGATTCAAACATGATCTCATGTGAAGTACTTGACTTGGAAAAGCGACAAGGTTGTGCAGAGATGTGAAAGGAAAGTGGAAAGATTTCGATCAGCTGCGTTCTCTGGTAGCAACTCTGTATAAAACATCCACTTAGCGAGTCTTCCTCGTCCAACTTCCTCCACTTCTCTTTTCTTGTGTTGGCTGCCAACAAGTTTCAAATCGCACTTTCTGAAATCTTGAATCTGTTCAACTTTTGACCGTGTGTGATGTGTGTGTGTGTGTGTGTGTGTGTGTGTGTGTCATTCCACATGACAACTCTCCTTAGGATTGAGATAAAACCCCCGTTCTTGCACCAAAAAATCAAGCTTCCTAAATGGAAGGATGAGTTCGTTGGCCAGCGCTTTTTGAGCGAATTAAACTGATCAAATTTCAGAATACGTGCTCAGAAACTCGCTAAAAATCACTAAAAACTGGCAAAATTGTTAAATTTATCATTGTTAGCAGAATTTTAATCAAAACAAAATTATCAATTATTACCTAGGACATTAAAAAATTTTAGCACAGAATTACGTACTTGAATTCCATCAAAATTTGCTGAAAAAACTACAATAACTGCAAAAAATTATAATAATAAAATAAATGAATAAAATGAATTAAAAATCCAAGAACTTTGTTGAATCGCAGACTTTTATTTAGACAGTTTTTTGCCATAAAATTGATTTTTAACAATCTCTTCGCACTTAAGTTGCTCTAATTCTATAGAATTTCATATGATTATTAAAATACGATAGGTAATCTAAGAAAATTCGTTCATATGATCATGCTGCATAACTGAAACATTTTTGTATAGGGCATGGGTTCATTAGGATTTAAACTTGAATTACAAGCGATCAATTCTCAAGTTCAATGGAACTATATGGTACCAAAATATATTAAATACCGTACATTTTAATAATCCTAGATAGACCTAAATCCCAGATTAAACTAACGAAAATCCAACAATACCAAACAACACGTTATTGTATCATCCTCAATTTCGATAATCCAAAGAAAGCCAAAGATCAATAATTGTTCTCCATATGTAAAATGGTTTCCATTTTCCAATTATTTGAGTGAGTGATATTTTTCGATTTTATTGATGATCCATAAGATAGAGTTTTTCATTAACAATAACATCGTAATGACCAGGGGCGGCCCGTGAGGGGGGGCATCGGGACATTGCCCCAGTACATTTGGGAAAAAAGTAACAAACTGGAATGAAGACTTTACAAACAGCTCCATGCTGTGGCTCCAAGGTGGATGCTAGAAGTAATAGGTTTACGCTCCATCCAAGGAGGTTTAAGATCCATCTACCAGCGAAAAATTACGTAGATTGCGATGATATCACTCTATCAAGACGGAAATTTCGTTGATTCAGGTTAGACTTTGAAGGGAAAAAAAAGGGAAATAAAGGGCAAGAAACGGGAAATACGGGGCAAGGAACGGGAAAAAGAGGTCATAACGGGATATTTCTCATGATTTTGGGGGGCTCTGCCCCAAACAGGGTTTCCAACTTTTCTAAAGACCGTAGAATGAAATTTACGTTATGAGTGGCTTCCACTAGAGGAGTTTCGGTTTATTCCATTAGCCACACTGATTCCTTCTCGTCACTCCATGCTGAGTTCCCTGTTGGGTATGTTCGTGGTAATGTTTTGTTATCTCTGCAAGTAATATGTGATGTTTCTTTAAGTTCGTCCAGTTGACGGTTGTTCCAAGAATTTACTCTAAAGTAAAGTCCGTATTATAGTGTTGTGTTAAGTGCCTATTTTTATTCAGTCCTAAGTTGTTGAATACATCTTTTGTAATAAAGTTCTTTGTATTGTCGGTCGAGTTGGAGTGCGTTGTTCTATGTGTAGAGCTACATAACCGTAGCTCCGTCGGTAGTTACGAATGATAGTTACAAAAATAAATTTTGGCATCCCTTGTGGGGAATGAAGAAAAATCAACAATCACTTTGAATAGAATTCACACCTAAGGACGACTTTCATCGACGGATTTATGTAAGTTGAAGTTTAGTCAGGTACTGATTTTGACATTTTTGACATTTTCATGTCTTTGCTTTGGCACATTAACTGAAAAATCGTCACGAAAACTTGCTCACGCGATACCAATAAATAAAATAGACTCACTGTATTGGGTAGAGAACAATCAACTAGTTTCTTTATGTCTTTGCTATGGCACATAAACTAAAAAAACGTCACGGAAAATTGCTCACAAAAATATTTTGATGATTTCCGCTTACAACCGAGTCGTTGCTAGGGAAATGGTACTTCGTCGTTTTTCAACCCACAAAATTCGTCGACCATTCGTTCGATTTATCCAACCATATTATGTTAACTACTGCGAAGTGCGTGGCCAACAAGCTGAGTTATGAGCAAGGTTTTTGAATAATTGTGTACACTCAATAATTGATATTGTGAACATGATTGCCACCGCTTGTTAATTTCTGATGATTTCATTGAGCTGGTGCTTCGATGATTTGATTCATAGCAGGTGATCCAAATATTGCGAGAACGGTTTGATTTGTGAAGCGGTGGTTAAATCATTTTAATAGTTAATTTCTATGCTTTACACTCTAGGAAGCTGTGATTTCTTATGTAGCCTCTTTAGGACATTTACTTGACGATGCCCAGGGTTCGGATTAGATGAGTGGCTCTTGAAGCTAATTTCTATGTTTTACACTCTAGGAAGCTGTTGAGTTGATGATTCGAATTGAAGCCTTGATAATTTTTAGTACTTTTAATAATAATATAGTCCATTCTAAAAATTTTAGATACTTAGTAAGTAGGTACCTATAAGATATTATTTTTAATTTAATTTATTTATCTAATTAATTTATATTTAGTTTATCAATAATATTTAATGATAATGATTGATTATTATTTAGTAGCCATATACTTTCATAGCAGTTGCCCAAGGCATGACATGACCCAAGTGGGATTTATGTATCATGTGTTTAGGTCAAAGTTAATTCACACTGAAAACAAAACTAATGGAAGAAAAACCTCAATGCTCTTCTTGACTGTCAAATAGGTAAATATTTTTGTGCCCCACTCCTTTTGCAGACCACCGGCCGCCACTGAATTTGACTAAGGTGAAGTAATGCGCCAATACGAATACGAGTCTCACAAAAAGGAGTACAAATAGTGGAATAGAAGTGAGCATCTAGCAATAGAGTACCTAGTGTAGGTGTTTTTCTTTTTAGGAATGACGGTAGACAGCCAGTTTTATGATTGGTTCATTGCAACGTTTCTGCCTCCAACATTGGTGTAGCCCTAGTCTTAAATCCTTCCATGTTAGTACTTTCACACCTAGTTGCACGAACACGTATATACATAATATCAATTGTAACCCAATAGTATAGTATCCATGATGACCTCAAAAATTTTATTATTCTGACCTGCTTCCATAGACATATAAATAGTATAATATCCATGTAAGCCACAACGAACCAACAATTTAGTTCCTCTCTGCACAACTCTCTACAATGTAAGGTAAGATAAAAATTGTAAACAAACGGCCTTCTTAATAATGGGTACTATTAAGAAGACCGTTTGTTTACAATTTTCACCGTAGTTTATTAAGTAGATAGTTTCTAATACTCTACTTCTATGTTGTCTAGCATAACTAGGGCCTCACCAATGTTGGAGGCAGAAACGATGCAATAAACCAATAATAAAACTGGCTGTCTACCGTCATTCCTAAAAAGAAAAAAACCTGCACTACTTCATTTAACTATGCAGCCATAAGGTGAAAACTAACCTTATCCACATCAATCTAGCAATAGATATAACAAATTACATGCTATAGCAATGAAACGGAAATAATTTAGTATGGGCACAATTTATATTTTATACTTTCCGTAACATACGCAGTTGGAGATGTGAGTTGGGTAGCGCATACCTGAAAGAATAAAAAGATTTACGTTAACCGAGAGTTAGGTGTAAATTAACAATCAACATCAACATTCATGTATTCAAATTTATTCATTAATAATTATAAGTAATTAAGCCAGTTATTCTTACTATAGAGTGTGACCGATCATTAAGGAAAAAATCTTATAGCTGTTAATCGATGTAATGGAATCGTGGCTTGGAGAAGATTGGAAATATTAGAATTAAAAATTAGATAGAAATAACAATAAAGAAGTTATGTGATAACAACTCAAACTAGACCTCAAGGCAACCGAGCATTTAACAGCAAAAAAAAGTACTCAGACGTGCGGCATGACTAATAGAGAGAATTTTCAAAGAAAAGTTGTGGATGACATTAAATTAGGCACTTAAATTCTGGTCATTTAGGCGAATCGTGTCCTGAACAAAACTGAGGGGACAGCCGTCCGACGAGATCGCAAAGAAAATTTTAGAACACGCAGCCAAACTTAAAAATGTAGATTTTTCTCAATTATTATGAATCGTAGAGACCACGGAGTGGTAGCAATCGACTCAGCGCTGAAAAATACTTCGACTATGACAACCCACATACCCTTTTGGCAAAAAACCGATTTTTCATCAATTTTGGGGCCACTAAATTGTAAATTTGAGCCTGAAATTCTAGGGCGATCGGGCTGGCCCAACAAACTTGACCTGTCTTTTGCCAAGACGGATTTTTCTGCGGTAGAACGAATTTTTTACTCCGTATTTTACGGGAGTTATCGTCTGGAAATACACTATATTACACTATATTACATATATATATATATATATATATATATATATATATATATATATATATATATATATATATATATATATATATATATATATTAGGGAGCCCGCTATTTGAATTTTGATGACCTACACCCGAAATTTGTTTTAAAATGTCAAAAAAATGACCCCTGATTTTTTTCAGATTTTTTGCATAACAAAAACCTACGCCGGTAGCTCGACTTTGGTTTTTGAAATACGCTCTTTTGCTAATATCAGACTTTTGAATATAACTTTTGCAAACCTCTTTGTAAAATTGTGACACTTTGTATACTTACGTTTTTGGGGTCGCTGAACTTTAATATGCAGTCAAAACAAGTCGACAGCAACAACTTTTGATAGTTTGGAATCTCAAAATCGTCCATGTCTAAAAATGACAATTTTTCAAAATTCATTGTAAAATTATGAAAATTTGTATTTTTACGTATTTCTGTTAGAATTTTGATTTTTTGACAGCAAATTCGAATTCAGCGACTCAAAAAACATATAAGAATACGAATTTTCATGTTTTTTCAATTAATTTTGAAAAATTGTCATTTTTTGACACGATTTTGAAGATTTTGAGATTCCGAACTATCAAAAGTTGTCGCTGTCGACTTGTTTTGAATGCATATTCGAGTTCAGCGACCCCAAAAATGTAAGTATACGAAGTTTCACAATTTTCCAAAGAAGTTTGTAAAAGTCATATTCAAAAATCTGATATTGGCAAAAAAAAAAAAAAAAGCGTATTTCAAAAACCAAAATCGAGCTACCGGCGTAGGTTTTTGTTATGCAAAAAACCTGGAAAAATTCAGGGGTCATTTTTTTGACATTTTAAACCAAATTTCGGGTGGAGGTCATCAAAATTCTACCTTTCTATATATCGCACCTTGGGAGTGATACTGGTATAAGTCCAAAAACATGAATTCTGGGAAATCGCATTTAAAGATTTTTTATGACTTTGTTGGCATACTACAGACACACCATTCATATTTTCTCGGTTCTTTTTGGTCTGTGTCATGCATATACCATCTACCTATACTGCCCTACTTCTAATTAGCTTCTCCACCTTTCTGTTTTTGATTAACATAATTATAATTATAAAAATCTTATGATGTACCACTAACACGATAAAACACAACAAACCTAGATTTTTTTCCTTCGTACAATATTGGTACATCGCGAGTTAATCACCAGGTTGCCTCAGTACGACTACTAATCTTTTGGGCGAATAGTGGTGCATTGCAAAATATGTACCGGTACAACAGTGAAAAACACAAAGAAACTTGATATTCCTTGGTTCAATAGCGGTACTTCTTGAAATAGACCAGTATTGCTGTAAAAATAAAGGATAAATACCTGGTTTGTCACATCGATAGTGATTTATGTCGGGATGAACCGACATAGACCGACCTTTCCCCGACGCTAGATGAAGACTTTGACCAGAATCATACTGGTTTATCCTGCTCTCTACCGGTCACTTTTTGTCCTATGATTAAACCGATACTAGCCGCATGTAGAGCTCGTCAAAATGTACACAGTAGTATATATCGCACCTTGGGAGTGATACTGGTATAAGTCCAAAAACATGAATTCTGGGAAATCGCATTTAAAGATTTTTTATGACTTTGTTGGCATACTACAGACACACCATTCATATTTTCTCGGTTCTTTTTGGTCTGTGTCATGCATATACCATCTACCTATACTGCCCTACTTCTAATTAGCTTCTCCACCTTTCTGTTTTTGATTAACATAATTATAATTATAAAAATCTTATGATGTACCACTAACACGATAAAACACAACAAACCTAGATTTTTTTCCTTCGTACAATATTGGTACATCGCGAGTTAATCACCAGGTTGCCTCAGTACGACTACTAATCTTTTGGGCGAATAGTGGTGCATTGCAAAATATGTACCGGTACAACAGTGAAAAACACAAAGAAACTTGATATTCCTTGGTTCAATAGCGGTACTTCTTGAAATAGACCAGTATTGCTGTAAAAATAAAGGATAAATACCTGGTTTGTCACATCGATAGTGATTTATGTCGGGATGAACCGACATAGACCGACCTTTCCCCGACGCTAGATGAAGACTTTGACCAGAATCATACTGGTTTATCCTGCTCTCTACCGGTCACTTTTTGTCCTATGATTAAACCGATACTAGCCGCATGTAGAGCTCGTCAAAATGTACACAGTAGTATATATAACTCAAAACTGCAATTTTTGGACTTATACCAGTATCACTCCCAGGGTGCGATATAACTCAAAACTGCAATTTTTGGACTTATACCAGTATCACTCCCAGGGTGCGATATATTTACATACGACCTAAAATCTAGGCTTGAGTTCTTTGATGTATGAAACCGATTTGCAGGGGGTCCCAGATCCTTCAACCCCACTTTTAAAATTTCGAAGCCACCTTCGCTAAATGATTTAGAAGAGTGAAATTTAATTGAATACCCAGCTGATTAATTGAAATAACGTTCCCACAAGGATTGCACGAAGTGCGTTCCTATAAATAAGAACTGGGAAAGAGTCCCCTTTGAAGCCACCACAACTGGTTTAGCGAGTTTCTCCTTAGAGGTCGACGCACATGTGATTTTCAATTACCTGCCGTAACATCTGTTTTCGCAATTCGGTTTCATGAGCCATTAGAAAGACGATTTGCCTCGTAAAATGGTTTCTAATAGTCCACAATGAACTGAAAACGATAATTCCCCCGAGTTTTTGCTTCGACAATGATTTTTATGATGGTCCGTGGGGGTACGAATGAGTGCGATGTTCGAGCTGTTTTCAAGATTCCAAATCCGCACACATGGTATGTATTTTTGATTGGAATATGCTTTTGCCGTTTTGAAAACCTCTCAAAATAGTGTGATAGATCACACATATAATGTATATAATACAATAAATCTGACATATATGTATAAATATATATCAAACCAGCCGTAGAGCGGGTAGAATCTACATTCCAAATTCTACGATTTCTTCATCTTTGCAATCAGATCGTCACAAGGACAATACAGATGCTTCGAAACGCCTATTTACCATTCTAACCCAACTTATCAGAAAGGCGGAAGGTTATCCGTTCTAATCGTGAATTACGCTTTGTGACAATCCACCAATTGTCGTGATCAAAATTCTTGGATTTCTACAGTATATTTCATTCTTTTGATGCAATTTTGGGACTTAGGTGAAATAAGTAGAACAAGATTTCAATCACTTGGATAATTTATTACGCTTTTCTTTATGCTGCTCCAAAAGAAATGTAATCAGGGGGCTTGGTTTTTCTATCTAGGCTATCGGTTGGCTAATTTCTTGTATTCAATTCTTTTAAAGAAGAAAGAAAAACCGCTGGGAAGAGAGAGGTATGCGGGATAGCAATGGATTAGGCATTAGCATAAACAATGGAAGTTTGTATAATATTAATTGCTATGAACGCAAGTGAAAGAGAGAGTGCGACTCACCGTTCTTAAAGGTTGAACAACGATTAAAAGCAAGCGGACCTGTGCGCGTTGGGAATACCAACTGGCACGCCGTTCCATTGAACGGATCACCGTAACAGTTTTCGATAACTGTTACAGCGTTCGGACAGACAGAACGGTCTGTCCGAACAAACCTTAGGTAAGTGAAACTTTCTGCGGTAGAATGTGAGTAGGTATAATGTATCATGCTTAGTTACCTGCACTTGTTGATTCTAAATAAGCAAAGTACCTGTCTCGATTTCCATAGAATATGTTGGCGGAAATTTGAGTATTTCCAGACAGCGGAAGTCAGGATTTTCGACATAGTTGGTATAGTTTCCTGTGGCGATACGCTTAGTATCCCAGACTCTCGCGAGAAGTGGTGAACTTAATTATGTACTGATAGACTCCCCAGACCCTCTCCTGTACTTTCCCAACCGAGAGAAACACACAACACCCCTCGTCCTCCGGTTCTATGAAACTTTGATGTTCTAGAAGCCTCATCACCGCCAAACATCATTAAACCGGTAGTGTATATTACGTTCAGCAATATCCCCCGGTAGTTGAGATGCAATACTACTTTCCCAACGCCCCAAAGACTTGAGGGATAGCTCATTAAACGACAAATCTTTGTTAATCTTAATTAATAGAGTTACTTACTCGGGTATCCGAAGAAGAATACGTATCAGATAATCTGAAGGTACCTAAAAGCTGATATACTGATTTGCTGAATGAGAACCTACTCGATGAGTTGAATAGAAATATCAGAATCAATATATACACCACCCGCAAACGCAAAATCACAAAAGTGAGTAATACAAGAGAAACATAATATTATGCAGGAGTACATACATAATATTATGTAGGAGTCTCTTCTTTACGTCCTCATGGCTAATCGTAAATGACAATCAAAGTCAGGTGGAGGGGTAATTTTCTTCTCTTACAGAAGTGGAGCAGAGTCAAATGGAACATATGTAGGTAATACTTTATTTTCAAGGAGTGTTTGGTTTGAAATACGCTTCAATGCTATAGATGATATTCTCAAGATGTTTTACATTACCGACACAGTAAAATATATCTGATATTAAAATGAGAGAAAACTAGAACTTTGTGCAACTCTACAAGACTTCTATATTTCACAATTAACGAATGAAACCAGAACAGATAATGGAACACATGGAGGGTTTGATGTTGAAGTAGTTATTGGCGAATGCCAATATCTCAACAAAGGCAGTGAAGTTACAACACAAGACTTCGACACTAGCGCATCCTTACATCGAGGCAAGGCAAAGTCGAAGTTATTTCACCTTGTTGAGATGGTGACGAGTAAACTATACGAAAATGCGCCATTTGTAGACACGGCTGGACATACTGCATAACATAGTCTCACCTAGTTCCTAGTCAATATTTTCATCAAGTATTTGTATTATGCAAGGCAACAAATTTTGTGCAAATTACATCAAGTTATTACCAGGTGATGACCTCAAATGCTACAAACGCAAGATCAATCTGCGCTGTCGAGATTCATATGAAATGTGGGTTGGGGAGTTGACATTCAAGTGATAGATGTTCCAGACATCAGCCGCGAAGTTGTTGTGGGTTACCTATCTAGTTTTCAGAATTCTTTGAATCAATTAAGAACCTACAAATCTTTAGAGTACTGTGAAAGTGGTCATGTGAAAAGACGTGCCTTGAGAGCTCTGCTAGACGGGAATATTAGGTAAGTATCGCATGTGCAAAGGTAAGTAAGTACTAGAGGAAAGGTATAACTACGTACTTTCCGCATATTATTACTTGTTCTTGTACTTCATGGACGAAAACGAAAGCTGGTACCTAATTAACCTTATTGTCCCTAAAATTTGCGTAAGTGCAAAACTCGAGGAATAACTGCACTGCCAATGCCATTTTTATGAAATCTTAACTTCAGAAGAATGCATACATTTCAAGTTTTTTTTTCCTTACACCTGGTTTTTAATTCATGTAGCATATTTCCTGATTCGATATTTGAAAAACTTGCTAATCAGCAGTTGTATTCGTCGGCAAAGCAACAACCTACCTACTTTGTTTAGGCACTTTTAACCACAGCGAATCTGGTAGGATGTACGTACCGACCTACCTACCTAAATAGTTTCGTTTCTTGACAACCCACCCAACTTGGCAGACTTTTTTAGAATTATCGTTGAGAGAGTAGACCAGGGGGATACAAAATTTGTCTACAATTTTCGTTTTTGACAATGTTCCTTTTTCAACTTCACTCGAAATGATTTGTTTCGTATTCAAATCTACCGGCAGTTATTTTCTTTTCAAACTCATCGTCAATACACACGGTCCGCAACGGAACAACGACTCACAACACAACGCGATCGTAAACAATTCGAAACTGACCTCGACCTGAGATAAACCTATGAACTGAAAAAGAGAGATAAGTCGTATATGGTACGTGTTAACCGACGTCATAGACTCAGGGGGCCCAATATTTCGTTCGAGTTTCGTGTTAACCGAGGAAATCAAGATAATCAGTACGTGTAAGTATAGGGAGACGATCGGGACCGGGAAAACTGTTTGCGGTAACCGATGATTAGTGTGAACCGAGTTCGTCTTAACGAGGGAGTACTGCAATACTTTCCCAACGTCGCAAAGACTTGAGGGATAGTTCCTAAATCGATCTAATAAAACCTATCTGAAATGTATAATCGGCACTGAGACAACAGAAGAAACAGGATAAAAGCTGCAGTCATATACCTAGCATGATCGTATGAGCGAAGTTTCGTAAATTATCGTATCGTCTGTTGGGTTGTTTTGAAATTTGAGCTTTATGAGTGCAAGGAAATTGTTAGCTATAAATTTTATGGCCAAAAAAAGTATTCTAAATAATAATCTATCATTCAGAGGTTTTGAATTTTTAGCTTTTTTGCAGTTTTTATAGATTTGTTTGCAAATTTTAATTAAAATTAAATATATTTTTTAGCATAATTTTGTAGATACATTTTTGAATGTTCTGTTTTATAGTAGATAAACTTTATTTGAGCAATATTCGGCCAAAAAATATAAATTTAAGATTTTTTAGCCGTGTTTAGTCATTTCAACAGGTAAAACAGTAAAAATTACCTAATAAACTATGCCGATCGTATCAGCAGATATACATAATTCCAAAGGAATTCAGATTATTATAACTTTTGTCGCCTATAAATGGAGTTGCGAAGCGTAGGTATGTGATTTATGTTATATATTAATTTTCAGTTGGTGGCTCAGCTTGTGTTAAATTCAAAAGACTAGTCAAATGTAGGTGTTTTTAATTTAATTTCTCCTCCGTAAGCGTACGTTCCACTGCTGACATATTTAGATAATGAATAATAGACTTCGTTTAATTAAAGGTCTATCTAATACATAACTAGTAAACCTTTGGTAATAATTCGGAGCTTTTTTTAGATTTTACTTATACGTATCGCTCTGGTTTTGTCGTGATATTTTTTGGTGGGTTGGTCAAAGTCATTACAGAAATGAGTTGTCATGTTTGTAAAATTATCTGCAAGTCTATTTGCAACTGGCCCGAGGTGCGGTACCGATATTATGATTGTTAATATCTCTCGATCGAAGGATTCGGTCATAGAGGCTGGAAAAAATCGAGCCATTTCGTTCCGCGCGAGTTGAGAACTCCCAACAGATCGCTTTGAGCGATCAGTTGATTGCCATCTGGAGGAAACGTCGAGTCCCTCCCACGCACGGAACATACGACGTACGAGACGATCGTAGTCAATATCGTATGTACGCGAGGCCTTCCGTCTTTGGATCATGACGTTACAATCGGAATAACATACGGCGATCGGTTGTGGAGCAATACGCTACGTAACCTTAATGACTCTTGGAGCCCGTCGATAAATCGTAGGAACTCGTATCTGTGGGTAGGCGGAGGCTGGGCTCGTGTTTAGCAGTAATTTCAAGGGTCACTGAGTATCTTGTGTCCGCTTGTACACATGCGTACGACTATATTTATGTACCATTAGTTAATGGACTTGTTCCCAATCGAGCCAACTCCAACAGAATATAGTTCGAAATACTCAGTCATGCAGCATGGCTAATGGAGCGAATTTTCGAGGAATGGATAAAATTAAATTAGGCACTTGAATTCTGATCATTGAGACCAACCATGTCCTGAATAAAACTGAGGCGTGGCGAGACCGCAAAGAAACTTCCAGGACACGCAGCACAACTCGAAAACAAAAAACTCTGCAAATTATTACACAATGGTTTATTATTTTTGTAAGAGATAGCCCTTCTACGCAGATCATTGGTCTATAATTATTAAACTCCGTACCTATGTAATATATGAGCAGAACATGGCGCATCGTGCCTCCGAGAAGGGTTCACAATTTTACAGTTTCAAGACCCCGCAATTTTACGCTTCACAGTATAGATCAGGGGTGCTCAAACTTGAACTGCTGGCGATCTACCTCAATATTTTTAGACTACTTACGATCAACTCTGAGAGGCTGCAAGTATGTGTGATGCAGGTTGTCGTACATACACGATACACCCTACCTACCTAGGTAGGGTGTACCGTAGCATATATAGATATTAGCTTTCCGCACAATTTACATTATTTTAGTCAAGGTTTGGGTTAGGTTTACTTATGTTCTTCTCTACAATATCAATGAAAAAACTCCTAGTTATTCAAAATTGCGAGTTTATTCGTTGTTACAAAACAAAAGAGTTACATTTGGTGTTAAACTCAACTAAGGAGTGACTTTGAATGTTGAAGCGTGGCACTGCATGTCCTCAGCATACTTTTCATAAGATGGTGCGTAACCACTGAGTGCCAATCGCAAGCATGATGACACATGATCGTCAGTCGATTGCGATATTTGGACTTAATTATCTTCATTTCAGAAAATGCAGACTCGCACAAGTAAGTTGACCCAAACATTGCCGTCAGTTGAAGGGCGATTTGCCTTAGATTCTGATATTTATCTTCAGATATAAAACACCAGAAATTTGTATCAGATGCTGTAGCTTTGAGATGTATATCTGATATAATCTGCACCAACTCATTTTCAACAGAACATGAGTTCATATTAAACTGACTTGCTACTTCAGTAGCTAATTCCTCAATGTTTACATGAAAAAGGATAACTCATAAATGGTGCTATATTTACCAATTTACTGCAATCATAAAAACGCATTTCGAATTGTCCCAAAATATTTGATAATTCAGCCTCATACGTATCATAATTCAACTGAGGAATCCTTGCTTTCAAAGACGGAAAATAAGTTGCAATTTACTTTTGAATGCGTTTACTGCGCTAATCATCTCAATAATAGTTTTTCCTTTACCTTGAAGCTCCAAGTTAATGGTGTTTAAGTGCATTGTGATGTCAGTCAAAAATGCCAAATCAGTCAGCCATTTTTCGTTTTTCAACATCTCAGTGTCATCACCTCTTTCGTCTAGAAAAGCTGTTATTTCGGGCAATAATTCTTGAAACCTTTCTAGGAATTTTCCGCGACTCAACCACCTGACGTCCCTGTGAAGAACTAAATCAGTGTGTTCAGCTGACTCCCTATCTTCCAACTGCAACTTAAGGCTAAAGGGGACGGGTGTTTAGTGTGATTCTCAGATAACGGATGGCGCTAGTGTCGGATGAAACTTTATCGGGCAAATCTCCACTCGAGTACACATTTTTTTAAATCTGGCTTCAGAATCATCATTAGGACGAGTAAACCTTTCGAGCGATCATATAACATTGTTTAAAAAAAATTTTTGTTGTTGAAATTTTGACTTGAAATTTTAATTGCTAATTTAATTTTGTTTTAATTGAAAAAATCGCTAATATCCCGTGTTTGGAAACAATTCAAGTGTATGTTGGCATAGGCATGAAATTTTGATTCTGAAAATTAGTGGCCGCATGTGAGAATTGGGAGCGAAAAACGTGGTTCCAGGAAAAATAGAGTGTATTTGAGGGGTGCGTGCCTTGGCGACGCCGTCGCCCAGCAACTGACCTCATCCGCGCGCGCGTGCGAACCCGCTTACGAGCCGTCTCTCGAACATTTTTCGCTTCCGAGACTGCAAGGCAGCGGAGGCTTTGTTTTCACTTTCGAAATGAAAAAAAATTGTTTGCTCCAAAATCAATATTTCCATTCGCATTTTGCGTTTCAGAGCCTCCTGAACAAATTTGGTTCCGTGTCTGTCTGTCTGTCTGTCCGTCCACATTTCCTTGTAACAGCCATAACTTCCACAATTTTGATCCGATTTTAACCAAATTTTCAGGGATCGTGCGGGTTAAGCTCTAGATGGTCCCCTATCAACTTCATCATGATCGAATCAACGGTAGCTTCTGCGCAGGCTCTAACGTGAATTCCTTGTGACGGTCATAACTCGGTCAATGTTGAGCGGATTTCGGTCAGATTTTCAGGGATGATGTGGGTAAGGTCCCATAAGGTCCCATAACAATCATCATAATTGCATTAGCGGTACGCTCTGCGCATGCGTGAACGAAATATTCTTGTTACGGTCCTTGCAACAGCCGTAATTTCCACAATTTTGATGCGATTTTCTTCAAATTTTTAGGGATCGCGCGGGTATAGCTCTTCATGGTCCCCTATCAGTTCCGTCATGATCGAATCAACGGTAGCCTCTGCGCAGGCGTAAACAAAATTTTCTTGTTTCGGTCATAACTCAGGCAATTGTGAACGGAATTCGGTCAGATTTTCAGGGATGATGCGGGCAAGGTTTCTTGAGGTCCCGTATCACATTCTTCGCGATCATCAGCAGCGGTACGCTGGGCGCATGCGCGAAAGTGATGTTTTTGTTACGGTCACATCTTAGTTAATTTTATCGGATTTTGTTCAAATTTTCAGAGATGATCCCGGTAGAGTCCCATGAGATGCCATACGTATGTGTGTCACCTTTGATTGATCTTCTCAACATTTATTATATGTACCATTCAGCTTCCAATTTCCCACCTTATTAATTCCCTGATGCCAGAACCGGTCGTTTCTAGTTTTCTGGAATTTAATGGTGCCGTACTGTGAAGGTCACGAGGAAGCTCATGTGCCATTTCCTTGGCAGTGTATTTATCCTTTATATTTTATTATTTAGAGTTAAATTTCTTTGTAGTTACCTACCTACCTATATTAATAAATTTGTATTCATATTTTGGCTACGAATATTCAAAATTTATACTCGAAACTATGAATATAGGAATTATATTCAAAGAATATGAATATTTCAATACTTATAGAAGTACATATTATTATTCAATTATTTTTGAATATGCAATAATAATATTCACGTATTCAATCAATATTAATACCTCGATAGGTACCTATTCAAATTTGTATTCATCATTCAATTTCACAAAACCTAATTTTTGTCTACTTGCTGCACGAATACAAAGATGAGTGAGGGAGCAAAATTGAATTCTAGTTATTTTTGGTGTTTACCACATAAGTGAAGGGACTAGATCTCAAAATTCAACGTAGAATACCGAGAATTTGAGTAATATATGATAATTTTAAAGTAGGATAATGGACTAAATTTAAAAATCTGTCACAAATCAGCCAAATCCAGCCCTGAAACACTTTTTTTTTTTTTTTTTTTTTTTTTTTTTTTTTTTTTTTAATGATTGTATTTCCAAAATAAGATGATGAAATTCACCCTAAAGATCCTTGAATTTGAGTGAGTATCTGTTTTACAAGATAGGTAAATGAACTACATTTCAAAATACATCGAAATTCTGCTTTCAGGTAAAGTATTGCACAATAACAGGTAAATATTATGAATATCATTTACAAATTCAACAATAAATAATTCACATAATTCAAACAATAAATCATAACAAAATTCATTATTGACTATCATCAATTACTCATTCATCATCATAAATAGAATGGAATGAAAAACGAACCAAAATCACAAACGAATCTGGGCGCCGGTACCTAACCGCGATAGGCAAGAAGAGAGCGTTGGTTTACACCTTCATTCTTACTCTAGGTCTGATTCCCGCTACAATTATTTTTGAGGATACTTCTAGTACTTAGGTAGTTGAGATATGTAAAAATATGGGATGTTAGCGTTTTCCAGGAAAAAATTGTTCAAAATAATATTTTTGAACAAAATACAAAAAAACTGAAAAACTAAATTTTTGTTAGCGCCCAGATTCGTGTGTGTTTTTGGTTCGTTTTTCTTTCCATTCTATTTATGATGCCTAATAGGCGATATTCCAATAAAGGCAAGTTTACTCAAATTCTCGGTATTCTACGTTGAATTTTGAGATCTACTCCCTTCACTTATGTGGTAAACACCAAAAATAACTAGAATGCAATTTTGCTCCCTCACTCATCTTTGTAATAGTGCAGCAAGTAGACAAAAATTAGGTTTTGTGAAATTGAATGATGAATATAAATTTGAATAGGTACCCTACCTATCGAGATATTAATATTGATTGAATACGTGAATATTATTATTGCATATTCAAAAATAATTGAATAATAATATGCACTTCTATAAGTACTGAAATATTCATATTCTTTGAATACAATTAATATATTCATAGTTTCGAGTATGCATTTTGAATATTCGTAGCCAAAATATGAATAAAAATTTATTCATATAAGTACCTACAAAGAAATTCAACTATAAATAATAAAAAATAAAGGATAAATACATATTTGTATTTTCGGATATGTGTTTGCTCATCTCTGATTGTAGGTAGGTAGGTACGAGGTTGGTAGATTAGATACCTACCTAATGAATAATACGTTCAGTGCGTCAAACTCCTCCAGTTGTTTTCACACGAATACAAAGGTTCCAACTATAAAAACTAATTATTATCATGGACGTTCCTATAACAAATGAAAATAAAACCCCACCTAACACTTTGATAAAGTATGTTTTGATAAAAGTGGAAGAAGCAGTAAGTACAAAAATTCGAGAGACGGCTCGGTAAGCGGGTTCGTACGCGCGCGCGGATGAGATCAGTTGCTGGGCGTCGCCAAGGCACGCGCCCCTCAAATACACTCGTCTTCCTGGAACCACGTTTTTCGCTCCCAATTCTCACATGCGGCCACTAATTTTCAGAATCAAAATTTCATGCCTATGCCAACATACACTTGAATTGTTTCCAAACACGGGATATTAGCGATTTTTTTAATTTAAAAAAAATTAAATTAGCAATTAAAATTTAAAGTCAAAATTTCAACAAAAAAAAATTTTTTTGGAAACTTTGTTATGTTCGCTCGATAGCCTAGGATGAGACAAACTCAAATATATATTTAGATTTGAAAATTGATTGACTGGTGAGGAGATAATCAAGATAAACTATTTGTATCTTCCCTCTCTCTCACACAACTGTCGTCCCCTTTAGCCTTAAAGAGCCGCCGTTGCAAGCTACGTGCACGGATGGAATTCACAATTTTTGTTGCAATGCCCATAATTTCCTCCGTGTTTAAAACTTTTGAACATAAAACTTGTTGATGTATAATGCAATGGAATGAAAAAAATGAAGGGAATTCTTCATTAGCTCGAAACAATGCCACAAAACCGTTCTTGTTTCCAGTCATTGCTGGTGCTCCATCGGTTGTAATGCACACTAATTTATATATTGGTAGCTTGTAGTTTTTTACAAAATTGATGAAAACGTCATATATATCTTCGCCACGGGTCTTCCCCTTCAGAGGAATGATTGTCAAAAATTCTTCCTTAGCCAACATGTCATTGAATACCATCCGAATAAAAATACACAGCTGGGCAGTGTCTGTCATATCGGTGGATTCGTCGAACTGTAAAGAAAAGTATGTACATTCCATGATATCATGTTTTAGTTTATCTGCGATGTCCTGACTTATGACTTCAATACGCCTTGTGACAGTCGGACGAGATAACTGAAGTTCTCTAATAGCAGACATGATTTCTGTTTTATTTTTAAAATCTCCAAATGAAGTCTCACCCGCTTCAATAAATGCTTCCTTCACAACCGATCCATCTTCGAATGGTTTCTTGTGTTTCGCCAATATATGAGATATTTTAAATGACGCGATCGTAGCAGCTTTTGATTGTTTGGCTGGTCTTGTGAACATGGTTTGTTCTTTTTTCAAACAAGATATCAAATCACTTACTTTTCGTTTTCTTAATTCCCCGAAATGGTCTAGTACAGTCTGGTCTAGTACAGTCTAGTCTAGAAACAACGCGGCTTTTCTTTGACAAGTACCGCGCGTTCCTTTGATAAATTTTTGTAGTTTAGTTACCTACTTATTTAAAAAAATTTTCTTCTCGAGATCTACTCAAAAAGCACTCGCGATCGACTGGTCGATCGCGATCGACCGTTTGAGCACCCCTGGTATAGATGTTTGAAAAAACGGGAAAATGACGCTCGAAGTAGTTAGCGTTAGCGCATGCGCAGAATGTAGTAATGATTTGAGAAGCATGAAATTGGTAAGGTAGGGTGCAATCTACAGCCTAACCTACAAATTCCCAGAAAATCTAATCAAAATCTGATGAAAACTAGACCTTGTTCTTGGAGTACACATTTACTCATGCGCAGGAATGATGCAATCGTGTTGAAATTAGATTGGAATAATTAAACCATTGTCCTCCAACTATGCACCAAATTTGAGCGGGATTGGCACGTATCGGGGCGTATTGGATTGGGGCGTAAAAAAATGATCCTTGAAGGAACTTACGTTTGCGTATGCGCAAAACGGAGTAATGATTTGAGAAGTATAGAATTAGTAGTGGACCATTTACAGCCTAACCCACACATTCCCTGAAAATTTTTATCAAAATCAGATGAAAACTGTTGACTAAGGAATACATATTCGCGCATGCGCAATAGCTACTAATGATAGGACTATGCTGAAACTGCTAGGGTATGCTCAATCCAACCGCATGAACGATTTGTAGTAATTTTCACTTAATATATAAGTTAAATTGTTTTGAAACTTGAGCACTAGGCGAGAAAACGGCTTGAGATAGTGAGCCCCCACAGAGCTCGGACGGACCACGGGACGGTTGCTTTCAACTGGGCGCGTCATCATTCCAGTAGTTATAGTTGGTTCGTCTCAATCAGCAAAACAATCGTAGTCTACTGAAGGCGTGTGTTTATTTATAATAACCACTCGGCTATTTTCCCACTGCACTGAAGGGCCCTTAGGTAGCAGCCCTAAAAATAACATTCGTGTCACATCTGCCAGTCGTCACACATGTGCATTCCATTGCTTCGTGAGTTGCCTTGAGTTTCAGCTTGCGCTTTACTCCCTTCATTACTTTTTCACTGAAGGCAAATTTTGAAAGAAAACTAAAGTTGATTTTACTCAAGTGTGGACTACTTTTACTATTATTGTACACGAACAGCAGGGATGAAACAAAAATCACGATTTAAGTTGAAAAATCAAATTAATCAGATTTATTTGATTTAAATCGGATTTTTACATTTAAATCTAATTTATTTGAGTCAAATAAGATTTTATATTGAAACGCCATATTTTCATTTCTAAATGTTCGCGTAAGGGTCTCTGTAAATTATGGTTCGCAAGAATGAAAAAGTTCCAGTCATGATCATGAGATGCAGCATGATCATATGAGCGAATTTTCGTACTATATTATGTTATATTTATTGTGTTTATATTATATTACTACATTATGTTACATTGTTTAGAAATTTAAGCACTTTGAATGCAATTAAGTAGTAAACTACCAATTTTATGTCAAAAAACTCGTTTCAAATTATATTCTGCAATTCAAAAATATTTTGGATGTTAAGTTTTTATTCAACAGTTTTTACGAGTATAACTTTTTCAGCAAATATTAATGAAATTTAGGTACATTTTCAGCATACTTTTCTTGATAATCTAGTTAAATGTTGATAAACTTTGACTAAATTCTGCTAAAAATATAAATTCAACTACTTTTCGCAAGTTTTAGCAATTTTTAAGCACATTTTTTAAAATTTGGTCAATTTAATGAGCTTGAAAAGTGCTGGCCATCGAGCTATCCTTTCGTAGGGAAAGCTTGATTTTTTTTTTTTTAGCGCAAGAATGGAATTTTTATGACAGTCATTGGCCCATCATTGGCACGCTTTATATTGCTTCCTCTCTTTCGAATGCAATATACTATACATACCTTCTTTAGCAAGCCACATGGTGTTTACTGCCATTGGAAAGCATCCCAATACTTATACTGCCTACCCATATATAGACAAGAATCATGCAGCCAGACTAACGCTTTTGTGCATTTTATATTGCGTACCCCCTTTGGAAAGCAATATACTATCTACTTTCTTAGGTAAGCGGATGCTGCAGTTTTCTTTGGTAGTATTACACTTACCTTCATTGGTATGCTTTATACTCCCTACGTTCTTTAGCAACTGTCAACCGTCATTGAAAAGCGTTATACCCCATACCCCTTAGAAAGCACTATATTGCATATCGCCCGTCATTGGCACGCTTCATATTGCTTACTCTGTCTCTGGAATGCAATACCCTATACATATTTTCTTTAGCAAGCTGTATGCTACATATATGTAATTTTGGCAGAATTTAAACTACTACCTGTCGTCTTTGGCAAGCTACGTGCTGTCTACTACCATTGGAAGGCATTTTAGTGCCTACCCACTTACAGACAAGCATCATACAGCCAGCCTACCGCTTTTGCGCAATTTATATTTCCTATACTCATTTGGAAGGCAAACTACTAACTACCTTCTTAGGCAAGGTATATGCTGCCTACAGTATTTGAAAGACCCAAATTTTTCAACTACTGCCCAGGCTATTTTGAAAATTGTTTTAGTATTTTGTAGTAGGTACCTTACTTAGTGATAGGGAATATTATAATTGAGAGAAAGGGCCTCAGAATTATACGTACCATTCAAGAAAGCCCTTTTTCATACATCTTATTATAATCTGAACTGTCCGAATGAAGAAAAGTTATATAGGATAGGACTAGCAGCAAAAATCTTATATCTGTGTTGTTCGTTGCAAGTTAACTGAATTCAGGAACCGTGACAGAAGTGAAGCACCGACTTTCAAAGGTAAAACAAAAAATTTACTCGCTAAATTTAAGGCTTATTTATGGTTTGAGTTGTATTGGCAGAGGAAAAACCGGTGCCGAGACATTGCTGTCAGACCATCTTCCATCTTCGCCAGCCAAATTTCAGCCTTATGAAAGTTATTTGAGGAAAACTGGTTGAGTAAGGGATAGCTGCAATAAAGGATAGCTTCAATAAAAAAAGGAATAGTGAAAAAAATCTCGGGCAGTAAAGTAAATGAAAAAAATTGATTTTCTTTTTTTTTTCCAAAAAAATTTTCAACACTGTTTTGACTGAGACGAGGATTGTTCAAAAATCTGTAAAGCATAAAAATCAAATGGAAGTTTAGATTAAGGGGGAAAGCTAGTTTTCGATTTCTCCTCGATCTCCTGCCTTATAAAAACGGCAGTAAAGGAACGAAAATTAATGTCAACTTGAAATAACATACTACAATGGTAATATGAATAACACGGTATTTCGATTACAAAAGGCCGACCTTTTTGTCAGGAACAGGCTAGCAGTTTATTCGACTGACAATTGACGAAACAATGTCGGTTCAGAGGTAAATACCTGTTCACAAACGCTGACATGGCAAACGTTACATCCGCCACAATGAAATAACAGGGAAGTATGTCAGAGCAGCGAAAATCGGCAAAACTATGGCATTTATTTTTGTCGACTGTCTTGACAGCAGTGTAAATGGAAAAATTCGAATAAGCTGAAAACAGAAGAGGAGAAGGTGACTACTATTTAGGATAATGAACCACGACTGCGCCACAAATTATAATGTTTAGGCTGAATTATACGTTATCACGAAAACTAGAGGTTACTAGGTTGACTCGGTCGACGTTGACTTATCAATTGGGTTGAACGACCACACCAGTCTTGAAGAGTTGGGGCGTTTAGCGAATTTTCATAGAAAATGAAACTATTGCAATGGCTCGGAAATTTTTAAATCAAAATTTAAAAAAATTTCTTCATTGAAATCCGTTTTGATGCATTCTGCTTTTTCATACGTATATGTATGTCATTCCAGACGATAACTCTCCTCAGGATTGAGATAAAAATCCTGTTCTTGCGCCAAAAAATCAAGCTTTCCAAACGAAATGATGAGTTCGTTGGCTAACAATTTTTGAGCACATTAAATTGGAAATTCCAAAAAATGTACTAAAAATGGCTAAAAACTGTCAAAAATTGTTCAATTCATTATTTGTGGCAGAGTTTTAGTCAAAACAAAACTATCAACGGTTAACTAGGACATTAAACAATTTTTTCACAAAATTATGCTGAAAAACATAATTACTTGAATTTCATTAATACTTCCTGAAAAAATACATAAAAACTGCAAAGAAAATGAAAAATCCAAAATCTTTTTTGAATCACCGAATTTTATTTAGTACAAGTGTTTTTTACCATAAAATTGGTTTTACGATTTCTTTCTACTGAAATTGCTCAAATTTCAATACAATTAATAATTTAACATATTATAATACGATAGATAATATAAGAAAATTCGCTCATACGATCATGCAACATGACTGGAACTTTTTATTCCAGTATCTGCAATATTTCGGCGCCAAGATGGCTGCCGTCATCAGGAATAGATATCACAATAGTGATTATCAGTCATCTTAGTGTTATCATCACCCAGGGTTATCTTGATAAATTATAAGTTTTAACGTCTGTACCTATTGGTTAGTGGATTCCTGGTGAACTTAGAGGAGATGTATAAATAAATTTGAAAAAAAGTTAGGAAGCAAAAGCAGTAAAATAAGTAAATATGGAAAGCTTGGTTTGACCTATTTTGTAATCTGCCAATATTTCCATATTTAGATCTGCGTTCGTTAACAATCAAGTCGAGTCACGAGACTCTAGACCGTGACCAACTAATTCAACTAACATTCAACTAACTTGATGTTATGTATTTTTGAGATGCGAGCGTAGCGAGCATCCAGATCACTGATTTAAGCAAAATAGTGATCTGTGTAAAATCTTATGGCGACTGGTGCGCTGGGAATGCCAATTGGTTCTGCTTACGCAAACTGTGTGCTTTTTTATAAAAGTAATACAATATTAACACAGATGGATCTAGAAAGTAACCCCCACATAGGTACGTTAAAATGTCACTAACATTTGAAGACCATTATCGAAGGAAAAACTTTCCTAGCTTAGGTATATAATAACACGAAAAGCGTTGAGTAGGATTAGAATGAATGATTATACTTAAATATATAAGTAATAAACGTACATTGTTCTTTAAGCTAAAAAATAGAACAATAATTAAGTAAATTGAAACTAGACATCCCCAAATGGGATGAAGTAGGCGTGAGATAATCATTGACACCATCATACGGGAAGGTATAATTTCGTTTCAACGTCAGACGGCCGTACATCTATTCATCTCTGTTCATTATATTACCTTTAAAGGAACTTCAGAAATAGCCGCGCCTGTCAGCCTCACCTGTAACAGAAAAGATGGTCGTTTAAAATGGGGGCGATAGGAAACGAGGGCGGGCATGTGAAATCTCTGACACCACGTAGGGACATCGAATGTGGGTTTGACTTGTCATTAAATGGCTGGGAGCTGTTGGCCTCCACTTCATAGAAACGTAAACAGTAACATAGGTGGGTTTAGATAAAAATAATCTCGAGGACAAAAAAGCGTACACTCTCTCATCGACCGTAATTCACCGTACTTGCTGTGGGTATTAAATAGGAAAATCACTGAATAGGAGATATTACAAACGGACTTATAGTTTTATCAACGAGCTTTCAATGTTGCATTCAACTTCAAGTGGCTCTTTACACTGTCCGTGTTTTATGGACACACGGTGAAGAGGAACTGCAGCTGTTTCTAGGAGAACTCAATTCTCAGTTGTCAGTTACATTCACCTGGTCATATTCGAGATCTTGCGCAACTTTTCTTGATGCGGACATTACGTTCAAAGATGGGGGTGTTCATCACATAAGTGCACGTAAAACCAACTAACAAGCTGTTATACCTGCATTATGACAGTTGTCACCCCCCTCATACAAAGCGTTCAATCCCCAGAGCTTTGTCCATTCGAGGTCACAGAATTTGCCGTAACCAGGAGAAACTGGAAGACTATCTTTGAACATTGAATAATCAACTAGAAGAAAGGGAGTACCCCAGCAAATTCGTGGAGGACAGAATAGTCCCAGCACACGTGACTTACCAGAGAAGACAACAAGCGTCAACAAGTCAAGTTCCACTGGTCACGACATTTTTCTTTAGTGCCCAGAAGGTCAATACCATCCTCCGGGAACTTAAATGTGTTTTGACATCGAACCCACTAACTCGTGATGTCTTTCCCGAAAAACCTAGAGTGAGCTAAAGGCAAGGAAAGAATATTGGGGAAATATGGCCCCATCCCTGATAATTCTACGACAGAATACAAATTATGGAAGGCGTTTCATTCATTTTCGACACTACCTAGGTATCCTAGGTTCCCTATCAAGAACAAAAGGGTTGCAATTCTCCTTCTTCAAAAACTGTTGAAGGTAATTTTAGCCATGAACTCATGCTAAAATGATATAATAGATTAATAATAATATAATTACCTAGGTTTACCATTTTACCGTATTTCGCGTACGGTAATGAGATCACTACCGCACACGTACGTTCATCGTACCGTGATCGTTCGCATGATCGTACGTACGTACGTTCATCGTACCGTGATCGTTCGCATGATCGTACGTACCGTACGTTCATCAAAATTACCGTAGTGATGGCAACCCTGGCAGACTGTCTTAAAGGGCATTGAACTAATTGCAACTAATTTTCTCCACACAATATCTTTTTTATTTTTGTCCTGTACCTTTTCAAAGTTCAGAAACCAAAGGAATGGTTCCTCGCATTACGGGGTAGTGAGAAGGAGGTGCCGATTCCGTCGCAACAATCTTTCCAGGGACCCAGGGTATTCCGAGAATGCTATTCTCGGATTTCGAGGTTTCAGTTTTCCAAGTACGCGCTCATATCTTAAACCTACTAGTTTCTTTTTTCTAATGCCGACTTTGGACTCGGCGACTCATCCTTGCCGACTACCGAATATTTAACTAATACAGAAGTTTGCTCCACGGAGATCGTACTGGTTGCGCACCAGAATCGTTCAACTAGTTCCAAGATTAACATTGTAAGATAGCAATTTTATTCTTGGTTTTAGCAAATTTTCATAGAAAATGAAGCTATAGCTATGGGTCGAAACATTTTAAAATCAAAATTTTTGAAAAATTCATTAATTGAAATTCGTTATTCTGAGACGAATCGTAGAGTTAACCGCTTTTTGGTGAGTTTTTTTTTCCGTCATTTTCATGATGAATACAGTGAGTTTCGCATTTTTCATATTCGTTGAAAGGATGAATTTTTTGGCCAGCACTTTTTGAGCACACTAAATTCGTCAAGTTTCCAAAACCACTATAAATGATGGCTAAAAACGGTCAAAAATCATTAAATTTATAATTTTTTGCAGAATTTCAGTCAAAACAACAACAATCAAATATGCCATTAAACAATTTTTGCACAAAATTATGCCGAAAAATGTACTTAAATTTCATTTATATTTGCTGAAAAAGCTATCAAAACTGCAAGGAAAAATTTAGTACGATTTCCCCCCGTAAAATTGGTTTTTAACAATTTCTTCGTACTCAAGTTGCTCAAATTTAAATATAATTGATCATATTATGCGAAAGGTAATTTGAGAAAATTTACTCATACGATCATGCTGTCACTTTTTAATTCTTCCACGATCTGTCTGTTCGATCAATTTTGAATCGCTAAATTTCATTTAGTGCAAGTTTTTTTGCGATGAAATTGGTTTTTAACAATTTCTTTGTACTCAGGTTACTCAATTTTCAATACATTTAAATATAAATACTATACACATAATTAAAGAAAATTCGCTCATGCGATCATGCTGCATGACTGGACTTTTTACTGCATATTCTATGGCATATTTGGGGCATTTATGCTGCATAAAAATCCGGTTTCTACTCTTAAACTAATTATTGTTAGCAGATGAATTGATTTGACGCAGTTTTTCGATTATTTTCCTAGTAACCCCTTCTTTTTCAGTCACTGAAATTTAAATGGTTAATACTGCATGATTTTGTTGAGTGCAGTTCTTCAAAATAGAGGACTACAATCAAGAGCACTTATATATATATATATATATATATATATATATATATATATATATATATATATATATATATATATATATATATATATATATATATATTGTGTGTGTATGTGTGTTCACCCTCGAAGACGTTAAGAGCGGTTGTGAACCTAATGCGCCCTAATTTTACACTTGAAAACAGCTGTTAGCCAGGTCGGGCGGTCAGACTTTTCTGGGGTAATTACTCAATTGAGCTCGTTTGTCCACCAAGCGTTTCCTTCGTCAGCGTCGCTCACCTCGTGATAGTTATAGCCTCTCTCAAGATGCCTTTTCTGACTCTTTCAGACATAATTTCATTATCAACAATATCACATCAATGCAAGTGTGTTTAGTCTTGTGGTAATTGTAAGTACTGTAGATTTAGGTTTTTTCGCTGACGAAAATAATCTCAACACACAATCATCACAAGATCAAAGCAGGTGAAAGCAGATGTAATTCTAGGAATTTTGACCCCAACCGCACTCTTGTACGATACGTTGTTTCCTTTTTTGTGATTTTTCAAAGTTTTGAAAACAAACTACATCACTCCGTTGCTCCCGCCTGGCCAGGACCCTCCAGCCATGCGTGACGTCACAATTTGCTGAAACGTTAAAAAATTCATTAAAAGCCAGCCATCATCACTCATCGTAGGAAAGTGCGAATGGGTCCAAATTCTCATAAGAAAATCTACTTCCATAAAAAATAGTAAACACGAGTTTTTCCAGACCCATGGAATTACTTCTAGATCAAGAAATGGTATACTGAGAGTTCTTTATCTCAGAGTTCCAGTTAGGAAGCCGAGCCGAGCGCAAGTGTTTTTTGCGAGCCCCGTATTAAGTATTTTTGGAATCTACGCATCTTGAACGTAAACAAAAAATTTTCAGGGGGTTTGAAATTTGAAAACTATTTTCAGGGGGTTTGAAAAAAAGGCTTTTCTGTCCTTAAATTGCGGAGAAACGTTGAATATCAATAAAAAACAAATTTAAGGATAGAAAAGCGTTTCTTGTAAAGTTTTGCAAGAAATTTAAACACTAAAACAACGTAGAGTTGGTTTTTTATACAAGTCTTTACCGAAATGTCAAGTTAAAAGTAGTAAATTATCATCCTAAACTGCGGTGTGTAGCAAAGGAAGGGGTTCCTCTGATAATTATGAGTACAAATGCGCTTCGAGATAAGGTTACTCGTAAACAGATTCTAACATGGAACTGAGGCGGTTCGGGGGCAGAATACAAATTACGGAGGACGCGTAAATAAAAGTATACAACTCGAGTTACGTTCAGGTTGGGGCGCGATCTGTATCAAGAGAGACATCGTCGGGTCGGACAGCGTATAGTGCTCACAAGTTCGTTCGTAGCACAATGCACATATAAACAGAAGTTAGTGAAAGACGTTGTCTATTTCTAAGGAAAATAAAGAGGTACTACAATGTTAAATCGATTTCGACGATCAGGTCATCATCAATAACATGAAATCACTGAACATACATTAGAAAGGACCAGTGACGGATTAATAGAATTTCGTGGGTGGGGGCGGCCGGCCCTCTGCCGGGAGGACCCCCCACCCCACCGGAAGTTTTCTTGAAAAAGACCTTGACAAACTAGCAGTTTTAGAGGATTTAGACCTACACTTTATATTATGTAAAAATTAACATGAAAAACACGATTTTTATTTGCACAAATATTAGCTTGGTTACCAAATGTCCATGTACACAAACAAAAAAATTAATAAATAAAAAAATAAAATGATTATAGGTAAGTAATTTTTTTGGCAAAATTATATTGCAAAATGAAACATACAACGCAGGAGATATAAATCAATACTACATAATAACTTCAGTCCTCGTGATGTAATATTTTTATAGATTATGTATATTTATATTGTAAACACAGGATTAAATAATCATAATACACTGACACTACCCGCGTAAATCCCCGATTGATACCCCACGGACACCGCACACAGTTTGTAGGCCTACTAAAATTCAAACGAACAGATTTGTAAATTAGCCGTGACCGATTAGTAAAACCAGTACCTACCATCCCAGTTTCCTCACAGTTCCTTAATCTACGAAAACATGCGTGATAAAAAACGGAAGTTAGTGAAAAACGTTGTCCATTTCCACGAAAAATAATGAGTTACTATGTTAAATAGATTTCAACGGTTAGGGCATCATCAGTAACAAACAATAACAATAATTGGTTATTGTTTGTTACTGATGATGGCCTAACGGTCGAAATCGATTTAACCATTTAACATTGTAACTCTTTATTTTTCGTGGGAATAGACATTGTTTTTCACTAACTTCCGTTTTGAAATGGGATTCCACAACTTCGTCGCGAGTGATTTAGTTCGCACATACGGTATGGCGCAGTTTTCAATCCTGGGAGTTTTGGTTGAAAAAATTCCGAAACCACGAAAATCGATAGTAATGAATATTGCGGTTCTATGACCCTAACTAATAGCGGAAGCTGCTAGAAATAAGATAAATGGAAAAGAAAAAAATCATTTTGAGGCCTAATCGTTTCATTGATGAAGTTAGCTAAAAATTAATAATAAGGTTATTTTGGTCTAATGGATGGTAATTTTGAAATAATTTTATCGAAACCCAAGTAATATTAAATTTTATATTATATTTAGAAACTAGGAAGGTATAAATGACGGCATGTTAATCAGCTTTCAAGTTTCACGGCCATTTTTAAATAAAAACTGTTTCAAATTATGCAAATTGCTCCCGAAAATTGAAAAAAATCAATATTTGCAGAGGTTTGCAGAATAAACGGGTTGACAATTCTTAATCTGCATTAAATTTTGTAAAGAATGCTTCTAGTTTTGAGACTTGACTTTTTTTTTTTTTTTTTTTTTTTTTGAGACTTTTTATTATCACTTTTTTTAACCTGTAACACATTAGTCGAAACACTGTGTAGCGTGATTCTTTTCTGTGCATTCCCTGGTAAGAATTTTTTTCTTCAGCCTCTCAGGGGGGGGGGGGGGGCGACCGCCCCCACCGCCCCCCCCTTTAATCCGTCCCTGGAAAGGACACAGATCATAATATAGTCACAGGTGAAGAGTGATTGAATCCCATTGGTCGAGAGAAAGGAAAGGGCCTGAAGGTACAACCAATTAAGTGCAAGTAAAGTGAAGGGGGATTTTAGCTAATAAGATGAAGTGAAAGGAGGGGGGGGGGGATTGAAATGAAGGGCGCTTTCCTAATCAGCTGAGTGAGCATAATTCTATCCTGTTAACCCTAGGAAGTTGATATTTGCTAGGGAGACTCTCTGGGTCATTAAGAAACCATTGAAATGATGGGCTCTTTCATAAAGAGCTTAAAAAAAAAAAAAAAAAGCTAAATTCTCTCCTGTTCACTTTAGGAAGTTGAAATTTGATTGAGGGAATCTCTGGGTCATTAAGAGACGATTAAATGATGGTATCTTTCCTGATCTGAGCTGAGTGTGCTGAATTACCATAAATTGCTGCACCGATTTTCATGAGGGTGAGCGCAAATTTACGAGCAAGTTCTGGAATAGAACTTAGGCTATAATTATTACAACGCTCTATCAGGATCAGCTAAGTGAGCTCCTACACCTAATGTCCTATGAAGAATAATTCGGCATTTAGCCTCTGTAGGACCTCAACTTTACGATGCCAAGTGCTGGAATCAGCTGCTGGGTGGTTTTCTATAGAGACTCTCAATCCTATTAATTTTGCTACTGTCTATGCTGTAATTTGGTATGTAGACTCTGTAGTTACGAACACAGTCTGGATATGGTTATTTCAGCAGTCTAAGCACCGACTAACCTGTACATTTGGGTCCGTGCAAGTACGTGGGTTAGTGAATCTATAATCTTCGAATGTGATTTGTTCCTAAGGTCGGTAGGTGAAACAGTAAACTTCAAACTTACAGAAAAAAGTTACGATTTGAAATATCTGACGCTGTTAATAACATATTCAAGAACGAAGCATTTCGGGAGTAAGTCCTCTCTCAAAGTTCCAAGCATAAATGATTACGTAATTCAAGGCTATGAAGGCAATTATTTAAGCGAAATGAAAACTTCTGCGCCCGAATCTCAGGAAATCAAGTTTGGAAAATTGCGTAACGGCTCAGAGTTTTACACATGAATGAAAACGTGAAGGGAAAGTTGGCAGCAGAGGATCATTTGTCTCTCTGAAACCCCCGCGCGGGTTCGTTGAAGGGGCTCGGTAATAAAAAATGATCTACGGAGGTTACTTTTTTTTTTGGGAAAGAATGGCGCTGTTTGTCTATACGATCCCCATGTTTTTACTCCAGCTAGCGCGTTGTAAAGTGCGGTCTAGTCTACTGGCCGAGGGACATGAAACTCACAGCAGAGAAAATGAAGTTGGTCAGAGGGGAAGTTGGCATATCGAACAAGTTGAACAGCGGAATTGAGAGGTGAGGGGGACATTTTCAACCGTTTCCTCGGGAAAAGTATGATTTGTTAATTCTCAACATGAACAGACTTTGTCAATTTAAGAACTTTACGAGCGGAATTCATAGTCGGGAATTGAGTCTGATAGGGCCCCTGATTCCGTGGACTTAACGCACGTAGATTTAGACGTGGTCCTAGCCAGTGGCGGCCGGTAGTCCGCAAAAGGAGTGAGGCACAAAAATATTTACCTATTTGACAGTCAAGAAGAGTATTGAGGTTTTTCTTCAATTTTTTTGCTTTCAGTGTGAATTAATTTTGATCTAAACACATGAAACAAAAATCCCACTTGGGTCATATCAAATGCCATGGGAATGAAATAATATGACTACTAAATAATAATAAATCATGATCATAAAATATTATTGATAAATTAAATATAAATAAATTAAATTAAAAATACTATCTTATAGGTACCTACTTACTAAGTATCTAAAATTTTTAGAATGGACTGTATTATTATTAATTGTATTGACCATTATCAAGGCTTCGATTGTATTGCACTAGTGAACTACTTAAGAGAAATAATTCTGAAGGAATATTGAAGAACTCAAATTAAATTACGATGAAATTATAGAAGTGTGAGGTCAGACGTCAATTAAAAATCGGATAATTCAAAAGGCTATAAAATGTTGTCTAACCCCACAACCACAATTCGCTTAACCTTTTTAATTAATGTAACATATCCAGAATGATCAATAGTCTACTGAAAATATTGATTTGGGATGTTTTCGTTACTCATTCTGAATAGTTTTGGAGGTGCCTTTGAACACTGCAGCTCTTCCTGCATGTGACCTCAAAATGTCGTCAGTTCTGGCTGATTTTGTTACTAAGCCCAGAAAAATTCCTCGGTTCAATGAACTATCCCTCTCATCGTGGCCTCTTATTACTACTTCATAAAGACCATAAAACTTGATGCAATCTGTAATTTCAGAAAGTAACTATACATTGATTTCTGTCAACTTGCTCGTTGTGTTTCTTGATAGCAAGTTGACGAGCTGAATCTAACTGAATAGCTATGTTAGCTCAGCCAATCAAAGCTAATTCTGTGATGTTATTGGGATGTTTTTTATTAGATTCGTGAGATTTAATCCGATCTGTCAGATGTTTTACATCAGTCACACCATTCTAAGTCCACAACCCATCTCCACCTAATATTAAGCAAGGAAAACAAAACAGAGCATTCTTTCTAGGGTACCCAGTAATCCATTTGTGTTTGCTATAAATTTCAGGGTTGAATTCACGAGTTCCCTTCCCGTTTTTTGCAACTTGTGTTAATTTCAAGTGAATGTGTTTCAATGTTCATTTTAAGTGTTTTATGTTAATGCAAACTCGTGTCGCTACACGTATTGATTGATTCACATATTGATACACATATTGATGGATACCGCGTCAGTTTTAATTTATCAGGCACAATTCATTTCAACTTCAGTATCTAGTAAATGCGATCCGAAGAAATTAGGATGGCCACCGATAACTATTAAACCCTCCGAGCAATCAAAACAGTTTTTCCGGACGCTATTCCATCGGGTTGCTATTTTCATTTTCCCCAGTGCTTGTAGCGCAAAATCTAAACCCTTGGTTTAGCAGTCTGTTACAAGGACGACGAAGTTGTACGACAAGTTTATCGAATGTGTGCTGCGATGGAAGTACTAAGCGTAAGTACTATTTTATTTATTGAGAATGATCACCGGTGTGTAAACAATTATTCAAATAACCATGCTCATAACTCAGCTTGTTGGCCACGCGCTTCGCCGTAGTTAACATAATATGGTTGGATAAATAGAGAGCTTTCGAACGAATGGTCAACGAATTTTGTGGGATAAAAAATGACGAGGTACCATTTCCCTAGCAACGACTCGGTTGTAAGCGGAAATAATCAGAATTGTTGCAACACATTTTCGTTTCGTTTTCAGTTGAAATGCCAAGGCTAAAACACATCCTGTGTTAAAATCTCTGTATCTAATATAGTTGGATAAATCAAGAGCTTTCGAACGAATGGTCGACAAATTTTGTGGGATGAAAAATGAAGAAATTTTCCTAGCAACGATTCGGTTGTAAGCGGAAACCATCAGAAATTGTTGCTACACATTTTCGTTTCGTTTTCGGTTGTAATGCCAAGGCTAAAACACACTCCGTGTTAAAATCTCTACGATGAACTTTTGATCGGAAATCAGTTGCAGAGTTTTCCGTGGGACACCCTGAATACAAATGATTTCTAATGAAACTTCTCAAGCTCCTACTAAGTTATCGAGAAGTTTTATGAATTTAAGTCACTTCATTAAAACCATAAATATCGTGCCGCTAGGAAAATTTGACGTAACGTCAATGTCAATCATTAATGAATACTAAAATAGAGACTGAGTGAAAACTTTCCTTCAGGTCTTCATCTCTATAGCGGTAACTTATCTCTATAGCGGTAACTTGAATTCATCCATTATAGCCAGAAATGGCGTTTCACTACCGCTCGATTGGCTGTTTTTTTCAAGGCGCCTTACATATTTCAGTACCTGAGGCAAGATTTGTAGCAGACATTCCTCGAACAGCCGCTCTCTCCCGCACTAAAATTGAATCAATCGCATTGTGGTGTGGGGTCAAAGGAGGCAGATGTTCCGGGGCTTCAGCTGTTGCGTCTTGCTTGGTTTAGGAGCGATGCCCTTCCCCTAAACTCCGCATTGTGAAGGGACTCAAAGGGATTCCTCGATGATGTGCAGTGCGGACGTTAAAGGCTTCCGACTACCTGCTTTTCTCAACTGATCACTATGCAGAAATCACCCAACTTGAAACAGAGATGATATCTGTTCATCCATGTGCATTAATATCGCAGAAATTGAAGATGAACATATTCAGCCATACCGAGCGATCGAAGCGAGCAACATCCCCTACAGACGTTAAACCTACGCTTAGTGGTCTACCGCTTCCAATCATTCTACAAGTCCCACTCGACAGTAAAAGACCATCGCATCTTTTACAGCCATACCGAGCGAGCGAAGCGAGCAGCATTCCTAACACACGTCGGATTTCAACGAGATTTTTCCTACACATACCATACCAAGCGAGCGAAGCGAACAACATCCCCTACACACGTTCAAACTACCCTCAGTGACCTACCGTTTGCGAGCAAAGCGAGACACATCCCTTTCATGTTTCAATTGTAATACACCCGGTTTCGACGGTAAACATTTACAGTTTCACTGTTAAGATCGAACTAGCAAGATGCCTCCATTAGATACCTGACAGTTAATAACAGTTCACTAATGATAATTAGTTTAATCATTTTAATTTTTAATCAATTTAATTTTTAATTATTTTAATTGATTTTAAAAGTGAGGATAATAACTATTATCTGTCATTATTAGCCTTAATATAACTTAATAAGTAGGTATAGGTGTTTCCTTTCAGGAATTACGACACAGCCAGTTGTAGTTTAGATTTTATTTATGCATAGTTATTATCCTAGATAGCCAACTCTTCAAATGCTAACTTCTAATGCAGAAATCACCCAACTCGAAATAGAGATATAACTGTCTATCCATGTGCATTAATATCGCAGAAATTGAAGATGAACACGAATCGAACTAGCAAGATGCCTCCATTAGAATATACCTGACAGTTAATAACAGTTCAGTAATGATGATTAGTTTAATCCTTTTTAATTTTAACAATATGATTTAGTTTCTTGACCGCAAAATCAATAACAATAATAGTAGGGTCTTGAGAATCGGTCAGGATAATAAAGTTCGAATCTTCATGCTAACGAGTCGATGTATTTATACATCATCATCAGGGCTATATAAACAAGATGAGTTCCAAAATCTATAAGTTTAACAGGCTATGGTTCAAAAATGCACACGTCAAAAAAAAAATTAAATAAATAAATAAATAAAATAAAAATAATAATAATATTAATAATAAAAATATATACATAGTATGCCATACCTTGGAGAAATTTAGTGTATAGCACATGTAGTATGTTCATTCATGTACATATTGACTAATGACAAAGGAAAACAACAAGACAAACCTACATTAGTGCTTAACGTTAGTCCATAAACCAATGTGTAACGTCAATCAATACTTCAATCTGTCATTGAAATCAATACTTCATTCTGCGCATGCGCAAACGTTAATTCTTTCATGTTCCATCTTCTCACTCTCTAGTCATTCGATTCGCTTAAATTTGGAAGATTGGAAGAAGATGATAGGTAAACGAGGAAGCTATGTGCCACTCCCAACTTGGCAGACGTTTTGTAAAATGATTTTACTTTTACTTTTATTTATTTATTTATATTTATTTATTTATTTTGTTCACACTTTTTTAGCAAAATGGAGCAAACGTGTAAACGACTCGCTACGTTAACAAATCCTTGGAGATGACATTCAAAAATCCTAGTTTTTTCGACCAAAAAATTGACAATTAAGTTGCATTGTAGCTTGAATATACATCTATTAGATACCGTTTCATTTTGCACTCTATCATTTCGACTCGTACTTCGTTCTTCGACTAATTCTACACGTCCATGTTAAAATATGTGATGAAGCTATACTGCCCACCCAACTTGGTAGACGTTTTCTTAATGTTGGCATGAGGGTCACTTCAAGTGTATGATAGTAAGCTAAAATGAAAAATAATCAAAAGCTAGTGATGTTGAGCAGGCGGCTCAGAAGTTCGTGGAACTCGTAGCTTCCGAGAATTTTTCTTGACGAGGTACAAAGGCTCAGTGCAGTCTGAAGTGAAATTCGTGGAACTCGGCCCCGCTCAAAGATTTACATTCGAGGTACCTACTTCACGGAAATACTTGTGAGCCGAGCCTCTTCTTTCCCATTTAATTTTTTCCATATTTACCGTCTAAAATGTTTGGGAAGCTACGAGTTCACGAACTAAACTAGAAACTTCACGGACTAAATCACTCGCAGCGAAGACGAGAAAACCCGTTTCAATGAAAAATGGAAATTAGAGAAGAAAGAAGTCTAATTCCATAAGAATAAAATATTTGATACTGTTATGTTATTATGTCATATTGTTATGCGTTAAATATTTAGGGTTTCTCGAGGGTTGGTCAATGAAAAGTCTATATTCTAGGCCGAAGTTTCAAAATATTTATATTTCATCTTCAGGCCTAGGAAAACTGTATTTGGACGGTTATTTCATATCCTCGTCATAGAGCTTTAGTAGGTAGGTAGGTAGCTATCTACTTAAACAACATCTTTAGGTATACTGAGAAAACTGGGACAACTGAGATAAAACTTTTGGGTATACTGAGAAAACATTATTTGAGTTATACTGAACAGAGACTAAAATTGAAGATATAAGAGGTGTATAACTTCAATTTGATTCTCTGTTCAGTATAACTTAAATAATGTTTTCTCAGTATAAAAATCAAACAAACCTAGTGTGGTGAATTTCACACCACACTACACTTCGACATATGTATAATTTATGTAGATATGTAAATTCACCCAAAGGGATGAATCCGCATAACCAACCTACAAATCCACTACACCTGGAAATGATAAAACCAAAGTTTATGAATGTTGGGTAAAACATCTCGAATAGACCTTGTCGCACCTGAATCCTAGGCATTACTTATGATCAGCCCTTAAAGTGTAGGTACTTTTTCGTTTGAATTAGATTTAAATCGATAGTTAGCGGAAATGATAAAAAGAAATTGATACATTTCTTATATGAAAATATAAGCATATAACAATTTGATCGTAGTATTAGTGTCAACTTATTGTCAGCTAAAGGCAAGCCCGGGCTGCCGACAAGAGTCGAAACTCAACTCAAAATACAAAACAGAGGAACGTCATTCACGGACTGTTCATCTTAACTATCTTTAAAAAATATCACTTCTTTAATGAGTAAAAATAATATCTTATATGAGTAAATCATTTTTCTGTTATCACAGGAAACTTGAAAAAAGAAGAAAATATTTGTATAAGAAACAAAAGAGAGAAAACTCGGCGCTCCGCGCCTCGCCAGGGGGCAAGCCCCCTGGACCCCCGGTTACCTCTATTTACATACTTCGGACGAAATTATTGAAACACAGAATGTGTTTGCGTTGTCGCGCAACCAAGTGACAACCAAACAAGCGTCATTGTTTACTATTCATTTATAACATCAATTTATATAGTTATAGTATGAAACTACGAAAAAAAATACGAAATAAATTCGTGATAAATCAAGAGCGATTTATCAAGTAAATGTCCTAAAGAGGCTACATACATAGAAATTAGCTTTAAAAGCCACTCATCTGATCCGGACCCTGGACATCGTCAAGTAAATGTCCTAAAGAGGCTACATACGAAATTACAGCTTCCTAGAGTGTAAAGCATTGAAATTAGCTTTAAGAGCCACACATCTGATCCGGACCCTGAGCATCGTCAAGTAAATGTCCTAAAGAGGCTACATACGAAATTACAGCTTCCTAGAGTGTAAAGCATAGAAATTAGCTTTAAGAGCCACACATCTGATCCGGACCCTGAGCATCGTCAAGTAAATGTCCTAAAGAGGCTACATACGAAATTACAGCTTCCTAGAGTGTAAAGCATAGAAATTAGCTTTAAGAGCCACACATCTGATCCGGACCCTGAGCATCGTCAAGTAAATGTCCTAAAGAGGCTACAAACGAAATTACAGCTTCCTAGAGTGTAAAGTATAGAAATTACCTATTCAAATTATTTAACCTCCGCTTCACAAATCAAACCGTTTTCGTAATACTCAGATCACCTGCTATGAATCAAATCATCGAAACACAAGCTCAATGAAATCATCAGAAATTAACAAGCGGTTGCAATCATGTTCACAATATCAATTATTGAGAATGATCACCTGTGTGTAAACAATTATTTATATAACCATGCTCATAACTCAGTTTGTTGGACACGCACTTCGCAGTAGTTAACATAATATTGTTGGATAAATCGAGAGCTTTCGAACGAATGGTCAACGAATTTTGTGGGATGAAAAACGACCAAGTACCATTTCCCAGCAACGACTCGGTTGTACGTGAAAATCATCCGTCACACATTTCGTTACCATCCCGCGTTCCATTTTCGGCTAGTTAGTCCATGGCTAAAACACATTCTGTGTTAAAATATAGTATGTATATGGTTTGCACTTAGGAGCTAAGGATTTTGAAGCAAATTATTAAAAAAAACATCTTCAGTGGTGAATTACAACGTTTTTGCTGGTTGTGTACCAACTTTATATTAGTAAACAACTATTTACGAAACTTGTGAATGGGGTAAGGGTAATATCGCCATATTAAAACAAGAGGGAAATGAATAGTCTCATCAGGACATCGGAATAACGTTTTATTGAATTTCAAAAACTCTTCCTGGGTAGCTTTTCACCATAATTGGAACTTAGTTGACAAGAAAAGGATTCACTGAAGGTTGACAAACAATTTCCACATCAGAATATTAAAATCGGAACAAAATAAATACTGGTAAATTAAAAGTTGGTTCTTCACAGGAACTGAATTATTGACAACGTTCAACGCGGAACTCGTTAAAAAAAGAAATATTATATAGCATTCCATCTTCCCATCTTTTAAAGTTTTAAATTCGTGCTCTTCATCAGGTCGCAGCAAAATTCACAAGACTAACGTCCATTGTCAAAATCAAAACGGGAGAATGAAGAGTGGAATCTTACAACGATCACCTATGTTGTATAGGAAGGACGTTAGGTAGAGAGGTACTGCACAATTATTCAGTAGATAGGTAGGTAAATATCTAATAAATCAATATAATTCGTCTTTTAAATATTAATTATATTTTAATTACTCAGAATCAATAGAAATAGGTGGCTATTACAACAACAACAACAACAACAAAATTTGTGGAAATCCAACAAGACTGATGATCGGAGCATAGTGCATTACCGCCATGGCGGAGTCAGCCTGAATTCGGTGTGGCGATATTGCCCCACTAAACTACTTACCACTACTTACCACCTACCTACTTACCACGAAAATTCGACAACAGTAAAACTACAACGCCAAGCTTCAAAAACTGTGAATTCGCTTCTCTTTGATGAAAACAAATTAATCATCCCAAACCAACTTTTCCAACTTTACTGCTGATCTGAAGATGGCGATATTTGGCTACAAGATTTGTCACTCAGGTGGTTAAATAACTATATCGGGTGGCGGTATTCGCTGACTTGGCGGTATAACCCTCCCCTATATGTAAGTTTTTGTATCCATTTCGTGTACAGTTGAAGAGTGATTTTAAAACTCAGGGTGAAATCTGTTCAATGAATGGAATGATACCACAGGAACGTTGAAGCGATCAAACATTCGCACTCAAGAACGGTGTTGATTACAATTCTAAGAAATTTAATATCATCCGCATTCTCCTACGATTAGTAGTTTTCTTTTCATGATTTTTCAAAGTTTGCTGTACAGATGACGTCAAACTGGACGGGGTGTGGGGGGGGGGGGGGGGGGTTGTGTGCTTTGACGTCACTGATGTGCGAAACTTTGAAAAATCTTGGAAAGAAAACTGTTCATAGTAGAAGAGAATGCTGCAGTTGATGCTGAAATTCTCGAGATGGAATTTCCTTTCAGGGGGAAAATGGTGACATTATGTCTATAGGTTTTCTGAGATTGCAGCGCTGCTACTGACAAAGGAGAAGAACTTTATGAAGAAAAACCATTCAGCAATTCTGAATATAAAGGGTTCTCCCGTATACATCAGGTATGTACATATTGATCCAATCTTAATTGAGTTGAGTTATAGTTGTTATTCGATTAATTTGAACGGAGTCTTAAGAACAAGAAAGTTTTAAAGCAGTCCAAATTTGTACAGAGGAAGTGGAGAGGCGAAATAGAGCGGAGGAGAGAAGGGAAATGAAGGAACGAAGAGAGTTCAAGTGGCAGGAGACGAGAGATCCAAGAATGAAACAGATGTGTAATCCAATTAACTGCTCTTCACTCATTAGCTGAGAGTTGAGGGGCTGATGGGGGGGGGGGGGGGGGGGCTGTAGCGGGTTTGTGGTGGAAGCAATTAAAAAGAGTTGAGGTCAAGGACGCGCGGATTCAGCGAAAGCCCAATTAGCGGAGTGACGGGCCGACGGGAGTTCGGATCGCTGAGTTTATTTGAAGTTGAAGACTATGATGAGGGGAGGCTCAGAACTGGAGATTTTCCCCAGGATTTTGAGGGATCTACAGGTAAGAAAGCGGAACGAGTCAAATCAAAAGTGCGGTACTGATGAAAGCAGGATAATTCTGAATAGCCGCAATGGGCAACTTTCGTGAGTCGGAATTTCTTATTTGTGGTCCAAGGAGAACCGGATTCTGCGCCCTTGAAAACCTCCGATTACCAATATCCAACTTGAAAGAAAAATCATACAGCATGATCTTACAAAGCGAATTTATCATGCTATATTGTTTTGAAAATTCAGCACATTAAGTAAAAAGGAATTTTTGAATACCAATGTTATGGCAAAAACACTCGTTCTGAAAAATATTCGGCAATTTAAAAATGACTGAAGCTTCGGTTTTTCGCAGCTTTCATCTTTTTATTAGCAAATATGTATTAATACAATTTAAGTACATTTTTCAGCATATATTTCTGTATAGATGTTTTAATGTTCTTGTTCATCGTTAATAAACTTCTTTCGACTAAAATTCTGCTAAAAATATATAAACAACGATTTTTAGCTGTTTTTTGGCCATTTTTAGTTTTTTTTTTTTTTTTTTTTTTAAAGCAACTTTTTGATGCTGATGTGTAATCCAAGAACTAGAGATTTTCCCCAGGATTTCGAGGGATCCACAGGTAAGAAAGCTGAACGAACCACATGAGAAGGTGCTACTGATGAAAGCAGAATAATTCAGAACAGCCGCAATGGGCGACTTTTGTGAGTTGTGGTCCAAGGAGGACAGGATTCTGCGCCCTTCTAAATCCCCGATTACCAATTTCATCTTGAAAAAAAAAAAAAAAAAAAATTAAAAATATTAATAATAATAATGATAATGAACCCGATAAAAGAAAATGAATTGACCTGAAAGTTAGACCCAATAAGTTAGAATAGGCTGTTTCTAGGGAGTTCGGATACCCGGGAGTAGGGTTTGTGTCGATTCGAACGATTCTTTATGTTCGTTGATTATCATTTTTAAATACACACTTTTTTAACAAAATTATATATCACCAAGAATTTTATCGTTGTGGTTTGATGTCTCGACGGGACCTCTACACCTCAAAATTTGTTGGTTTACGTTTCAAGATGCATAGACTCCAAAAATCAAATTGAACAAATCCATACCTACGTCCGCCGTACACCGTCCAGAACATCAGTTTTGATCGACCCTAAAGGGTAGTAATTAAGGGCCAACATATTCAAAAATTGAAATCTCAAAAACTTTCATGGTAACTGATGATGTTTTGCTTGTCAATGATAAATTTAGGGCGGAATTCATAGACAAAGGCTGAGTGTGTGTGTTCACTCGCACTCAGCTAAATGGAGGGTCACCCTCCACTCACCAGATCGAATTCATAGTTGAGTGGGGTGGTTCACTCAACAGTTAAGGGCACACTCACATTACATGAGGATGACCGTGCACTCAGGGAACACTTAACACATTTCCACCATAAGTTGGCGGCCTTGATAACATGTTTTAGGGAAATTTTCCCTGTTTTGGGGGGAAAAGAACGGGGGAATTCCCCCGTCGCGTTCCTTATTGGTTGTGAACAGTTGTGAAGGTTATGCTTTTTGTTTAGTGCGTGCCTGTGCTTTACTGGTAGTGCGTGAATTTATTTTACTGGTTGAATTCGTGTAGTATTAACTGTGTATTTGTTTATACAAATAATGGAAAAGAAAAGAATCAATTTCCGTGATGAGGAAAAAGTTCGCATCAGAGAACTTGTTCTTCAAAGGAAAGAAGTTGTTGAAAACAAGAGAAGTGACGTTTCAAGTATTGTCGACAAGAAGAGGGCTTGGTCGGACATAACCGACCAATTCAACTGTACAGGAGAATTTCCTCAAGTAAGTTATTCCATTTTTTAAAATTTGTTCAAGCAACGAGTTTCACATGTTTTGCCGTTGTCAGACTCATGATAGATAAGTGCAGAGGGGTAGGTAAGTACCTCCAAATGACCTTCTTTTGACATGGATGTGTCTTTGCTCTGGGGGTCAACCAAAAATTTCGTGACGCAAAATTTGTGTCACGTACAACCCATGATAATGTACAACAAATGATGTTCACGTACAACCCATCCGTTGCTAGAGGAATGAAACTTCCGCAGTTTTCATCGCACAGAAATCGTTCGCCACTTGTTGGAAAGCGCTTGATTTATGTGATAAATGTTCACATCTCAAGCTACCAATTTCCCCCTCCTTACGTACCTTATTCCTAAACTAAGTTGATTGGACAATAAACAATCTTAATAAGCCGGTTACAATATTCTTAACGTAAAGCAATAGCATCATTTACTCCACTCCATAGGAAACATTTTCATCCTCTTGACAGACTGTTAACAACAACTCGTTGTAGTGTAGTGGCTTCTCTCCACAGTTATTTTCAACATTTCTTTGAGTAAACCGTTGTTTTGTTGGAATTAGTCGGGATGCGGCCTCGGAAAATAAATGAAATCATTTCGTTTATTGTTTTATTTGATAACGTTTCGTCCTCTTACTGAGGACATCTTCTGATCTTGGTGTGTCCAGGAAAAAATTGTATAAATTGTATAAAACCAATAAATTAATTGAAAACAAGACATATCCATGTAACTTGGTATCTGCTTGTAAAGCAGATAGTGGAACTCGTTTACGTTTATAGTTATAGTTTATAGTTACCTACTTTTTTTCTGAATTCCAGAGAACTACAGTTCAACTCAGAAAATTGTGGGAGAATATAAAGGCTAGAAGGAAGCTGGAGTTGAACGAGGAGAAGAGGGGAAGATTTAGAACCGGCGGAGGACCAGCCCCAAGAGCGATAAATGAGGACCCAGAGCTAGACGCCTTGGGTGTCGATATTGAAATCGAAAACGCCATCGATAGCGACAGCTATAGAATCGATCCAAACTCTGTCATTCTGTATCAGTGCAACCCACCTATAGAGGGAGGTAAGCAATTACTAGTACCATATCCAGTGGTAGAAACCTATTCATCGAACCCTAATTACCCTAAGATTAACCCTAAAATCGAAATTCCGTTACCTTTTTTCACCGCCGTTTTCCGAAAATATCATAACTCCCAAAAAATATTAGAGGAATTTTTCCATCGTGAAACGAAGGAGTACCTAGATAGGTACATACCTATAATATAAATATCTAGTTGTTCCAATTATTAGGCAAGTAGTAGGTACATAATTTTAGGTAACCTGTAGGAACCTAACTTTAGGTACTTACCTATTAGAAACCTAATTTGAGGTACCTAGCAGTTGATGTTATGTACCTACCAGATATCTAATATTATGTACCTACCAGGTATCTAATATTATGTACCTACCAGGTATCTACTATTATGCACCTACCAGGTATCTAATATTATGTACCTACCAGGTATCTAATATTATGTACCTACCAGGTATCTAATATTATGTACCTACCAGGTATCTAATATTATGTACCTACCAGGTATCTAATATTATGTACCTACCAGGTATCTAATATTATGTACCTACCAGGTATCTACTATTATGCACCTACCAGGTATCTAATATTATGTACCTACCAGGTATCTAATATTATGTACCTACCAGGTATCTAATATTATGTACCTACCAGGTATCTAATATTATGTACCTACCAGGTATCTAATATTATGTACCTACCAGGTATCTAATATTATGTACCTACCAGGTATCTAATATTATGTACCTACCAGGTATCTAATATTATGTACCTACCAGGTATCTAATATTATGTACCTACCAGGTATCTACTATTATGCACCTACCAGGTATCTAATATTATGTACCTACCAGGTATCTAATATTATGTACCTACCAGGTATCTAATATTATGTACATACCAGGTATCTAATATTATGTACCTACCAGGTATCTAATGTTATGTACCTACCAGGTATCTAATATTATGTACCTACCATTGACTATAATTTTATGTAACTACCAGAATCCATATTTTATTAGTTACTTAATTAGCACAATGAAATATTTCAATGTTATGACCTGAATTTTTTTCCTTTCCCAGAATATGTAACAGAGGAAGACCCGACCCAGGCCACCGAGGATTCACCTCGTCAACCTCTGGTACTGGAGGAACTTGAAATTCAACCGACCCCCGAGTCGGAAACACGGAGGAGAAGTAAGTAGTACCTGGTTACTTAATGAATAATGAAATAAGTTTGTAGTATTTAATTAATGAAAGGCTAGCAGCAGGAAAACTTGATGTAACTATATTTTGATGAGTGTTATGGTACATTACACCAAATTCTGTATCTCCAATAAAAAAAAATAGGGAGTCTTAGCTCCACTGAGGCGTGTGATTATCAAAATCTGATTTCTCCATTGAATAGTACTCAGGAAATGGACGGGAGTTGTCATTTGAAGTTTCTCGATATCTTCTGAAACAAATATATATTATGGGTGGAGGAGAGTGGGGGCACACGTTGAATTGATACACATTTTATTACATAGGTCTAATACTAACTGTGGCATGGCCTTATAATATTGATTGATCATTTGTAATACCAGGAGGCTCAGTACGAGCAAACGAAGAAGCAGCTGCTAGAAGGAGTCGGAATGAAGAGCTGATGCAGCAATCGAAAGACCTTCATATGCTAAGAATGGAGGAGGAGCGAAAAAAAAAACAGATCTAATAAACCTTCAAATAGAACGGGGTAAGTTGGTGAATACGTATATGTAACAAAGGATGTGATTATGCAACAATTATTGAGTTTCGATTTCTCAAATTTCAATGGTATTTTACTCCTGCCTCCCATTTTCAAAAAGAGTTTTATCCATGTCGACCATCGTTTTCTGATTTTAACAATAACATTTGGAAGCGTTAGGCGCCTCTTCCATTTGGTTGGTGATTAGTCCAAAATGTTATGGGTAAAGTAAGGAGCAGACAAGTCTCAGCAAACAAGCGAGGTTTTTTAATCTGACTAACGACGCAATACAAAATAGGAACCCCATAACAGTCAATGTTCTTTTTATTGTAGTTAGGTATTCGTTATTATTATTTGTTCATTTCCCCATGACTGTAATTAATTCATGCTTTTTTTTTTTTTTGTTTTTAGTAAAAAACGACAACACAGCAGAGGAACAGGGCAAAAAGGCGTCACATCTTCTTGACCTGCAGATAGAACTAGGTAAGGTGGTTAATGACTGGGCTCATTCTGTTATGTACTAACCCACTAGAAACATGAAAAAGTTTCAGTCATGCAGCATGACCATATGAGTGCATACTCAGGCTGTCTATGAATTCCACCCAACGTTACATTGTTTTAAAACTTGAGGACTTTGGGTTAAAAGAAATGGTTTACTACTTCCTAAAATTCTACGTGATTCAAAATCTGATTCAAATCTCCTATGATTCAAAAGATGTTTTGGATTTTTAGTTTTTTTTTTTTTTTTTTGTATTTTTTTATCTCAATCCTAAGGAGAATTTTCGTCTGGAATGTCATATATATGGAAAAAAAACAGATAGTGGAAGGCTTGCTTCACTATAAAAATTCTAGTGTTTTGGTCACATGCAAAGTTTTGCTGCTGAGTTTGTGGGTGTAATGTAAAGAAATACTTTTTAAGAATGTTTACCTATTGCAATGGAAGGTAGGTACCTACTATCCCTTATGAATGGTGCTAAAAAAAAAAAAAAAAAAAAAAAAAAAAAAAAAAAACAGATTGGAAATACGCGCTCTTGAGCAAGACCCTATTCAGGCATGATGCAGAGTAGATTGAGATTTGATTTTTCACATGCTTAACAGCAAATTGTACATGAGTAAGGGATTGAGGCGAACAATGATATGCAATTCATACAGTAATGTGAAAAATAACTCCTCAAGATATTTTTTAATCAATTAACATCACAAGAGTGTATTGCTCCGGGTCAGAGACGTCAAATATCCTCAAAACCTAGTAAGAGTTTGTAATTATTTCAACTCCTATCAATTTTGTATTCTCTCATTCTTGACTGGAATTAAATTGACGTAACATCTTATTTCAGTGAAGAAACAGTTGGAGGTAGAAAAGAAGAAGGAGGAAAGGGCTGCTCAACTGCACGACCTCACTGTAATCAAGTTACAGTTGGAGATAGACCTGCTGAAGGCAAAAAACCAACGACAGTGATTTCAGTGATTTTAAATTTTTTTATGGAGCCATTTTGTAGCAGATGTGTAATTTTAATTTTTTTTATTATACCTCTTTAATATGAATGAAGGAGTGTTTATATCAATGAAGGAATTCCTTTTTCCCGTCGTTCCCTACTAGTCCTTGATGAATAGTATTGTCCTAGTAACACTTGGTAATTGAGTGGTAATCTATTAACTTCAGCAGTAATAAGCCTATATATTTTCAAAAAGTAGGGTTTTTCATTATTGAAGTTTTTCTGAGTGAAGTAGGTGATCTATTAACATAGGTAACAAAACTTATCACACATAGTAGAAATACTATTGTAACACATGAGGAAATGATGGGAGTATTTTCATGACCACAAAGACAGGCTTCTCGTATCATTCATCTTTTAATAGTTGAAAAAATGACACTAAAAAATAATTATAGGAATAGCAGTGCTTGTTATACAGAGGTGGCTACGTAAAGTGACGTTCTATGAACGCCCTTCTTACCGCCGCCCCACTTTCAAAACGGATAGGGTCTTGAGGGACCTCCAGATGCCTCAGATCTATTTCCTCTTCATCTGGGGTTAAATCACCTGCGTCGATTCCCAAATTGTATAACACTGCACAGGCGGTGATAATACGAATTGTGTTGGGCAGTTTGTTGTGCAGCTCATAATAAAGACAGGGAAAGCGCCGTTTCCATCTGCCGATGGTTCTTTCCACTGCACTTCGTGTGGTTTTGTGAGCCTTGTTATACCTGTGAAAAAACGTTCCAATCAATCACCTTGTAATTATGAACTAATTTTCGTTTTATATTCATGTCAAATTGTTTTTTGAAATGTGTGCTCACAAAAGTGAAGTATTGCACAACTTTTTTATTTTTAAATACTATTTTGCTATATTTTTATCCTCTATGTAAATAAATGTTGACTACCTAATTGTATAGCAGGCAATGGAGTAGAAGATGGAGTGGGAAATTTTAAAAAATAGCTAAAGGTCTCTGCATTTATGCTTTCTTAGACTAGTCACTCTTTCTCTCCCTCTGATTCCGTTTTTGAATAACATTACCTACCTTCTTTCTGGATCCGTTGTAGGATTATGGATAGGCGTGTAAATGTATTCACGCTGTGGATACCCAGCGTCTCCCAATAGCCGACCAAGTCTGGGATATTCCTCCTGCAATAACACTCGGATCCCACTGCACTCAAATATTCTGGAATCATGTGCAGATCCAGGCCATCTGCACACAATATCGAATATTTCTTCATTTGGGCCAGAAACTATCTGCAACAGAATAGGTGCTAATTGTTAATATATTGCAAATTATTCCCTTTTTAGCTGCTCATACATAATGTAACGCTCGAAGAAGTTTAATAACACTGGCCTCATAGCTCAGATCGTTGGAGTGTTACAACTAGAGGGAAATTTTCCCTGAGTTGTAACGACGCGATTTCGAACTCCTGTCAAGGTATCAAATATTTTTGGGCAGTTACAATGCCAAAAATATCTAGGTATATAATACGTTGTAGGTAGGTACGTACCTGTACGTTGATAGAGAAATAGGTTTTTCTGTTACGGAAAACCTCAGGCTGCTCAACGGACGGTTTTGAAATAGGGATGTGGGTTCCATCGATCAATCCTATTACTCCGGGAAACCTGGCTTTCCTGTAAAATAAGCTCCTCGTCCGTTGCACATCATTGGCTGTTTGAGGTAACTTCACATATTGCCCCACTTTTCCAGCCAGGGTTGAAGACACTTCTTTAATGATTCTGTGAACTGAGGCTTGGCTTATTTGGAATAAATCTCCACAGACAGTCTACAACATAACAAGTTAATTTGCGGTTAATAGTACTCACTTTTCTCCCACTAGTACGCTATAAACAATCATAATGGTGTTGCAAGTTATCACACATACCAAGCTAACTAAAACACATTAGACTTTACACCAAAACTCCACACCTTAGTACTCCTTAGTGTTTTCCATCCACGGTGTGTTCTGGATTCCCGCTGCTTGAACACTGAAGAAAAACAAGCATAAACAACATGAACCTCATACCAACATAGATATCCCCTCACATAAATGAAAGAAAAAAAAGTTCCAGGCATGCAGCATGCTCTTATGATCGCATTTTCGTAAGTTATCGTTTTTTATTACGTTACATTGCTTTGAGGTTTGAGCACTTTCAGTGCAAAGCCAAATAAATATATATATATTAAATATAAATATATAATATATATATATATATATAAAAGGCAAAACCTTTACTGCAGCCCCCCTACGGCTTTAATTGATTATTTTAGTTTAATTTTCATTAAACAATATTCAAAAAACTTCCCATCAAGCAAAAACTTTACTGCTGCCCACCAATTTTGAAAAACAATAATTAATTAATGTTAATCATACTTGGGATATTTCAAGAGGTTAGTGGAGTAATGACTGCTGGGCTCGGCCCTCTTTCATCCCAAGAGAGTCTGGGGTTTTCTACCACATATTTTGATCTAGTTGCCCAACAAATCCATTTTCATTAAAAGGATTGATTTAGGATATTTTTTATTCTTGCGATGTGAGTTTGCAAGCATCCATACCACCAAACTATACACATCCTCCTGGTCTGTTTTCCAATTATTCCATATAGTACTAAAAGGATTAATTTAGGATATTCATTTGTTTTAGTTGCGCGCGTGCAATGCAATTTTTTCCTTAAAAAATTTGTAGTTATCAATTTTTCCGCACTCCAAATGCTCAAATTTCTAAACAATGTTACATAATAGTATAAAACCGACGATAATTTACGAAAATTCGCTCATTCGAACATACTGCACGTCTGAATTTTTTTCACAAAATTTCGCCAAAACCATACATGATCCAACAAAGAGATATGAAGAACAGATATCTACCGCATCGTTACATTGCTACACATAGATATTTGGAACAGATAAGTACGTACCTATCTACCGCATCGTTACATTGCTAAAGATAGATACATGAAGAACAGATAAGTAGGTAGGTACCTACCGCATCGTTACATCACAACTACTAGATAGATACATGAACAGATAAGTACCTACCGCATTGTTACATTGCTACGTTTTGGCAGAGCATGAAGTACCTATAACCATGTTTTGCTTTACTTACCTGTTCCCTTGGCATACACATCGATTGCGCTATACTATACTATCTTGAATGGGAGGTGTCACCAACTCGTTCCACATACCAACAAAACACACCTACATCAGAACACATGAGTATCAGGAAAAACATGCACAACACACTTGGTATGATGAGGTCGCATAAAATCGTAGAGCCACTAGCATTTTCATCGCCGGTGATAAGGGTAATCCTCTTGAATTGGTTTGATTTACTTCAGGATATACGATTGGGAGTAATATATCCCGAACGGTCTCTTTCCTAAATCGGTATCGTCTGCGGAATTGTTCATTATCATATACCTCGAAAGGGTTCTGTTGATCCCGTATGTAACGCTTTGTTGGTCTTCTATGATACCGTTCTTCGTCATCCCATTCATCCCACTCATCCCACTCGTCGAACTCAAATAAATCCAAATCCATCAAAATTTGAAAAACAAACAAAAGATACTAACAAACAACTTGTTTACTTAGGTAGGTAGAGATAAACTGATGCACTTAAGTGACCTCCCGCTGTCACTCAGGATATTGCACAGATGAGCTGACGGTGACACTCAACTCAACGCCATTTTTTGTTTATGAATTCCGTTGAGTGTGCATTTGGAATGCTCACTCAGTGCGCCCTGAGGGTCGCCCTCAAATCACGACTATGAATCGCGTTATCACCTTATCAATGCACTTAGGGGCCCACTCAGACTCAATTGACGTCTATGAATTCCGCCCTTAATCCCAAGGAATCGATTAAAACTATCCGCAACGCTGTAGGTCGAACCGTTCGTTTTCTATGAGAGCTAGAATCGAAAACGTCGTACTCGGTTATTTATGATTAATTGAATTATATTAATTTCTCCATGTTTTGCTTGTCACTGATGAATATAATCCCAAAGAATCGCCACCCTCAATGCTGTACGTTGAACTGCTGTACGGCTGAAATGCATTAATTGTAATTAATGCGCAAATAACAAACAAAGTTTCATAACAGTATGGAGTGTATGCAACCCTTCTACTTTATGGGAAGATGACTTAGTAATATATCATTTTGTTCTTCTACTGCGCTAAAAAGCGTAAAATTATGAGTTCCTGGTGATGTAATAATGCAGAGAACCCAATTGCGAAGCGCGAAGCCCCGAGTTTCGATATTAAGTTTATACTGTAAACGGGGTTTAATAATCACGGACCAGTGTAGAAGGGCTATCTAATACAGAAATAATAAATCTTTGTGTAATAATTTGCAGAGTTTCTTTGTGTAATAATTTGCAGAGTTTTAAAAACGAAGTTAGTGTCAACTGCGCACGTTGGCGCAGATGCGCAATTTTGTCATTTTTGAGATCTGCGAAAAGAATTGTGGAGAATAGCGTTTGTCCGAATTGTTTACTTCAACAATCAGAGAAAATACAGAAGGGGAAGCCTATCTCGTGGTACACCCACAGGTCGCCCCCTAAATTAAATTCGTTAGGAAATATTATAGAAGTTATAAAGACGAAAGCTGAGTGTTTACGTCTAAATGTTCGGTGAAAAACCAGTGTGAGAGACGCTTTTGGTGGTAATGATAATATAATAGGCAGGGTATGGGAGGCAAAGTCAAGTTTGCGGGACGACCTGAAAAGCTATCTGGAGCGCTTGAGGGCTGAGATAAGAGCTCGACCGCGTCGGGAATCACCCAGCCACCAACTGTCAGGGCCAGAACACCCCTCTCCTCCCTACCTATAAACCTCGTATAGCCTCTCTTATCCCCGAAGAATCAAAAAGGCCTCTCAGACACTCAACACCGCTCCCGGGTCGCTCAGATGACACACTAGGTTTATCTCTTCACAAGGAGAACCCCCTGTCGGTATCTTTCGCTCTATTCTTCAGGAGTGTGAGTTGAGCTTTTGCAGCGGACCGCGAAAACCGCAGAACTCGATAGGGGAGTCGCCTCCCAGTGACAAAGTGCTCTGGTGAAATGTTTTATCTTTGTCAAGTCGAGGAGTCGTGAGGTCTCGACCCCAAGACTTCACCTTGAGAGTGAAGGGAAGTACCAACAATCCTACGTCATTCTGGAGTACTTTCAATTTCCAACTTCCAATTGACACTCTTCAACTAGGAAGTACATTAGCAAATTCTCAGTCATGCAGCATGACTAACAGAGCGAATTTTCAAAGAAAAGTTATGGATAACGTTAAATTAGGCACTTAAATTCAGATCACTAAGGCCAACCATGTCCTGAATAAAACTGAGGGGCCAGTCGTGCGACAAGATCGCAAAGAAAGTTTGAGACCACGCAGCCGAACTCAGAAAATTGGTCAATTATGGGAATTTACCACCTAAAACTCGATTTTGGTTTATTATTTCCAATAATAAGCCTATGTGATCGTATAGCAAAAAAATTTTATAACCAAACTTAGTGTGTTTTATCAAACTTTGTCACTACACGTTTCAAGGTGCGTAGAATCTAAATTTGAAATGTCCATCCGCCGTTCGCCGTCCGGGCCATAAAAGGCCTAAGAATTGACTTAAAAAACTCGTTCTTTCGCACATAGACTCCATTTGGGGTCTAGTTGGTCCTAACGTTTAACCATCCCGATCGCTTTACTCGCATAGATGCTATGGGCCAAAAACGGGCGAAAAAGTGTCTTTTCGAGGCTTTGAGTGTTAGACTTACGCACGCGCGCACGCCTGGCACGCTTGGCAGGGGGTCACGGTGGGTGCTGAGGGGGCTGAGCGGGGGGTGGAGTGAGAGGAAGAACAGAGGTGGATACTAGAAAAGAGACTGGCGAAAGCACCAGAGCATGTTGGTTACTATAGTTGGCTATCTGATTCAGAAATAATAAACTATTATGTAATAATTTGCAGCTTTTTTTCTTATTATTTATGAATCTTAGAGATCTGGGAATGGTCCTATTCGTCTCAGCGCTAAAAAATACGAGTACACAGTCGTACTTCGACTGTGACACCCCCACATGCCCTATTCGTATATATAAAATGTTCGTTCAAGCACAAAACATGAAACTTGAAGTCACGCCACTCCTGCCCCACGTTTTACGTTAGCGTGAATTCAAGTTTGTTTTGCACCAGGATTGTCTTTTTATACCTACGCCAGAATAACACCCCCTTCCATATAAAACTCGTATAGCCTCTTATCCCTGAAGAATCAAAAAGCCCTCTCAGACACTCAACACCACTCCCGGGTCACTCAGATGACACACAGGGTTTATCTCTTCACAAGGAGAAATGTTTTATCTTTGTCAAGTTGAGGAGTCGTGAGGTCTCGACCCCAAGACTTCACCTTGAGAGTGAAGGGAAGTACCAACAATCCTACGTCGTACTGGACTACTTTCAATTTCCAACTTCCAATAGACACTCCCCAAGTAGGTAGGTACATTAAAAACTGATAGCTAAAAAAGACTCCTTGACCCCGCCAGGGGGGCTTCGCCCCCCTGGACCCCCCCGGATGTTATTAATTTGAGCCTGACTGCTAAAATGTAAAAAACATGGAATCATGTTTTAGCTCCTCGCTCTCACTTTATTATAGAAATGATCACGACGATTGAGCTCTTGTGAGATGATGATCTCCTAATAGAAACTCGCGAGTAAACATTCACTTTATTATAGAAAGAGGCTAAAGAGGCTACATACGAAATTACAGCTTCCTATAGTGTAAAGTATAGAAATTACCTTTTAAAATGATTTAACCACCGCTTCACAAATCAAACCGTTCTCGCAATATTCGGATCACCTGCTATGAATCACATAATCGAAACACCAGCTCAATGAAATCATCAGAAATTAACAAGCGGTTGCAATTATGTTCACAATATCAATAATTGAGAATGATCACCTGTGTGTAAACAATTATTCATATAACCATGCTCATAACTCAGCTTGTTGGCCACGCACTTCGCAGTAGTTAATATAGTATGGTTGGATAAATCGAGAGCTTTCGAACGAATGGTCAACAAATTTTGTGGGATGAAAAACGACGAAGTATCATATCCCTAGCAACGACTCGGTTGTAAGCGGAAATCATCACAATTATTGGCGCTACTTTCATCTCACTTTTCGCCGGGGGATCCATCGCTAAAACATGATTCCATGTTAAAAGAGGAAATGTATTGAAATGCATACGTACGAACCCTCAACGCAGTGGTAAAAATGATGGTTCCCCACTACCGAAGGTAGGGAAGCTTTGTGTTCGCGATTGAAGTCGAAAAAAATTTTGTCCTCCAAAATCAAAATGTCCACTTGATTTTTGCATTTCAGAGCTTGCTGGTCCATTTCGGTTCCGTGTCTGTCTGTGGTAAATCCTTGTCAAGCCTAGAACTATACCAAGTTTCAATCCGATTCCGATGAATTTTTCAGGGGTTGTGCGGGTTAACTCCTACACGATCACCTATGATTTTCAAAGCCGTCAAATCAACAGTAGCCTGTGCGCATGCTATTATATCGCGATTGGTAGAGTAATAACCATTGCGCATGCGCGAAGCTAATATCGATTGATACAGGCAAAACTCCGAGTCTAATGGAACAATTTTGATGAAATTTTCAGGGATTGTACGGGATAGCATCTAGACGGTCCCCTATCACTTTCAAAGCCGTCACATAAATAGTAGTCTGTACGCATGCGCAAACGCTAATTTATTTCAACGTTGATTTCTTATAATTTATTAGTCCGATTCCGTTCAAACTCGGGGATAGAAATATGTTGTAGGAAAGTTCTCAACGAATTGAATCGCGATTGGTGGAGTAGTAACTATAGCGCATGCGCAAAACTAAAATTGATCGACAGAGACCAAACTCCGAGACTAATGGACCGATTTTTATGAAATTTTCAAGGTTTGTGCGGTTTAGCTCCCTTGACGTTCCCGTATGAATCTCGTTGCCGTAGTCTGCATACGCAAACATTATTTAACCGTCGACTTACCAATCATTTCGACTCGTACTTTGTCCTTTAACTAATTCTATACGCCCATGTTACAATGTGTGAGGAAGCTATACTGCCCACCCAACTTGGTAAACGTTTTCATGTCGCTTCGCGGGCTTACGTCTCCATGAAAATGTCGTTTAGGAATGACGATTTTCGAGTCTGCATTGGACTTTGGTAGGCCGCAGAATCGACCACTCAGTTCCCCTGACGAGAGGCAAATGAAGATGGGGGCGGCCGGCTGTCTCCGCTCCTAACGATTTGCTGAGGTGAGCAGCCGCCCAAAATAAACACCGTGTAAGATGACTCTGCCGCAAAACGAAACATGACGCCAACGAAGGCGTTGTCAGGGATTACGTCAGCCTGCGTGTCAGACACAGCTGTTGACTCAATGAGTCGAATATCATTACAGGCAGGGACCAGCGGACCTCAGCGAGAGGGGAAAAGCCGATAACCGACTGGGGTAACACCTACAGGAGAATTATAGTCGGTCAAAGGGAAATAAATATTACACATACGGCAGTAAAAAAGTTCCACCCATGCAGCATGATTGCATGAGCGAAATTTCGTAAATTGTATTATATTTATGCTAAACTGCTTTGAAATTTTAGCACTGGGCGCAAAGAAATGGTCAACTATCTATTTCATGGCAAGAAAAAAATTCTTGTTCTAAATAATGATCTGCTATTCAAACAAAGATATTGGATTTTAAGCATTTTTTGCAGCTTTTATCGATTTTGGTTTATTATTTCCAATAATAAGCCTATGTGATCGTGTAGCAAAAAATTTTTATAACCCCCCCTCAAATTTTGTCACTTTACGTTTCAAGGTGCGTAGAATCCAAATTTGAAATGTCCGTCCGCCGTCCGCCGTTCGCCGTCCGGGCCATAAAAGGCCTAAGAATTTACTTAAAAAACCCGTTCTTTCGCACATAGACTCCATTTGGGGTCTAGTTGGTCCTAACGTTTAACCATCCCGATCGCTTTACTCGCATAGATGCTATGGGCCAAAAACGGGCGAAAAAGTGTAATTTTCGACGTTTTTGAGTGTTAGACGCGTTAGAAGCACGCCTGGCAGGCTTGGCAGGGGGTCACGGTGGGTGGTGAGGGGGGTGAGCGGGGGGTGGAGTGAGAGGAGGCGCCGCGGCGTCCTCCTTGTGGAGGACCTTGTGGGGGCTGGAGTGATCAGGGGCGTAGCAAAGGGGTGTAGGAGAATGGATATTAAATTTATTACTTTTACGTGTTATACCCATACAATACACCGCGGCACCTTGAGGTGGATACAGCGTTCCTTCGAGGCATGAATATATGTTTTTTCTAGGTCATATTTATGTGTTAATATCAATGCTTTTCCTACGCATATTTAATAACATATCCTCTCGACTTTTCGTACGTACTTAGATAATGATATTATTAAGGCAATAACTATTTGAATAGATAGGAGCTCAAATCAAGAAATATAAACATGCGTATATAATTATAGAAGTATAAGTTGTGGCAACTCGAAATAGGACACGTCCAAGGAGTCTGGACGGGCCTTATGACGTACGCAAGCCAACTAAAACTACGATCAAACTCAATTGAAAAAATAATAAACCTTTGTGAAATAATTTGCAGCGTTTTGGTTTATTATTTCCAATAATAAGCCTATGTGATCGTGTAGCAAAAAATTTTTATAACCCCCCCTCAAACTTTGTCACTTTACGTTTCAAGGTGCGTAGAATCCAAATTTGAAATGTCCGTCCGCCGTCCGCCGTCCCCCGTCCGCCGTCCGCCGTTCGCCGTCCGCCGTTCGCCGTCCGGGCCATAAAAGGCCTAAGAATTTACTTAAAAAACCCGTTCTTTCGCACATAGACTCCATTTGGGGTCTAGTTGGTCCTAACGTTTAATCATCCCGATCGCTTTACTCGCATAGATGCTATGGGCCAAAAACGGGCAAAAAAGTGTCTTTTTCGACGCGCCTGGCACGCTTGGCAGGGGGTCACGGTGGGTGGAGAGGGGGGTGAGCGGGGGGGGGGGGGGGGGGGGGTGGAGTGAGAGGAGGCGCCGGCGCCGCGGCACCTTGTGGTGGGTACGGCGCCGGCGTTCCTTCGAGGCATGAATATGTTTTTTTCAAGGTCATATTTGCGTGTTAATACCAAAGCTTTTCCTACGCATATTTAATAACATATCCTCTCGACTTTTCGTACGTACTTAGATAATGATATTATTAAGGCAATAACTATTTGAATAGATAGGAGCTCAAATCGAGAAATATAAACATGCGTATGTAATTATAGAAGTATAGGTTGTGGCAACTCGAAGTAGGACACGCCGAGGAGTGTGGACGGGCCTTATGACGTACGCTAGCCAACTAAAACTACGATCATACTCAATTGAAAAAATAATAAACCTTCGTGAAATAATTTGCAGCGTTTTTCTTAGCAGATCATCCTGCAATTTTTGAACTTTTTTCGGCATAATTTTGAGCATAAATATAAATTTATTCATTTTCAACCGTTTGGCAGTTAATAAAATAGAGTTTTTCAGAAGATTCGAAAGGAGTCGGCTTGGGAGCAGGCTAGCAATCATTCTCCACTATATAGAATCATCAATCAAACGGATGAATTTATTAAATTTATGGATTTGTTTTGCGGTATTCATTAGATACTCAAGCGTTTTTGCATTTTTTGTGAATTAAATGATTAATTTAAAAATTAATAAAAGTTTTGTACTATAAATACCCAGAAAGATTGCTGATAATTTCTAGTCAACATGAAGGTTGATTAATAGAGAGTTTTTGTACTTTTCGTATTCATTTTCTCGTATAAGAAAATGGCATTTCCGAAAGAAGTTTTCGTTACGTGGAAACACTTTACGGAACGGGAAGAGTCAGCTTTACTCGTGCTCAGCTTTTTCAGAATCGTAATTACGAGACGACAACTTGACCTTTCTCTAGCATAACACTCTAGAATAACTTAGCAAGTTGCATCATGCAGTTGGCATGGACAAACACACACACCCGACAAAATCGCCTGACTTTTCCCCGTCCCGTCTTTTGTTGTTGGTTTAATCTTTGTATTTGTCTTTCTTTCGTGTTTTTCCCCGTACCTCAACCAGAAGGGTCATTAGCGACATTTTGTTCTTGCTTTCGATGTTTTATCGACGATTTCAGCTTTTTCATTCTCAAGATTCCGATTCAAGATTCATTTTAAACACGTTTTAAAGATTGGTGTTCTTCATGTCAGAATCTTTTTTGTATAATGTAGAAGTAAGTGATCGTTGTTTCTTACTTCATGTTACATTTTGGAACTTGTCTACTGTGAGTTTTGAGCCGTGATTCACTACAAGAGTCAAGTTAACGTCTCTATAGGAGTTCTATTTCTCTCGGGCTGACGAAAACGCTACAATAAGTCAATGCGAAAAGGTTAGCAATCATCGTACTAGTTCTAACAGCTTGTTTTCGTGTATTCGAGAAATACCAATACGAGAAATACAAAAACTCTCCAATGAAAATATTTCGAGAAGGAATCATGTCTGGTGTTGAGTGAGAGTTCATCATTCAATTCAATCCGCTTCTTCGATTCAATAACTCAAGATATATGTCGACCAGATCCAGCGGTGTCAGTTCCACGGGGTTCAACAGCAAATTGAATGAAATAGCGAGGAGCGCTCCGCTGGCAACGCTAATCAAAGACGAGAGGCAACGAGATGGAATCCGCGACTGTAATGTTGTAGAAGGAGAAGAGGAAGGAGTCCCTGAGGAATACGACCTACATATGCAAAGCGAGATGAGCACCACTTCACCAATGTGATGCTGTTAAAATACACGAACGAAACCTCTCGTGGAGCCAAACCTTATCAGTGTTATTTCCGTAGTTTTAGTGAATTTTCAAAGGATATGAAGTCGTTATAATGAGTCGACAAATTGATGCAGACACACTTCAATGATCTATACGTACATGTTACGGATACGAGGAAGCTATGTAACCCCCCCCAACTTGGCAGACGTTTTGCAAAGGCTTTTTTTTAAGCGTAGAATACGTTTTTACAGAGACCTACTTACCAAAAAAAAAGCAGCAAATTATTACACAAAGGTTTATTACTTCACCGTCGCAGATGTCACCCCACCTATAATAGGAGCCGATTTCCTAGATCACTATGGACTCTCAGTCGACTTAAAGAATAACTAGCCCTTATATGCAGAACACTGGTCCGTAATTATTACGCGTAAACCCCGTTTATACCTAGTACATGCGCCTCTCAAATGGGTTCACTTCATTGCAGCACCAGGAACCCATAACTTCACGCTTTTTATTAAAGTTGAGGGAAAAAACGATCCATGACACGACACATGAAACCGTCATGAAAACTTACTGACCATTTTCACATAAAACGACTAGGTACGTTGTTACGTTTGCTTACCTTCTTCCCTCTTTAACCCACAAAAATCGTTCACCACTCGTTGGAAAGCTCTCGATTCAGCTAACATTTTTCTTTTATAACTGTATGACTGTAGGACCAGCAGAGCTGTGGGCATAACAATTCTCATGTTTTGTTTACAAACTAATGATCGTCAGTGTAGAAGCGTCATATATATCTATTAAAATTCAACCTATGGAGCTAATTTCTTTGTTATTCAGCCTAAGAAGCTAAAATTTAGCTAAAATAGAAACGAATCATAAAGGTAGCCTCCTACCCCAGATCAGCTGAGTGGGATCCGAATTTACTCCGTAGTAGCATCATTTATTTCTTAATCTAGATAGTATGTGCCGAAATACGAAAGGTTTGTCCTTCTCCTAAACCTGTAGTAAATCTCATGAACTAATGCTAAATTGATAGATAAATAGATTTATAATAATGAATTTACCTAGGTTTTCACCGTATTTTCGCGTACGGTAATGAGATTGCTACCGTACACCGTATATGCACCAAAATTACCGTACGTTTACGGTAATTACCGTACAGTTGGTAACCCTGTTTCCAACAAGCTTTATAAAAAAAAAGGTCTTTTATTTGTCCTTAAATTGGTTTTTTTTATATAACTCCAACGTTTCTCCCCAGGAACTGGAGCTTCTTTTTTATAAAACCTTTTTTATAGAGCTTGTTATAATCTGAACAGTCCGAATAAAGAAACGTCTTCGTTTTCAACCCCCTTCATTCACCAAGACTCTACTTACAATGCTGACCCAAATGCCGTAGCAATGAAGGATCGAGGGTTGGAAAATGGTCTTCGAATTGTGATAGTGTCCAAATTACAATGAAATTTTCAGAGATTGTGCGGGTTGGGATCAGAGTGGTCACTCAATTTCATTATTGGAGGACTAAAGGAAGCCTGGAGTTTTCATGTTATTCGATGAAATCATCGGATGTTGTGCAATTTGAAATCGAGGTCTCTTTGAATTTCATTGTTCCTTGATTACGGCACCAGTACCAGCAATGAACAAACCACGTTAAAAACATTTCACAAGAACTGCTTGCGAATCATAAACACGAATTTCTTGCCTCTTTTGCTCGAAAAATGTTTATTATTCTGGGTTTATTTCACTCTAACGATTACTGACCTGCACACGTAACTAAAAATAACAAAACTGAAGCGTACGTCAAAATGACAATATACTCGGCGGGATTTTGCAAGACCTGCAAAGTCGGGAAGATGAGAAAACACCATTCAGTAATTATATTAACGTTACATGAAATTATGAGTAAATGTTGAATAAGTTAATGATTTCTGATTGAACAAAAGGAAACAATCCAAAGGAGTGTCTATGATTTTGGAAGAAATATCCCAAAACACGGAACAGAGAGAGAAAAATAGAAAGATAGAGAAAAACGCATGCCACAATATATGTCATACGATAAGCAGCAGCTAGTGAGTTGTATTTCGTATCTATCGCACTGCTATCATTGCGAAAACGAAACTGCTCAATTGGTCACTGCTAATTTTATACAAAACATATTCACAGTGCAATGGCAGCTTCTTACGAGAATGACGTGATCACAATTAGCAGAAGGTCAAGGTTCATCAAGATACTCTGCCCAATGGCATTCCTTCTAGTCAGCATTTGACTGTTGACGGTCGGTCCGTGCCACCACATCATGCACTTCTACCAACGCGAGTTTTGTTCAACCAGGAGGATTTTCATCAGCTCTCGTTCCACCTTTTGGCTGAAGGATTACTAACGGTTTTATTGGGGAAAATTGATTTCGAGTAGATGGTCGATTATTACTCGTGAGTGGCTATTTTGCGAGTAGGTACTGATAGGATGATGCGGACAATCTCGGTTTATCCATGAAGAAGAAGAAGTGAAAAACATGACTGGCGGCATATTAAGGTTATCTAAAAATTGTCTTCATAAATAGAGACACCGTTTGGTGCATTTTGCATCAATGTAACTGTAGTTGCGGCTCTATAACACTACTACTTTTTGCAACTACAGTAGTTGTAGTTGTGCATTCCAACTACAACTACTTTAGTTGAGAAAAAGCACGTAGTCTACTACTACTAACAACCAAAAGTAGTTGTAGTTACAACTACACCTCGAATACTGTGGTTGCAGTTAGTAGTAATTTTCGCCCAACTCTTACCCATGGCTAAGGCACGTCCAAACTACATTTTAAGTTAATATAGTTTTGTGTTTACAAGGATTAGTCGACAGATACGAAACTAAAAGTGTTCAGAAACTTCTAAAATGTAAAATTGGATTTGTGATGATCTTGTGTACCTCCCAAAGACAGTTTTGTTCAACCAAGAGGATTTTCATCCGCTCTCGTTCCACCTTTTGGCTGAAGGATTACTAACGGTATTATTGGGGAAAATTGATTTCGAGTAGATGGTAGATTCTTCCTCGTGAGTGGCTATTTTACTAGCAGGTACAGATAGGATGATGCGGACCTCCGTTTATCCAGTTTCACGAGCAAACATCCGCAATCTTTCGAAGCATCTGCGCGAGGGCCCTCTAATTGAAAAAGCAAAATCGCCCCGAGAGTCAGCGAGCGGTCGGGGAAACGACGGGTTGATGGCTGGGAGACGTCTAACGGTTCGGCTGATCCGAAGTGAAGTGAGGGGTCGACGCGGGTCACGATCTCGTGGATCCAGAGCTCCGAGTCGGCTGGCTGTCCTCCACCCGGGTCTTGTCCGGAGGTCAAGGGGTCAGTCTTGATTGACACAGATCGGCAGGGGGAAATGGACGTGAGCCCTCGTCCAATTTGACATCCATCAATTTTTTGGTTTACTATTTCCAATAACGAACCTTCGTAATCAACCAATAGAAAACAATATTGATCCCCCCCCCCCTCCCCGAACCAAACTTCGTTGGTTTTCGTTTCAAGATACGTAGAATCCAAAAATCGGATTAAAAAGAAAAACACCGCTCGCTGTGTGTAAACACCCCGGGGTTCGTCGAATGGTGTTCTATGAATGTAGTGCTTGCCTAGCTGTTGAAGGGTACACGTCTCCCATTTTGTGTGTGGTTTTGTTGCTTTTTTAGTATTATAGTGATGGCTCAGCTCAATCGGTAATTAAAAATTCTTTCTGGGGAACCTTTTGGATGATAACCTGAGTGCGGCTTCATCAATTTGTCACTCAATGCAAAAGCATCATCTCCCAAAATGACATACGGGATGGGCATATTCCAATTCGGCAGTGGGGATGGTGGAGGAAGTTTCAAGGTGCCCTTTTCAATTTTGTCGTACAACTGAGTTTTTGAAAACTCCATCATCGGAAATCCTACCTTGGCATCCAACGTCCACAAACATAAAGTTATAGTCAGCATCAACAAGTGCAAATAATACAAAACGGAAAAACGATTTGTAATTGAAGTATTCGCATGACGACTCCCACATGCGACGCCTTTTCTTTTTTCGCTTTTCCTCCGCTAGATGGTCTAAAATGAGGATAGCCGCCGCGCAAACCGCAATTTTGGATAGCGCGGGTGCCATCTGTTTGCTGCAAATCCTCACGAGCAACTAATCGTCACAAATGCTCAAGCAGTGTGAACAGAGGCTCGTTAGTGTTCGTACTCGTTGAAAACTGGCGAGCAACGATCACGAATGCGATCCATTACTCATTATAATGAGTAATGGATACCAAATGTTAAACATTAGTTTCTATATATTTTTTCCAATAATGATTAAATAATGAGTAATGGATGCCAAATGTTGAACATTAGTTTCTTACATATTTTCCTCTCTGTTTAGGCAATTGGTTTTCGTCTTATACATCTTATTTTTGGCCCTTTAAAATTGCTAACCAAAATATTGTTTATCAATACTATTTTCCCAAATGAAATTGTTTTGGCTCTAGCCTGGCTCTAGCGATTTTATGAGGTTTATAAGACCTCCTGTTTTTGACACTGACCTCTTTGAGGGCAAAGCTTTTAACCTATCCGATGATGGTCAAAGAATGGTGACCAAAACGACATTACAATGATTACAAAGATTTTGTAATTATTTCTTTCTCCTTGGCCCGAATCCCGACTATATACAACTATGAACATCACGGCCGACAACACCTCTATCACTAATTCTACTTGGTTCATTGATACAACATTCCTTGTTGACGCTTTGCGGTGAAAATTTCCTTCCAATAATCGAATAAAAGATGCTCAAAACCCATTTATCCCCTAGCCTCCATTAGCCAGTTAATTTCAACCATCGAGGAAACAGCAGTTAGGGAATAGACTGGCTGGATGGTTCCTTTCAAAGGGAGAAAGGCGAAAGGGTGGAGTTAATCAAGGGAGCGAATGACCTCCATTTTCACTGATCTATCAGCCTCAAGTGGGTACGAGGGTCTCCCATTAAACCTCTTCAGACGCCAATCAGCAGCCACTTTCTGGCCCTTCACGTAGGTGCCCCACCAGGCCGTGCAATCAGATTCCAATTACTAATCCAACTTCATCCATTATGCCACGTACGACGCCTCACGATGATCACATCCCTAAAGTGCATCCATTGAACTTAGCGGAAGAAATTTACACAGATATTATTTCTTGGAGGCAAACACGTGTTCAGCACCCCAAAAAATATAAAGGAAGACAATGAAAGACTCCCCCAAATTTCGTAATCCAAACCTCACTTTGGGTACCATTTGACTGGATTCATCAGGGAAAAACGCGTGAAGGTGCGTTTCATAGTTCTCTCGTGCTATTTTAAACTTTTGCTTCCTCAAAACCGAAGGTATGGAAGCTTTGTGTTCGTGAGAGAAGTCGAAAAAATATTCATCCTCCAAAATCAAAATTTTCATATCCTTTTTGCATTTCAGAGCTTGTTGATCAAGTTTGGTTCCGTGTCTCTCTGTCTGCCTGTCTGTGGTAAATCCTTGTCACGCCCGAAACGATACCAAGTTTCAGTCTGATTTCGATGAGATTATCAGGGATTGTGCGGGTTAGCACCAAGACGGTCCTCTACAAATTTCAACACCGTCGGATCAATAATAGTCTGTACGCATGCGTAAACGTGAATTTCTCATGACGTCGATTTCTCATCATCTGTGGGTCCGATTTCGTTCAAATTCCGTAATCATCTGGGTATATGCTCTATAAAAATGGCCAATAGATTATTTCGCAATTAGTGGAGAAATAACCATTGCGCATGCGCGAAACTAATATCTATTGCAACAGGCAAACGTCGAGCGAGTCTGATGGAACGATTTTGATAAAATTGTCAGGGATTGGGTTGTGCGAGTTAGCTTTTAGACGGTTCCCAATACATTTCATTGCAGTTGACTGGATATTAGTTTGTGCGCATGCGCAAACATTAATTTCTTATTATCTATTTGTCCGATTTTGTTCAAACCTGAGAAATTGTTGGGTCCTGGGTTGGTTGGGTCCCTTTGAATTTTATCGCATTTGCTTGAATAATAGGTAAATATTGCTCATACGAAAAACCAATATTGGACGACACTCCAAGAATAATGAATCGATTTCGATAAAATTTACAATTATTGTGTGGGTTAACCTTTAAACAATTTCCACACATGCACACATGAATTGTAGCCACAATTTACATTCTAGCATGTATACACGTGTATTAGACACTGTTATATTTTGTATTCAGTCATTTCGGGTCTTACTTTGTTCATTAACTAATTCTATACGTCCATGTAGCAATATGTGCGGAAGCTATACTGCCCACACAACTTGGCAGACGTTGTATATAATATATTCGTATTATATAATATATTCGTGTATATAATATACATTTGTGTATAAGTGTATACATAAATGTGGAGGGGGGGGGGGTTATTCTTTAATGGTTACCTACTAAGAATAGATTAATCAATGTAATTACATTGATAAGCTTGATTGGGTTGCGGGTGAATATGCTTCCCATTAGGCCGCTACTGTACCGAACACATAAGATTTCAATTTGTAATTACGCCCTAAATAGCCCTAAATGTTCTGACAAAAAAATTGTAAAAAACAAATTTGTAAAAAATTTAATTTCCTCTAATTTATTTTGGAAGTGATATTTTGCAAAACTATATATTTTCAAGTTATGAGAAAAAAATTACTTCTTTGCAATTTTGACCAATTTTGACCATGTTTGGCGACAAACCATAAATTCGGGTTCGGTTTCCCAAAAAACATACAAGGTACCTAAACCCCTGTTTGGGTACCATTTGACTGGACTTGGAGGGAAATGCGTGAAAGAGCGATTCTAGGTTCACTCGTAATGATTTCAAACTTTTTCTGAATAGCTGATAAATATTCTTTTCCTATATAAACGTATGCACTGAGCGATGTAGATTCCTACTTGACACTCAAGAAATTTTGACGACGACCAAACAAATCGAGGGGTGAAGTGTAAAACTGCGTGCTGTTTATTTTTCGCATCTTCTCTCGAAGCTTTCCACTTTACTAAGAACGGAAAAGTTGTAGGTAGGGTGTGCTCAACAACTCCCGCATTCTCGTGCGGGTGTTCCACCCCTACTTACATACACTCACCCTTCAGCCACTTCCTCACATTACCCCCTCCCTCGACCTCATTCCCCTGTCATTTTCCAACCCCCCCTTCAGTCTCGCTCCTCAGTCTTCATTCTCCCCCTTCAAACCTCATCCCCCCCGGTCCCTTCACTTCACGTTCACTCCATCCCCTCTCTTATATTTCTCGGTTTTCTCCCAACCTAAACAACCCCTCCGACCTCTCTCCCTCGTCAACCGGCAGTTTACAGGCTCCGCTCCTATTGCCTTCCTTTCCCTCCTGTTTTCTACCCTTCTACCGACATTATCGATTTGGTCTGAGGGCCCAGTGTGTGTGTTTGTGTGTGTTGTCTGCTGTGACTGGATGTGTGTGGTTGTGGTGCACTTGTCCGATCCGACGGTAACCCGCCCAACCTGAAAACAGAAGCATGTTGGTGCCTGTACCGCTCCGGGGCTGCTTGAAAAAACCCGAGCTGATACATACGAACCGACTATTCCTGAAAACAGGAATGTCAGAATATTCCATACACGATATCGAGGACGATTCTGGATGAGGACAGTTGTTCTTCTTGAAAACCATTCTCCGTTAACTCAGAAAAAATATTGAATTGTGGATATATAGCATCTCCAGATTAAATCCAACATTTTCCAAATAGAACCCAATATTTTTCAAACGGAATCCAACATTCCCAAATAGTATTCAACATTATATGTAATTTTAAAAAACCGAAAAAAGAACCTCATAATGAATTTTTTGATAAATGATCCTTTCGTGGGATATTAGGTTTGTTCGCTGAAGCCACCGAAACAGTTTGCAAGCAATTCGAGGCGTTCACCGAGTTCTCTGATCATTGTGACAGGATTTACCACAGACAAACATCAGGGAGACAAACAGATACGGAACCAAAATTGATCAGTAATCTCTGAAACGTAAAAAGCAAGTCGAAATTTTGATTTTGGAGGACAAAATTTTTGCCGACTTCTTGCACGAACAGCGCGCGTTCTGACACTTCTCGAACTCATCAGAACTGGGACAGAAAATCCCGGGTCGTTCCGGAACTTGTGGAACCGCGTTCTGCACTGCAAACGATTTCAGAACTTGGAAGTAGAATAACCTGTACGTGATCAAACTACAACTCCAATCTCGTCCATCGTCTACAAACCATGAAACCTCACCATCATCGTCGAAACTATTGCTTTCCGAACTTGACGAGGTACTAGTTGACATTTCGATTAAGAAATTCCAACGAAGACCAGCAAACAACAGAAAAAAAGCGAAATTCTACAGGGAAAATTACAGGGAACACGCGGCAACCAAAGCCGAAGAGAGCGTATTGTTTACTCCACGAGCTCCGAAAAATTGTGAAATGCGCATGCGTTAACTACGTCTATAGGTTCGAGTTCTGACAGAAATCGGGGACTGTTAGAACCGTTCGGAACTGGGTTCGCAAATCACTGCGAACGCCGAACTCGGCATTCTGGAACTGGGCGTTCTGGCACTGCGAACGACAAAACTGAACTGCGCTTGCCCAGAACCGTTCCGAACTGGCAGAACGCAAACTGAGAACGGAGCTAAAGCTTCACTACCTTCGCTAGTGAAGAAGCAAACAGAAACCAAAACGAAGATGGTAGTGTCGCATTTTTACTGTGCCTAGCAATAATTGAGAATCAGGCAGCACAAGTATAAAATCAATAGCTCAATCGATAAAATCAATTTCTTTTTTGTAATTTATGCTTCTTTCATTTAGTTAGCTCAGTTCGTAGTTGTATCGTAATAACTTATCGTTATTTCATAAAACGGACGCAGATCACGCCCCTTATTAATTTGATTCTGGTTATTATACGAGGTTGGGCCGTCACGCGTCCGTTTAGGGCCGGACGCCCCACATTCATAGTCGCGGGTTTTCGGTCATGGGAGCGGACCCCCTTAAATGGAAGGTTGACCGAAAGGGAACAAAGATGATAGTGCAGCTCTGGGCAGCTTTCTTCCTCCGAGGGGACCTTCACCTGTGCAAGTGGTCAATACGCAGAGTTGGGCGTAACCGTAATCATAAGAGTAATCGTACGGACGTAGGACGTGAGAAAATTACGCTTGATGGAATTTACTTTTGCGCGCGCGCAGAGTCAAGTATTTATTTGGGATCAATGAACCTGGTACGGGCCAATCTACTCTCTGATCTGCACATTCCCACAAAATTTCAGAAAAATCGGATGAAAACTGTGGAAATTAGGCGTTACAAGGATTTGCGGACACACGACAGATATACAGACAAACGAAAACGAAAGTTGTTCAGAGTGGTCTGAAACGTAAAATAAGAGTGGAAATTTTGATTTTGGAGACGAAAAATATACCATAACTTGAGAGTGAAAATAATGCTTCCGCTACCTATAGGTAGACTCGGAAGCAAAAATTAAAAGTCCTTGCAACAACACCAACAATAACTGGAATCGTTACACTTACTATTTAGACTTGAATTTCAAAATTGCACAAATATACTTGAAAGATTCAAACTGAATTTTCATTGACAACAAGCCCCATGGCAGCTGAGTAGGTAATAATCTTCACCACCCAGTGTTGCTTCTACTTCCCAATACTCGTCTTAACAGTATAGTCACAATTCCCTCAAACAAAGCTATTGGCACCAATGGTATCTTTTTCCTTTTTGGAATCATTTCATTGTTCAAATAGACAAAAAATCTTTTAGTTTTCGACTTCAATAAGGAAGCAAAATGTAAGCTCTCCCTCAAAATTTAGTGGTTCATGTTTCAAGATACGTCATGATACTTCATGTTAACTAAATCGCAGGCACTTCGCGGCTTCATTTCATTATAAGTAAATTGCTATAAAATGTGGAAGTTCCACTTCATATCTTGACAAAGACATGGTGATGACGAAGATTAAAAACAGAAGGTTAGAAGTGGTAATTAGACAACTTACATTTAATCGCCAATTGGCAGAGCTCCAGCATGACTGGCCTGACTGCTTACCTGGAAAAAAAAAAAAAAAAACAGAAAATCAGATTAGGTACTGGCACAACAGTATAAAAGTAAAATAATCGACGAATCAACAGTAGCCTGTGCGAGTGCGCAAACGTGAATTTCTCATAACGTCTCATAACTCTTATGATCTGTTGGCCCGATTTCGTTCAAATTCGGTAGGTAATTGGGTATATGTTCTAGAAAAATGTCCTATAAATCATATCTCGATTGGTAGAGTAATAACCATTGCGCATGCACGAAACAAATATCGATTACCATAGGCAAAACTCCGAGTTTAATGGAACGATTTTGATGAAATATTCAGGGATTGTGCGGGTTAGCTTCTAGACGGTCCCCTATAACTTTCATTGCCGTCACATGAATGGCAGTCTGTGCGCACGCATAGTCGCGGGTTTTCGGTCATGCGAGCGGACTCCCCCATAAGGGAAAAAAAGATGATAGTGCAGCTCTGGGCAGCTTTATTCTAGTGGTCAATAAGTACCGATGTCAGCTATACTGATTCCCACGACAAAGGATGGCAATGGGTATTTAACATATCCACGTGAATGGGCAATGCCCCCAATTTTATTCCATCAGTTTAAAGATCACAGAGACGGCTTTCGAGAAAAATGCAATATGAAGGGCATCGGATGATTGAAAGTAGCGAAAACAGAGGTGCAAAGACGACTTTATGACGTCGTAGGGGAACGACCACATCCCTGCGTCGACCTAGGGTTGGTGTGCGGGGGGGGGGGGGGGGGGGGGACGTCCACCTATTACGTCAATTCAATTTATTTATTTTTTATTTGTTTTTCTATCGGTTTTTCGTCCAGACGATTTAAAAATTCGAGCTAACAATTTACAGCTGGGGATTTTATGAGCTCAGAATCCGATTCTTAGATCAAAAATGTAAAATTCCCACATACAAAAGTTGCCCATTTCGGTTCAATGTTTAAATGTTTGTGGTTCAATGTTCAATAACCATTTTTCCAAAAATTTTGAAGTGTTTTCTCGATGGTGGTGAAGGTAGAAGTAATCAAGGAAATGGTTCTTTTACACACTCCCACAATGAATGCATCACAGACAGCCAAATGAAGAGGAGGGGATAAGGGAATATATCGAGTGCAAGCCTATGTTGGTCAGATGATGCTGTACTTTCATTTAAGGCTTGGTAGTCTAGTGGAAGAGTTGATCGCTGATCGGGCGGCTGAGGTTCGAATCCTATAGGTGACAAAATTATCTTTAAATCTCTCACAATCGCAGTTAAAGTTCTACATAGCTCTTTTTTTTTTTTTTTTTTTTTCTTTTTTTTTTAAGAATATGCGCTAAAAATCAAAATCGGTAAAAATTTCCAGAAACAGGATGACTGATCGAGGATCGGTGTACCATCAGTACTTTTGGCGAAGAGTTCTTCATTAGGTACTGTAGCCATTTCAAAGGGGAACACGTTTCTATTTTATCACGATTTCAACACGTAACTGAACTGCTCAGATTACTCCTAAGGAAGTTATGCTGGGAGTTTTAATGGTTTAGTCAGGAGGACTGCGGAGGGGGGAGCCAATAACAGAACAGGGCGCCCTTTCATTATCTCAATAGCTGCTTTATGGGGCATCGCTAGTTCAAACAGTCCCACAGCCTCCTATCTCGGTCTCAATGTTTGTCTTTATCGTTGGTATTCGGAACTGTTTGGGTGGGAAAAATGGAGGTACGAATAATGTAACTGTTCTAAACTTTCACGTATTGATTTAACCCTAACCACAAATCAAAGTAAGTTAATAAGTTTATAGCAACGATCCTATGGCTGAATGGTTCCTGATCAAAGCCAATAAAAACCTCGCCGGAATGTCGACAATGCGTAAACCCGAATGGGACACTACAGCATCTAATCATGGAATCCCCAGAATACGAAACCCAGGACATTTATTATTAAGCAGTATATTCGAAAAATTCGATCCTCAGATAAACGAAACGCTTGCATACGAGTCTGCAACACATTGGGACATTTTATGTCTTTAGTTGCAGACAAGTATGTGTTGCAGACTCGTATGCAAGCTCTAAGAGCCACTCAGCTGATCCGGACAATCATCGAAACACCAGCTCAATGAAATCATCAGAAATTAACAAGCGGTGGCAATCATGTTCACAATATCAATTATTGAGAATGATCACTTGAGTGTACACAATTATTCAAATAACCTTGCTCATAACTCAGCTTGTTGGCCACGCACTTCGCAGTAGTTAACATAATATGGTTGGATAAATCGAGAGCTTTCGAACGAATGGTCAACGAATTTTGTGGGATGAAAAACGACGAAGTACCATTTCCCTAGCAACGACTCGGTTGTAAGCGGAAATCATCAAAATATTTTCGTGAGCAATTTTCCGTGACGTATTTTTAGTTTATGTGCCATAGCAAAGACATAAAATGTCAAAATACAAATATTAGTCTCGGCTATTATGCTATCTCGTCATCAAAAAATATAATAGGGTCAGGCGGGGCAATTGCGTTTCTTCGTTGTATTCCGCTATTTTAATAGGTTTCTTAGCAAATGATAGAACAGGTGTTTATTATTACCTGATAAATATTTTAACCTCCTCAGTGAACAAATAAGCGTAGTTGGAAGGTTGGAACCATGTTCCTCGAAGCCTTCGTCCGATATCAGAGTGTGAATCTGTTAGAGGTACAGTTGTCAATGATTTTCTCGTCCAAAACCCTTCCTTTCCTCATTATTCCACTGTTTATCTTTCGAACTTTCGTCTCTATTGCAATACTTAGCTTCATTTTCTACGAAAATTCGCTAAAAGTATGACTTTATGGTAATTAATAAAAATGTTACAGTTCTTTCTTTTGCATCTACCGTGATGGTGATACGAGTGTTCTTTCTTCCAAATTATTTTCTCCTCCAAAAATATTTACATTATTCTTTGTCGCTAACTTCTACAACTGTGAAACTTAAACCAAATTTAAAAGGGACAGGTTAAGAATCGTTAATCCTCGGCGATTATTTAACAAAACACGAAGTCACATAGGTCCTAGGTTATGGATCAAATGAGATTAGATTGAAATCTCCTTTCTTGGGATTGAAATGTTCATGGAGATGCGGTCTGGGTCGAAGGTATTCGAGGCTGACGAACCATAATGTCAACATAGATTGTCGGGAGTTGGTGTCAACAATCCCGTGAACATTACATAACAAGCTCAGGTCAATGTCTCCGAAAATAAATAAACGATTACTCTTCAATTCTTCAAGGTTATGTTTCAGGCTAAAAACGAAAAGAGTTGGCTTCTTCTTTTGTGTCTTTTAGTGTAGTTGAGGGATTAGCTAGGTAGCTTCTAAAGGTACCCTATAAACTGTCCAACAGCTGTAACGCCGAACCAGGTGGTATAATTCGACCAGCGACTCACGATATCGGTCCACACACGTGAAGAACACGTGCCAACACGATTGATACCAGGGGCCCATTTCATAAAACAACAAATTACAAGTGTAAAAGTTAACAAGTAGGTACAGGTACTTGTAATGCACGGTAACTAGAACAAGCGTTTCAAAAAAAAAAAAAAAAAAGTGTAGAAAAGTTACACTTGTAGAAGCTATGTTTACAAGCGGAATGCCGAAGTTGAAGTTTTGTCAGCGAAAACATTCATAATATAAAAACGGTTTTAAGTACACGATAGGATGTTTATCGTACATGTCAAGGTGTAATGATTGGAAGACAGACAAATTATAAACTGAAAAGTGGAGAAAGTGTGTATTTGATTTCAACTTATTCTGATGGCTGGCATAATCGGATTTTTCTCCTTCATTCAGCGGAAATGATTAATCAGTTCATCAAGTCTTAATGCTGCTGGGTTAGGAATGTCATCTGTAACTTCGAGATGATCTTCACACTTCACTTTGTTCTTCAATGATAGGGTGATCCTCAATACCCGATCAGGAAAAATTGCACAGGGTCACGCAGCATTTGAATCATTCAAGTGTCTTGGAAGACATCCTAAATCTCTCGTTAAACTCGAAAATACCCACGAAAAAAGCGTTTATTCATGACCGAAAAAATCGTTGGCGTCTTCTACGCTGAATGCTTCTTTCTTGTCTGTATTCTTCAGCAGAAGATGATTCCCACATATTAAACACCGAAAAATGGTCAACTCACAATGCTGGAAAATAACAAGTTTAGAGGTGAATGGACGTAGGTTAAAAATCGGTCATTTTTTACAACAAACTGTAAAACAATGACTTGTACAAAATGATGGGGAAACACTTGTAGCTTGTCCAAATTCGCCTGTACACTTGTTAATTTTCACTGTGCATTACAAGTCTACACTTGTACCTTTATGAAACGCTTCCACACTCATTTTTTACAACTTGTACATAAAATCGGCTTGTAACTTGTCACTTTTGCTTTATGAAATAGGCCCCAGATAAAACATACTTTCTTTCGGACGGACGAACACGAAATTTGATGGAAGATTAGTTCGTACGCCAAGGTCTCACACATTCATAACTTGAATGGAGTAGAGGTGGGGAAGTTTCAATATTGTATCATGTATCATGCTCCGATAGAGCTTGAGAAATCAGTGTTCCAGATACTGCTTGTTCATTTGCTGTTTGTTCAGTTGCTTCCACGGGGTTAACTAAGAGCTAACCGTCACAATCCCAGACCATTTCATCAATATCGGCCTACTCATACTCTTGGAGTTTTGATCTTGTTACAAGGATTTCACATTTGATCGTGCGCAGGAACCACTCTTGATATGATTGGGTTGAAATTGATATGGAATGTGTCCTCCCCGTACTATCCTCTAAATTTGAGCTAGATCGGACGCCTAGGACGTGAGAAAATTATGCTTGATGGCATTTAATTTTGCGCGCGCGCAGAGTGAAGTATTTATTTGGGATCAATGAAACTGGTACGGGCCAATCTACACGCTAATCCGCACATTCCCTGAAAATATCATCAAAATCTGAGAAAAACTGTGGAAATTAAGCATGATAGAAGGATTTGCGGACACACAACAGACAAAAACGGAACGAAAGTTGTTCAGAACGGTCTGAAACGTAAAATACGATTGGAAATTTTGATTTTGGAGACGAAAAATTGTCCATTTCCCGGAAATGAAAACAATGCTTCCGCTACCTATATAGGTAGATACGGAAGCAAAAATTAAAAGGCCTTGCAACACCACCAACAATAATTGGAATCGTTAATCTACTATTTTGACTACAATTTCAAAATTGCACAAATATACTTGAAAGATTCAAACTGAATTTTCATTGACAACAAGCCCCATGGCAGCTGAGTAGGTAATAACCTTCACCACACAGTGTTGCTTCTACTTCCCAATTCTCGTCTTAACAGTATAGTCACAATTCCCTCAAACATAGCTATTGGCACCAATGGTATCTTTTTCTTTTTGGTTTATTATTCTCAATAATAAGCCTATGTGATCGTATAACAAAAAATGTTTATAACCCCCCGTTCACCGTCGGCCGACCGGGCCATAGAAGGCCTTAGAATTGACTTAAAAAATCCGTTCTTTCGCACATAGACTCCACTTGGGGTCTAGTTGGTCCTAACTTCTCACCAGCTCGATCGCTCCACACCCATGGGTGCTATGAGCCAAAAATAGGCGAAAAAGTGTCTTTTTCGAGGCATGAATATATGTTTTTCTAGGTCATATTTGTGTGTTAATACCAATGCTTTGCCTACACATATTTAATAACATATCCTCTCGACTTTTCGTACGTACTTAGATAATGATATTATTAAGGCAATAATTATTTGAATAGATAGGAGCTCAAATCGAGAAATATAAACATGCGTTTATAATATGCGTTTAGGGCGTGGAAAGCCCTAATCTAGTCCGTATAACAGTAGTACTAACAGGAACTCAGCACATTATAGTAACGATATATGTCCTACCTATTTCCGGCGTTATGTGACCTGGTGCAAAGCTAAGGCGATGTTCTTCACAATTTCAAAGATCGTTCAGAAATAACTCTCCTAGATGTTAGTAACTACACTACGTTTCTTACTTACCGTGGCAACTGTTGTTACTGCCACAGCCTAATAAACAGAGAGTCACCCTATCAAATTTCAACTTCCTAAGTGAACAGGAAAGGATTTAGCCCACTCAGCTGATCAGAAAAGACCCCATCACTTCACTCGTCTCTTAGTGTCCCAGAGAGGCTCCCTATCAAATTTCAACTTCCTACGGTGAACAGGGAAGGAATTAGCTCACCCAGCTGATCAGAGAAGACCCCATCACTTCACTCATCTCTTAATGTCGCAGAGAGTCTACCTATCAAATTTCAACTTCCTTCGGTGAACAGGAAAGGATTTAGCTCACTCAGCTGATCAGAAAAGACCGCCTCACTACGTTTCTTACCGACACTTTTGCAACGAACTTGGGGCCGTGCTGATTCGAAATTATATATAAAGACCGTTCGGAATTATATATACAGTCCGCTAAGTTCTTCAGTTTCAATTTATTCGTTCAGATGTTAATAACTACACTACGTTTCTTACTTACCGTGCATTGATGGCAACTGTTGTTACCGCCACAGCCTAATAAACAACTCTCGTTGATAAGGACCGCCTAGAACACGATCAAGGCGGGTATAGAGACGAACGGAGACACTTTTGCAACAAACTTGGGGCCGTGCTGATTCGAATGAGCAGTCTAACACTAAAATCAGATTCTTCTTATAACCGAGTTTTACACGTTAACACAGAAATTTTTAGTTTATATTTTATGTATTTCTAAGGGTAAAACTAGTTAGTTAAAGTGTAAAACTCGGTTATAACGGAGTTGTGGATCTGCAAGTTTTACCATTCGATTCAGCGTGAAAAATACGTAGAAACCGGCCCCAAACTCGCATTTTCATAGAGGGTCATTTTCCACTAAAACCCTCGATTTCGTAGAAAAAACCATGTTTTTCAACTTACGAACATACTTTTCCTCCTCAATTAGCAAAGTGAAAGTAAAATTGACTTTACCCTTCAAAAGCTGACAATTTGAGGAAGTTTTTTCCGAAGAGTGCAGGCCGAAAAATCCCAAAACTGATACGGAAAAACGGGAGAAAAAACGTCGATTTTAATTATTTTTCTAATTTTGTACTTTGGCCTCTTTCTAACCAATTAAAACTAAAAAATTTGCATTTTATATCAGGGTTATAGAATATTTAACGGTCTTTCCGAAGGTGTGCTTCGTTTTGAGTTTACTGTGATTCTAGAGGGAAATTTGGCCGTTTCAATGTCGTAAGGTACAAAACACACCAAAAAAAAAAAAAAAAAAAAAAAAAAATCTTAAAAATTGAATAACTTGAAGAAAAGCGTTTAATAAGAAATCTCTTGGAGCAACTTTCGATAAGAAATGAGCACTAGAATCAATTTATTGAGTTTGTCCCATAATTTCTGTAGACACTCTGTATAGATATCCATTGATTTACAACGGATTTTCCCATTTTTTCATTCACTACAAACAGTACTTGACGGCCTTTCATTAAATTTTATTTGTGCCGTCTATCTTTTATTTATAGTTGAATTGTCCGATCTCTCCCACCCTCTTGTTGTTCGAGGGAGATTTACGACCTGCGTTCACCATCAATTCCAATCTGGACTGCGGTAGATCATTCCAGAGCCCAGTCCTCGCCTCAATAAATGAAATAAAATGCCCCGGACGGTTGAGGAGAGAATCGTCCGATAAGAAAAGATGACTAACCTCTGCATCACCCAGGGCTAAGGGGCCTAGATCCACAACTGGATCTACAACTAAACCCAGATCTACACTAGCTGCAGATTCATCGAGACAACATCAGGCTTTACTACCAATCAGATAACTGCAGAACTAGTTTTTTTTTTTATTATTATTATTAATTGTAACATTTCTGTGCATAGCACTATGCAGTAAGATATCAAACGAAATAATATATAATAACAACATGAGAAACGAGTAAATACTAGATGCAGTTCATTAACTTTCTAGTAAAGGACACTAAATTGGTACAAAAAGCACTGCACTATGTATACTAAAGAAGATCACGATTAACTATGATCAAGAGCACAAGGATCTGATTTAGGAAGATAATTTGAATGAGGACTAGAACGAAGAAATTTACGACAAGGCAGGGTTTAGTCGAAGCCGTCAGCATAGTCGGAGTAGTGTTTTCTTTTTAGCCTTCTCAGATTCCTGGGTGCAGTACTACTCGTAGTAATCGAAGACCAGACGCACTTATTAACATGCACGAGTATCATGTTTTACCGCTGGGTTTTGTGCAAGAAAACTAAGCAACATTCAGCAACATCGTGTTTTCTATTGATTTTCACGTACAACCAATGCTATGCTAGGAAAGTGTAACTCCCTTAGTTTTCATTGCAGGTAAATCGTTCTCCACTTTTTGGAATTATCTCACTTTATCAAAACATATCATGATCCCTAAGCCGCTGCAGTGTCAAGGAAAGCTGATTTATTACGCTACGTTATCGTCTAATATTGCTTCGTAAACATATGAACTAATAATGCGAGGAGAACGCGACCCATGGTAGGTACTATTGGGTAGTAAGTACGTGTAAGTACGTGTAAGTACTATTGGGTAGTAAGTACACATGTAAGCAGTAGTGGTACTTATCAAGGACTTAGGTAGCCACCCAGAGGTACAATGGGGCCCTAAATCCTCGAAAGAGAGAGGAGAGTGACAGTATCCCGTGAAAGAGATACCACTCCTACTAACAGCATTAATGTGCGTTGTTCGGAGTAGATTTGTTTTCCAGTTCTTGGATCACCCATCCAACGCTAAACGCAGCCTTTTGAAAACTTGAGCAGAGGCGAGCGACGCCCGTTGGGTAACAACGGAGCGACGGCAACGCTTTCTCTGGGATTCTGACGGGAACTCTGTCACACTCCCCCCCCTTAAAGACATACTTGATTGAAGAGCAAGTATCTAAACCAGGTGGAATAGTTTACTGATTGAGAACTGATGCTCAATAATAAATAGCTGCATTGGCTACTGAGGATGAGAAAAGAGAAATTAAAACAGGATAGATTGTCAATGAATTTTCATATGAACTATTCATTAGGTAATTAACCCCCAATCAAAGATTGGATCAATTGGGTATAAATGGTGGCTCAACTATGGAGACTTATACCTTTAGGAAAGTAAAAGAGATATAAATTAATGTGCCCACATTGGGGACTTAAATTGGGAACTAAGCCCTTGAATTAATAATTGGAACAATGCCCGTGTATAAAGAATATATAATCAAAATGGCAAAGGCCAGGTATACCACAGGTATGAAATTGAAAATATAAGAGGGGAATAATTGAGAAATTGTAAGTCAAAGACCAATGAAATTATTTATATACCGAAGGGTGATAATGGGAATTCCTTCTGAAAAACCCGGGCCATGTTTCTTCTGAAACATTAACGCCCCAAAAATAGTGGATCGGATTACTAGGCGTTAGCCGTGCATAATCCCAACCATGCTCTGCTACCATATCAAGGACATAGGTAGCCCCCCAGAGGTGCAATGGGGCCCTAAATCCTCGAAAGAGAGAGGAGAGTGACAGTATCCCGTGAAAGAGCTACCACGCCTACTAATAACATTAATGTGCTATGTTCGGAGTAGATTTGTTTTCCAATTCTTGGATCACCCATCCAACGACAAACGCAGCCTTTCGAAAACATGAGTAGGGGCGTGCGACGCCTGTTGGGTAACAACGGAGCGACGGCAGCGCTTTCTCTGGGATTCTGACGGGAACTCTCTCACATACTAAAACGATGTATAGACCACTGAGCTGATTGGCTCCTAATGCTGATTTGTATGGTATTTGATCTCTGAAGTTGAAATTTGAACAAGGCTTCTATGAGACAGGTAGAATAGGATTTCAACGTGCGGAACCACCATAATCTGCTGATTGAGCTCGTAAGCGAATTTCTATACTATTTATTTTATGAAGCTGAAATTTGAAACAGAGCCTTAATGAGACAGGTAGGGGAGAGTGGGGTAATGCCGCCACGTTGGGGAATACTGCCACCCCATATAATTATTTAATCACCTGAGTAACAAATCTTGTAGCCAAATATAGCTATCTTCAGATCAGCAGTAATGTTGGAAAAGTTGGTTTGGGGTCATTAATTTGTTTTCATCAAAAATAAGCGAATTCAAGGTTTTTGAAGCTTGACGTTCTAGTTTTACTGTTGTCAAATTTTCGTGGTAAGCAGGTGTCAGGTTTTTCGTAGGTTTATGTGAATTGTTGAGCATGACGACGTGGAAAAATCATTTGGCTTCAATTTCCACCCGTTACTTTATGATTTTTTAACGAAAACTTAGTTTTTAATGATTTTTCATCTCGAAAAGTTTACTGGGGCAATATCGCCACCGAATCCAGGGTAATTCCGCCATGGCGGTATTGCCCCAGCTACCTGGGGTAATTCCGCCATTTACAAGGGTCTCGTAAAATGCTGTTTACTAATATAAAGTTGTTACACAACCAGCAAAATTCACCATTGGAAATGTTTTTTTTACAAAATCTGCAAAATCTGAAGCTCCTGAGTGCAAAACTGTGCTGTGATTGACAAATATGCTCAAGGTGGCGGTAATACCCCATTTTCCCCTAGAATAGAATCAGTCCGAAACCGCGTAGATCAGCTGAGTGAGCTAGGGCGCTCATTTCTCTCCTAACAGACCAAGGAGGCTGAAATTCGGTATGGAGCCTCTTACATGCCTGCTGTGTACGATTGGCAAAGTGAGGACCCACTAACACTACGATAAAGAATATAGAAACATCTTTAATTATTAAAGCATTTAAGATTGGAAATGATCCTAATCATAATTTCTCCCTTGAGAGGGAAAAACATTAAATCATGTTTAATGTTCACTCAATGAAATCATCAGAAATTTACAAGCGGTTGCAATCATGTTCACAATATCAATAATTGAGAATGATCACCTGTGTGTAAACAATTATTCAAATAACCATGCTCATAACTCAGCTTGTTGGCCACGCACTTCGCAGTAGTTAACATAATATGGTTGGATAAATCGAGAGCTTTCGAACGAATGGTCAACGAATTTTGTGGGATGAAAAACGACGAAGTACCATTTCCCTAGCAACGACTCGGTTGTAAGCGGAAATCATCAGAAAAAAACGTTGCACATTTGCGTGTCGTGTCGGAATTCACAGAATGACCCCCAGCCCTAAAACATTAAACATGTTAAAACATTATAAATTATTTTAATTTCTTGGTTGTAACAGAAAACCTACAATTGGTCTTGTTTGAAGTTTGAAGTTGTAATTTTAAATAACCATTGTGCGGAGGTCCTCCTGCACTCCATCCAACCAACTCATCATCGGTCTTCAGGAATCCCACAAACATCTTTTAGGCATCCCTGCCTTCCTTATAAATTTTGTATTGCCACTGGTCCAATAACTCTGCGGAGAATCTTTCATTCAAAGGTACAGGAGGTACATAGTTCACCGTCTAGTGCTTGGTTTCTGATTGACGAAATTTAAAGGGGTTCATCCTTAGTTTAACCCACAAATTCCCAGAAAATTTCATCAAAATCAAATTGTAACTGTTGCATGTTGCAAGATTTTACATTTCACGCAAGCGCATGAACTACTAATGATGCGAACGTGATGAAATTGATATGAGATGAATACTCGGCTTTTATTAACTACACATCAAGTGTGAGCAAGATCGAACGACTATAACGTGAGGAAATGATACTTGATGGAATTTACGTTGGCGCATGCGCAGAGTGAAGTATTGATTTCTGAGTAGTGAAACTAATAGGGGGTTACTTACAGCAACACCCGCATAATCCGTAAAAATTTGATCAAAATCGGATGGAAACAGTAGAAGTTGTGCGTGTTGCAAGTATTTGAAGTATTTGAAGATTGAACACAGACACAAAACCAAAGTTGTTCAGAATGGTCTAAAACGTAAAAATGCGAGAGGAAATTTTGATTTTGAAGAAAACCAATTTTTCATCGCAGAAAAGTGAAAACAATGCTTCCGCTACCTATAAGTAGACTCGGAAGGAATATTTTTAGTATGATTAGTTAGTTGGCATTTTAAAATAGAACTATAATGTCTGAAGAAACATTCAGAGCTTTAGATGAAGCCTTAGATGAAGACATAACTCACCGTTTCCTTGTAAAGCAATTGAAGGTATCCGGTTCATGATCCTAAACTACCGATTATTTACGCCCAACAAGGCGGGTTCGCTGCCTCCTAACAGTGATATTTTTTTACGATTATCCTTCGGTTGGATTTGATGTATCGCAGTTCACGGACCTTTAGAACCTCATCGTAAACACCAGATGTCGGAAACAGTTTCGACCTTCAGCTGTCTCCATTTCCCCACGAACCTACTATTGGGATTCATAAATCATGTCTTTGTGCTGTACAACAAAGATAAAATAGTGAATGCTACCTGGCAATTAGTTAGTATGGCATTCATCAAGCAGCGTTACGTATAAATAAACTCTGCCAAGTTGGGTGGGCAGTATAGCTTCATCACATTTCGTATTGTGGACCTATAGAATTAGTTGAAGAACAAAGTACGAGTCGAAATGATTGATAAGTCAACGTTGTACAAAATAACGTTTGCGCATTCGCCCAGACTACTATTTCTTTAACGACAATGGAATTTATAGGCGAATGTCAAGGAGCTAAACCGCACAATCCTAGAAAATGTCATAAAAATATGTCTATTAGTCTCAGAGTTTTGTGTCGATCAATTTTAGTTTTGCGCATGCGCTATAGTTATTACTCCAGCAATTGCGATAAAATTTACAGAAAATTTCCCCAGAACATATATCTATCTACTCCCCGAGTTTGAACGAAATCGGACTAATAAATTATAAGAAATCAAACTTGAAATAAATTAGCGTTTGCGCATGTGCACAGACTACTATTATTGTTAAGTCAAAGACAGTTATAGGAGACCGTCTAGAAGCTATCCCGCACAATCCCTGAAAATTTCATCAAAATCGTTCCATTAGACTCGGAGTTTTGTCTGTGTCAATCGGTATTAGTTTCGCGCATGCGCAACTGTTTACACAACCGATAGCGATATAATTTATAGGGTATTTTTCTAGAACATATACCCAATCATCCACCTAATTCGAACGAAATCGGACCAATAGATGATGAGAAATCGACGTTATGAGAAATTCACGTTTGCGCATGCGCATAGGCTACTGTTGATTTGACGGCTTTGAAAATTATAGAGAAACGTCTAGGAGCTAACCCGCACAATCCCTGAAAATTTCATCGGAATCTGACTGAGACTTGGTATAGTTTTGGGCGTGACAAGGATTTACCACAGACAGACAGACATCAGCCAGACAGACACGGAAACAAAATTGATCAGCAAGCCCTGAAACGTAAAAAGCAAGTTGGAATTTTGATTTTGGAGGATAACATTTTTTTCGACTTCAATCAAACACAAAGCTTCCCTTCCTTCTGTTGAGTGGAAGCAAAAATTGATAATGAAAACACTATGAACAACCAGATAACAGCAATGAAGACATCACGACCAAATTGTAGAATACCTAATGAATTATAGTTACCTTTATTAATATTTTTAATTATTGTTCAAGACCTAACATATCACAAAACTCGATTTCAACCTGGTCAGTCATGTCAATGATATGCGATTTAGTTTGGAGATATTTCCAAAAATGGCAATACCGTTTAATATTATATATTATCTGTTAGAGTTTCGCGATGGTTTTCCATTCAAAGCGATTTCCCCTTATCATATCGGGTGGAAAAAACCGCCAACGGGCGCCCAAAACGGCCGCTTCCCAGCTGAGTTTTCCTCCGGGCTCGTCGAGATAAGGCAGAGAGGCGGCGATGATTCACCAGTGATTGATGTGGGTTCCGTGTAAATACTGGCGAGTTGTATCAAACGATCGGGGACACAACTTTGAGAGCCAACAACTTGGTACGAAGCGAAACATTATCACGCATCCGTATTTTTTTATCCTCCTTTATTTTATTCCTCCGTTACATCTGCAAATGATTAACTAAAAGAACTCGGCATTATTTACAACTAGCCGCTCCGGCTCGCTTCGCTCGCCTCCACGTCCAGCAAGGGGGGCAAGCCTCCCCGGACCCATCCATTAAGTTGCTCGCTTCGCTCGCAAGGTGTGGCTGTATAGATGCGATGGTCTTTTACTGTCGAGTGGTAATTGTAGAATGATTGGAAACGGTAGATCACCAAGGGTAGGTTTAACGTCTGTATAGGGATGTTGCTCGCTTAGCTCGCGTGAGGAAGTTATACTGCCCACCCAACTTGGCAGACTGTTTTTCTATTGGAAATTCTTACAAACAAATTAAATCCTATAAAACGACGTGGAACCACGAAAAAGGCATGTTTCTCGCTTCGCTCGCTCGCTCGGTACGGCTGTATATGTGTAGGAAAGGTACGGCTGTATATGTGTAGGAAAAACCCTGTCTATTATTGTGTTGAAATGTCTTCCAAAAGGAAAGGTTCCTTCCTTGGATAGGTTCCCCTTCAGGTAAAAAGGGCCTGCTAGCAGATTCCTGATACGCGGGGGGCTCAATTAACTTCTTATTTTAATCGCTTCGCCTCCCTTCCCCTCGCATTTTGTCCAACTTCCCGTCACTTTTTCTATATCCGATTTCGGATTCAGATTCGGTGGAATCAAAACTGTATTTCGCCCGCAAGCACCGTCCCCAAAAACGTCTCTTTATAGGGTCAATTTTAGTGAGAAAAGAAAAAAAACGAAGTTTTCGACGGAATTTTCAAGAAAACGGGTCCGTACTCTTTTTTTTTTTTTACGCGTTTCTCAATACTTTTTTCGCAATCCGATCGCGTACAAAACACCGATATTTTTCCAGAATTTTCGACGGCCCTTTAGTGGGGTAGGGGAAGCGGGGAAGTCGAAAAGAACGGCATTAAAACGGGCTTCCAACCCGTTTTTCGACCCTAAATCCCATGGTTCGGGTGGGATTAGAGAATTTTAAAATCGCTTATGCACCCTTTCGAAAATCCCGATCCACCCAGCCGTTTGGCGGTGCACAGCATGGACAAACAGACGAACAGACAAACAAACAAACAGACGGATTTCATTCTTATAAATAGTAGAGATAGAGATTAAAGCTGCTCATCCAGCTTTCTCACACAACCGCATCACTGATAATATAAATATTTTATTATAATAATCTAGTTTGTCTGAATGAAGCGACTCCGGGACAGTATTTTTGTCAATGTTTATAAAAACCTTTAAACATTAATACTCTGATGGATAAGAGGAAGTTTTCTGATGCAATATTCGACCATAAATTGATAATTGATAAACGGTTCATATGATTTCCTTTCTTCGTTGGAGAACCTGAATTTCAGAGTCCCTTCTTATCACACAAGATCCAACGATGTCTTCCTAACTGACTTTATAAAACCAATTATGGCCTTAACAGCCCAATTGTGAGGGTTCAAAGGACGGTGATCGAGCTCAGTGTTGAGATTAATATTGATTTGTTTGTGGAAAGTGAGGTAGGTAGGTGCTATTTAAGCGTAAACAGCTGAATCATTTTTCGTCAATTCTCGATTAAATAACGAAATTGGAATTTCTTTTGGTTTATTCTATGTTAGCTATTTATGTAAGCATTGAAGTTGACTTTGTATTTCTCTCTGAATATGTATAGGTATACTCGGGAGCAAAAGTAATTCAATATGTAATTCGTGTATTGAATGGATCAAGTATCATATGTATTAAAACTAACTGGTTTTGAAATTCCTCCAAGTCTTCTTTTCAGTGACAAACCTCAACGTTAAGGATAGTGAACCACTTTCGTATTTATCAAGGAGTGCCTCCAATGAATGATAAAAATGATTATTACATTGTAAAGATAAAATAATAACCAGCAGATTAAGTGTTTTGACGATGGAGATATTTGAGATGAAAAGAATTCGGATAATACGGATTTATCAATTTATTCGCTGAAGTGAATCGATAACATTCATTTTAGGTGCAGGAGAAATTAATGGATCGCCTCTGAAATTGAAACCATTATCAATATAACTCTCGACAGGAGTCTGTTGTAATCGGCGGTAACATTCTAGGTTTTATCGGTGGTTCTGATATCAACGCTAAATGAAGAGGCTGCGAGGTACGAAAATTTAAACGACAAAGCCTGTGGACATTTAGCATTTTGCTTCCGAGTCTACCCAAAGGTAGCGGAAGCAATGTTTTCACTGAAGGGAGAAAACAAAATTTTGGTCTCTTAAAACGAAATTTACGCTCGCATTTTACGTGTACCAAACCACTTGATCTTGCCTACTTCAGAAGCACTGAAGTGTAGCATTTTTTGTCATAATAAGCAAAATTCAGTGATGTATCTTAGTTTAGAATATTTACTAGTATATCTGTATTTTTCAAAATAATATTGTTATTAAATTATTACTTGGTACAATAAAAAAATTCAAAAAAAAAAGATCTGCAGCAATTATAACGGAATTTTCAAAGATATGGACATATCATTATTTTAAATTCATCAACTCTCGAGAAAACGTGAGAGAGAACATATGAAAACCTCAATTATTAACCACTAGAGACTACAATCTTGTCAGTTTCCATATATCGATGAGTAGGTGAGTATAAAACAGTGGTTCGAAAAAGAAGCTGCTGCAACGAACTAATGACCATAAAACTCGGAGAAAGCGATAAAAATCTCATTCAAAGGCGAAGCCATCCTTCATTTCCCGAGGCTGTTGACCGTAGCGTCTTTCCTTTTCCTCTACCGACGCTACCAATAAAATCCCTGTAACAACAAATCCTCACGGTTAAAAACCCCTAAACCCGGCGGAGGGTCTGCGGAGTCTATATATAAATGTGCCACACGTGTTTTCGAGTATCCGCTCCTTCCCCGACCTCTGACGGTAATAATATAATCTAATCACGTTTGATGGTAGCCGGGGGGAGTGAAGGGAGCGTAAACAAATCGCTCGGGTCGCCATTAGTGAGCTCGGCAAAATACACAAGACGCCGGAAAGGATCGGGAGAGAGCAACCGATGCACGGTGGGCGCAAAATAGGATCCAGCAGTTGAAGAGTACAGAGGAAGAACGGGCTATCGTGGTTTTTTCTAAGCTTCGTGCTCAGTGCGCGTTCTGACAGTTATTAAAATGGGTGTAGTTCGTTATCCGCCCCCATTTTGTTCTCTCTTTTGCAAGCACACCCGACCACCTTTTTCAATTTTTGAGGAGTGTTCCGTAAACTAGATTTCATGTACTGTATGAATAATATACCGCACTTATGTTTTCAAATACTCCAAGCAATGAAACTAGACATTGAAAAAAGTGGGGGCGTATATCGAACTATTTCCCTAGAGAAAAAGTTCGATAACCGCCCCCACAACTGAATTGCATTGATTCGGCCTGGGACGTTTTCCTGGGAGAGATAACTGGTGAGGCAGAGAATAACTTTGATCGAAAGTTAAGAGGTTGAGATGCGATGCTCATAAATAAAATAAAAACGATGTTTTTAAATGTGAAACCAGGCACAACAATAATGAGCGATGAGTGGCGAGCATATAGTCGTCTCTCAACTTTGCAGTTTTCACATCAAACAGTGAATCACTCCCTTCATTTCGTGGACCCATCAACGCTGGCTCACACGCAAAACATCGAGTCGACGTGGCGTGCGGTTAAACGAAATATCAATGCTGGAGGAAACATCACCAGTCTTCATTCACACTTGTGCGAATTTTTGTGGAGGAGATGTGTGAAGTCAATGGGCATAGATCCATTTGAGCATTTTTTGGACTGCATCAAGAATTTGTATGACCCAACCATAGAATAATACAACACCACAATATGTGTCAGAAGTAATATTCATATTAATAAATGAATTAGTTAAACCAAAAATGTTGTGTTTTCCATTACTAACTATGTGGGGGCGCATACCGAACTTTTTCACTAGAGAAATAGTTCGGTATCCGCCCCCACTTTTTTCAACACCTAATTTCCCAATCTTAACCAATCAAAAATTATAATTCGTCACGATTGTGCTCAAGAAGATGAAATCTAGTTTACGGAACACTCCTTAAAAATTGAAAAAGGTGGTCGGGTGTGCTTTCAAAAGAGAGAACAAAATGGGGGCGGATAACGAACTACACCCTTGAAAAAAAAAAAAAAACACGATGACAGGAGTATACTCGAAAAAATTTGAGTTTCGTGGATGTAGACGAGATCCAACTATATCTTCAATCTCGTCCTCATCATTTACAAACCAAACACCACCGTCAAAGCTATCGCTTTCCAAACTTGACGAACTGATTGACATTTCGATCATAAAATATGTACTTATGTTAACGTATGGAGACTAAAGTATGATTAAGTATGATTTCTATGAAGAAGAGAGTTGTTTACTCCACAAGATCCGAAAAATTGTGTAATGCGCATGCGTTAACTACGTCCTTGCGTTCGAGTTCTGACAGTTCCGAGAAAAAAAAACGGGGACTGTCAGAACGTTCGGAACTGGGTTCGCACAACACTGCGAACGCCGAACTCGGCGTTCTTGGCGTTCCGGAACTGGGCGTTCTGGGACTGCGAACGACCACACTCGACTGTGCTTGCCCAGAACCGTTCCGAACTCGCAGAACGCACACTGAGAACAATGCTCTAGTTTCGAGAAAAACTAATTTGAATGAAAAAAACTAAATAAAAATTATATCCTGCGATCAAAAAATCTGAAATTTTGAAATTATAATGACAACGTACAAGAAAAAGTAATAAAAATGCCAAATTACCTCACGAAATTAATTTTATTGAAATATAACGGAAAAAAAGCCGAACATCACTGAAAACAGCGAAAGAAGGGGATCCCTTGACAGCGATTGATTTCCTCACTTGTGGGTTAATTTCTCGAAATTCCTTCTGGCTTTCTCAGTACTGGTTTGGTTACTGTATGGGTTGATGTCTCCAATTTTGTTGTCAAGGACCTCTGTGGATGTCAGTGTGGTTCTTCATGTGCAGTAGGTACCTACCTACCGTTTTTCGTTCATTTTTCCGTTTTTATGGTTTGTAAGTGTTTCTTTATTATAATTATTAATTTATTAATAATATAATTTTCATTTTTGGAAAGGATTGATGAGGTTGTTAGTGTGGGGAAAGAATTGTAGAACGAAATGGGACAACGAAAGTTGCCGACAAGGGTAAAATCTTGTCAAAGACCATTTTCTTTAGGGCACTGCCCCCTAGCGCTCCTAGCGGTGGAGCTTGTTAGTTTGGAGCCCAATTGGTAGAGCGCGTTCATTTATTCGCGGTCATCTCTGAGGTCCAGTAGGGCAGCCAATACCAACTCCTTTGGATAACCTCCATTAGAGGACACCGGCAAAACATAGGGTTGGAGATAGTGAGATCTATTGGGCTGATATATAGGGCAATCCAACACAAAGTGGGGCAGGGTGTCTTGGGCTTTCATGTAGCATACCATGCACAGTTCATAATTGGCTAGCTCATATCTATTTCTCTTTTACCAGAACAAGACCCACGACCCTCCCCATCCCAAGGTTGGCTGTAGCTATCCTCAGTAGAGAAAGTATCTGGTCCCTGTGGATGTTCCAAGTCGACCCCAGATAGCTCTGCCTTCTGCAGAAGGAAGATGTTACTGTAGCCACGGTCCACTGTGCGCTGAATGTCAAGACCAAGACACTGGTTCTTGAAGCTCTCGACGGCACCCAAGCGAACGGCCGACAGAGATTAGCCCATCTATAATTCAGCTCGGCAAAATACACAAGACACCGGAAAGGATGGGAGAGAGCAACCGTTGGCCACCCAGAACTTTCCGAAGACGCTGGAGGTTTGTTGTCTGTGACAGTTGTGATGAATTCTGGGACCCTTCAGAACTGGGACGGATCGTTCCGGAACTATTGGATCTGTTCCAGTACTGCGAAATGTCTCAGAACTCTATGAAACGTCCTTTCTGTACCGGTTGAAAACGCTGCAGATTATTACAAACAGGTTTACTACCTATTTCTATATTGTATAGCTCTTCTACGCAGAACTCTGCGATTGCAACTTACATAAATTAATTATGGATTCGAAAACTTGCTAAACACAGCTTTCATAAATTTATCGTTGCCATTTACATGTAAGGAACGAAATTTAAGGTCAAATGTACCGACGAGGACGAATGATGGTATGTGTATGCTAAAAGCCAAAATAAGGTGATGATAGTAGTAAATACATAGCAGATCATAGTACTTAAATTGGAGTGAAATAGGAAAGAGAATTTAACTGAAGTTTAACAATGTTGGTTAGAAACAAAAAAACAAAAAAAAAGTTCCAGCCATGCAGAATGATCGTATGAGCGAATTTTTGAAGATTACATTATTATATTATGATACATTGTTTTGAAATTTGAGCACTTTCAGGGCAAACAATTGTTAACCACCGACCATATGGCAAATAAACTAGTACTAAATAATATTCTACGATTCTAAACAGACATTTGATTTTTTAGCAATTTTTCAGATTTTTAATAGATTTTTAGCAAATATTACCTAATGAAATTCAATTACATTTTTCTGCATATGTTTTGTATACATTTAATTGTGTTCTAACTACTATTTAGCAAAAGTTTAAAATATATAAATTTAACGATTATGAGCTTTTTTTAGCCAGTTAGTGATTTTTTAGCACATTTTTTGAAATTTTAGCAATTTAATGTGCTCAAAAAGTGCTGGCCAACGAACTCATCTTTTAGTTTGGAAAGCTTGATTTTTTTGCGCAAGAACGGTATTTATATGTCAATCCTAAGGAGAGTTATCGTCTGAAATGACATAATATATACACATATGAAAAACGCTGCAAATTATTTCACAAAGGTTTATTATTTTTTCAATTGAGTATGATCGTAGTTTTAGTTGGCTTGCGTACGTCATAAGGCCCGTCCAGACTCCTCGGCGTGTCCCATTTCGAGTTGCCACAACCTATACTTCTATAATTATATACGGATTTTTATATTCCTCGATTTGAGCTCCTATCTATTCAAATAGTTATTGCCTTAATATCATTATCTAAGTACGTACGAAAAGTCGAGAGGATATGTTATTAAATATGCGTAGGAAAAGCTTTGGTATTAACACACAAATATGACCTTGAAAAAAACATATATTCATGTCTCGAAGGAACGCCGGCGCCGTACCCACCACAAGGTGCCGCGGCGCCGGCGCCTCCTCTCACTCCACCCCCCGCTCACCCCCCCTCACCACCCACCGTGACCCCCTGCCAAGCGTGCCAGGCGTGCGTGCGTGCGTAAGTCTAACAAAGCCTTGAAATGACACTTTTTCGCCCGTTTTTGGCCCATAGCATCTATGCGAGTAAAGCGATCGGGATGGTTAAACGTTAGGACCAACTAGACCCCAAATGGAGTCTATGTGCGAAAGGACGGGTTTTTTAAGTAAATTCTTAGGCCTTTTATGGCCCGGACGGCGGACGGCGAACGGCGGACGGCGGACGGACATTTCAAATTTGGATTCTACGCACCTTGAAACGTAAAGTGACAAAGTTTGAGGGGGGGTTATAAAAATTTTTTGCTATACGATCACATAGGCTTATTATTGGAAATAATAAACCAAAAGTGATGAACTCTAGGATTCGTTTCAGAATGCCTCGAAACGGATTTCAATAGAATTTTTCAAAAATTTTTGCTTTGAAATTTTCCGAGGAACTGCAATAACTTCTTTTTCTACAAGAAAACAAAAAAAAAAAAAAAAAAAAAAAATCCTAAAACACTGAATTATCCACTCAAAATAAGCGAATTACAAACAATTGAAAACCGGGCGAATTTGGGTCAGCCCTCTCCTCCCCTCGTCTAGAATTTCGCCCTTCAAAATCGCCTAGCGTCCTTAACTTTGGTCTGATTAAGGTCTACCACACTTCATTCATTCAGGGTTAAATACTTTCCGATGTTCATATCGAGCAAGTTTTAGTCTAACTATAGAGGCTTTCCCATTTAAAGTACAAAGTAAAACGCCGTTTCTGCTACTTTTATGTGTAAAATAACATAAAATTCATGAGTTTTGCTGTAAGTCAAAAGGGAAAGGCTTCAGCTAAGACTTGCCCTCCTAAAATTAGATTTTCAATTGTGCTCAATTCCTTTATCCCGGGTGATAATTCATAGTTTTGGGGTCGAATCGCTTTGGTTTTTTATGCTCAAAATCTTTGGTACGTATAACAATTTCAGTAGAATGTACGGTTTAGGAATTATTAGGAAAGCCTTTAAAATGGGCAAATTAAGCCATCTCTATGAGGCCGCGATTTCGTATTCCACCAATTTCGAGACGGCACTCAAATATTTTTCAAATACCTAACAAGCTAATGTGAGTCGAGAGATTGAAACTTGAATTTTGAATTTAAAACGTTTAAATAAATATTGTATAATGAAATGGCTGTATGTTTAAAAACCAGGTGAACAAATGAATTTAAAATAAATAAATAAGAGATGGAGGCGGGTTCGAATGCCTCTAACCGTTCAATTAAATGCGGATGATGTGAAATTTTATGAAGCCTTAGATAATTTTTGTGAAATGATTTTTGTACAGTTCACTATTTTAACTTCCCCGCAGAATGAATTCATTAGGGCGAGGTAAATGGATTCCTGACAAGTTAGCAATCACGTAGATGATTAATTATTCAGAGGTTAGTCGATAATGATCTCAAGTAGCAGCCCAGCTCATAGTCGACTGGCGGTATCAAACTTGAATTGCCTTGGCATTGAGAAGTAAGTAATTCTATCGCGTGTCGCCAAGGAGATGTGCGTCAGTGACACCAAGGTTGAAGGCTGCCACGGAAATGAACCGATACCTCACCTGTGACGAATTTAGATCTCGAGGAAGTCACTGCGCTCTAATTTTAGAGTAAGGAAACTTATTTATGAATAGACACATCCGCTTCCTCCGCACCTAAATTCAAAACGACTTGAAAATTGTCTTGACTTTTAAAAGGAAGGTTGTAAAAACTAGCTGGGTAATTTTGCAGACAAGGCGTTGAGAAGAATTTGTTCGTGTGACGTCACATATTCTCAAACAAGTTTCTGCGTTATGTGGCCTTTAAGCTCGGGATTCCTTCGGATGACGTCGACTACCCATCGCTGCTGAAGATATGCAAGCTCCAGCCACTTGGGGTGATGCATGGCACGGCCGACTGAATAAGCTTCTGAATGGTGAGATCGACTGCCCCCCTCTGCTTGTAGAAATTAACTTCTCAGTCCCTCGCATCTCCAGTCGTCAGTCAACAATATTCCACATTCAGTTTTCTGCAACAAACTATCTACAAAACCGTCCTTTGCACCGCATCCCTCGCTCTGCGAATCTCCTTCTGAACACCCATCCAGATTTTGATTTTTTCACGAACTCCTTAAGTTCTCTCAAGTCTCTTATTATTACGTCCCGGGTTTTGTTTTGATATTATACACTAAACTAAATCTCTCTTGCTGATTCAATTTTTTTCTCGTTTGTTATCTTATATTTTCATTATGACATGTAAATTCTGAACCACTCATATGTACATAATTATGCTGTTGTCAATTGGGCTTGCCCCATATTCAAATAAATAAATGTGTGGCTTAGGAAACCAGAGAATTTTTGTGATTTTGTTGAATTCATTGTGATTTGAGATTGTTTTTCATTCTCAAATGGGATTTTCCAATCGTGGGTCGTATTCCCTAGATTAGCATTTCCAGAATAGCTTAGAACTCTCACGATTCCAACAACCATAAAGCCAGCGCAATAATCCCCTTCACCAGGATCAACTCTTTTAAAAGCATCTTATCCTAGTAGTAAAATACGTCTTGAAACGTTTCATCACGTGGTTTTCACCTCGCCGAGCGTAAAAAAACAAGAAAACGCTTTTATGGGTGTTTCATGTTGTGGGAAAAATTTCGTATCCGACTGCAGGATCTAGCTTTGAAAAACAGATTCGGAAACGGGGCTTTTTTAAAAACGCTTTTCAGGCATTAGGGGCTTCGCCGTTGAGTTTTACGAGTGGAAATCACGGTAACTGGGTCAGGGAGATCATCAACTCGGCCGCTTAAATCCCGGAGGCAAAGTCGAGGAGATACTCAAAACGATTGGCGAGCCTGGTGTCGAGTTGTTGCTCATTTAACCCACTTCTTGGGAAGTAACAGACGATTTTATCGGGTTTATGAGGTTTACCCCGTTACTAGACTCTACAGTACAATTGTCGTACAAAATAAAGCTAGTTGGGGGATGCCAATTCGATCATCTTATATCAATTTCAACATGATTGTATCATTAATAACTACTGCGCATGCGCCAATATAAAATCCTTGTAACAAGCTTATTTTTTACAGTTTTCATCCGATCTGGATGAGATTTTTAGGGGATGTGCTGGCTAGAGTGTAGACAGACCCCTATCAGTTTCACTGTTGCGAAATTACTCGTAATACTCCTCTCTGCGGATGCCGCAAACATAAATTCCATTATGCTCCATTTTTTCACGCCCTTGTCGTCCGATTTCGATGAAATTTGGTTGATTGTTTGGGGATGACGATTTGGTCATCCCATATCAATTTCTACGTGATTGTATCATTAATAGCTACTGCGCAAGCGCCTATGTAAAATCCTTCAAACGACCCTAATTTCCACGGTTTTCATCCGATTTCGGTGAAAATTGTCAGAGAATGCGCGGGTTAGGTTGTAGATGATCCCCTACCAGTTTCATTGTTGCCAGATCAATACTTCATTTTGCGCATGCGCAAAAGTAAATTCCAACATGTTCCATCTTTTCACTCTCTAGTCGTTCTAGTTGGCTTAAATTTGGATGTTAGTTGGAAGAAGATGATAGGTAAACGAGGAAGCTACGTGCCACACTCAATTTGGTATACGTTTTTAATGTTTTATTGCACCAAGTAATAACTTATTAACATTTTTTTTTTTTTTTAATATAGATAGAAATAGGGTCTTTTGCAGAAGAAGCCCGCCAATCTTAAAATATTTTCTATAGAAATAGGGAGCTTCTGTCAGAGTTTTTTTAATCCTACTGTAACTAGCATGTAGTGGACACATGAAATGCGTGGAGTAGGTCAGGATTGTTGCGTTATCTTATCTTATCTACCGGTGAGTGCCGCGCCGCACGCCGCCCGCCCGCCGGCCGTACATGATAACAACCAGTACTGGTCAGTCACTCTGGTTTGTGCGCTGTGTAATCATGTCTCTGTTTATGTTAGCTAGGGAAGTGAACAATAAGGAGAGTGCAGTGCGGTATTTACAAAATAAACATGTATTACATAGTGATCGCGTGTGTGCTCAAGGGCATAACATGAGTCTTCACTTGGCCGAATCAAAGGATCGCTGGCGCTGCAATTTGAGGCAATGCCGTACTAGTATTAGCCTGAGGAAAGGTACGTGGTTGGAAAATTCAAAATTACCACTAGATACGTTTGTGTTGTTTGTCTACTGCTGGTCACAGGAATACACAACTACCAAGTTTTGTAGTAAAGAACTGAACATGTCATTGCATACAATAACTGACTGGAAAAACTATTTACGTGAAGTATGTGCTAACAGTTTGTTGCAAACCCCAGTGAAACTTGGAGGGCCTGGTTTAACGGTCGAGATTGATGAGTCATGTTTCACAAAGAGAAAGAACAATGTAGGGCGCATTTATCCGCAACAATGGGTTTTTGGCGGGGTATGTCGAGAAACCAAAGAATGTTTTCTGTACGCCGTACCAGACAGAACGGCTGCCACGTTGTTGTCGTGCATTAAAGAATGTATTTTGCCTGGTACCATAATTATGTCAGATCTTTGGAGTTCATACAATGGTGTTCCAAATATGCCAGGAATGCGGTTCGAACATTTGACAGTTAACCATAGTGAAAACTTTGTCAACCCGGAAACTGGCGCTCACACTCAGACAATTGAATCGTTGTGGGCATCAGCCAAACGTAGGAACAGGAAAGAATGTGGCACTAGCAGAGACCTGTTAGATTCTTATCTTTGCGAGTTTATGTGGCGACGTAGAAACAAAGATAACGATCTATTTGAATCAATCTGGCGGGACATAAACATTTTCTGGCCTCCAGAACCATAGGTTTTTATTTAACATGTGTGCAATACATTTGCAGTATTTTTAGAGTGTTTTGTGTTCAGTATTATTAATATTACTTATAAAACCTATACTTATGATTTTCCACCTAATTATGATTTAAATTGTATCCAATACAAGTATATTGAGTGTACAATGTGTTTTAGTTTGTCCTATTTCTATAGAAAATATTTTAAGATTGGCGGGCTTCTTCTGCAAAAGACCCTAGAAATATTCAAAACTAAGATACATCACTGAATTTTGCTTATTATGACGAATGCTTCACTCCTCAGCATCCCATGAAGGCAAGATCAAGTGGTTTGGTAGGCTCAAGTCTTCTTGTGATATCACTTGCGTCAAGGATAATGGACAGGTTCCTCGTCAACGTGATATCTTAGCCGATGGAGGTGACTCACAGCTTGTCGCTTTATAGCCTCACGTACTGTCTCGACCTGAACTTCGTGATGGAGACGTTCATTTCGGAAGTGCATTGACAATATTTCGTAATACATTATTCTGGAATCGTTGATGTCTTGGGTCGACTGAGCCGTACAACCCCACATGTGGGCTCCATAAGTCCAGACAGGTTTAAGGACCTGGTTATACAGTGCAAGCTTGTTCTGGATCGACAGCTTCGACCGTCTTCCCATTAACCAATACATTTTTCTGAATTTGAGTAGGAGTTCTTCCTTCTTTTTCTTAACATGGGCCTTAACTTGGGACCTGATCCTGGCATCGAGCGTCATACCGAAGTATTTAGCTTCGTTAGCATAAGGAATAACTTTGCCCGTGGGATAAACAGGTATCTATTTAGTCAATTCATTTGTTAGTGAAGATTACGTGTACCGACTTAGTTTCGATTAATCTGATACTCCATTTCGCTGTCCATTGTTGTATGCAGGATAGGGACCGGTTTAACTTGGCGATGGACTCAATGTTATTATCTCCGCAGAAGTGGCTATGGAGTTCATTTCAATTTCTGGGAGATCACTAGCATAAAGGACTATACGGGAGGGGGCCAAGTACAATCCCTTGTGGGACACCCGCAGTGATCAGATTTAGCTCTGAGAAGGCATCTTCTTGCTTTATTCTGAGATAAGGATCGGTGAGTTATGATTGAAGCAGCTCAGCATACTTCGTTGGCAAAGTTCTGCGCAGCTTATAATTGAGTCCGTCATGCCAAACTTTTTGAAGGCATCTTCTTGCTTTATTCTGAGATAAGGATTGGTTAGTTATGATTGAAGCAGCTCAGCATACTTAGTTGGCAGAGTTCTGCGCAGCTTGTAATTGAGTCCGTCATGCCAAACTTTGTCAAATGCCTGAAAGACGTCAAGGAAAATGGAAGAGCAGACTTTTTGTTTCTCAAGTGCTTGTTCTATAATATGTACTTATTTGTGTGCTTCGATTATACCGTCTGGGCGAAGCTTCCTCCCTCATAAAATTGATCTTAATTAAACGCAAATCATGGCTGGCCAGCCCAAAGAGCTTGGCTTGATTATATGTGATTCGCGTAATCGTACACTGCCAAACTTTTGCATTCTCTGAGAGGTTAACATGTTTCGTGAGTCATGGAATAATAAAACGGATTTACAACTTGCTACACAGAACAGTCGGCGGTCGGAGCTTTTGACGCTGTACCAATCAGCGTCGGTCGTGAATAAACGAAACTCGTCAAAATGCTTTCCAGCGGGCCTCAGGGAAGACGGGAAATCAATATTTCAAGACCAAAGTTAGTGGAGAGAAATACCTTCTGGGAGAAACCAATACATTTTTCATCCACCCTTCGCTGAACTGTTGAGGAAGGCAGCGACTCCGGAATGCGGAAAACTTCAGGGAAACTGCTGGCCGTGGTTATTAAAATTTACTTCTCCGTTTAGGAAACTTAAGAGCGGAAAACTCTTAAATATCTGAACAATTATAACAGTTGCTTCATTAAGATGTATTCAATTTTTCAATCAATAATTTTTATTCCAAAAAAACTTATAGAAAGATGCCTTTTTTTTTTACGTAGGCAGGTGAGGAAATTTAAGATCCTAAGGTGGTAATCGGATCTCGTAAGATACCCAAGAGGGACCGCACTCCGGGTTATGTGAGATTCAAACACACTAAAACCTCACCTTCCTTTTCCCACGTTGGAACTCAGCCTGGAACTGTTTAACACATTACTTCAGGCCGAGTCCTTGAGAAATTTCTTCAGTCCTCTCTATCCATGTGCTCCCTCCTCCTCTGTCTCTCCCGTTCCAAGATGATCTTTTTCTGGAGGATGTCTTCAACGTAGGCAGCTACAAAATTCCATTTTTGCTCTCGTTCATTCATTTTCGCTACTAACACCTCCGGAATCACGTCTTGAGGTGGTAATTCCAGAGCATCCTGCAGCCTTCTTCTTTCTGTAGCCCATCGCTTGCATACAAAGAAAGTATGGAGCACATCATCGTCCATTTCCCGGCAGTGTGGACATATTGGGGAGTCTAATTTTCCCATTTTATAGAGATATGCGCAAAACAGCCCATGACCAGAAAGGAACTGAGTCAGGAAAAAGTTTACTTCTCCATGTTTTCTATCTAGCCATACCTTGATCTGAGGAATCAACCGTGCTGTCCATCTCCCTCTCTGCTCTACAGTCTACATTTCCTGCCATCTTGCCATTGTATATTCTCTCTCTTCAGCGGCTAAATGAGCTCTTTCTCCTTCCTCTCTTCTATCAAAGATTCGTTTGCGTTCTGCAGCAAACGATGGATTGGGATGCTGCTTGTAAGTACGAGTGTGGCTGGCTCTGACACTGTTCTGTAGGCACATGCAATCCTCAGCGCTCCTCTTCGTTGAACTGCAATAATTATCTTGCGATAGTAGGCAATGTTTAGAGCATCTGCCCATACCTCCGCACCGTACAAGAGTATTGATTGTACAACGGTCATCATGAGACGACGCTTACATGGTCTTGGCCCATTGACATTTCTCATGAGATGACTAAGAGCAGTTGGTTTCTTTGATGCCTTGTCTGCTGATTTCTTTATTTGCTCCCAGAATGTAATTTTAGTAACTAATGTGATTCCCAGGTAGTTTACTGTTGGTTTGCTGGTGACTTCTGTACTCCCTATTTGTAGAATCGTGCTGACAATATGCCTTAAGGTTGACGATGAGGTTGGAAATTCTATCATTTTCATAAACTCACTATATATGTAGCAGTTCGAAAGCCCTTTGATATTTCTTAAATGGAAAAGTAACATTTCCTCAGGCCATTTCCCCGAGTCAAGATGGACTCTGTTTCCATGGTATCTGTGGAGGTGCGGTACCTTTGTACAGTATAGGTTCGTTCGCAGTGCAGTCCCAGACAGTAATAGGACTATCCGGGCATGCGCACTGGAGGTTGTCGCGTTTCGCAATGACTTTTCGGACTGGTTACAGACAAGTTCGGAACTCGGTTTTTGCTTCCTCACTATCGAAGGTAGGGAAGCTTTGTAGACGTGATTGAAGTCGAAAAAATTTGTGTCCTCCGAAATCAAAATTTCCATTTGCTTTTTGCATTCAGAGATTGCTGATAAATTTTGATTCCGTGTCTGTCTGTCAGTCTATACTAAATCCTTGTCACGCCCAAAACTATACCAAGTTTCAATCCGATTCCGATGAAATTTTGAGGAATTACAAGGGTTAGCTCCTACACGGTCTCCTATGATTTTCAATACCGTCAAATCAACAGTAGCCTGTGCGCATGCGCAAACGCGAATTTCTCACCGTCGATTCCTTATCATCTGGTAGTGCGATGACGTTCAAACTCGGTAGGTAATTGGGTGAATGTTCAACAAAAATGCCCTATAAATTATATCACGATTGGTAGAGTACTAACCATATCGCATGCGCGAAACTAATGACGATTGACACAGGCAAAACTCCAAGCCTAATGGAACGATTTTGATGACATTTTCAGGGATTGTGCGGGATAGCTTGTAGATGGTCTCCTATAACTTTCATCGCCGTTATATAAATAGTAGTCTGTGCGCATGCGCGAACGTTCATTTATTATGACGTTGACTTATCAATCATTTCGAGTCGTACTTTGTTCTTCAACTACGTCCATGATACAATATGTGAGGAAGCTATACTGCCCACCCAACTTGGCAGACGTTTTGAAGAAGTCTCACTGAGATCTTTTAGCTGATGTAATAGTATAAAACAAGTGAACTCTTTAATCCTCTCTATTTATGTATGAGTTCGAAAGCCCTTTGATATTTCCTAAATGGAAACGTAACTTTTCCTCAGTCCAAGAATATCTTAGTCAAGATGGACTCTGCTCCCATGGTATCTGTCGCGATGCGGCACCTTGGTACAACAACTTTGAATACGACCAGCCAGAAATAATTGAAACGTAGGGAGTTTTACGATCGACCTGCAAAGGTGACGTCTCACCCCAGTCGTAAAACTAGCGGCTACTTCCCCAATGGATCATCCCCCGTTTTTTTCCACCTTTTAATAATGTTTTCCCCTCTTTCCCAGTTTTTACCACCACAATAACCGCCGCGAAATGATCGCGAGTTCGCTCGTAAACCCGCAAACTACAAATGAAAAAGAGGAAGGTAAGTTTCCAACACGCGATTCGACCATACGTACAGCTTTATGTTTTGTAATAATACTAAAATACACAGATGATAAGACCTGCTCAAGAAATTCTAGAGAGCAATTACTTGCTACTCCAACGTTACGGCTATCAATAAATAATCAAGCCTATTCAAAACACAACATGTAATCGGGTATTATTACTTAAGAAAGCTCCAGTCATGCAGCATGAATTACTTTGAAATTTGTGCACTTCGTGTGCAATGAAATCGTTAACTGTAAATTTTAAAGCAATACACTTTTTCTAAATATTAACCTACTTTGCAAATCAAGTTTTGGATTTTTTTCAATATTTTTAATTGACATTCAAGTACATCTTACAGCATAACTTTGGGCGTACATTTTTGAATGTTCTAGTTCACAATTGGAATGTACTTAATTAGTAATATTTTACTGAAAACATATAAATATAACGATTTTTAGCTATTTTTGCCTCTTTTAGCGATTTTTGCAGCACATTCTTTGAAATGTCAGCAATTTACTGTGTTCAAAAAATGCTGTCCTACGACCCCATTCTTTCTTCAGGAATGCTTGATTTTTTGGCGAAAGAATGGATTTTTATCACACTTCTAATGAGATTTATCATCTGGAAATGAACGTATATATCTAAGTATTTACTCATTTATTTAATGTATTTGAACATATAGGTATATAACTTATACACATTAAAAGGCATTAAAATTCTTATTTTAACACTTTTGGAACCACTGCAATAGCTTCAATTTCTATGAAAACCCACCAAAAATTCCAAATCAGAACAACGATAGGTACCTACCTACTGCAGAGCAGACAGCAATAGTTCTCGAAAAACTGCAGTATATATTCTTAAATAAAACGCTCCACAAATCGCATATATATATATATATATATATATATATATATATATATATATATATATATATATATATATATATATATATATATGTGTGTGTGTGTGTGTGTGTGTCCTTCCAGACGATAACTCTCCTTACGATTGAGATACAAATTCCGTTCTTGCGCCAAAAAACCAAGCATTCCAAACGAAAGGACGAGTTCCTTGGCCAGGATTTTTTGAGCGCATTAAATACGTTAAATTTCGAAAAAAAGCTGTAAAAATCACTAAAAATGGCAAAAACTCGTTAAATTTATATTTTTTAGCAGAACATTGCTCAAATAATGTTAATTAATAATAAAATAGAACATTCCAAAATTGATGTACAAAATTATGCTGAAATGTATTTTAATATTTCATTAAAATGTGTTAAAAAATCAATAAAAACCGCAAAAAATTTAAAAATCTAAAATTACTTTTTGAATAGCAGATTATTATTTAGAACCAGTTTTTTGCCATAAAATTGTTAGCTAACAATTTTATTTCTTTTCACTCAAAGTCCTCAATTTTCAAAACAATGTACCTACATAATATAGTACGCTAGGTAATTCACGAAAATTCGCGCATACGATCATGCTGTGTGACTGGAACTTTTTGAGGGCAAAACTAGTTAGTTAAAGTGTAAAACTCTGTTATAAAGGAGTTATCTGCAAGTGTTACCATTTGACTCAGCGTGAAAAATACGGAGAAATTGGACCCCCACTCGAATTTTCTTAGAGGGTCATTTTTTCACAAAAACGCTCGATTTCATAGAAAAAACCATGTTTTTCAGCATTTAAACACAATTTTCTCCCCCTACTAGTAATTTAAGTAAAATTGACTAGGCGGTTCAAATGCTGACAGCTTGAGGAAATTTTTCCCGAAGAGTGCCGCCCGAACAGTGTTGGGCATGATCTTATCGTCGAATACGAATACGATTGTACTCGCGACAATTATTCGTTGATTCTGAGTCAACTGCGATTATATTCGTATTCGTGTAATCGTATTCGTCCGTCGGCGATTACGCGAACACAACCTATTGAAATGCGTCACAGCCATCAATTTCAATAGCGTCAGAGGGACGTCCTATTGAAATAGATTTGAGACAAATAGGCTGGGCTCCAATCGTTGAATTCGCTATAAGGAAGTCCCTCTGATGCTAGGTAATATTAGCAAGGCTTTGCATATTACAGGAGGGACGCCCTATGGAAATTGACGTGACGCATTCTTATGGGTTGTATTCGTGTAATCGCAGACGGACGAATACGGTTACACGAATACGAATATAATCGCAGTTGACTCAGAATCAACGAATAATTATCGCGATTACAATAGTATTCGTAGTCGACAATAAGACTATGCCCGACACTGCCCCCGAAAAACCCCATATGGGTAGCAAAAAAAGAAAAACCGCAAGAAAAAACGTCGATTTTAAAATATTTTTTCTAATTTTGTACTTTGGCTTTTTTTTACCAATTTAAACTAATTTTAAAAAACTATGAGTTTTGAGTTTGCAGAGATTCTAAGGGATTTTTTTCTTTTAAAGGATGATTTTCTCAACTGGCAAAAAGACACACACACACACACACACACACGCACGCACGCACGCACTGATTTTGACTAAATTCCGCGTTATATTTTGCACGTGTCTAACCAATAAATTTCCCGTAGTTTCCGGGGTGTGGGATCAGTTCCGCGTTCCGGTTCCGGTTCGTACGCACGATCGCCCGGGAAGCCGGTTCGGAGGTGGCAGCCGCCCCTTCCAATTTCTCCCCTGGCGAGGGGAAATTGCAGTGTTGCCAACACCCTGGCACCATAAAGCGGTAGATTTGAGCCAAAAACCCAGTACATTCCTTCACTTATTGTTCGGATCAATCAAGAAGCCAATTTTAGCGAATTCTCGTAAAAAATGAAGCTATTGCAATGGCTCCAAAAAAGTTAAAATGAATAATTTCAAACATTCTCTACATTGAAATCCATTTGGAGATATTCTGCAACCAATCCTGGAGTTTAACATTTTTTCAATATATATTTATCTATTCATTTATGTATATATGTGTCCTTCCAGACGATAACTCTCCTTAAGATTGAGATAAAAATTCCATTTTGCGCCAAAAAATCAAGCTTTCTGAACGAGAGGCCGAGTTCGTAGGCCAACATTTTTGAGCCCATTAAATTGATCACATTTCAAAAAAGTGCAGAAAAAATCACAAAAAATAGCAAAAAACGGCCAAAAATTGTTACATTTATATTTTTTAATCAGAATATTGCTCAAATAAAGTTTATCAACTATAAAATAGAACATTAAAAAATGTGTGTAAAAAACTATGCTGAGAAATGTACTTGAATGTCATTAAAATGTGCTAAAAAATCGATATAAACCGCAAAAAAAGTTAAAAATTCAAAATCTCTTTTTGAATCGCAGAATATTATTTAGAACGAGTTTTTTTCCATAAAAATTGGTAGTTAACATTTTCTTTTCCCTCAGAGTCCTTAATTTTCAAAACAATGTAACATCATATAGCACGATGATCTATAAAAATTCGCTCATGCGATCATGCTGCAAGACTGGAACTTTTAACACAGAATGTGTTTTAGCCATGGACTAACTAGCCGAAAATGGAACGCGGGATGGGAACGAAATGTGTGACGGATGATTTTCACGTACAACCTAGCCGTTGGTAGGGAAATGGAATTTCCGCCATTTTAATCGCACAGAAATCGTTCACCATTCGTTGGAAAGCTCTTGATTTATCACGAATTTATTTCGTTTTTTTTTTTCGTAGTTTCATACTATAACTATATAAATTGATGTTATAAATGAATAGTAAACAATGACGCTTGTTTGGTTGTCACTTGGTTGCGCGACAACGCAATTTTCGTAGTTTCATACTATAACTATATAAATTGATGTTATAAATGAATAGTAAACAATGACGCTTGTTTGGTTGTCACTTGGTTGCGCGACAACGCAAACACATTCTGTGTTTCAATAATTTCGTCCGAAGTATGTAAATAGAGGTAACCGGGGGTCCAGGGGGCTTGCCCCCTGGCGAGGCGCGGAGCGCCGAGTTTTCTTTCAACCTGCTAATTAGAGGAGATAATGGCCGTTTTATTATAAAAAAGCGTGAATTTGAAGAAAAGATCGAGCATTTAAACGAAAAATAATCCTCCACGAATTGGAGGACTAATAATAATAATCGTTCACTCTGTATCGTACGGTGGTAGGTACCTTCCTTTTTTTGAGCATTGACAACTTTGTGATTCGGTACTTCTGTCGATGTACCGGTCAACTTCAATCTGTCGATTTATCGGTAAACCTCGGTACCGGTTTCAGCGACAGAAGTACCAAATCACTAAGTTGCCAATGCTAAAAAAAAGGTAAAGAGGTACGCAAAGTGAAAATCCAGTACATGTACCTCAATCTCGGTACGTTTGGCAACAGTGGGAAACTACCACCCCCTGTTCGTTCTCCGGAGTGGGGGTGGGAACTAGTGGGGGTGTGAGTCAGTGGGGATGGGAGCTTGCGGGGGTGGGAACTCCCTCCCCCTCCCAGTTATGGATTTGCGGGCCGAATTTAGTAGGGAAGGCCAACAACCTCCACAGTAAAGCTTCTCCCATCGTTCAGCCTCCACAGCAGTTTCGGGACCATTCCACTTTTCAGTATTGTGTCGAGCTATTTATTTATTTTTATGTATTTATAACGAGTCAAGCCCAATTAGATGTATATTTATATATGTGCGAACACATTCACAATAATGATTATAAATATAAGCCGAATTGTATAATAATAGGTACAGAAAAGTGATTAAGAAAAAGTATGCTCACAACACATAAAATAAAGCAAATTAATAAAGAACAGACGAAGAGGTAACAATTTTTATCAAAGAGGAGAGGGATGAAGAACAGAAATCAAAGTCCGGGTACAAATTTAGGATTATATTGGCTGAGCGAGGAATTCGGAGGAGTTATGAGAACGGTGCAATTAGCACCTGCATGAAAATTTAAAAAAAAAGTAATGTCGAGCAGCATGGCTAATAAAAGAAAAGTTATTGATAACATTAAATTAGGCACTTGAGTTCTGATCGTTGAGGCCAACCATGTCCTGAATAACTCTGAGGGGACAGCCGGGATACGAGATCGAAAAGAATATTTTAGGACCCGCAGCCAAACTCGATGATTTGCTCAATTATGGGAATTTTTCATATAATAATCGATATTTCTCACTTATTTATGAATCTTGGAGATCCGGGTGTGGTCGCAATCGACTCAACCCTAAAAAATACTTCGACTGCGGCACCTCCCACATGCCATATTGTCAAAATATGGCTAATTACGGTCATTATTTACCTAAAAATCAAATTTTCTCACTTATTTATGAATCTTGGAGATCCGGGTGTGGTCGCAATCGACTCAACCCTAAAAAATTGTTGACTGTGACAAACCGTATGCCCTATTGTCTCCGTATGGGTCTTTAAGAGACGATTGAAGTGATTTGGCTCTTTCTGATCAGCTGAGTGAGCAAATTCTCTCCTTTTCACCCTAGGAAGTTGGAATTTACCATGGTTAAAGTAGATCACTGTTTTACCGAACCAGAGATTTGAACGTTGATTAAAAAAAAATAAGGGTTTCACCAATATATCAATACTAGAGGCCTGTTAGGGCTTGGAAAGCCCTAATCTAGTCCGCATAACAGTAGTACGTAACAGGAACCCAGAACATTATAGTAACGATATAAGTTCTAACTATTTGCGGCGTTATGTGACCTGGTGCAAAGCTAAGGCGATGTTAATAAATTATTAAAAAAGAGGAAATAACGATCAAAATGTAAGTAATGTAATAAAATATATACCACCAGTTGAGGTGGTCCTCGCCACTCAGCTGATCAGAAAAGACCCCGTCACTACACTCGTCTCTTCATGTCCCAGAGAGTCTTCCTATCAAATTTCAACTTACTAATGTGAACAGGAAAGAACTTAGCTCACTCAGCTGATCAGAAAAGACCCCATCACTACGTTTCTTATTTACTGACACTTTTGCAACAAACTTGGGGCCTTGCTGATTCGGAATTATATATTAAGACCGTTCGGAATTATATATTTATAAAGTCTCAGAAATAACTCTCCTAGATGTTAGTAACTACACTACGTTTCTTACTGACCATGAATTGATGGCAACCGTTGTTACCGCCACCGCCTAATAAACGAATCTCGTTGATAAGGACCGCCTAGAACACGATCAAGGCGGGTATAGAGACGAACGGCGACACTTTTGCAACAAACTTGGGGCTGTGCTGATTCGAATGAGCCGTCTAACACTAAAATCGGACCGCGAAGTTCTTCACAATTTCAAAGACCGTTGGGAATTATATATAAAGATATGTACATATCAATATATCAATGATTACCCTCTTATCAGTAAACATCGATTTACAGCGTTTCCATGAAACGTCGATTTAGTGTTTAAACGTAAATTTAGATGAAAAGAAGAAGAAGTTTGCCCGCAAACGGTGATAACGAGATAATAGTGAGATAACAGCTGTTACCAACCTGAAATTTTCAATGCCTCTAACTTTTTAATCCATTCTGACAACACAATTTTTTACAAACTTGTAGGCGTAGTCTTTACTGCCACAGAATTTCGAAACTATTCCAGCGTTGATATATGTTGGGGGTTTTGAAGAATTTGAATTGGATGTCAAAAACGCGAAATTTCAAACCATTGGAACACTCCAAACACGATTTTGATTCTCATCCAATGGGAATTTCAGGAGTCAGTCTCCTAAAAATCAGTGGTAGGGTATTCTACGGATTTTATAACTATAGCAAACATTTTTCCTTTGAAAAGTCGCTAGTAGCGCAGGAAACAGGTTACAATTTTCTCATAATATTTCGAGAAAGCATAATATATGGTCAAGTTGCACTACTAGGTATTTTTATGTTTGTATCTCACATCACCTCAATTATGACAACAGCCTACGACACATTAGGCCATCTAGGTACACTAAGCCATTTCAAATTGAAGTGAGCCGTAGGCTATTTCACCACAGTATTTAACAACTGTATTTGTACATTCCATGTATATACCTATATCCTTACCTCTCACTTGTGTGTCATCAATTGTTCTAGGACTGACAAAACAGCGGTAGTTTTTGAAAGTCGGTACCTCGTCAGAAACTCGATTTCATTGAGATCGAAATCCGCCGTACTCTTTCTAATCCACCGTGGACGGCGAATAGTAAAGTCTTCATCATCCTTGTCAAAATCGTTCTCAAAAACCAATGTACTCTAATCAATCCTCTGTGGCTCATTTTCGTGCGCGTAGGAATACGTAGAAAAATAGTTAGGAAAATTGAGCAAAAAAGATGGGAAAACGTAGCACAAAAAAGAATTTCGGTCATGTAAACAAAGATGGCGAAAAGAACTACCTACCTAGTTAATCGTTGATTTTAAGGGCGTTACCTAACTGACTCCCGAAGAATCAAAACTGAGAGGACGTGGTCTCGTGATAGATCTAACTGACTCCCCTGGGCCCTCAGCTTCGACGGAAATTCAAACCTCGCAGACCTAACTGACTCCCGTGAAAATACCCAGAAGGCGATCGGGAAGAGGGCTGAGTATTTTAATGTTGACATGGCGTTTGATTTAGGAAGAGGTGAGAAGCGCCAACGCAGTACAAGGTCCACAGAGATAAGGAGAGGTCTGTGGTTGAGGACGGATAACTGTCTAGGCAGTATTGTTCGATCAGTTCAACAAAGAATTTAATCATTCTCATCCGAACATTTACCTTACAGTATATGCCCTTAACCTTAACTTCAGTACTCGTGTCGGGTCCCTGATGACCCGGCCAACTTTCAAGTTCTAATTTCAACGTCTTCCTATCGGTTTTTGCCCCCGACCCTCCTTGTATTCTCCTAGCTCCTGGAAATGATAAGTTTAGTCACCTTTCGAACTTTGAACAGGGCACACGTTACTCACAATCACTAATCTGACCTGACGCGAGTGGTAACGTCCGTAGTTTTTACCAGGTGTTGACCCGAGGCGAGTACAACCGTACCTCACCTCATATGAACTAGGTAATTCAATTTTCATTCAATTTCCTCACGTTTATAAAGTCTATCCCGGTATTTGCTACGAATGAAGATATTAGCAAGTGTCATGTTTTACCAAACTGGGTTTTTTGTTTGAAATTGAGCGAAATTCAGCGCGAGCCGATATGTTTTCTATTGATTTTCACCTACAACCAATTCGTTGCTAGGGAAGTGTAACTCCCTTTGTTTTCATAGCAGGAGAATCGTTCGCCACTTTTTGGAATGCTCTCATTTTACCCCAACACCGCATAATCCCTAAGCCACTGTAGTGTGAGGAAAGCTGATTTATTACTCTACGATATAAACTAATATTGCTAAATAAGCATGATGCGAAAAGAAGGCACTAGTACATGGTAGGTACTATTGAGAGTAGGTACTAGACAATGCATGGCTATAAAGCTGATTTCTATGGTATTTAATCTCTGAAGCTGAAATTTGAAACAAGGCCTATGTATATAAGACAGGTAGAATATAATTTCGTGCGGAACCACCATAACCTACTGAAATTGAGCTCGTAAGCTATAGAGCCTCTATACCTACACTAATACTTTACTCAAAAATTACGTTTGGAAATAGATATAACCCAAGACAATATTATTTGCACAAAATCTAGGTGCTTTGCAGTTCCTAACTGGCTGTTCGATTCATTTTGTATTCGTAATAACGTGAAAGATGGCTTACTTTAGGGACTTGTTTTGCTACTATAAATCATTTTATTCTTCATGTTGGAGGAATTCATTTATAAACTAGATGTAGGGGTTCAATATTTTAATTGACTCGTCTTCGAACCATCTTCTGGTGGTTCTCGGCATTAAATTGAAAATAGGTAAACTTGGAGAACTGGCAAAATCGAAGGACTTTTTCTGATCAAAGAAAAAATTATGATTGAAGTACTTATGTGAAGTTTTGTATTTTTTTATTGAAGATTATCGGTTCCTGCTTGAAATGTGCTTGCTTTATTAATTTATTTTTCGATAATTTTCATTATGGGTCACCGGTGACCCGACGCGAGTATTAACGTGAGTGGACACCACGCGAGTTCTGAAGGGTTAAGCAAGTACAGACTGAGGCGTACGCCAAAATCCAGTCTATTGAGAACGGTGAAATCCATCAGCCAAGGCCAGAAATGGATAACTAAATACCTACACTGAAAAGCAGAGGGAAGGATATCCGATTTATAAATTCGTCAAAAAACTGTCCTCAAAACTCCGACCCCACTTTGACCATGAAGAAGTTCAGGATGGCGAAGAATGATGATTTTGTATTTAGAGTGGTTGAACCATATTTTTACTTCCTTGACGATCTTTTGTTCCACATTGATCATTTTTTTATTGATTAGGGTAGGCTTGACGAGATGTTTGTTAACATTGACTAACACCACAAATTTTTAACCACACCTCCACTCCCTCGTGGAGACAGTCCTAAGTCTGTGAAATGGAAAGGAAAGTTTGTGGAAAATACTCCTTGATGAGCTCGGGAGTCAGCTAGGACCTTTTAACAGTTTTGTTCCACGCCGGGAGTCAGTTAGAATTAACCTCCTCCAGGGAGTCAATTGGGACTTTCATTTTCGCTCTGGTCTGGAGTCAGTTGGGACTTTTGATGTCCTTCGGGAGTCAGTTAGGAAACACCCGATTTTAACGCTAACCACCCAAATTCGGCTGGTTGGTTTCAATCGTTGATTTAGTGCGTTTAATAATTTATTTATCTGAACCGGAGATTGTGAAACCGAATATCGTTGTTTAACGGCTGAGATCTTCTGTTTCATGGGTAAAAACAATTAAAAACTTTGGTGGGACCGACCCTAAGAGACGATTGAAATTATGGGTTCCTTTCTGATTAGCTGACTGAGCTTAATTCTCTCCTGTTCACCCTAGGAAGTTTGATAGGTAGACTCTCTTGGTCATTAAGAGACGATCGAAGTGATGGGCTCTTCAAATTTGATAGGGTGATGGGCTCTTTCCTGGTCAGCTGAGTGAGCTGAATTGTCTCCTGTTCACCCTAGGAAGTTGCGGGAAAAGTGCTACGGAGTTATTCGAGTTGGGCATTTCAGCGGGAGTACTCCAAGGCACCGTTGATCAGCAATGTAACAATACGATAATCTACGAACATTTGCTCACACAATCATGCTGCATGACTGGAATTTTTCTTTGTTTCAAGGTTTCAACAGGGATCTTAAATGTGTTGGAATATCACAATTTTGACCTTAGATTCGGATTCAACGCACTTTTTAACACTCTGGTACCGATTTTTGGCTCAAAAGACCGTTCAGTTTGGCCAATAAACGGGTAGGAAGATCACGCGTGACGTAGTAGTGTGAGAGCTGAGGGTTCCCCCCAGGCTGGCAGGGGCCATGACGTCATCGGTAAAATGAATTTCAAGAGCCGTATTACTGGTCAGATACCCATCATATGGCACCTTTTTGGAAAACTCTCTTTTATATCTTTCTATTGAGCAAATAAAGTGACCATGAAAATTCCCCATTCCTATTGTACACAAGACTGAGATATTGTCTAGAATGACATTTGACATACCATGGTATAAAATGTAGAGAAACAATACAAATAAACCTATATATTAACTACATAACTAGGTAAATATAAAAACATGATATATGGAAAAAGGAAAAATGCTAGAATCGAGGTAGGGTACGTTTTAAAATAATTCCTTAAATGATGTATCTACCTACCAAACTGTCTAAGATACAGAAATCTTATTTTCCGTCGTTTTAAGAGACAGATACAGCGTATTAATTTATTAAAATTACCATTATGGTTTTAATTTATTCAATTATTCAAGTGTAAATCACATTTTCCTATGTTTTTACAACATAAACTAAATTTTACTATTTAAAAAAAAAAAAGAACTTGGAGAAATAGTTCACTGCGTCTTCATAATATTTTTGATAGCTATTAAATTTTTCTATTCAATGAAATAAAATATAGGCTATATTTGAAGAGTAGGTAATTATATTTACCTACCTACAGTTTCTAATGGGTTGAACTAATAACTAGTAGCAAAATAGATAATGAACTGTTGAGTTACATAAGCCTGTTAAGACAATGTTCTTATGTTTGAACGATAATTTTGGACTTGTAACTTATAATGCTCGTGATATTATAGATATAAGTCAACTTTATTTTGAGACCTCTAGGAGGTATCTCTACTGTATTTTTTATAAATTAATAAGTTTCCATGACTATATCTGTAGGTATGTAAATATGTACCTACTTTTCCTTTCGCAATATTAAAATTTATTTGATAATGTATTTAGTAATGAAAAAGAAGCGTATTATTTTCCCTAATTTTTTTAACTTGAATTTCGCAATTGTTTTCTTTTCAAAATTGTGAACGTGCAGAAACTCTTTGTTTATACTTGGTAAATTAGAAATTGTGTTTTTTTTTTTTTCTCTCTCTCTCTTTATTCTGCGATTTTGTGAATTAATTCAATTCTTAGGTTCATAAAATACCTATGTACTATGTAGTATTATTTTTGTAACTTCTTGTAGTTATTTTTTCTGTTTATTTCTTCGTTTTTTTCTTTCTCTTCATCTGCTTTTCAACTTCACATTTAACTTTATATTCGCTTATTGTAGGGCTCAGCAACTCCACTGAAGAGCACAAGTTCTTTTGAACTTATTCTTCTTGTGGGCAAAGTTTTCTATTTATTTGTTTTCAAATCATTATTTATTCGTAGAAAGATGTGAATTAATTTTTGTAATGTGAACATTTTTGAATTTGCCAAATAAATTAAATGAAATACCCTCCCTTGTGGGATTTACAGACCGGTATTCTTTAGTTGTATGTATGAAACAAGTTACTGTAAATAAAGTATTTTTTAAATTTGAAAAAAAATTGAAAATTTGTTAAGCCATATTTATGTTTGAATTTTGTATTTGTAACTTATAATGCTCATGATATTATAGATAAAAGTCAACTTTATTTTGAGAAAGCATAGGGCGGGGGTGCAGTGAGACTCAGTGTTGTCAGGAAGAGCGGTTGAATCATCAAGGGGTCGAAGGAAGGTTTTGATTATAACGTTAAAAAAAGCCGAATTTTGGCACATTCTGTATTGTGATGATTGAGAAAATTATGGAATCTTTGGAATAGGAAATGGAAATGGTGGAATCATGATATATCTTTTAAAACAATTTCTTAAAATCTGAATGTACGAGACGTAGCAAAGGCGTACTGATTTACTCAAATTATCATTATTATTTAAATGTATTCAATTATTTTGATTATAAATGGCAATATCATAAGTTTTCACTATATATTATATACACACTGAATTTTAGCACCACTCCTACTGGAAAAATAGACAGCTATTTCACATGCAGAGATAAATTTAAAAAAAAAAACACATCTTGGAGTAATAACTGAAACTGCGTTTTTTATATTGTTGTTAGTACCTATTAAATTTCCCTGTTCAATAAAACTAAATAAAGATAGGCTATATTTGTGTAGTAGGTAGTTTTATTAACCTACCTACGGTTTCTAATGGGTTAAACTAATAACAGTGGAAAAATAGATGATGTAAATAATGTAAACTGTTAAGCCAACGTATTTCTGTTTGAATTTTGGATTTGTAACTTATAATGCTCATATAATAGATAAAAGTCAACTTTATTTTGAGAAAGCGTAGGGCGGGGGTGCAGTGAGATTCTGTGTTGTCAGGAAGTGAATTATTTAGGGGTTGAATCATCAAGGGGTCGAAGAAAGGTTTTGTTTATAACGTAAACAAAAACAGTCGGATTTCCGACATTCTTTTGGCACATAATAATGTGATGTTTTGGTGATGGTTGAGAACATATGAAAGAAATTATTCGAAATGTCTCACCTAAATAAATACGAAGTCCATAATGCGCTGGAAAACACTCCTTTCTGATGGGGTCACTGAACGTCTGGCACCATCTTGGCTGAGGGTGGTTGCACTGGGCGGAGGTAGCGACCCCGATTTTAACCCGGAAGCTTCCGAAGTAATACAAATAAAACGACGGTTTATATTTGTGGATAATAAAATAAAATTTAATTAATGTGATGAGTTTAATGGGAAAATTGAGAGATGGAATCCCCGAACGAAAAATTGTCACCGCACAGCACAACGTTGGGGCGAAGGTGGGGAACTGCCGCTGGGGTTGATTTTCCAGATGCGGGCTTGGTCCGCCGGCTTGGAGGGGGGGGAGTCGGGCCGCAAAGGGGGGGAAAGTGGCCCGCAGTTGGAGGGGTGGTGGGCCGCAAAGGGGGGGAAGTGGACCGCAGTTGTTGAAGGGTGGGAGCGTTGTAGGACGTGGGGGCGGAGGTGGCCCGCGCCGAGATTGTGGGAGGAGGACGAAACGGAGACAACCAGCTAAAGACCGCAACGGATCTGAATTCCAGCTGATTTTCAAACCGGTTCTAAAATAACCCTTGCAGCTGACCTTTATGAATATTGTGATTCTTAATAATTATTATTCTTATCTTATTGTTGTTCTCATATTTCATTAAGAATTCCTTCTGGTTTTGGACCGTATGTCAAGAATTTCAAATTACTAAATGGAAAGTGGGGATGAAGGGGTAATACTGATAAATTATGATCATTTCCCTATTCTCCTCAAATGTTCGTGATTTTTTTGTTTTGTTCGAACATGAATTTTGGGGTTTTTTTAAACATATATCAAGAGTTTCAAATTTCATGATGGAAAGGGGTGAATGGAGGGTGTAATAGTAATAAATATAGATGTTTTTTTCTTATTGTCGTCAGATATTCGTGAGTCTTTTTCTTTTTTTTAATTGCTAATTCGGTCTAGTTTTGGAAAATATGTTCGTAGTTTCAAATTTCATGATGAAATAGGGTGAATGGAGGGGCTAATAGTAATAAATCGTGATATTTTTACTACATTCATCCGGTAGCTCGATTTCGGTTTCTGAAATACGCTTTTTTGGCCAATATCAGACTTTTGAATATAACTTTTATAACTTCTTGGTAAAATTGTGAAAATTCGTATACTTACGTTTTTGGGGTCGCCGAACTCGAATATGCAGTCTGAACAAGTCGACAGCAACAACTTTTGACAGTTTGGAATTTTGGAATCTCAAAATCGTCAAAATCATGTCAAAAATGATAATTTTTCAAAATTCATTGTAAAGTTATGAAAATTTGTATTCTTATGTTTTTTTGAGTCGCTAAACTCGAATTTACTGTCAAAAAATCAATTTTTTGAAAATTAATGGGTATACACTTGTAAAACAATAAGTCAAATACATAAACATAATTTTTATTCTTCATACAAACGATCACCTTACTCAAGAATCATAGCTAACTATCAATAGTTGTTGCTGTCGACTTGTTTTGACTACATATTCGAGTTCAGCGACCCCAAAAACGTAAGTATACGAAGTTTCATAATTTTACAAAGAAGTTTATAAAAGTTATACCTATTCAATAGTCTGATATTGGCCAAAAAAGCATATTTCAAAAACCAAAATCGGGCTACCGGCGTAGGTTTTTGTAATGCGAAAAATCTGAAAAAATTCAGGAGTCATTTTTTGACATATCAAACCAAATTTCGAGTGGAGGTCATCAAAATTCCATCTTTCTCAAAATAGCGGGCACCGTAATTAATATTGCATTTTTCAGTCAAATGAAACCTTTTAGCGAATTTTCTTAGAAAATGAAGCTATTGCTCCAAAAATTTTAAAATAAAAATTTTCAAAAATTTTCTTCATCGAAATCTGTTTTGAGGCATTCTGAAATGATTCCTGGATTTTTATGCATATATATATATATTAATTGCTATGCAATTCTTAGGCCGACCCCCAATAATTTTTTTAAAATGTCCACTTTTTTTGTGTAACGTTTTTTGTCCCGAGATGGGAAGCGAGAGGTCGTGGGTTCGAATCCCGGCCAGGCCTGAATTTTTTTTTTTTTTTTTTTTTTTTTTTTTTTTTTTTTTTTTTTTTTTTTTTTTCCCCTCGTGAGACGAAGGTTGTGGGTTCGAATCCCGGCCAGGCCTGAAAAAAAAAATTTTTTTTTTTCTCGTGAGACGAAGGTTGTGGGTTCGAATCCCGGCCAGGCCTGAATTTTTTTTTTTTTTTTTTTTCTCGTGAGACGAATTGCATAGCGAATTATCCTCGTTTTCTACACAGTAGAAAAGAGAAAAGATCCGGCGAGGCGCGAAGCGCCGAGTATAGATTAGGGGGGTCCAGGGGGGCGAAGCCCCCCTGGCGGGGTCAAGGGGCGGAGCCCCTTGCGAGGCCCGAAGGGCCGAGTTATATATATATATATATATATATATATATATATATATATATATATATATATATATATATATATATATATATATATATAAACGAGATTTTTTTTGAGGTAGTGACCAAGCTAGTCTTGTGTTTCAATGTATTTTATTTTTCCATTATAGCGACGTTTCGGCCCTTGATACGAGCCCTATTCATGCTTATATATTGCCTGGTATGTAGTTGTTAATAATACATAGTAATTAGTTGATACCAAATAGACATGTTGGGTCCCATCAACTAATTACTATGTATTATTAACAACTACATACCAGGCAATATATAAGCATGAATAGGGCTCGTATCAAGGGCCGAAACGTCGCTATAATGGAAAAATAAAATACATTGAAACACAAGACTAGCTTGGTCACTACCTCAAAAAAATCTCGTTTATATCGAATTTTTACTAGTCAAGAAGATTATCCTGAATTATATATATATATATATATATATATATATATATATATATATATATATATATATATATATATATATATATATATATATATATATATATGTATGTATGTGTCATTCCAGACGATAACTCTCGATAAAATTGAGATAAAAACTTCGTTCTTTCGCCAAAAAATCAAGCATTTCAAAAGAAAGGATGAGTTCGTTGGACAACACTTTTTGAGCACATTAAATTGGTCAAATTTCAAAAAATGTACTCAAAAAATCTCTAAAAATGGCTAAAAACGGCTAGAAATCGTTCAATTTATATTTTTTGGTAGAATATTGCTCAAATAAAGTTTATTAACTATAAAATAGAACATCCAAAAATGTATGTACACAATTATGCTGAAAAATGTACTTAAAATTCATCAAAATTTGCTTAAAAATCGATAAAACCTGCTAAAAAAGCTAAAAATTCAGAACCTCTATTTGAATAGCAGGTTATTATTTAGAATACGTTTTTTGCCATAAAATTAATGGTTAACAATTTCCTTGCACTCAAAGAGCTCAAATTTCAAAACAATTCAACATTATACAATACGATAATTTACGAAAATTCGCTCATACGATCATGCTGCATGAATGTTTTTATTTTTCAATCAAATGAAACTTAGTAACTACCAAATGAAACCATGTACCTACCAAATGAAACCTCGTACCTACCAAATGAAACCATGTACCAATCAAATGGAACTTTTTTTCAACCAAATGAAACCTTATTTCAATCAAATGGAACTTTTTTTCAACCAAATGAAACCTTATTTCAATCAAATGAAACTTCTTCGAATCATCCAGAGAAAAATTACATTTTATTCCAGATTTTTGCTAAACAAGTTAATAAAGAGGCACTACAAATTAATTTAGTGAAGCGGGTGTCCAGAAGCTGCGGCAGCAGTTTCTTCATCATGATATCACGAAGTTGGAGCAGTCTGTCGCGGTGATCAGCAATATGGTGGACCGAAAAGTTTCATTTGGATGGAATGAGGTTTTATTTGTTTGAAAAAAGTTTCATTTGGTTGAAAAGAGGTTTCGTTTGATTGGTACATAGTTTCATTTGGTAGGTACGAGGTTTAATTTACGAGTAATTGGAAAAAGGTTTCATTTGGTCGATACGAAGTTTCATTTGATAGAAAGAAGGTTTCATTCGACTGAAAAATGCTATATGTTGTTGTAAACAATAATTTCCACTTTTAATTTTAGCGAATTTTCGTAGAAGGGGTAAATTATTTTATTATTATTATTATCATTTTTTTTTATCTTAGTTTTTTCGTGAATACAATTGTTATCACATAACAGTTGTATTCACAGGAAAACCTAAGTTAGGTACCTACGACACACAGTGAGGCCAAATGGCCACAAAACGGAAAAAACTCCGTAGGTATCTTGTAAACGGAACGGAATTTAGTGAAAAACGTTGTCTATTTCCACGAAAAATGAAGAGTTACAATGTTAAATCGATTTCGACGGTTAGGCCATCATCAGTAACAAACAATAACTGAAGACACATTAGAAAGGACACAGCTTATATAGTAACAGGTGAAGGGAGATTGAATCCCATTGGTCGAGAGAAAGGAAAGGGGCAGGAGGTACAACCAATTAAGTGCATACAAAGTGAAAGGGGGATTATAGCTAATCAGATGAAGTGAAAGGGAGAAATAACTAAATATGGTTTCAACAGTGTGAAGGGATAATTCCAAGCTTTACAGAAATGGACCTATCAGTGGTGAAATATATTAAGGTATATTCTCATTTAAACATTTACCAGACCTGTTACTTTTGATAATTTCGAATTTTTCGAATACATTCAACATACCTCCCTTTGGGCAAAAATAAAGTAATTCTACAAACTGCCTATCTGTCAAATCAAAATTGTAACTATGATTAGATTCCTTAAGATGTTTTGAAAATGTAGACTTACCTTTACTTTCCCTGAAATCCTCCAGGTGCTCGTCTATTCTTTCCCTAAATTTCCTACCAGTCTGACCGCAATATTCGTAGCCACAAGAACATTTTAATTTATAAACTGCACTTTTATCCTGAACACTAATTTTGTCCTTAAAAGATCCTAGTAAAGCTTTAAGACTATTTTTAGTTTTAAAACCTACTTTATAACCTCTCGATGATAGAATTTTGCCAATTTTATCAAAAATTTTCCCATAATAAGGTAAACTTATCCATTGCTTTTCTTCTAAAGCCATCTTCCCGAGCCAAATTGGAAACTTTTTCCCTACTCTTTTTCCTAAGAACCTTATCCCATATGGTATCAACCATATCCGTTACTAGCCGCTATGCTTTTGATAACGGATTTTTCTTTTGATAAATTCTGTTCATTCATTGGAATAGACAGTGCTCGGTTGATCATACTATGGAAAGCCGCATGCTTATGAACTAAAGGGTGATTTGAAGTACTATGGATCGTTATATCGCTATATGTATCTTTTCTATAAATTGAAAAATCATGCTTCTCGTTTACCAAAGAGATGGACAGATCAAGAAAAGTGAGTTTATTCCCATCAAATTCGAGGGTGAATTTGATAGAGGGATCTGATCTAATTTATTGATTTTTTCGTGAAAAGAATTTAGTTGTCTTTCTGTGCCATTCCATAGAATGATTATACCATCGACATATCTATACAAATAGAGAAGATTATTTGTGTTACAAGTTGTAAATATTTGTTGCTCAAGATAATCCATGTATATATCTACAAGCAGAGGAAATAACGGTGAACCCATAGCAACCCCTGGCTGTGCATCGCATTGCCCCTCGAATAAAAATTAATTTTGATCCATACAGACAGACATCAAATTAAACAATTCAACTTTTTCGAAAATATTAAGTTTAGAGCCGTGAATCAGTTATTGTTTGTTACTGATGATGGCCGAACCGTCGAAATCGATTTAACATTGTTACTCTTTATTTTTCGTGTGGAAATTGACAACGTTTTTCACTAACTTCCGTTTTGTAATGGGTTTCCACAACTTCGTCGCGAGTGATTTAGCTTGTAAACGGATCGTCGTATTGCCTTGGGAATGGTTTTATTCAATTCAGGGGGGGGGGAATACATCAGAAAAGAGGAGAGAAAAGTTTCAGGAAATTCCAGTCATGCAGCATGACCACATGCGCGAATTTTCATAAGAAAAAACCCAAAACTTCAAAAAATGTGATAAAAAATGGCAAAAATCACAAATCTTCTCATTAATCCCGAATTCTACGCACAATAAAATGTTTAGACAGAAAATTGGATAAGTAGGTAGTTATGCACAAAACGCAAATTATGCACAAAAACTTGCGAAATTGGGTAAACTTGTGTGATAAAAATGTATTGTGTCCTAAATAATGATCTAAATACATAATTCTGCGTAGAAATACAATTTTATGAAAAAAATTGCTATCTTTGGCCAAATTATACCTTTTTTAGCGATTAAGTAGATGATTATTAGGCGGTTTTCAACTGTGGCCTTCCCTCTTCAAATAGCTCTAAAAGCCGAATTCGGTCGGTTTCGGACACGTTCTTCGCGAAAGTTTGAACCTCATGCTATGTACTGCCAACCAAAAATAACCGCCCAACTTCGCCGGTCATCTTTGAAAGTTTATTAGACTAAAAATAACAGCCACAATTTAGCGTTTTCTTTTCAAAATACTCCTGAATCCCTTTCTCCCGCCCGATCAATGAATGTATTTACACTCCTGTTGGGTATAATTCCATCACACATAAATGGAAGAATCATATTAAAAAAATTCAATCCAATTGTCAACGAACGATTTGAGATCGACTCATGGTTTTACGCATGTCCAATAAAATTTCAACTTTGGACGTCAGCCTCCAGATTTATATTAATTGTATGAGATGAACGGCTGTTATTTTTGGGTTCTACAACTAATTTACAATAAGAAACAAATTTAAAAATTTTCAATTTCGGGAAATTGCATTTTTTTCTCGTTTTCCCCACTGTGTGACACTCACACAGATCTCGATATTTGACTGTAACAGAACTCATGTCTAATAAACATTCAAAGTACGACTGGCCTCGAAATAACGAGATTTGATGTGGGGGCATGTAATTCAGGTAAGAAATTCGAGTAAACAGCGTTTATTATAGTATTTGCAAAAATAGAGTTAATCTTTTTGCAAATCTAATTATTCTTTTTTAAATCAAATTAATCTTTTGGCCAATTTAATTAAACTTTTTACGTATAAATTTAATCTTTTTACAAATAAAGTTGAATAGGTAATTTACCAATAAATTTAAACTTTCAGCTACGGTAGGTAAGTTTGATTTTTAAAGGATATCATGTTTTTTAAACAAAGAACATGAACAAAGAACAAGAACGTCTTCAAAAACAACGTCCTTTCTAATGATGAGGTAAACAAACTCTTCTCATGAAGATGTTGTCCACTTGCAGCCGAAGTTATATTGATGAACAGGTTCATTACATAGTTAGAGCAGTCGTTCGGCGTAACTTCTCCGACAATTCGAGATAAAACTTCCACTAAGTTATATATACCTAGTATTTGCAAATAGAGTTAATCTTTTTGCAAATCAAATTAATCCATTAGCAAATTTAATTAAACTTTTTACAAATAAATTTAATGTTTTTACAGATAAATTCAATCTTTTTACAAATAAAGTTAAACATTTTACAGATAAATTTATACTTTCAGCTGCAGTAGGGAAGTTTGATTTTTGACGCATATATACCTATCATGTTTTTTAAACGAAGCACATGAACAAAGAAAAAGAACATAAACAAAGAAAAGGGCAAAAAAACAACGTCTTCAAAAACGACGTCCTTTCTAATGATGAGGTGAACAAGCTCTTCTAATGAAGACGTTGTTTGTCTTTGCCCTTTTCTTTGTTTATGTTCTTGTTCTTTGTCCATGTTCTATGTTTAAAAAACATGATATACCTACGTTAAAAATCAAACTTACCTACCTACTGCAGCTGAAAGTTTAAATTTATTTGTAAAATGTCTAACTTTTTAACGTTTTTTAATTTTGGTAAAATTGTTGTAGCCATTACAAGATAAACTTTCTACGAAATGAATTATTCAACTACTGCTGATCATTGATGAGATAAAATACATGGATACTCCATCCGTCGCTGTAGTTAGATGCTACCGATCCATGGAATGAGAAACATGGTCCCGGGGAGCGAGTGGTCCTACGTGAGAGGTTTCCAGCGGTCCGCCAGCAGAGGTTTTTTTGGAGGAGCCGCTGCTATCTAGCGACTCATTTGAGAACTAATCCGAATGAGCTGTTACTTGTCACAGGTTAGTGATCTTGAAGTTTACTCAACCGCCTAAACTACGAATTCGATGAAAACCTGTTACATCGTCTAATCAGTCGAGGGGCCCACACCGATAATAAACCAGTCAATATTTCGCAAAGCCACACTAATAAAACGTAAAATTCGATGTAGACTATAATATAATAATCAAAGTATGTAAACAGAATAAGGCGATTTCAATTCAATTTAATTGTACAACCCGTAGGTATTACAAGGAGTTCCTTAAATACATATTAACAAATTATAGCACATGATTGATATCTTGTCTTCATTTCTGCCTCAAAAAACAATGTTACACTTTTACGTAAGATGTATCAAATAATTACTTGTATAGGTCTACATAATTTACGTATAATAAATGAGTACTGCATAGTTAACATAGATCACAATCAATAATGCCTACACTTTGTAGTGGATTTATATATGTTTTACTTGGCGTCGGTAGACCAAGTGGGACATTTATATTCTGATTATGCGGGTTAGTCCCCGTGTTATTCCTGTAAGGAATGTGGGCGAATCCGTCAAGGTCAGCTTGCTTGGCGGGATGAACTGAGAGATAGTTCGTGTCGCAGCCGCGTGGAGCACTGGGCTCGCATAGTGGGTGCTGGGTTCGATCAGTTTGGTACTGAGCCGTTTTGTAATATTCCGGCCTAAGATTTATATCTGTAGGAGGAATATGTTGAGCTTGGTTGAGGTACTGAAAAGTATCCTTCGTTTTTTGTACATTTGGAGTGTATTTGACACTCGGATCGGCCGGGTAGGCTTGTGTCGAATATCGTGGGTATTCGGACAGCTTGGTCGAATCGTAATGATTGACTTCAGAGCGGGTCTGAAAGGTATCCTCGATCTTTTGTATAGGCGAGGCTTGATCTAACGTTTCCTTCGTGAATACATTAGGTGAGAAGGCGATCTCGTCGTGAGGATCGAGCCTTGCGCCGTCGCTGGGACCGGCGGATTGGCCGGGTAGCCTGTAGGTAGCGCTACGGGGGCTAAGAGGCCCGGCTTCGCCGTCGTCTGCCTCCCCTTGCATGAGGAAATAAGACGGCCGACGTTCCATCGAAATAGCCGAGGTATTAGCTCGTTTCGATGCCTCTATGTACAGAAATAGAGGGTTTAGGAAGGTGGACTCGCTTGACAGAGCTTCTTTCCTTTGCTCGTATGTCAGGGTCCTACCTTGTAGTCTTGAAAAAGACTTCCTTGGACGGTAAATTAGAGCGGATGAGCAGAGTAATTTACCGGCGTATCCCAGCGGTCGGTGACGAGCCTAGTGCTACGAAACCCGGGTGATACGGCTCGGAACGTCCCTCGGGCGTACGATCTAAAGAGAATATCGATAGATGTACCGGGTGGCGTCCTGACAGATGAACTACGTTGGGCAATGAGCAGGATGAATAATCACTGGACTCGTAGATGCCAATGCGAGATCTGTGTGGAGAGAAGGTAGGCCTTGTAGAAAGCAGTAGGAAGCCGTTCTTGAGATGAACTCGGGATGCAGAAGGTTCGTCAGCGTAGAGCGTGTAGAAATCTTCGTACTTCGAGGTGTCGTCGTCGAGAGCGGAGAGTAGAATGAATTTCGGAGGCTCCGAGCGGGGTATTTATAGGGAGGTGGCCGCCCCCTGCCGCCTCCTGATTGGTCCGCTTAATTTCATTAATTCGACTGTGTAATCTCATTGGCTCGCACATTGTTTTCTCAGTATCTGCGAGTATGATAGCTGAGCTGGTCCTCCGGGGTGCTTACGAGCGTCCGTCGCGGAGCCGACGACCTTGAGTTTAGCCGGGGACCTCGGGTGCTTTCTCTGCGTCAGTTGTTCAGACGGGGTCCCCGGGGTGGCTGCTGGACCAGAGGTGGTTGCTTGCCGCCTCTTGGTTGGTTCGCCTATTGTCTCTCGTGTAATCAGTGTTTCTGATTGGCGAGTAGGCTTGTTTGAATTGTCCTTGCTAGTTTTAGAGGACGTTTGATTTTCTGTTTGAGTTTTCTCGTTCAAGGCGACTTGGTTCGAGATACTTGTCGCATCTCTCTCGCCCAGTAAGTGTCTAGGGAGGTCGCCTTGTATGTTATTAGTTAATATTTCACTTTTGAGAGAGAAATTCGTATTTTCTCTCTGGTGAAATATTTTGTTTGACGGAGTTATAACTCGACGTCTTGTAAATATTTTTGTGTTGTGTCTACCTCTTTTTGGTAGCCCTGAAAAGGGCTGTTGACAAGAGGGGGTGGTTTTCACCACAGGCGCCCCCCTAAGACGTCGTGTTATTAACGACGACGCCGGCTGGGGTGTTTCGAGCGCCGTCACCCATCTCTCGTCGAATTTGGTAGAGGGGACGTGCCTTCTGGCAGATTTTCGGGGAGTCTCCTCCTTATTTTCTGCCTGATTTTTGTTTAGTGACACAGCTTCGTCTGTTTTTAGAGTGTAAGCTGGTTTTATTTGCTGTTTGGGAACTTTTTTTGTATGTTCGCCAATTTGCACTGTAACCGAAAACTTATCTCTTTTAACCACTTTGAATGGTCCCGTGTAAGGACATTGCAGGGAGGTGAGTTGTGTGGGCACTCTGATATAGACATGTGTACATGTATCCAAATTTTTGGGCATGTTTACGGCATATTTCGTATTATTATGTTTAATATGCGTAGGCCGGAAGAAGAGAGGCTCCGAAAGGTTTGTAGAAGTTACGAAAATGTCTCCTGGGAGTGGGACGTCAATTCCGTAAACTTTTTGGAACGGTGTAGTTTCCGTTGCTGGGTCTACTGCCGTACGCATGGCGAGTAGTACTTTTGGTAGGGCGTCGAGCCAATTTTCGTTTTGTGCTTTGAGAGCCTCTTTCAGAGATCTATTTCTGCGTTCTACCATTCCGTTTGTTGACGGTTTGTATGGTAACGTGTGGGTATGTTTTACTCCGAGACGTTCCATAATGGAATTAAATAGATCTGATTCGAATTGTGTGCCTTGATCACTTGTGATGTATTTAGGTACGCCTTTTGAAGCTACCCAAATATTGATAAAGGCGTTTGTGATCGTGGCTGTTTCGATGTTGTTAAGAGGGACTGCCTCTAGCCAACCCGTTGCTCTATCGACCATCATTAGAATGGAACGTTTCCCTCCTTTAGCTAAAGGTAAAGGTCCGGTAATGTCAACGTGTACATGTGAGAATTTGTTAGCCGTTTCAAATTCGGAGTAAGGGAGCTTCACGGAGCGAGTGATTTTTGCTCGTTGGCAAGTCTCGCACGCTCGGACCCAGTTGGAGACATCTGCACGGAGTCCGTGCCAAAAATATCTTTGTTTAACTTTATACACTGTAGAGTGTATACCTGGGTGTCCCAAATTGTGAATTTGGCTGATTATTTCTTGCCTTATTTCGTTTGGAATATAAGGTCTTGGGTGTCCTAGGTCTAGGTTACACCAAATTTCTCCTTGAGGAAATTCGACTCGTGTGAGTTTCAATTTGTCCTCTGCGTTAGGAGGAGAACGAATTTGTGCATTTGAAATGTGCAGTAGAAGATTGCACTCTATTGCAGCCGTAATTTGCGAAATTTCGGCTATGGGTGGACCCTCGTCAGTTTGGGTTGAAATCGATTTTGTTTGAATTTCAACTGGATCGAAGGGTCTGGAGAGTGCGTCGGCGACGACGTTGTTCTCTCCGGGTATATGACGAATGTCACTCGTCATTTGAGAGATGTATGTTAGCCATCTTAATCTCATTTTAGAAAAATGTGCATTTTTCTTAAGCATCGTGCCTAGCAGAGGCTTGTGATCTGAACAAATATGAAAAGATCGGCCGTCCAAGTCATTGTGCCAATGAATGCAAGCTTGGTAAACGGCGAACATCTCTTTGTCGAATGATGCTTTATTCTTCCATTGTTCCGGAATTTCTTTACTGAAAAATCCCAATGGTTGGTAAGATTTCGAGCCGTGTTTGTCTGTAATTTCCTGCTCTAGTGCTGCTCCGATGTGTGTGTCGGATGCGTCGCAGACTAATCTCCACTCTGCTGTAGGGTGTGGATGAGCGATATTATGTAATGTAGCTTTAATCATTGCTTGTTTTAAGCTGTTGAAAGCTTTTTCTCTCTCTGATGTCCATTCGATAGGTGTTTTGTCATTTTTTTTGTTTGACTGAATGGAGTCATACAGAGGTTGTGCCGTGTGAGCGAATTTACTTGAGCATGCTCGGTAGAAACCACACATACCTAGGAATCTGCGTAGACTTCGTACGTCTATTGGCCTAGGAAATTGTTCTATGGCTTCTATTTTATCTCGTTTAGGAATTATCCCTTCTTTCGAGATAGTGAAACCTAGGAAATCGACGGTAGGTTTTGAAAAAATGCATTTATCAAAACCTACTCGAAGTCCGTGTTCCCCTAGCTTGTCAAAAATTTGTTTGAGGTGGTTCATGTGTTCTTTATAATTTTTAGAAGCCACCAGGATGTCATCTAGGTATACAAATGCGAAATCAAATTTTCGCATGATGCTGTCCATGTATCTTTGCCATGTTTGAGCCGCTCCGGCCAAACCCATGCTCATTTTCTTAAACTCATAAAGACCGAAAGGTGTAATAATTGCAGTTTTATGAGCGTCATCTGGGTGCATCGGAATATGATAATATGCCGATTTTAAATCTATTGTCGAATAGATTCGTGTATCATGTAAATTCGCTTGGAAAGAGCGAATGTGAGGAGGAGGGTAGGCGTCTTTCTTCGTTTTCGCGTTCAGGAAACGGTAGTCGCCGGTGATTCTCCATGACCCGTCTTTTTTTGGCACACAGTGTAACGGGGATGCCCATTCGGAATCTGATGGTGCAATTATGCCTTCTGAAAGCATTTTGTCAAAAGTACTTTTGACTTGAGCCCGTTTTTCGCCCGCCATGGGTCTTGCTCGGAAGTGTACTGGTGTTCCTTCCGTGGTTATACGGTGGTAAACCCCGTTGTTTTTCCACTTTCCTTGAAGTTTGCTCATTTTATCATTGTATTTGTCAATGATAGAGCGAATGTTTTCGTCCTCCGTGATTTGCACGTCCTCTGGTTGAGGGTTATTGTCACGATGAGGGATAGTAGCTGCTATTTGTTCGTCAGTGAATTTTTTGTTCATGACTGCAGCTATTTTTTGATCGGCATAGCTCTTTATTTTATCTTTATAAATGTACTTGTGTTTGACCCGTATTCCGATATCCCAAGACTCGAGGAATGGTATACCTAGGATCGCTAGATCAACTTTCGTGATCATAAAATCGGTGGTCATGTCTCCGAGGCCGATGTTAATTGTCGTGTCAGCTCGCCCTAGTGTGTCTATAGGGGCTCCGTTAGCTGCTGTGAGCTTAACGTTGGACTTACGAATTTTTAAGCCCAATTTTTTTGTGACATTGTGGGGCAGAATGTTCACTTCTGCTCCCGTGTCGATGAGAAATTCAGTGCCATTTAGTTTGCACTTGAAAAAAAGCCTTTTATACTCAGTAGACTGCCGGTGTATAGGCTCAGATACACTGGCAGTTATTCGTTTTCCGAACTCTCTACGTCGGAGGTTGGAACGGTACTTTCTTGTACCGATCTCTGAGTATTTTGGTTTGAAACCCAGGTTTTAGGCTGGCTTATAGTCGCTGCCTTTTTGCTAGTTTTGGAAGCAGTGTTTGTCTTCCAAGTGCAGTGTTCTGGGTCTGCACATTTGCGAGTTTCGTTACCGAAACGTGCGTGGTTTCGACAGACATAGGCCGTCGGTTTGTGAGGCCTACTCTCTACTGGTTGGGGTTTGAACTCAGCTTGTTTTGAGAGGGCCTTTTTGAAACCAGTATTCATGGGTTTCGGAGTAGATTCTACTCCTCGTATGTTCAGAGAGGTATTCTCTGTTTTGTACGCGTGTAGCGTATCAGCTAGGTCGAGCCGGGCGGTCGTGGTAGGCTGAGCTGCGACCATACCTCGTGCTTCGATGGGTAGAGTCTCGATCCACTTTTGAGTGATCAGAGCTTCTGAAAAGTACCCAACAGCTTTAGAGTACATTTCGTGGTACTTGGTGCTGGGTTTTTTGGCGAGAGATGCGGGGTCCTCGAGTGCGAGGAGCCTGTCCTGTAAGGACAACCCATATTCTCGCTGTAGGCGCTGTTTGGCCTCTTCGTAGGGTGCGTGGGGTGCCGTGAGGTAAGCTGAGTCGATAGCTTCCCTCATTTCTTCTGGTACCCACTTGTATATAGCTGAGAAGCATTCGTTCTGCGTTCTCAGGTGTTTTCGCACGCAGTATTGATCGAACTCGGCGAGTGCACGATCGATATTCTTCTTTTGGAAGATTGGTTTTTGATAATCTCCCATCTCCTCTAAAAGTGCTCGAAAGCCACTTTGTGTAGAGGGATGTTGCGTGAGATGTGGGGCGTAGAGGCCCGGCGGGGGTCGCACGCCCGCAGTGGTTCCCTGAAATCCACTAGCTTCATAAGAGGGAACGAAATGCTCCATGTTAAGCCTGTTCAAAGGCGGGGTCACCATTTGTAGTGGATTTATATATGTTTTACTTGGCGTCGGTAGACCAAGTGGGACATTTATATTCTGATTATGCGGGTTAGTCCCCGTGTTATTCCTGTAAGGAATGTGGGCGAATCCGTCAAGGTCAGCTTGCTTGGCGGGATGAACTGAGAGATAGTTCGTGTCGCAGCCGCGTGGAGCACTGGGCTCGCATAGTGGGTGCTGGGTTCGATCAGTTTGGTACTGAGCCGTTTTGTAATATTCCGGCCTAAGATTTATATCTGTAGGAGGAATATGTTGAGCTTGGTTGAGGTACTGAAAAGTATCCTTCGTTTTTTGTACATTTGGAGTGTATTTGACACTCGGATCGGCCGGGTAGGCTTGTGTCGAATATCGTGGGTATTCGGACAGCTTGGTCGAATCGTAATGATTGACTTCAGAGCGGGTCTGAAAGGTATCCTCGATCTTTTGTATAGGCGAGGCTTGATCTAACGTTTCCTTAGCGAATACGTTAGGTGAGAAGGCGATCTCGTCGTGAGGATCGAGCCTTGCGCCGTCGCTGGGACCGGCGGATTGGCCGGGTAGCCTGTAGGTAGCGCTACGGGGGCTAAGAGGCCCGGCTTCGCCGTCGTCTGCCTCCCCTTGCATGAGGAAATAAGACGGCCGACGTTCCATCGAAATAGCCGAGTTATTAGCTCGTTTCGATGCCTCTATGTATAGAAGTAGAGGGTTTAGGAAGGTGGACTCGCTTGACAGAGCTTCTTTCCTTTGCTCGTATGTCAGGGTCCTACCTTGTAGTCTTGAAAAAGACTTCCTTGGACGGTAAATTAGAGCGGATGAGCAGAGTAATTTACCGGCGTATCCCAGCGGTCGGTGACGAGCCTAGTGCTACGAAACCCGGGTGATACGGCTCGGAACGTCCCTCGGGCGTACGATCTAAAGAGAATATCGATAGATGTACCGGGTGGCGTCCTGACAGATGAACTACGTTGGGCAATGAGCAGGATGAATAATCACTGGACTTGTAGATGCCAATGCGAGATCTGTGTGGAGAGAAGGTAGGCCTTGTAGAAAGCAGTAGGAAGCCGTTCTTGAGATGAACTCGGGATGCAGAAGGTTCGTCAGCGTAGAGCGTGTAGAAATCTTCGTACTTCGAGGTGTCGTCGTCGAGAGCGGAGAGTAGAATGAATTTCGGAGGCTCCGAGCGGGGTATTTATAGGGAGGTGGCCGCCCCCTGCCGCCTCCTGATTGGTCCGCTTAATTTCATTAATTCGACTGTGTAATCTCATTGGCTCGCACATTGTTTTCTCAGTATCTGCGAGTATGATAGCTGAGCTGGTCCTCCGGGGTGCTTACGAGCGTCCGTCGCGGAGCCGACGACCTTGAGTTTAGCCGGGGACCTCGGGTGCTTTCTCTGCGTCAGTTGTTCAGACGGGGTCCCCGGGGTGGCTGCTGGACCAGAGGTGGTTGCTTGCCGCCTCTTGGTTGGTTCGCCTATTGTCTCTCGTGTAATCAGTGTTTCTGATTGGCGAGTAGGCTTGTTTGAATTGTCCTTGCTAGTTTTAGAGGACGTTTGATTTTCCGTTTGAGTTTTCTCGTTCAAGGCGACTTGGTTCGAGATACTTGTCGCATCTCTCTCGCCCAGTAAGTGTCTAGGGAGGTCGCCTTGTATGTTATTAGTTAATATTTCACTTTTGAGAGAGAAATTCGTATTTTCTCTCTGGTGAAATATTTTGTTTGACGGAGTTATAACTCGACGTCTTGTAAATATTTTTGTGTTGTGTCTACCTCTTTTTGGTAGCCCTGAAAAGGGCTGTTGACAAGAGGGGGTGGTTTTCACCACACACTTCACTGCCAAATCTATATTCTATTACTGCCAATCACTACTGCCAATTACTAATCAATTACTGCCTATCACTGCCAATCTATTATAATTCCGAACGGTCTTTGAAATTGTGAAGAACTTCGCGGTCCGATTTTAGTGTTAGACTGCTCATTCGAATCAGCACGGCTCCAAGTTTTTTGCAAAAGTGTCGCCGTTCGTCTCTATACCCGCCTTGATCGTGTTCTAGGCGGTCCTTATTGTAGTGGATTTATATATGTTTTACTTGGTGTAGGTAGACCAAGTGGGACATTTATATTCTGGTTATGCGGGTTAGTCCCTGAGGTATTCCTGTAAGGAATGTGAGCGAAATCGCCAAGGTCAGCTTGCTTGGCGGGAGGAACTTGAGGATAGTTCGTGTAGCAGCCGCGTGGAGCACTGGGCTCGCATAGTGGGTGCTGGGTTCGATCTGTTTGGTGCTGAGCCGTTGTGTAATATTCCGGCCTAAGATTTATATCTGTAGGGGGAATATACTGGGCTTGGTTGAGGTACTGAAAAGTATCCTTTGTTTTTAGCACGTTGGGAGTGTGTTTGACACTCGGATCGGCCGGGTAGCCTTGTGTAGAATATCGTGGATATTCAGAAATCTTTGTCGAATCATGATGATTGACTTCAGAGCGGGTCTGAAAGGTATCCTCGAACTTGTGTGTGTGTGAGGCTTGGCCTAACGTTTCCTTCATGAATACGTTAGGTAAGAAGGCGATCTCTTCGCGAGAATCGAGCCTTTGTCCGTCGCTAGGAACAGCGGACGAGTCGAGTAGCGGGTAGGGAGCGCTGCGCGGGCTAAGGCTCCCGGCCGCGCCGTGTTCTGCTTCCTCTTGCATGAGGAAGTAGGACGGGCGGCGCTCCATCGATATACCCGAGTTTGTTAACTCGTTTTCAATACCTCTACGTATAGGATAGAGGGTTTGTAAGGTGGACTCGCTTCACAGAGCTTCTTTCCTTTGCTCGGATGTCAGGGTCCTACCTTGTAGCCTTGAAAAAGGCTTCCTTGGACGATAAATTAGAGCGGATGAGCTGAGTAATTTATCGGCGTGCCCCAGCGGTCGGTGACGAGCTTAGTGCTACGAAACCCGGGTGACACGTCTCGGAACGTCCCAGCGGGCGTACGATCTAATGAGAATATCAATAGATGTACCGGGTGGCGTCCTGACAGAAGAACTACGTTGGGCAATCAGCAGGATAAATAATCACTGGACTCGTAGATGCCAATGCGAGATCTGTGTGGAGAGAAGGTATGCCTTGTAGAAAGCAGTAGAAAGCCGTTCTGAGATGAACTCGTGAGCAGAAGGGTCGTCAGCGTAGAGCGTGTAGAATCTTCGTACTGCAGAGTGTAGTCGTCGAGAGCGGTGAGTGGAATGAATTTCGGAGGGCTCCGAGCGGGGTAATTATAGGGAGGTGGCCGCCTCCTGCCGCCTCCTGATTGGTCCGCTTAATTTCATTAATTCAACTGTGTTATCTCATTGGCTCGCACATTGTTTTCTCAGAATCTGCGAGTATGATAGCTGAGTTGGTCCTCCGGGGGTGGCTTCCCCGCGTCCGTCGCTGCGACGGGGTCCCCGGAGGTGGCTTCCGTGCGTCCGTTGCGGAGACAAGGACCTTGAGGTGTCTTCCCTGCGTCCGTCGTTTAGACGGGGTCCTCGGGTGGCTTCCCTGCGTCCGTTGTTCAGACGGGATCCCCGGGGGTGTCTTCCCTGCGTCCGTTGCTGAGACGGGGTCCCCGGGGTGGCTGCTGGACCAGAGGTGGTTGCTTGCCGTCTCCTGGTTGGTTCGCCTATTGTCTCTCGTGCAATCATTGTTTCTGATTGGCGAGTAGGCTTGCTAGAACTGTCCTTGTTAGTTTTAGAGGACGTTTGATTGTCTGTTTGAGTTTTCTCATTCAAGGCGACTTGGTTCGAGATACTTGTCGCGTCTCTCTCGCCCAGTAAGTGTTTAGGGAGGTCGCCTTGTATGTTATTTGTTAATATTTCACTTTTGAGAGAGAATTTCGTATTTTCTCTCTGGTGAAATATTTTGTTTGACGGAGTTATAACTCGACGTCTTATAAATATTTGTGTGTCGTGTCTACCTCTTTTTGGTAGCCCTGAAAAGGGCTGTTGAAAAGAGGGGGTGGTTTTCACCACACTTATCAACGGCAAATAGGTAGGACTTATATCGTTACTATAATGTGCTGAGTTCCTGTTAGGTACTACTGTTATACGGACTAGATTAGGGCTTTCCAAGCCCTAACAGGCCTCTAGTCTTCTTTATATATAATTCCGAACGGTCTTTGAAATTATGAAGAACTTCGCGGTCCGATTTCAGTGTTAGACGGCTCATTCGAATCAGCACGGCCCCAAGTTTGTTGCAAAAGTGTCGCCGTTCGTCTCTATACCCGCCTTGATCGTGTTCTAGGCGGTCCTTATCAACGAGAGTTGTCAGACGTAGTGTAGTTACTAACATCAAGGAGAGTTATTTCTGAACGAAGAAATTGAAACTGAAGAACTTAGCGGACTTTATATATAATTCCGAACGGTCTTTATATATAATTCCGAATCAGCACGGCCCCAGGTGTCGGTAAGTTAGAAACGTAGTGATGGGGTCTTTTCTGATCAGCTGAGTGAGCTAAATCCTTTCCTGTTCACTGAAGGAAGTTGAAATTTGATAGGGTGACTCTCCGTTTATTAGGCTGTGGCAGTAACAACAGTTGCCACGGTAAGTAAGAAACGTAGTGTAGTTATTAACATCTAGAAGAGTTTGTTATTTCTGAACGATCTTTGAAATTGTGAAGAACTTCGCGGACCGATTTCAGTGTTAGACGGCCGCGTGTCGCCGTTCGTCTCTGTGCTTATCATGATCGTGTTCTAGATTAGGGTTTTCCAAGCCCCAACAAGCCTCTAGTTTCAATAATAATCCCGAGCCATTGCTGAAATTTCCAAAGCGGTGTTGATGTTCGTTCTATCTCTTGTAGATTTTCATCTTCTTCTTGTCCTGTTTTCTGGAAATGTAGGGAAGGGACGGAGGAGGAGTATTCAGATTAATCTCCACTTCTGACCCAGTAGATGTAGAATCCTCCAACGTACTTCGTCCATAGTGAATGAAAGTTTTTTTCCATCAACCAGTAGTTCATCTCCAATTAAAACGGCATGATTCCCGTCTTTTCTTGCTTGAAAAAACTTGGGCAAGAGATGCTTCCTACATTTCCGAGTTCGTCTGTCGTAGAACTCGGATTTACTAAATTGGGATCCCTTGAACTTGTAAATGTTCTGGCGTACTTTAGATTTAGAGAAATCATTAGCAAAATGAATGTGAACTGGTCTATTTCTAGAAGGTTGGATGGTGCCTAAACGTCTTACACCTATAACTTCATAATCTTCAAGAACGCAATTTAATTCCGTTCTATAAATGTCCATCACCTTCCTTTTGAGATTATTCATATTTTTTTCCCTTCTAGAACGTTATGAAGAATAAGATTGTTTCTGCTTTCCATGTGCCGGTTCTGTTTCGTATTATTTTTTCAGGCAATGCCAGATTTTCTTCTATACTGTCAATTCTCGTATTAATTTTTTTTTTTTTTTTTAATGAGCAAGATAGAGTTTCTTGGCTGTTAGCAATTTCTTGCGACAGAGCATGCACCTGTGTATTCAAAACATTTGTATGTTCCTTCAAAATGTTTGGTTGTGATTACGTTAAGGCATTGAATTAGGTACCTACCTGATGTAGCTCGGAGGTCGACATTCTCGTAGTTGCAATTATTCGACGCGACACCGGTCGGCTCTTCTAGTGCTGCTGACTAAGGAATACGGTATTCGGTCGAGTGGATAGTCCTTTCCCTTCGGTAAACAACAAATTACCAACCAAACTCGCAAAAATGACCTTTTACCAGAAATCTACCGGTTAAAAATTTATGAAAATTGTTATTGCTGATAAGTAATCAAAGAGCAACCACAAAATAAACAAAAACTGAAGCGAAATTCACAAGAAAACCGTGATAAATCAGTACTTAATATTGAGCTCGCAAAAAACACGTGCGCTCGGCTCGGCTACCTAACTGGAACTCCGAATAAGGCGATTTAAAAATAAAATCTCGCCAAACTAAAGGTAAGAGGTGATGAAACCGAGTATATATTATTATTATTATTTATTTATATCTTTTTTTTTTTAATTAAAGGAAACAATTATTAATAAAAAATAAAGAGAGGTAAAAAAAAAAAAATAAAAAATAAAAAAAATAAAAACAAGTAAAAGGGGATCTGGTTTGATAAAAAGTTTGGAATTACGTTTTCATGTATTTAAGAACTGCGCTCCTGAACCGACAGAGAAGAGGGGTGGACCTAATCTTGACAGGGAGGCCCGCGACCGAAAATGAATCTTCCCCTCTTCTCCTCATTCAACTCCAGCTTCCTTCTAGCCTTAATATTCTCCCACAGTTTTTTTAGTTGAACTGTAGTTCTCTGGAATTCAGAAAAAAGAAGGTCATTTGGAGGTACCTATCCCTCTGCACTTATCTATCATGAGTCTGACAACGGCAAAACATGTGAAACTAGTTGCTTGAACAAATTTTAAAAAATTGAATAACTTACTTGAGGATATTCTCCTTGTGGTGAAAACCACCCCCTCTTGTCAACAGCCCTTTTCAGGGCTACCAAAAAGAGGTAGACACAACACAAAAATATTTACAAGACGTCGAGTTATAACTCCGTCAAACAAAATATTTCACCAGAGAGAAAATACGAATTTCTCTCTCAAAAGTGAAATATTAACTAATAACACACAAGGCGACCTCCCTAGACACTTACTGGGCGAGAGAGATGCGACAAGTATCTCGAACCAAGTCGCCTTGAACGAGAAAACTCAAACAGAAAATCAAACGTCCTCTAAAACTAGCAAGGACAATTCAAACAAGCCTACTCGCCAATCAGAAACACTGATTACACGAGAGACAATAGGCGAACCAACCAAGAGGCGGCAAGCAACCACCTCTGGTCCAGCAGCCTCCCCGGGGACCCCGTCTGAACAACTGACGCAGAGAAAGCACCCGAGATCCCCGGCTAAACTCAAGGTCGTCGGCTCCGCGACGGACGCTCGTAAGCACCCCGGAGGACCAGCTCAGCTATCATACTCGCAGATACTGAGAAAACAATGTGCGAGCCAATGAGATTACACAGTCGAATTAATGAAATTAAGCGGACCAACCAGGAGACAGCCCAGATGAGCTGAGAAATTTGAGAAACTAATTTGCATACTAACCATAAAGTGGCCACCCCCGCGGAGGTGGCCACCCCCCTATAAATACCCCGCTCGGAGCCTCCGAAATTCATTCCACTCTCCGCTCTCGACGACTACACTTGGAAGTACGAAGATTTCTACACGCTCTACGCTGACGAACCTTCTGCATCCCGAGTTCATCTCAAGAACGGCTTCCTACTGCTTTCTACAAGGCCTACCTTCTCTCCACACAGATCTCGCATTGGCATCTACGAGTCCAGTGATTATTCATCCTGCTCATTGCCCAACGTAGTTCATCTGTCAGGACGCCACCCGGTACATCTATCGATATTCTCTTTAGATCGTACGCCCGAGGGACGTTCCGAGCCGTGTCGCCCGGGTTTCGTAGCAATAAGCTCGTAACCGACCGCTGTGGGCACGCCGGTAAATTACTCTGCTCATCCGCTCTAATTTACCGTCCAAGGAAGTCTTTTTCAAGACTACGAGGTAGGACCCTGACATACGAGCATTGGAAAGACGCTCTGTCAAGCGAGTCCACCTCCCAAACCCTCTATTTTTATACATAGAGGCATCGAAACGAGCTAAAAACTCGGTTATTTCGATGGAACGTCGGCCGTCTTATTTCCTCATGCGAGGGGAGGCAGACGACGGCAAAGCCGGGCCGCGTAGCCCCCGTAGCGCTCCCTACAGGCTACCCGGCGAATCCGCTGAACCCAGCGACGGCGCAAGGCGCGATCCTCACGCCGGGATCGCCTTCTCACCCGACGTATTCGTTAAAGAAACGTTCGATCAAGCCTCGCCTATACAAAAGATCGAGGATACCTTTCAGACTCGCTCTGAAGCCGATCATTACGATTCGACCAAGCTGTCCGAGTACCCACGATATTCGACGGAGGCCTACCCGGCCGATCCGAGTGTCAAATACACTCCAAATGTGCAAAAAGCGAAGGATACTTTTCAGTACCTCAACCAAGCTCAGCATATTCCTCCTACAGATATAAATCTTAGGCCGGAATATTACAAAACGGCTCAGTACCAAACTGATCGAACCCAGCACCCACTATGCGAGCCCAGTGCTCCACGCGGCTGCGACACGAACTACCTCCCAGTTCAGTCCGCCAAGCCAGTTGACCTTGGCGGATCCTCTCACATTCCTTACGGGAATAACCCGGGGACTAACCCGCATAATCAGAATATAAATGTCCCACTTGGTCTACCGACGCCAAGTAAAACATATATAAATCCACTACAAATGGTGACCCCGCCTTTGAACAGGCTTAACACGGAGCATTTCGTTCCCTCTTACGAAGCTAGTGGATTTCAGGGAACCACTGCGGGCGTGCGACCCCCGCCGGGCCTCTACGCCCCACATCTCACGCAACACCCCTCTACACAAAGTGGCTTTCGAGCACTTTTAGAGGAGATGGGAGATTATCAAAAACCAATCTTCCAAAAGAAGAATATCGACCGTGCACTCGCCGAGTTCGATCAATACTGCGTGCGAAAACACCTGAGAACGCAGAATGAATGTTTCTCAGCTATATACAAGTGGGTACCAGAAGAAATGAGGGAAGCTATCGACTCAGCTTACCTCACGGCACCCCACGCACCCTACGAAGAGGCCAAACAGCGCCTACAGCGAGAATATGGGTTGTCCTTACAGGACAGGCTCCTCGCACTCGAGGACCCCGCATCTCTCGCCAAAAAACCCAGCACCAAGTACCACGAAATGTACTCTAAAGCTGTTGGGTACTTTTCAGAAGCTCTGATCACTCAAAAGTGGATCGAGACTCTACCCATCGAAGCACGAGGTATGGTCGCAGCTCAGCCTACCACGACCGCCCGGCTCGACCTAGCTGATACGCTACACGCGTACAAAACAGAGAATACCTCTCTGAACATACGAGGAGTAGAATCTACTCCGAAACCCATAAATACTGGTTTCAAAAAGGCCCTCTCAAAACAAGCTGAGTTCAAACCCCAACCAGTAGAGAGTAGGCCTCACAAACCGACGGCCTATGTCTGTCGAAACCACGCACGTTTCGGTAACGAAACTCGCAAATGTGCAGACCCGGAACACTGCACTTGGAAGACAAACACTGCTTCCAAAACTAGCAGAAAGGCAGCGACTATAAGCCAGCCTAAAACCTGGGTTTCAAACGAAAATACTCAGAGGTCGGTACAAGAAAGTACCGTTCCAACCCCCGACGTAGAGAGTTCGGAAAACGAATAACTGCCAGTGTATCTGAGCCTATACACCGGCAGTCTACTGAGTATAAAAGGCTTTTTTTCAAGTGCAAACTAAATGGCACTGAATTTCTCATCGACACGGGAGCAGAAGTGAACATTCTGCCCCACAATGTCACAAAAAAATTGGGCTTAAAAATTCGTAAGTCCAACGTTAAGCTCACAGCAGCTAACGGAGCCCCTATAGACACACTAGGGCGAGCTGACACGACAATTAACATCGGCCTCGGAGACATGACCACCGATTTTATGATCACGAAAGTTGATCTAGCGATCCTAGGTATTCCATTCCTCGAGTCTTGGGATATCGGAATACGGGTCAAACACAAGTACATTTATAAAGATAAAATAAAGAGCTATGCCGATCAAAAAATAGCTGCAGTCATGAACAAAAAATTCACTGACGAACAAATAGCAGCTACTATCCCTCACCGTGACAATAACCCTCAACCAGAGGACGTGCAAATCACGGAGGACGAAAACATTCGCTCTATCATTGACAAATACAATGATAAAATGAGCAAACTTCAAGGACAGTGGAAAAACAACGGGGTTTACCACCGTATAACCACGGAAGGAACACCAGTACACTTCCGAGCAAGACCCATGGCGGGTGAAAAACGGGCTCAAGTCAAAAGTACTTTTGACAAAATGCTTTCAGAAGGCATAATTGCACCATCAGATTCCGAATGGGCATCCCCGTTACACTGTGTGCCAAAAAAAGACGGGTCATGGAGAATCACCGGCGACTACCGTTTCCTGAACGCGAAAACGAAGAAAGACGCCTACCCTCCTCCTCACATTCGCTCTTTCCAAGCGAATTTACATGATACACGAATCTATTCGACAATAGATTTAAAATCGGCATATTATCATATTCCGATGCACCCAGATGACGCTCATAAAACTGCAATTATTACACCTTTCGGTCTTTATGAGTTTAAGAAAATGAGCATGGGTTTGGCCGGAGCGGCTCAAACATGGCAAAGATACATGGACAGCATCATGCGAAAATTTGATTTCGCATTTGTATACCTAGATGACATCCTGGTGGCTTCTAAAAATTATGAAGAACACATGAACCACCTCAAACAAATTTTTGACAAGCTAGGGGAACACGGACTTCGAGTAGGTTTTGATAAATGCATTTTTTCAAAACCTACCGTCGATTTCCTAGGTTTCACTATCTCGAAAGAAGGGATAATTCCTAAACGAGATAAAATAGAAGCCATAGAACAATTTCCTAGGCCAATAGACGTACGAAGTCTACGCAGATTCCTAGGTATGTGTGGTTTCTACCGAGCATGCTCAAGCAAATTCGCTCACACGGCACAACCTCTGTATGACTCCATTCAGTCAAACAAAAAAAATGACAGAACACCTATCGAATGGACATCAGAGAGAGAAAAAGCTTTCAACAGCCTAAAACAAGCAATGATCAAAGCAACATTGCATAACATTGCTCACCCACACCCTACAGCAGAGTGGAGATTAGTCTGCGACGCATCCGACACACACATCGGGGCGGCACTAGAACAGGAAATTACAGACAAACATGGCTCGAAATCTTACCAACCATTGGGATTTTTCAGTAAAGAAATTCCAGAACAATGGAAGAACAAAGCATCATTCGACAAAGAAATGTTCGCCGTTTACCAAGCTTGCATTCACTGGCACAATGACTTGGATGGCAGATCTTTCCATATTTGTTCTGATCACAAGCCTCTGCTAGGCACGATGCTTAAGAAAAATGCACATTTTTCTAAAATGAGATTAAGATGGCTAACATACATCTCTCAAATGACGAGTGACATTCGTCATATTTCCGGAGAGAGCAACGTCGTCGCCGACGCACTCTCCAGACCCTTCGATCCGGTTGAAATTCAAACAAAATCGATTTCAACCCAGACGGACGAGGGTCCACCCATAGCCGAAATTTCGCAAATTACGGCTGCAATAGAGTGCAATCTTCTACTGCACATTTCAAATTCACAAATTGGTTCTCCTCCTAACGCGGAGGACAAATTGAAACTCACACGAGTTGAATTCCCTCAAGGAGAACTTTGGTGTAACCTAGACCTAGGACACCCTAGACCTTATATTCCAAACGAAATAAGGCAAGAAATAATAAGCCAAATTCACAATTTGGGACACCCAGGTATACACTCTACAGTGTATAAAGTTAAACAAAGATATTTTTGGCACGGACTCCGTGCAGATGTCTCAAACTGGGTCCGAGCGTGCGAAACTTGCCAACGAGCAAAAATCACTCGCTCCGTGAAGCTCCCTTACTCCGAATTTGAAACGGCTAACAAATTTTCACACGTACACGTTGATATTACCGGACCCTTACCTTTAGCTAAAGGAGGGAAACGTTACATTTTAATGATGGTTGATAGAGCAACGGGTTGGCTAGAGGCAGTCCCTCTTAACAACATCGAAACAACCACAATCACAAACGCCTTTATCAATATTTGGGTAGCTTCAAAGGGCGTACCTAAATACATCACAAGTGATCAGGGCACTCAATTCGAATCAGATCTATTCAATTCCATTATGGAACGTCTCGGAGTAAAACATACTCACACGTTACCATACAAACCATCAACAAACGGAATGGTAGAACGCAGAAATAGATCTTTGAAAGAAGCTCTCAAAGCACAAAACGAAAATTGGCTCGACGCACTTCCGAAAGTTCTACTCGCCATGCGTACGGCAGTAGACCCAGCAACGGAAACTACACCGTTCCAAAAAGTTTACGGAATTGACGTACCACTCCCAGGAGACATTTTCGTAACGTCTATAAACCTTTCGGAGCCTCTCTTCTTCCGGCCTACGCATATTAAACATAATAATACGAAATATGCCGTAAACATGCCCAAAAATTTGGATACATGTACACATGTCTATATCAGAGTGCCCACACAGCTCACCTCTCTGCAATGTCCTTACACGGGACCATTCAAAGTGGTTAAAAGAGATAAGTTTTCGGTTACAGTGCAAATTGGCGAACATACAAAAAAAGTTCCCAAACAGCAAATAAAACCAGCTTACACTCTAAAAACAGACGAAGCTGTGTCACTAAACAAAAATCAGGCAGAAAATAAGGAGGAAACTCCCCGAAAATCTGCCAGAAGGCACGTCCCCTCTACCAAATTCGACGAGAGGTGGGTGACGGCGCTCGAAACACCCCAACCGGCGTCGTCGTTAATAACACGACGTCTTGGGGGGGCCCCTGTGGTGAAAACCACCCCCTCTTGTCAACAGCCCTTTTCAGGGCTACCAAAAAGAGGTAGACACAACACAAAAATATTTACAAGACGTCGAGTTATAACTCCGTCAAACAAAATATTTCACCAGAGAGAAAATACGAATTTCTCTCTCAAAAGTGAAATATTAACTAATAACACACAAGGCGACCTCCCTAGACACTTACTGGGCGAGAGAGATGCGACAAGTATCTCGAACCAAGTCGCCTTGAACGAGAAAACTCAAACAGAAAATCAAACGTCCTCTAAAACTAGCAAGGACAATTCAAACAAGCCTACTCGCCAATCAGAAACACTGATTACACGAGAGACAATAGGCGAACCAACCAAGAGGCGGCAAGCAACCACCTCTGGTCCAGCAGCCTCCCCGGGGACCCCGTCTGAACAACTGACGCAGAGAAAGCACCCGAGATCCCCGGCTAAACTCAAGGTCGTCGGCTCCGCGACGGACGCTCGTAAGCACCCCGGAGGACCAGCTCAGCTATCATACTCGCAGATACTGAGAAAACAATGTGCGAGCCAATGAGATTACACAGTCGAATTAATGAAATTAAGCGGACCAACCAGGAGACAGCCCAGATGAGCTGAGAAATTTGAGAAACTAATTTGCATACTAACCATAAAGTGGCCACCCCCGCGGAGGAGGCCACCCCACTATAAATACCCCGCTCAGAGCCTCCGAAATTCATTCCACTCTCCGCTCTCGACGACTACACTTGGAAGTACGAAGATTTCTACACGCTCTACGCTGACGAACCTTCTGCATCCCGAGTTCATCTCAAGAACGGCTTCCTACTGCTTTCTACAAGGCCTACCTTCTCTCCACACAGATCTCGCATTGGCATCTACGAGTCCAGTGATTATTCATCCTGCTCATTGCCCAACGTAGTTCATCTGTCAGGACGCCACCCGGTACATCTATCGATATTCTCTTTAGATCGTACGCCCGAGGGACGTTCCGAGCCGTGTCGCCCGGGTTTCGTAGCAATAAGCTCGTAACCGACCGCTGTGGGCACGCCGGTAAATTACTCTGCTCATCCGCTCTAATTTACCGTCCAAGGAAGTCTTTTTCAAGACTACGAGGTAGGACCCTGACATACGAGCATTGGAAAGACGCTCTGTCAAGCGAGTCCACCTCCCAAACCCTCTATTTTTATACATAGAGGCATCGAAACGAGCTAAAAACTCGGTTATTTCGATGGAACGTCGGCCGTCTTATTTCCTCATGCGAGGGGAGGCAGACGACGGCGAAGCCGGGCCGCGTAGCCCCCGTAGCGCTCCCTACAGGCTACCCGGCGAATCCGCTGAACCCAGCGACGGCGCAAGGCGCGATCCTCACGCCGGGATCGCCTTCTCACCCGACGTATTCGTTAAAGAAACGTTCGATCAAGCCTCGCCTATACAAAAGATCGAGGATACCTTTCAGACTCGCTCTGAAGCCGATCATTACGATTCGACCAAGCTGTCCGAGTACCCACGATATTCGACGGAGGCCTACCCGGCCGATCCGAGTGTCAAATACACTCCAAATGTGCAAAAAGCGAAGGATACTTTTCAGTACCTCAACCAAGCTCAGCATATTCCTCCTACAGATATAAATCTTAGGCCGGAATATTACAAAACGGCTCAGTACCAAACTGATCGAACCCAGCACCCGCTATGCGAGCCCAGTGCTCCACGCGGCTGCGACACGAACTACCTCCCAGTTCAGTCCGCCAAGCCAGTTGACCTTGGCGGATCCTCTCACATTCCTTACGGGAATAACCCGGGGACTAACCCGCATAATCAGAATATAAATGTCCCACTTGGTCTACCGACGCCAAGTAAAACATATATAAATCCACTACACTCCTGTACTGTTGAATTGGTCGGTAATGTCCGACCAAGCCCTCTTTTTGTCGACAATACTTGATACATAACTTCTCTTGTTTTCGACAACTTCTTTTCTCTGAAGAACAAGTTCTCTAATGCGAATTTTTTCTTCTTCACGGAAATTAATTCTTTTTTTTCCATTATTTGTCTAAACAAATACACAATACTGCACGGATTTAAATTAACGCACTACCAGTAAAGTAAAGGCACGCACTAAACAAAAAGCATAACCTTCACAACTGTTCACAACCAATAAGGAACGCGATGGGGGAATTTCCCCGTTCTTTTCCCCCCAAAACAGGGAAAATTTCCCTACAACATGTTATCAAAGCCGCCAACTTATGGTGGAAATGTGTTGTGTTCCCTGAGTGCACGGTCAACCTCATGTAATGTGAGTGTGCCCCTAAATGTTGAGTGAACCACCCCACTCAACTATGAATTCGAACTGGTGAGTGGAGGATGACCCTCCATTTAGCTGAGTGCGAGTGAACACACACACTCAGCCTTTGTCTATGAATTCCGCCCTAAAAGCCTTATTTGCATGAGTTGGTATCCGAAGTGCACACGATCTTTGGGACAATGCCCGGGTAAGCAGCTCTCGTTGGTAGATGGGGGATAAATCATGTATGATCATGATGATGGGGGATGATGATGTTTTAAAAATTAGGGAGAGTTGACGAAATTTAAAATAATCAAATACCTAGGTCAAGAGCCACCAGGGGCCTATTTCATAAAGTAGCAAGTGACAAGCCGATTTTATGTACAAGTTGTAAAAAATGAGTGTGCAAGCGTTTCATAAAGGTACAAGTTTAGACTTGTAATGCACCGTGAAAATTAACGAGTGTACAGGCAAATTTGGACAAGTTACAAGTGTTTCCCCATAATTTTGAACAAGTCATTGTTTTACAGTTGTAAAAAATGACCGATTTTTAACCTATGTTCATCCACCTGTAAACATGTGATTTTCCAGCATTGTGAGTTGACAATTTTTCGGTGTTTAATATGTGGGAATCATCTTCTGCTGAAGGATACAGACAAGAAAGAAGCATTCAGCGTAGATTTTTTGACGCCAAAGATTTTTTGGCCACGAATAAACGCTCATTTTGTGGGTATTTTTTAGTGTAAAGAGAGATTTAGGATGTCTTCCGAAACCCTTGAAGGATTCAAACGGTCCGTGACTCTGTGCAATTTTTCCTGATCGGGTATTGAGGATCTCCCTATGACCCTATCATTGAAGAAGAAAGTGAAGTGGGAAGATCATCTCGAAGATACAGATGACATTCCTAACCCAGCAGCAATGAACTCATCATGATCATTTCCGCTGAACGAAGAAGAAAAATCCGATTATGCCAGCCATCAGAATAAGTTGAAATCAAATAAGTTGAAATTTCTCCACTTTTCAGTTTATAATTTGTCTGTCTTCCAATCATTTCACCTTGTCATGTACTATTAACGTCCTATCGTGTACTAACACCGTTTTTATGTTATGATTCGCTGACCAAACTTCAATTTCGGCATCCCACTTGACGTTGGTCATTTCGTTTGTCCCCACACGCCAATTTTCTTTCCTGCTACACTTGTAAACTTACCTTCTACAAGTGTCACTTTTCTACACTTGTACTTTGTGTTTTGGTGAAACACTTGTTCTAGTTCACCGTGCATTACAAGTAGTTACCTACCTGTACTTGTTAACTTGTAACTTGTTCTTTTATGAAATGGGCCCCTTATATCAACCGTGTTGGCACGTGTTCTTCTCGTGTGCGGACCAATATCGTGTGTAGCTGGTCGAATTAGTTAAGAAAACTTTCAAATAACAGATCTTGGGGAGGGAATTAGGACAGATAATACAACGATATTATACAGTATATCACAAGATTAACTTTGCAACCGATTATGATTCCTTCGCGGCTTCCATGCTTTAAAATTAGACAACTATTTTCATTACAGGGCAGCATTTTCAAGAGTCCCCTCTTTAAAGTAGTTATTGGTTCTCTAGCTAACTTAAAATGCAATTAACCAAATTAGAAATACTAGGTACTTAGTAATAAGTCTTTAAGATAAAATTTATAGAATCTATAGGTACCTACAATTCATAATAACAAGTTAAGTTCAGAAAATGAACTTTACCGACCCTTTGAGAAATGAATAAGAACTAGCCATTTATGAAACATCTATGTACCTAGTACCTATGTATGATTTTAGAGGTAGGTACCAAAATATATAAAATAATAAATGAAGTAGTACATAACATTATCTCCATACAGTAAAAAGTAGGTACTACAGATTTGATATGATGTATTACCATGTCGGAACTTGTGCATCGCTGACTTTGGTGAGGATCAGCTTACCACGAGCCTTGATATCAATCACAATGATGGCAAAATCGTACTCAATCTCTCCTATTCACCGTAGGACGTCGAAATTTGATAGGCAGCCTCTCTGGGATAACAAGAGACGAATGACCTTACAGGCTCCATCCTGATCAGCTGAGTGTGCTAAAAGTTATGTCGTCTGTCTGATGTGGTGAAAGCCACCCCCTCTTTTCAACAGCCCTTTTCAGGGCTACCAAAAAGAGGTAGGCACAACACAAAAATATTTATAAGACGTCGAGTTACAACTCCGTCAAACAAAATATTTCACCAGAGAGAAAACACGAATTTCTCTCTCAAAAGTGAAATATTAACTAAAAACATACAAGGCGACCTCCCTAGACACTTACTGGGCGAGAGAGATGCGACAAGTATCTCGAACCAAGTCGCCTTGAACGAGAAAACTCAAACAGGAAATCAAACGTCCTCTAAAACTAGCAAGGACAATTCAAACAAGCCTACTCGCCAATCAGAAACACTGATTACACGAGAGACAATAGGCGAACCAACCAAGAGGCGGCAAGCAACCACCTCTGGTCCAGCAGCCACCCCGGGGACCCCGTCTGAACAACTGACGCAGAGAAAGCACCCGAGGTCCCCGGCTAAACTCAAGGTCGTCGGCTCCGCGACGGACGCTCGTAAGCACCCCGGAGGACCAGCTCAGCTATCATACTCGCAGATACTGAGAAAACAATGTGCGAGCCAATGAGATTACACAGTCGAATTAATGAAATTAAGCGGACCAATCAGGAGGCGGCAGGGGGCGGCCACCTCCCTATAAATACCCCGCTCGGAGCCTCCGAAATTCATTCTACTCTCCGCTCTCGACGACGACACCTCGAAGTACGAAGATTTCTACACGCTCTACGCTGACGAACCTTCTGCATCCCGAGTTCATCTCAAGAACGGCTTCCTACTGCTTTCTACAAGGCCTACCTTCTCTCCACACAGATCTCGCATTGGCATCTACGAGTCCAGTGATTATTCATCCTGCTCATTGCCCAACGTAGTTCATCTGTCAGGACGCCACCCGGTACATCTATCGATATTCTCTTTAGATCGTACGCCCGAGGGACGTTCCTAGCCGTGTCACCCGGGTTTCGTAGCACTAGGCTCGTCACCGACCGCTGGGGCACGCCGGTAAATTACTCTGCTCATCCGCTCTAATTTACCGTCCAAGGAAGTCTTTTTCAAGACTACAAGGTAGGACCCTGACATACGAGCAAAGGAAAGAAGCTCTGTCAAGCAAGTCCACCTTCCTAAACCCTCTATTTCTATACATAGAGGCATCGAAACGAGCTAATAACTCGGCTATTTCGATGGAACGTCGGCCGTCTTATTTCCTCATGCAAGGGGAGGCAGACGACGGCGAAGCCGGGCCTCTTAGCCCCCGTAGCGCTACCTACATGCTACCCGGCCAATCCGCCGGTCCCAGCGACGGCGCAAGGCTCGATCCTCACGACGAGATCGCCTTCTCACCTAACGTATTCGCGAAGGAAACGTTAGATCAAGCCTCGCCTATACAAAAGATCTAGGATACCTTTCAGACCCGCTCTGAAGTCAATCATTATGATTCGACCAAGCTGTCCGAATACCCACGATATTCGACACAAGCCTACCCGGCCGATCCGAGTGTCAAATACACTCCAAATGTACAAAAAACGAAGGATACTTTTCAGTACCTCAACCAAGCTCAACATATTCCTCCTACAGATATAAATCTTAGGCCGGAATATTACAAAACGGCTCAGTACCAAACTGATCGAACCCAGCACCCACTATGCGAGCCCAGTGCTCCACGCGGCTGCGACACGAACTATCTCTCAGTTCATCCCGCCAAGCAAGCTGACCTTGACGGATTCGCTCACATTCCTTACAGGAATAACACGGGGACTAAAACGCATAATCAGAATATAAATGTCCCACTTGGTCTACCGACACCAAGTAAAACATATATAAATCCACTACAAATGGTGACCCCGCCTTTGAACAGGCTTAACACGGAGCATTTCGTTCCCTCTTATGAAGCTAGTGGATTTCAGGGAACCACTGCGGGCGTGCGACCCCCGCCGGGCCTCTACGCCCCACATCTCATGCAACAACCCTCTACACAAAGTGGCTTTCGAGCACTTTTAGAGAAGATGGGAGATTATCAAAAACCAATCTTCCGAAAGAAGAATATCGATCGTGCACTCGCCGAGTTCGATCAATACTGCGTGCGAAAACACCTGAGAACGCAGAACGAATGCTTCTCAGCTATATACAAGTGGGTACCAGAAGAAATGAGGGAAGCTATCGACTCAGCTTACCTCACGGCACCCCACGCACCCTACGAAGAGGCCAAACAGCGCCTACAGCGAGAATATGGGTTGTCCTTACAGGACAGGCTCCTCGCACTCGAGGACCCCGCATCTCTCGCCAAAAAACCCAGCACCAAGTACCACGAAATGTACTCTAAAGCTGTTGGGTACTTTTCAGAAGCTCTGATCACTCAAAAGTGGATCGAGACTCTACCCATCGAAGCACGAGGTATGGTCGCAGCTCAGCCAACCACGACCGCCCGGCTCGACCTAGCTGATATGCTACACGCGTACAAAACAGAGAATACCTCTCTAAACATACGAGGAGTAGAATCTACTCCGAAACCCATGAATACTGGTTTCAAAAAGGCCCTCTCAAAACAAGCTGAGTTCAAACCCCAACCAGTAGAGAGTAGGCCTCACAAACCGACGGCCTATGTCTGTCGAAACCACGCACGTTTCGGTAACGAAACTCGCAAATGTGCAGACCCAGAACACTGCACTTGGAAGACAAACACTGCTTCCAAAACTAGCAAAAAGGCAGCGACTATAAGCCAGCCTAAAACCTGGGTTTCAAACGAAAATACTCAGAGATCGGTACAAGAAAGTACCGTTCCAACCTCCGACGTAGAGAGTTCGGAAAACGAATAACTGCCAGTGTATCTGAGCCTATACACCGGCAGTCTACTGAGTATAAAAGGCTTTTTTTCAAGTGCAAACTAAATGGCACTGAATTTCTCATCGACACGGGAGCAGAAGTGAACATTCTGCCCCACAATGTCACAAAAAAATTGGGCTTAAAAATTCGTAAGTCCAACGTTAAGCTCACAGCAGCTAACGGAGCCCCTATAGACACACTAGGGCGAGCTGACACGACAATTAACATCGGCCTCGGAGACATGACCACCGATTTTATGATCACGAAAGTTGATCTAGCGATCCTAGGTATACCATTCCTCGAGTCTTGGGATATCGGAATACGGGTCAAACACAAGTACATTTATAAAGATAAAATAAAGAGCTATGCCGATCAAAAAATAGCTGCAGTCATGAACAAAAAATTCACTGACGAACAAATAGCAGCTACTATCCCTCATCGTGACAATAACCCTCAACCAGAGGACGTGCAAATCACGGAGGACGAAAACATTCGCTCTATCATTGACAAATACAATGATAAAATGAGCAAACTTCAAGGAAAGTGGAAAAACAACGGGGTTTACCACCGTATAACCACGGAAGGAACACCAGTACACTTCCGAGCAAGACCCATGGCGGGCGAAAAACGGGCTCAAGTCAAAAGTACTTTTGACAAAATGCTTTCAGAAGGCATAATTGCACCATCGGATTCCGAATGGGCATCCCCGTTACACTGTGTGCCGAAAAAAGACGGGTCATGGAGAATCACCGGCGACTACCGTTTCCTGAACGCGAAAACGAAGAAAGACGCCTACCCCCCTCCTCACATTCGCTCTTTCCAAGCGAATTTACATGATACACGAATCTATTCGACAATAGATTTAAAATCGGCATATTATCATATTCCGATGCACCCAGATGACGCTCATAAAACTGCAATTATTACACCTTTCGGTCTTTATGAGTTTAAGAAAATGAGCATGGGTTTGGCCGGAGCGGCTCAAACATGGCAAAGATACATGGACAGCATCATGCGAAAATTTGATTTCGCATTTGTATACCTAGATGACATCCTGGTGGCTTCCAAAAATTATAAAGAACACATGAACCACCTCAAACAAATTTTTGACAAGCTAGGAGAACACGGACTTCGAGTAGGTTTTGATAGCTTTTGATAGCTTGCATTCATTGGCACAATGACTGGAACAAATTCATATTTGTTCAGATCACAAGCCTCTGCTAGGCACGATGCTTAAGAAAAATGCACATTTTTCTAAAATGAGATTAAGATGGCTAACATACATCTCTCAAATGACGAGTGACATTCGTCATATACCCGGAGAGAACAACGTCGTCGCCGACGCACTCTCCAGACCCTTCGATCCAGTTGAAATTCAAACAAAATCGATTTCAACACAAACTGACGAGGGTCCACCCATAGCCGAAATTTCGCAAATTACGGCTGCAATAGAGTGCAATCTTCTACTGCACATTTCAAATGCACAAATTCGTTCTCCCCCTAACGCAGAGGACAAATTGAAACTCACACAAGTTGAATTCCCTCAAGGAGAAATTTGGTGTAACCTAGATCTAGGACACCCAAGACCTTATATTCCAAACGAAATAAGGCAAGAAATAATCAGCCAAATTCACAATTTGGGACACCCAGGTATACACTCTACAGTGTATAAAGTTAAACAAAGATATTTTTGGCACGGACTCCGTGCAGATGTCTCCAACTGGGTCCGAGCGTGCAAAACTTGCCAACGAGCAAAAATCACTCGCTCCGTGAAGCTCCCTTACTCCGAATTTGAAACGGCTAACAAATTTTCACATGTACACGTTGATATTACCGGACCCTTACCTTTAGCTAAAGGAGGGAAACGTTACATTTTAATGATGGTTGATAGAGCAACGGGTTGGCTAGAGGCAGTCCCTCTTAACAACATCGAAACAACCACGATCACAAACGCCTTTATCAATATTTGGGTAGCTTCAAAGGGCGTACCTAAATACATCACAAGTGATCAAGGCACACAATTCGAATCAGATCTATTCAATTCCATTATGGAACGTCTCGGAGTAAAACATACTCACACGTTACCATACAAACCATCAACAAACGGAATGGTAGAACGCAGAAATAGATCTTTGAAAGAGGCTCTCAAAGCACAAAACGAAAATTGGCTCGACGCACTTCCAAAAGTCCTACTCGCCATGCGTACGGCAGTAGACCCAGCAACGGAAACTACACCGTTCCAAAAAGTTTACGGAATTGACGTACCACTCCCAGGAGACATTTTCGTAACTTCTACAAACCTTTCGGAGCCTCTCTTCTTCCGGCCTACGCATATTAAACATAATAATACGAAATATGCCGTAAACATGCCCAAAAATTTAGATACATGTACACATGTCTATATCAGAGTGCCCACACAGCTCACCTCTCTGCAATGTCCTTACACGGGACCATTCAAAGTGGTTAAAAGAGATAAGTTTTCGGTTACAGTGCAAATTGGCGAACATACAAAAAAAGTTCCCAAACAGCAAATAAAACCAGCTTACACTCTAAACTCGGACGAAGCTGTGTCACGAAACCAAAATCAGGCAGAAAGTAAGGAGAAAACTCCCCGAAAATCCGCCAGAGGGCGCGTCCCCTCTACCAAATTCGACGGGAAGTGGGTGACTGCACTCGAAACAAGCCACGCCCACTTTTCTCGGGTAGGAACAGTGGGAGATATAAATATGAAACACCCCACGCCAGGAGCTCATACCAACTTTGACCATGGCAGCTCCCACTACCCAAGAGCAGATGATCACGGAGGAAGTCGAGAATCTCCTACTCGCCGAGGAAATCCCGGCAGCCATCAGCCCGCTACCGCCGTCGCCGGAGAAGAAGACACCGGCGGACGCCAGCGCGCCGAGAGAGGTGGTGTGGAGAACACCAGCGGCGTTCAAGACGCCGGCTACACCCGCTCCGCAGCTGCCCAGGGCTCCGCCCGCTCAACAGCCCCTCCCGGCTCCACGAAAGTGGATCAGCTCGGGCGACGTGCCCGTGCCTCGGTGGGACGAAATGAGCGCGGCGGGGTGGACGGAGCCGGAACGAGCACCTCTGCAACAGCCCAGCCGCGGCCACGGGCCAAGCCCTCGCGGGTTTGGCTCCCGTCGGCAAAGCTCGGGCCGGCCACGGCCGCCCCGCGGCGCTCGTCGAAACCGGCGAGGCCGGGGCGCACCCCAGGTGCGGGACGCGAGGCCTGCACCTCCGCCTCCGCCCCAACTGGTGAGGGTTTCTTACGGAGAATTCCGTGTGGACCTCCCAGTTCTCCCCAGCCGGCGTCGTCGTTAATAACACGACGTCTTGGGGGGGCACCTGTGGTGAAAGCCACCCCCTCTTTTCAACAGCCCTTTTCAGGGCTACCAAAAAGAGGTAGGCACAACACAAAAATATTTATAAGACGTCGAGTTACAACTCCGTCAAACAAAATATTTCTCCAGAGAGAAAATACGAATTTCTCTCTCAAAAGTGAAATATTAACTAAAAACATCCCTATAAATACCCCGCTCGGAGCCTCCGAAATTCATTCTACTCTCCGCTCTCGACGACGACACCTCGAAGTACGAAGATTTCTACACGCTCTACGCTGACGAACCTTCTGCATCCCGAGTTCATCTCAAGAACGGCTTCCTACTGCTTTCTACAAGGCCTACCTTCTCTCCACACAGATCTCGCATTGGCATCTACGAGTCCAGTGATTATTCATCCTGCTCATTGCCCAACGTAGTTCATCTGTCAGGACGCCACCCGGTACATCTATCGATATTCTCTTTAGATCGTACGCCCGAGGGACGTTCCTAGCCGTGTCACCCGGGTTTCGTAGCACTAGGCTCGTCACCGACCGCTGGGGCACGCCGGTAAATTACTCTGCTCATCCGCTCTAATTTACCGTCCAAGGAAGTCTTTTTCAAGACTACAAGGTAGGACCCTGACATACGAGCAAAGGAAAGAAGCTCTGTCAAGCGAGTCCACCTTCCTAAACCCTCTATTTCTATACATAGAGGCATCGAAACGAGCTAATAACTCGGCTATTTCGATGGAACGTCGGCCGTCTTATTTCCTCATGCAAGGGGAGGCAGACGACGGCGAAGCCGGGCCTCTTAGCCCCCGTAGCGCTACCTACATGCTACCCGGCCAATCCGCCGGTCCCAGCGACGGCGCAAGGCTCGATCCTCACGACGAGATCGCCTTCTCACCTAACGTATTCGCGAAGGAAACGTTAGATCAAGCCTCGCCTATACAAAAGATCGAGGATACCTTTCAGACCCACTCTGAAGTCAATCATTATGATTCGACCAAGCTGTCCGAATACCCACGATATTCGACACAAGCCTACCCGGCCGATCCGAGTGTCAAATACACTCCAAATGTACAAAAAACGAAGGATACTTTTCAGTACCTCAACCAAGCTCAACATATTCCTCCTACAGATATAAATCTTAGGCCGGAATATTACAAAACGGCTCAGTACCAAACTGATCGAACCCAGCACCCACTATGCGAGCCCAGTGCTCCACGCGGCTGCGACACGAACTATCTCTCAGTTCATCCCGCCAAGCAAGCTGACCTTGACGGATTCGCTCACATTCCTTACAGAAATAACACGGGGACTAACCCGCATAATCAGAATATAAATGTCCCACTTGGTCTACCGACACCAAGTAAAACATATATAAATCCACTACAAATGATAACAACGAAATTTGATAGGCAGCCTCTCTGGGATAACAAGAGACCAATAAAATGACTGGCTCCACCCAGAGCTCCAGCTGACCTATTCGAAAAGATGGTTCTGCTTACGCAAACGGCGTGTTTTTAAATAACAGTCTCGAGGAGCAGTTACACGAACGGTAACTTGAGTAGCAGCTCCAGGGGGTATTTTGTAACAGCTCCGCTGGAGAAGAGAAGCGACTCTCCAACTCCGGCCGGAGGGAGCCTACGTTGAGCTGAAGGGTGCCGGCTCAAAAATCAATAACCTTCCCCTGCTTCCGCCGAAAATGCGAGACAGCGGGACACAGAAACACCAAACCCGCCTTACCCTCTAGGGATGGGGTATCGATAAAAATATCGACAGTGGTATCGATATAAAAATTGTTAAATAATACAACTATTGATATATCGACAACAAAACATCGATTTTCCAAAGTATCGATAATTGTAATATCGACACAGTTTTCGGGAGTCCTAAAAACAATAGTCGTTAGTGTGGGTACCTATAGTAGTTTGTTTCTGTTAGTTATCCTTCACCTTACACACACTGAAGATAAAAAAGTTTCAGTCATGCAGTATGATCGTATGAGCGACTTTTCGTAAATTATCGTATTGTGTACTTTTAAATTGTTTTTGATTTCGAGCATTTTGAGTATAATAAAATTATTAATTTTATGGCAAAAAATGTGTGATAATAATCTGCTATTTAAAACCAGGTTTTGAATTTTTAGCTTTTTTGTCATTTTTATAGATTTTTTTAGCAAATTTTAATGAATTTTAAGTAGGTACATTTTTCAGCATCATTTAGTAGGTACGTAAATTTTTTGAATGTTCTTTTAAAGGTAGTAAATGAACTTTATTCGAGAAATATTCTGTCAAAAAATATAACTAACGATTTTTAGCAGTTTTTAGCCATTTTTAGTGATTTTTTAAAATCTGACCAAATTGTTAGGATCAAAGTACGTGAAATGAGATACACGGGGGAAATAATATGAAGCCTCGCACCGCACGTATAAGTAGACATCAAACCATAGAAAGGGTTAATTTTCGTGTAAAATGTTACATTTTTCAAAACCTTTCCCGAAACACTGTTAAAACTTTGGTTCGTGGTTGATTTCTGAAATGAAAATCATAATTTACAGGAAAAATATCGAATGTCGATATTGGGGTGGAACGTATCAATATTCCGATATTATCGGAAGTTCAATACCGATATTAAAATATCGGATATTGGTAGTAAAATATCGATATTTTGATAATATCGAAATCGAAGTCCCATCCCTATACTCTCCTCACACAGTCAACCCCCCACGCTCTTTTGACGATCCTTTGTAGCGAAACCAAATAAAAGTTTACTGCACGCATTCGTTGATGTAAATCGAAGGAACGCAGATAGCGGAAAGAACAAAAGGGGAATGTTCTGGGGGAAAAAAACTTACTTTGATTTGGAATCAACGTACAGAGCGTTGCACCAAATTTGGTTCAACTCCCATCTCACCGCCACCCCACATTTTCCGTAGAAGGCAGGGAGACTTACGATGGCGCAAAGGCACAGTGCTTTGAGAATGAGAAAGTTCAGGTTTTTTCTATTAGAGCCGGGCTACCCCCGCGATACACAGTGTTTCGATCCTTGGGGTTTTGGCAGTGATGGATTAATAGAATTTCGTGGGTGGGGGCGGTAGTCCTCTACCGGGAAGACTCCCCCCCCCCCCACCCCACCGGAAGTTTTCTTGAAAAAGACCTTGACAAACGAGCAGTATTAGAGGATTTAGACCTACACTTTATATTATGTAAAAATTAACATGAAAAACACGATTTTTATTTGCACAAATATTAGCTTGGTTAACAAGTGTCCATATACACAAACAAAAAAATAAATAAATAAAAAAATAAAATTATTATAGGTAAGTAATTTTTTTGGCAAAATTATATTGCAAAATGCAGGGAATGAAACATACAACGCAGGAGATATAGAAATCAATACTACATAATAACTTCAGTCCTCGTGATGTAATATTATTTGTAGATTATATATTTATATTGTAAATACAGTATTAAATAATAAAAGTTACTAGAAAAACGCTTGCATACGAGTCTGCAACACATTGGGACATTTTATGTCTTTAGTTGCAGACTCGTATGTGTTGCAGACTCGAATGCAAGCTCTAAGAGCCAATCAGCTGATCCGGACCCTGGGCATCGTCAAGTAAATGTCCTAAAGAGGCTACATACGAAATTACAGCTTCCTAGAGTGTAAAGCATAGAAATTAGCTTTAAGAGCCACTCATTTGATCCGGACCCTGGGCATCGTCAAGTAAACGTCCTAAAGAGGCCACATACGAAATTACAGCTTCCTAGAGAGTAAAGTATAGAAATTACCTATTAAAATGATTTAACTACTGCTTCACAAATCAAACCGTTCTCGCAATATTCGGATCACCTGCCATGAATCAAATCATCGACACACCAGCTCAATGAAATCATCAGAAATTAACAAGCGGTTGCAATCATGTTCACAATATCAAGTATTGAGAATGATCAACTGAGTGTAAACAATTATTAAAATAACCAAACTTATAACTCAGCTTGTTCGCCATGCACTTCACAGTAGTTAACATAATATGGTTGGATAAATCGAGAATTTTTGAACGAATGGTCAACGAATTTTGTGTGATAAAAAACGACGAAGTACTATTTCCCTAGCAACGACTCGGTTGTAAGTGGAAATCATCAGAAAACCAACCATAGGTAACGCTTTTTTCGTTTATGTGCCAAAGTAAAGACATAAAATGTCAAAATAATAATACACTGACACTAACGGCGTAAATCCCCGATAGATACCCCACGGACACCGCACACAGTTTGTAGGCCTACTAAAATTCAAACGAACAGATTTGTAAATTGGCCGTGACAGATTAGTAAAACCAGTACCTACCATCCCAGTTTCTCCACAGTTCCTTCATCTACGAAAACATACTTGATAAAAAACGGATGTTAGTGAAAAACGTTGTCTATTTCCACAAAAAATAAAGAGTTACAATGTTAAATCGATTTCGACGGTTAGGCCATCATCAGTAACAAACAATAAAAGAGTTACTGTTTGTTACTGATGATGTCCTAACCATCGAAATCAATTTAACATTGTAACTCTTTATTTTTCGTGTAAATAGACAACGTCCGTAGACTAACATCCGTTTTGAAATGGGTTTCCACAACGAGTGATTTAGTTCGTATATACTTGATGACGCAGTTTTCAATCCTGGGAGTTTTGGTTTGAAAAATTCCGAAACCACGAAAATCGATAGTAATGAATATTGCGGTTCTATGACCCTAACTAATAGCGGAAGCTACTAGAAATAAGATAAATAGAGAAGAAAAAAATCATTTTGAGGCCTAATCGTTTCATTGATGAAGTTAGTTAAAAATAATAATAATGGATGGTAATTTTGCATTAATTTTATCAAAACCCACGTAATATAAATTTTATATTATATTTAGAAACTAGGAAGGTATAAATGACGGTATGTTACTAGGCTTTCAAGTTTCACGGCCATTTTTAAATAAAACTCATTGTTTCAAATTATGCAAATTGCTACCAAAAATTGAGAAAAATCAATAATTGCAGAGGTTTGCAGAATAAACGGGTTGAAAATTCTAATTCTGCATTAAATTCTGTAAAGAATGCTTCAAGTTTCGAGACCTGAGGTACCGGTACTTTTTTTTTTTTTTTTTAGAACTTTTATTATGACCCTTTTCTACCTGAAACACATTAGTCGAAACACTGTGTGGCGTGCTTCTTCTCTGTGAATTCCCTGGCAAGAATTTTTTCTTCTGCCTCTCGGGGGGGGGGGGGGGGGGGGGGGCCCCCCCCCCCCCCCCTTTAATCCGTCCCTAGGTTTTGGTGTAAAAAATTCCGAAACCAAGAAATCGATAGTAATGCATACTGCGGTTATATTAACCAATTTAATATAGGAAACTAATAGAAATAAGATAAATAGAAAAAACAATCATTTTGAGGCCTAATCGTTTCAATGATGAAGTTAGCGAAAAACAATAATAATATTGTAATTTTAGGCCAATGGTATATCGTAGGCGTATGGTATAGGTATATTATTGGTATATTTTCAAAAATGTTATTAAAACCCACCGAGTATTCAATTTTGAATTATACGAACTAAATCACTCGCGACGAAGTTGTGGAAACCCATTTCAAAACGGAAGTTAGTGAAAAACGATGTCTATTTCCACGAAAAAATAAAGAGTTACAATGGATTTCGACGGTTTGGCCATAATCAGTAACAAACAATAACTTTATCAATGATTATCTGATTTTAACGAAATTTTCTGGGAATGTGCGGATTAGACAGTAGATGATCCCCTATTCATTTCATTGTTGCCAAATCAATACTTCAATCTGCGCATGCGCAAACATAAATTACGCTCTTGTCGTTTGGTCTCACGCAAACTTGGATGGTAGTTGGAAGAAAATAATTTGATCATTCCATACCAATTTCATCATAATTGTATCATAAATAGCTGCTGCGCATGCGCCAATGTGAAATCCTTTTAACGATCTTAATCTCCACACTTTTCGTCCCATTTTGATGAAATTGTTAGGGTATTATGTGGGTTAGGCTGTAGATGGTCTCGTACCAATTTCATTGTTCTCAAAGCATCACTTCATTCTGAGCATGCGCAAACGTAAATTACATAGAGTATAATTTTTTCGTATCTTAATTGAATGACGTTCTACGCTACACTCGTCTAATGAAAGAGCAAGGTTAACTGAAACAGAAGCTTTTTGTGTAAAACCATTAAAACCTTTCAATGTTGTACTATCGTTCACCAAATCCCATTCATTATGTGATAAAACTTTATCTGACACCAAATTCACCATAACACCTGTAAAAACGAAAGTTAGTGAAAAACGTTGTCTAATTCCACGAAAAAATAAAGAGTTACAATGTTAAATCGATTTCGACGGTTAGGCCATCATCAGTAACAAACAGTAGCTGAACACACATTAGAAAGGACACAGCTTATATTGTCACAGGTGAAGGGAGATATAATCCCATTGGTCGAGAGAAAGGAAAGGGGGCTGGAGGTACAACCTATTAAGTTCGAGCACTATCTATTCCAATGAGTGAACGAAATTTATCAAAAGAAAAATCCATTATCAAAAGCATAGCAGCTAGTAATGGCTACAGAGGAAGGGCGCATACGCGAAGCTCCCCATCGACGAGTTTTAATGCGTGAAGCTCCCCGCTTACTTTCTCTTCGTGTATGCGAAGCTCCCCGCCTCCTTTCTCTTCATGTACGCGAAGATCCCCGTCACCTATATACGAAAGTCACCTAATGCAGTAACCTAGATTTTAGGCATTACAAAAATCTAAATGCAAAATACAAAAAAAAAAAAAAAAAAAAAAAAAAAAAAAAAAAAAAAAAAAAAAAAAACACAACAGCTATTGACCGCCGCCACCGGTGCTAAAAAAAGATTCTATACTATCAAGTTCAGTAATCAATAAAATTCTCTTCAATTTCATCTTAAATAAACTGCATGGTAGAACAAAGTTAATTTAATTAACGAAGTTAACTTATCACAGAATAATATCGTGAGCGTCGTCTCTAAGTTAAAATACGTAAAAATAAATATCGAAATGGTCAGTCGTTAAACATCAAATTTTGGCAGGTATTTACATGAAACAATTTGTATAAATTTGGTAAGGGTGATGGTGTGCGAATCGTACTTTCAATCAGTTTCTCCAACCACACGTTCTTGTTAATTGACCTACTTCGCCTATCTTTCCCTCCTCTGTATTTATCTCAGTCATGCAGCATGATAGTATGAGCGAAGTTTCCAAAATTATCGTATTACGTTTGTGTTAAATTGAGTTGAAATTTGAGCAGTTTGTGTGCCTAACTATGAATTTTATTGTAAAATAACTTGTTCTAAATAATTTTATTCTGTTCAAACAAAGATTTTGGATAATAATATTGTGCATAAAATATAAACTGAACGAATTTTAGCCGTTTTTTGTGATGTTTTCTAAACTCCTGGAGCCATTGCAATAGCTTCATTTTCTAAGAAAATTCGCTTAAAATCACGAAGTAACCTCATACGTTCATGCAGTCTATTTACGATGCAGTCTAATTACGATTTCACTATTTCGTTCCAATTTGTCATTGATTATTTTATCGAAGCTAAATTATTGTCCGTTCAAATCACTGATAAGGCTTGAAACGCCTCGAAAGGGGAAGAGAGTTCGACGGGGAGGATCACGTACACAAATTCTCTCGGCACCGGACGCTTCGCGTATGCCTGCTTAAACTTGCCGGGGAGCACCGAGTACAGCGCAAATGACTTTCACTTCGGACGGGGAGCTTCGCGTAGTCATCCACAGAGGAGATCTCGTTGATACCATAAGGGATAAGGTTCCTAGGAAAAAGAGTAGAGATAAAGTTTCCAATCTGGGTAGGGAAGATGTAACATTAGAAGAAAAACAATGGATAAGAGTATACCTTATTATGGGAAAATTTCTGATAAAATCGGCAAAATTCTATCATCGAGGGGTTACAAAGTGGGTTTTAAAACTAGAAATAGTCATAGAGCATTACTAGGTTCCGTTAAAGACAAAATCAATGTTCAGGATAAAAGTGGGGTTTATAAACTAAAATGTTCTTGCGGCTACGAATATTGTGGTCAAACTGGTAGGAAATTCAGGGAAAGAATAGAAGAGCATCAGGAGGATTTTTATCAGAGCAGAGGAACTTTATCTCTACTCTTTTTCCTAGGAACCTTATCCCATATGGTATCAACGAGATCTCCTCCGTAGCCATTACTAGCTGCTATGCTTTTGATAATGGAATTTTCTTTTGATAAATTTCGTTCACTCTTTGGAATAGATAGTGCTCGAACTTAATTGGTTGTACCTCCAGCCCCCTTTCCTTTCTCTCAACCAGTGGGATTCAATCTCCCTTCACCTGTGACTATATAAGCTGTGTCCTTTCTAATGTGTGTTCAGCTACTGTTTGTTACTGATGATGGCCTAACCGTCGAAATCGATTTAACATTGTAACTCTTCATTTTTTCGTGGAAATAGACAACGTTTTTTCACTAACTTCCGTTTTGAAACGGGTTTCCACAACTTCGTTGCAAGTGATTTAGTTCGTATAGCACGACCTGTGTCTATTAAATCCTCAATTATAACACTGTTGAGCAACGAGGAAATGGCGAGTGAAGAGGGCCCTGGAAGGGAACTTTGTGAAAAGGAAGAAAATACACGTTGTGAATGATGTGAGCGATAAATTGCATTAAACTTTGGTACCGTACTTTTGGGTTACTTGTAACACATGGGGGCGTGTCCACATTCGTTATGTTGGCAGCATTGGGGAGCATGATATCAGATTCCTTATCAGCCCTATTTGTTCTGTGGCGTTTGTGGAAGGTCATCCATCGTTCAACAAGTGTTTGGTAAGTTCTCCTGATTTTTAATATTTTTTTTAAATTGATGACTGAAAATGGGCAGTTTCCAACACTGAAATGCTAAGGTCTGTGCAGCCCAAATGGTTGGAGTGAACAAAGTGAGGTTTTTATGGTGTGTGCTTGCACTCACAAGATAGTAATTCCAAGCCAGATCTCACTTTCAAGACAAATCATTGATTTTAAAAACAAATCCAGAACTGTGGTCATAGTTTTGAGGGTTACTTTTAACATGAAGGTGTGATGTTACAAGTTACCTCCAGAATGTATCCCTCGATTTTTATGGACACTTTATGTTTTCAAGCCACCCTATGTGGAGTATTGTGTTTATCTCCCTTGTACTAGTGAGTCATTATTGTTTTTGTTATTCCTAGATGCCCAAAAATGGGAAATTACATAAGGAAACCGGGTGCTCGACCCTATAAGGATTATAGTCGCCAAGAAGGCTATCCAGAAGAACCTGTCAAATTCAGAGGATGAGCAATATTTCCCCCCTGGTGCAGGGAAAAGAGCCATGAAGAATGAGGAGTCATCGACAGCCCTTGCACACGTCGATCCTACCATGATACCAGGCTCAAGCTCTGCACAATTCACCATGACCATGAAAGATTTGAGGAGGGAGGATTACATTGTGGCAAACTTCGCTTACCAGGGTAGAGGGGGCCACATCAACAAAAAACAATTTATTGGAAAAATATTGCTTTTTTTTTAATGGCAAAATTCGGTGTTCGTTCTTCAGGAAGTCAACCAGAGCTCAGAACATTTTTGTTTATCCGAATGTTCCGGACGTTGCTGATATTACGATCAGCCAGGTTGTCAGAAAAGTTAAGCCCTTATACGAGAAGAGGGGCAACTTTTGCTTCCCTGAGAAACTCATTTGAAATTTGCCTGTTATTTTTATATGCGATGACATTTTGTGATTCGATGTGCCATTTTGTGAATTGGATCTCATTAATATTTTGTATGCTGTATGTTTTATATTTTTACCATGAGAGTAATGAACAGTTCCTATGAGGTACTCATACCTACTGAATTGGAGCCAAATAGGCCCATTCAAGACTGATTTAAGACTAAACGATCCAATGTGTGTGACAAGGGAATCTAAAATTAATAAAAAATACCTTTTTTGTCGTTCCTAAATCCTCTAATTTTTTGTGTGTCATCCTTCCCTTTTTTTAAAAACCTTAAAATTGTTACAAGTAAGAGAGAGGCTAAGATAACATGATTTTTCACATTTTTTTCAGTCGTGTTACAAGTAACCCAAATCGTTGGGTAACTTGTAACAAGTTTTTTTTTTTTAATGTATTTACTAATGAAGGAAATATTTTTCTTTAATGGTATTCTGTTCTCTAGGCAGCCTTCGACCTTTTAAGCCCAAATCCAGAATTTTACAAGCTGGATTACTCCAGGGAAAGCTTCTGAAATTCGACAAGTGTTACAAGTAACCCAAAAGTACGGTATTTCATTTCTCTGTTCTCCTACCCTACAGTGTGTAATTTTCCACTTACTGCGAACTTTGGATTGTCCTTTATACAGGGTGCGCCGACTTCAATTCATCAAACTGCAAGAGTCGATTCCAGAGCTCATTTCTGATCAAGTTCCTCCATGAGATTTTTTTAAACGCTTAGTTTTCGAGTAATTCAATTTTTAAGATGTTTTCCGTGTTTTGAATCTTATGACATCAAAACGGCCGTAACTCCCATGGGTTTTACTTTCCTAATTAGGGGAGTACATTATGCTTTAATGTCGAAAAATATGGTGTTTTCAATGAAATCCAGGGTTTTCGTGAAAATTTATCCTCTATGAAAATCGATACCCCCAACTCCGTTATGACCGTTTTACACTTTAACTAACTAGTTTTCCCCTCAAAAACACTTGGAATTGAACATAACAGACGAACTAAAATTCGTGAGTTATTTTTAAACTCGGTTATAAGCAAGTTGGGGAGATCTGCAAGTGTCACCATTCGATTCAGCGTTGGAAAATACGTTGAAACCGGTCCAAAACTCGTATTTTCATGGGGGGGTCTTCTGGCACAAAAACCCTCGATTTCATTGAAAACCCCATGTTTTTCGACATTAAATAATAATTTTCTCCCCTAATTAGGAAAGTAAAAGTAAAAATTACTATACCATTAAAGAGCTGAGATTCTACGAACATTTTCCCCACGTAGTGCTTTTCCAAACAAGTCTGTATTAAGGGCAAAGCAAAAAACTGTAAAAAGCCAAATTCTGAGAAGTTTTAAAAATTTGATTTTCAGCCTCTTTTTCTACGTATAAAGACGGCTAAAAAAATTTTGGTTTGGCATCAGGCCGATAGGAAATTCAAAGCTCTTTCCAACGATGACCTAATTTTTGAGTTTAAAGTGACACTAATGGGAGTTACGGTCGTTTTAATGTCATAAGGTACAAAACACGAAAAACATCCTTAAAATTGAATTACTCGAAAACTAAGCGTTAAAAAAAAATCTCATGGAGGAACTTGATCAGAAATGAGCTCTGGAATCGACTCTTGCAGTTTGATGAATTGGAGTCGGCACACCCTGTATCGTCCTTTTGCATGTTCTCCATTGCATTTTTTGTATCCTTTTTTGCTGATAGGCCATTGTACAATGATGTCTACGAACGAGCGCCTAGTCATGGAGACCACTATTGGTCTATTGTGACAAAAAATCCCTATTATCGTTTAAGAACCGTTTTATTGCCTCTTCTATCACAAAGTGGAGGAGTTTTTCGGGCATTTCCTGAGCAATATCTGCAAGGGAGAAGGTACCCTTCCCGAACTGTAGGAATCTCAAAGACGCAACAGCAGGGCAATCACAGAGGATGTGCTCCACTGTTTCGACCTCTTCGCAGCAGAGGCGACAATCCGCTGTCCTGACTTTGCACATCTAGTTGAGATGGCATCTCAGCGGACAATGGCCAGTGAGGAAACCGACAATGATGCAAAGGTCTCTTTACGTCCCAGTGACAGAAGAGCTGTAGCTATTTTTCTTGAGATGGTTATTAGTCGCTTAGCTTGCCTCTGCTTAGGAGTGTTTTGCCAATATTTAGCTCTTTTGCTGTCTTCCCATTTGTTTACCTGTAGAGTAATAAAGCTCTTGGTGATCCCCAGAAGGGTTTCTGGGCCAACAGGGTAAGACTCCGACCCCTGTCGATTTAAAACAGACGGGTTTCACCAATGTAATCAATAGTTACTTTGTTATCAGTAAACATCGATCTACAGCGTTTCCATGAAACGTCGATTTAAAGTTTAAACTTCAATTTAGACGATATCAAGCAGGCATTTGCCCGCAAAATGAGGGGTAATAACGAGATATTTAGTGAGGGAACAGCTGTTAACTACCTGAAAATTTCAATGCTTCTATCTTTTTTAATCCACTCTTCTAATCCGCACAATGTTTACAAACTCGTAGGCATAGTCCTTTACTGTCCCATCATTTCGAAACTAGTTGATAATATGTGAGGTTTTTAACAATTTTGGATTTGAATTTGAAGTAAAAAACGCGACATTTTTAACCACTGGAATACTCCATTCAAATCGATTTTTTTTATTCTCCTCCATTGGGAATTTCGGGAGTCAGTCTCCTAAAAAGCAGTGTTTGGTATTCGATGGATTTTACAACCGTAGTCACTGCAGAATCCGAGATTCCAAAGTTATTTCGACTCAAAAAGTCCTGGAAACAGGTTAAATTTTCTCATAATATATTATGGCCAAGTTGCATAACTAGATATTTTTATGTTTGTCTCTCCCATAACTTCATTTACAACAGCCTACGACACATCTAGGCACATTGTGCCATTTCAAATATTGAAATGAGTCGCTGGCTATTTTATAACACTATTTTACAACTGTATTTGTACATTCCATATATGTACCTATCCATATACTTACCTGGCTCTTGTGTATTCACTTGTATATTCTACATATCCACGAGTACATTCTATGTATCTACGAGTATACATGTCAATTTGTTCAAGAACTGGCAAAACAGTAGTTTTTGAGAGTCGGAACTCCTCAGAAAATCGATTTCATTGAGATTGAAATCCGCAGTACTCTCTCTAATCCAACGAGGACGGTAATAAAGTCTTCATCATCCTCGTCAAATTCGTCTTCTAAAACCAATGCTCTAATCAATCCTATGTCGCTCATTTTCGTGCATGTAGGAAAACGTAGGAAATAGCTAGGAAAATGTAGCAAAACAGATGGGAAAACTTGGCGAAAAAGGATTTGGGTCGTGTAAACAAATGGCGAAAAGAACTATCTAATTAGTAATAATCGTTGATTGGAACGTTAATCACCCAAATTTGGCAGGTTGGTTTACATCGTTGATTTAGCGCATTTGATCATTGATTTATCTGAACCGGAGTTGGTGCCTCGTAATCTATGCATGTGTGGTGGGTTTCAACTGCTCCATACGTTGCCGAAAAGTATTCATGCAGCTAATATCAGTTCTTGTATTCACATTCGATGCAACAAAGGTTAAAGGTTTGTTCCTGTAATCTAACAAAAGCAAGGAGAAGTAATCTTTATTTTTCATGGAAAAGGGTAACCCCCAAATGGAAATTTTAAATTACCCTGACATTTCCCTGACCGAGATTCAGAATTCCCTGACAAAAAATAAACATTTCGTAGTCAATTAGCGAATTTTCGCAAAAAATGAAGTTATTGCAATGGCTCTGAAAATTTTAAAACCAAAATTTTTGAAAAATTTCTTCATTGAAATCCGTTTTGAAGCATTCTGAAACGAATCCTAGAGTTTAACGTTTATACAGGGTGCGGCAGTGAGGACGGACGGTTTTAAAAAAATCATAAAATAGTTAATTTTTACTCAAAAACAAATTTATTGATGCAATCAGGTTCGCAAGGAAATAGCATTTGAGACAGTCAAGTGTGAAAAATCACATCAGGCATGTGGTGGCCGAAATTGTTTATGCAGTGCTGGAGGTGTTCTTGGGCGTTATCTCCAACATACTCTCTCAACTTGGGCGACTTCCACGCGAATTGCGTCCTTCAATTCGTCCAGAGTTCGGGGCTTATTCTCGTATACTCTAAGCCTTGAGGTGTCCCCATAAGAAAAAATCGCATAAGGATAAATCTGGGGACCGAGGAGGCCAATGAACATCGCTAAACCTGGAAATAAGGCGACCAGGGAAGAGAGGGCGAATATCGTCCATTGATGCTCTGGCTGTGTGGGCGGTCGCCCCATCCTGCTGGAACCACACACGTCGGGTTGGAACACGTCGCCGTCATAATTCTGGGAAAAAGAAGTTGGTGATCATTACGACGTAGGGTTATGTTGGAGTCTACACGAACTTCCAAGAACGCCCCCAGCACTGCATCAACAATTTCGGCCACCACATGCCTGATGTGATTTTTCACACTTGACTGTCTCAAATGCTATTTCCTTGCGAACCTGATTGCATCAATAAATTTGTCTTTGAGTGAAAATTAACTATTTTATGATTTTTTTAAAACCGTCCGTCCTCACTGCCGCACCCTGTATATACCTATAAAATATGTCCTCCCAGACGATAACTCTTCTCAGGATTGAGATAAAAACTCCGTTTTTGCGCCAAAAAATCAAGCTTTGCAAAACAAAAGAACGAGTTCGTTGGCCAGCATTTTTTGAGCACATTAAATTGGTGAAATGTCAAAAAAGTACTCACTAAAAATAGCAAAAAACGGCTAAAAATCGTTAAATTTATATTTTTTGTTAGCAGAATATTGCTCAAATAAAGTTTATTAACTATAAAACAGAACATTAAACAATTTATGTGCAAAATTATGCTAAAAATAAAATGTACTTAAATTTCATTGGAATGTGCTAAAAAAATCTATAAAAACTCCAAAAAAGTTATCCACACCAATTTCAACAGTAAGAAAGGCAAACCACCATACCCACGCCAACAAGTTGTTGTGTCTCACTGGCTCAGACCTCTAATCTACTAGGTTCGCTCCCAAGTTCAATACTCTATTGATATTTTTCATATACGGATCACCACTAGGTGATATAGTAACAGGAGAGCCGAAGACATATCGATGTCGCAATGATGAATCAGCGTACAGTGGTACACAGCGTACACTTCGAACAGCTTAAACTTAACTCTTGATATCAATTGTCATGAGTATACCTACCTATGAAATAATAAGTGTGATAAAGTATGCCATTGAAGTAGGGTTCCTTAGGAGTTCGAACATACCTAAATATACTGCAAACTATTACACGAGGTTTTCATTAAAAACCTCCCCGACATTATGTGGTTTTTGAAATATTTCCTGACATTTCCCTGTCTTTTCCCGACGCCAAGAATTCCCTGATTTTTCCAGTTGGGGGCCACCCTGTGAAAGTACTCCATTAGATTAGATTAACACTTTGATGCTGATATTCCAGAGCATCAGATACTAGCTGCACAGGGTGCTGACCAAAGGCAGCCGTATTTGACCCGTTTCCTCAAGATCCGATTGAGTTAGGATGAAAGCTCCTGATTTGGTCAAATAAGGGGGAAATCGGTCAATTTCTTCATGCACAACGAAAATTAACTTTGTTTCTGACAGTGTGTTGTGTATGATTCAATTTGCATTTACTGCTTTGATTGTGTTCAAATTATCTTTAAGACGAATGAACCGGTGCGAGGTACGTGCTTCCGAAAAATGAATAATATTTTCAAAATTTAATAATACAATATTCGAAATAAAAATTTCCAGTCATGCAGCATGATCGTATGAGCGAATTTTCTTAAATCAACTATCGATTTTTAATATGTTAAATTATATTGAAATTTATACAATTTCAGAAGGAGGAAATTGTTAAAAACCTATTTTATGAAAAAAAAAAAAAAACACAATACTAAATTAAATTTGGTAATTCAAGAAAATTTTTTGGAGTTTTTATAATTTTTTAGCCAATATTAATGAAATTTAAGTACAGTTTTCAACATAATTTTGTGACAACATTTTTTAATGTCATGGTTGATCGTCGACAGGTAATTTTGTTTTAATCAAAATTCTTCTAAAAATTACAAATTTCACGATTTTTGGTCGTTTTTAGCCATTTTCAGAGATATTTTTGAAATGTAACCAATTTAATGTGCTCAAAAAAGGGTGGCCAACGAACTCATCCATTCATTTAAAAAGCTTGATTTTTTGGCGCGATTTTTTATCTCAATCCTAAGGAGAGTTATCGTCTGGAATGACACTTATTTACATCTATACATCTATACATATATATATATATATATATATATATATATATATATATATATATATATATATATATATATATAAAATCTGAAAAAACGCAAACTTCAGGAATCGTTTCAGAATGCCTCAAACAGGATTTCAATGAAGAAATTTTTCAAAAATGTTGATTTTAAATTTTTTGAGTCATTGTAATAGCTTTATTCATCTTCGACCACAGTGTGAACGCTTAAGTATTTCTTCTTTCTAATCTTAAGAAAAGTTTAAACAATTTCTAAAATGTTAAATTTTAATTTGAAAATTGTTGAATTTAATTTGGAAAATGTTGAATTCGTTTGGAAAACGTTAAATTAAATTTAGAAAATGTTCGGCACGATTTGGAAAATGTGGTCCTATTAGGAAAATGTTGAATTTTGTTTCGAAAAACTACATTTTTCAGTCGTTATCTGATCTTGGGAACGATCTGAAATATCGAAAATCGTGGCAAATGATCGATAATATCCTCAAAAAGGATAAATTATCAAAAAATTCATTATGAAGTTCTTCTTTCGATTTTTAAAACTGCATATAATGTTGAATTACATTTAAAAAATGTTGGATTCTATTTAAAAAAGTTTAATTCATTTGGAAAATGGTGGATTCAATGTGGACAATGTTGAATTTATTCTGGAGATGCTATAACATGTCTTTTTCATATTTCTGCGTTCATAATTCATTTCATCACCTATCTTTTTTCATCGAGCTGGCACTTCGTCAGCTGTCAGTCGTCAAAATATTTGGCTTCCAGCTATCAGTTGACAACCCCGTTATTTCTGAAGGAGGTGAAAGCAAAATAAATACGCACCATTTTAAAAATATACTGTGAATTTATTAATATAGATAAAACTTCCAACTACATCAAAACTAATCCTTTTATTTAATAATGAACATCTTGGATGTAATTACTGTTACATACATGGAGCCTTGTTGAAAAGTTTTGTCCAACTAGAGTCGAATATGACTAGTGCATATAATTAGTGCAATGAAACAACGTAAAATTAAACGTGACAAATAAATTAATTAGGGGATGCAAAATAAAGTACATCTAGAAAATCTAGTTTTTTCGATCCTTTACACCTAAATCTATACAATTAGAAATGTACAAAAGAACGGGTAACTCGTAATTGACCCTTATTGTAATGGAGATTACAAAATTCATTCTTTAATTGATTTCGTACTTTGAACAATTACAGTTTATAACCTTTTTTTTTAACTAATTTAATTTTTTTCAAGGCAGTGCATTTTTAACACAAATTGATACAGAAAAGCTTTTGCAACGTCTTCCTTCTATTAATTTTCACAAAATATTTCAAAACAAATTTTCATTTGCACAAAGCCGTTAACTAGATGGACCCAAAGTAAATACAGTAAAGTAACTAATAACAATATTATATAACTTAATTTTAAATTAAAATTTCATTTTCTTCATAAGTTTAAATAAAAACAATTCTGAGGCTCACGGGGAATGGCCGTAGAAACAATATTGTTGATCATTTGACGATTAAGTCAATAGACTATCGAATACATCAATAAAGAAAACTATTTAGGTATGTAAACAATTTAACAAACAAATCAATGCAACTTACAGTTCATGAGAGGTTTATATCTATTGATTCTCGCACTTCTTGATAGAGTCAATCATACATCCAACACGCATGCTTTAAAATCAAACATTATACTGATGGAAATCGGAAAAAAATACCAATTATTCAAATTGCTTAGAGGCTAAATAGTGCGAGGTATACTCCTACGAAACGCGACTTCAAGCCACGACAAAACTTTCGTTTTGTGAGAGAACGAATATTAAACAAAGAATTATGTTAAACATAAACTGAACAAATGAAATTAACACAAACATGACAATAGCTTAAACAGGGAAGTCAAATAAAAACAGGTAATTAATGTATGCCTTGAAGTTGGTGTTCAAAATTTAGTAAAAAAATCTCTTTTAGTTTATTTTTTTGGCAGAAATGGTTACGTACCTTTTAATCAGCAGGCATGTTTGGTCCCATGTTAGCCTACACCTGAGTAGTAACGGACTAAGTTGGAAGATGGGGCGGTCTTTTTCTTAATTGTGTAATTATAAACTGCCTAAATTAGTTTAAGAGTGTTTGAGTGTTTTTTTTTTTTTTTTTGTTTTTTTATAATTTAGGTACAAAATTTCTTGTATACAAATCGCAAAGGGTAACCATAAAAATTGCTGTACATTTAGAGAAAAAAAAGGTGGCGAACTAAAATGTTTTTTTGAATTAAAGTTGGTTAACGATCAAAGCGCTGTACATAACGGGGAAGGTAGGAGATATTAGCACGGTGGGCGAGGAGAGTCAAACAACTGATTCCGTGAGATCGCTCCCGCAGACTGAAACGATTTCGGGTTCCCTCCTTATAGCGATGGGTGAAGCCTAAAAAGAATATCGAGAACAGAACGATGGAAACATTGAAACAGGTAGAGATGCAGATAGATGAAGCATGCTTTGGTAGAATATTAGTTGAGATTCTATTAGGATTCTGTTTAGCCAAAGAGCTTATAATAGGATAGAGAGGGCATGGGTCTGTTACACTGCGGGAGCTCATAAAGCCAGTTTTCTCGAAGGGGCGGAGCCTAAAATCGTATGGTCGGGGGTAACCTCCAACACTGTTATAAAACCTCATTTCAAAACTTGCCTTCGCGGCCTCAGCCTCCAGTTTTGTGATTGTAAACTCTAAAATTTGCGAACGCTCCCGCCACAGAATAACGATTGTCTATGAAGATTCAGTCGACTAAGATCTAGGTTCGAGTTCAGGCTTTATTATTCTTCTCTGTTATTTTCATTTTACTAGTTTATTATATTATTTTCATCTGTTTCTTCAACAAGGTAGCAGTGGTATACTGAATTATTTTGATTGTGCATGACTTTGAGCCTAGGATGGTGAAGCTATGTTGTGTTAGAGGATGCCATAGCATTATAACATTATAGCAGAATTTTAACAGGAAAATCGTTATTTTAACCCACTTTGATTATAATCAAAGTAGTGAAGTTTGAAGCTAGAAAATTAAAAACAAGTAAAATGCAAGAAACAAATACACAGCCAATATGTACACCTATAAAGTGTTGTTGAGAGAAGAAACAATAGAAGACCTAAATAATCACATGGCAAATAAATAAAATAATTGAATATTTATGAATTTAGCAGTTTGGGGAAAATTCGGTTTAAACAACGAAATCGAATTGAAATAACGATGCTCCGATTGATCCAAAAATATCGACACTGCTATCGTTATTTCATTGGCTACCTGGTTTCACTCCCGACTGGGCTCAGTCTCACGTGGCTTCTTCCCCTCCACGACCTGTCCTCTCTATCCTAGTATAAGCTCTATGATTGGTGAGTGGATGATAAAGACTATAGAATCAACAATACGCATCACTGAGGGGGAAAGAAACAGTTTTTCTGTTAAACAAATAATCCGCAGGGAGCGTAGTTAGGGACGATCACACTAAGCAGTTTTGACATTTCCATGTCTTCACTATGACCCACCTTTGAGGAAAATTATTAAAATTTGTGTTACACAAAGCGTAACGGAAAAGCGGAAAATTATTTTTACTTTAGACTCGTAGGTGAGACCAGGATGTGGAGTGTCTCCACATATAGCCATTTAGAGAAAGTTCATTATTGCAGTATCGTAAACAGCTAATTGTGAGGTTGAAATAGCAACCAAGCCATCACAGGCGCTTATTGGTAAACGCGAATTGGCTGGACGAAACAAACCAAATCGACTTGGCCTATTATTGCATAGCAAGCTCACAGAGTGACTATGTTAAGCAATAACAGTTTTTTAAAAATGGTTTTACTGCCAACAGGGGTCAATTTCAAAAAACAAGAAGTTACAAGTGTACAAGTTAACAAATAAAAGTACTTGTAAAGCACGGTAAGCTACATAGAACAAGTGTTCACCAAAATAAAGAGTACAAGTGTAGAGAAGTTACACTTGTAAAAGCTAAATTTACAAGTGTAGCAGAAAAGAAAAGAAAAATACGGTGTGGGAACAAAGTGGAACAACTGACTCACTCACTTGTTACTTGTTTAGTACCGTATTCGTACATTCATGTTCGTTCCAATTCGCAAGTTCTTTTGTTTTCCTTTAGTTTTAATAATCTAAAATTATGAATCTCCTAGAATAATGACAACGGGAATCGGTCTCCAACCTTCTTCCATTTGTCTGAATAGGGTGCTATTTCGCCAAACTCTACTATCGTGAGCACTGCCTGGCTATGAAGCGTTAACGTAGTAGAATTCACGATTCGATACTTGTGATGGGAAGAAGTTGTTCACTAAATGGGACTGGATTCGCTCACTCCTGAGTAGGAGCGACTCCTTCAGAGTCACTCACTCCTTCGCTCCCCGTACTGCCATCCACTCAACCTCCCGTAACTCCAAACGTCACAGTCCCCCCTCTCTGGTTTCACACCTTCACTCTTTCTGGGCCAATAGGCTTCTTTTTGCAGATTTGGGAGAACGGGTAAGAGTAGGAGTAGGAGCGTAAGAGCGAACTGGGACTGAGAGCGTAAAGATTGACTGGGAGTTAGAAAGAGTGTGTCCCAGTCCAAGTCACTCCTCTAATCACAAAGTTAAATAATGCTGTAATCCCTTTGGTTTTCCTATTTAGTGCCGCACACAACAAATTGTCGAGGTGTGGGCTCAACCCTTGAAGCTTTATTGGGCTGTTGAGGTTGTACGAATCCCTTGTTGCCCTTCCCTGGTTCACTGAAAGAGGAGTCATCTCCTGAACTACCACTCTGCGAAGGGAGCGATTTGGGGAACGAACTCCCTGAAAAGTCGCTCACTCTTTCGCTCCCCATCTCTATTAGATACACATAAATTAAGCAAATAAAGCATAAAATTAAGCAAATGCCGTGGCGATCCACCACAAATTGTTGCTCGTAGTTGTGCGATTTTTCAATGTTTATGAGGGTGCCATCCACACAACCTATTACCCAAGGCACTGTTGCAACGCCATGAAATTCACTAACGACATGATGCACATTTGCGAACAACCTTTCTGAACAGAGTGAAGTTTACAGCCTCACCACTGCATGGACAGCTCCACAAACAGTGGCTTTAGTCACACTTTGCATATCTCTCTAGCATATTGGCTTCATGAACTTAACCAGTGGAGACCAATACCTGATTTCAGTTTTGGAGAAAGAGAATAATTTTGGTCAAACTCACTTTCCAAATTTCCTCCGATCATTTGTGATAGTTTTTCAATGGTCTCGGAAGATATCCTAATCCTAAATCTCTCGTTAAACTAAAAAAACTCACGAAATGAGCATTTATTAGTGGCCGAAAAAATTGCGTTTTCTACCCTGAATTCTTCTTCCTTGTCTGTATTCTTCATTAGAAGATGATTCCCACGTATTAAACACCAAAAAATTGCCAACTCACAATGCTGGAAAATAACAAGTTTACAGGTGAATGGACGTAGGTTAAAAATCGGTAATTTCCTAGTTACTGTAAAACAGTGACTTGTACAAAATGATTGGGAAACCCCTATAACTTGTCCGAATTCACCTGTAAACTTGTTAATTTTCACTGTGCATTAAAAGTCTACACTTGTACCTTCATGGAACGCTTGCACACTCATCTTTTACAACTTGTGCATAAAATCGGCTTGTAACTTGTCACTTTTTGCTTTATAAAATATGGGCCCCAGGTGTGATTTTTGGGAAATTACCAACTGCGGGTGATGCTGGAACATGCCCAGAATCCGAATCTGAAGCTAAATCGATTCGTCCGCCAAGTCGACTTGGATGCATTGCATGACACGATCCGATTCGCGAGAACTCTCAAAATCTGCTCCAAGCCCAACAGCCAAAACTACTTATTCAGTTAGATGCGTCAGTGAAACTTAAATCCCATATCAAATATCAGAACCACCAGCTGGAAACCATGAAAGCATGCATTGATGAAGCTAAAGCTAACTTCCTTTATCCAATTTGGTTACTGAAAAATTAAATTAATACACACCTCAAAAAGATTAAGGGATCACTTTTCCTTGTAGAAGCCAAAGTCCCCAGATCATCGGACTAAGGTCACATTATGATTAGGTACCTACCTAATGGAGATGGGATCCACCCTTTTCTTTTCGTTTTTTCTCAAACACGGAGAAAGACCGGCGATATCAAGCTCCGACTTGAGCCAAAACAGATAGAATCGTGCTTCTTCATGGTTATCTGCTCAAATCCGAGAACGGAATAAGATATCGCCATTCTGGCTTAACCGTCGAGTTCAACACTAAAACATCTTTGAAATGAGGTGTAACTCGGCAAAAACGTGCCGATTTGGGTGTGGCACATAGCTTCATCGTTTACCTTTCATCTTTTTCCAACTAACATACAAATTTAAGCGAACTCGAACGAATAGAGAGTGGAAAGATGGAACATGATGGAATTCACGTTTGCGCATACGCAGAATTAAGTATTGATTTGGCAACAGGGAAACTGATAGGGGACCATTTATAACCCGAGCATTCTCTAACAATTTCATCGAAATCGGATGAAAACAGTAAAACTTAAGGTCGTTACAAGGATTTCATATTGGCGCATGCGCAGTAGTTATTAATGATACAATCTTGTTGAAATTGATATAAGGTGGTCAGATTGGTATCCCCCAACTATCATCCGAATTTGAGCGAGATCGAACGACTAGGGCGTGAGAAAATTATGCTTGGTAGAATTTATGTTTGAGCATGCGCAGAGTGAGGTGTGGAGTCAAGAACGATAAAACTGATAGGGGACCGCCTACACCCTAGCCCACTCCTGAAAATTCCATCCAAACCGGATGAAAACTGTGGAAAATAAGCTTGTTACAAGGATTTGCGGACACACGGACAGACAGACACGGAACCAAAGTTGTTCAGAATGGTCTAAAACGTAAAATGCGGGTGGAAAATTTGATTTTGGAGACCAACAATTTGTTTTCTCCCAAAAATGAAAAAATGCTTCCGCTAACTTTCAGTAGACTCGGAAGCAAAATGGAAAAATTGTTTTCTAATTAAGGGTAATTACCCCCCTCCCCCTTGAGTAGACCAACAAATTTTTGGATTTTTTTCCCCTGATTTTATTTGCTTAAAACTTAGTATTAGGCACCCCATAAACGCTCTCCAAGTTTCACTTCAATATCTCAAAAATTGAGGGGAAAATATTATAGGGTAGGGGTTACTTCTCTTGGGGGGAAAAAACTCAAGACTTCATTCTGTTTTGGCTCAAGTCGGAGCTTGATATCGCTGGTCTTTCTCCGTGTTTGAGAAAAAACTAAAAGAACAGGATGCATCCCACCTCCATTAGGTATCTAATCGTGAAATATGTTGTGGACTTTGTCCGATAGATAGATCTGGGGTCTCTGACGTCTACAAGAAAACTCAATTCTTTTGAGGTGAGTATTTTCCTCAACCATTTCAACTTGACGGGATTTAACGAAAAAGGAGGTTATGTATCAGCTGCAAGGGAGCGGAACGTTTCATCTTTCTCTAAGGGAAAATTCGATTAAATGAGGAAGGGAACCCAGATCAAAATACGAAACTATTTATGAAATGATGAAGAGAATCTGTCGCACTAAATAAAAGAGGGAAGTCTAAAAAAAGAAGCATTCAAAACAGAAATTAGTAGAGAATGAGTAACTATTTACATATAGATTTTAAATTCAGCTATTCAAATTGAGTAATTACATTTATAATTTTTAAAAACAGTAGAAATTACTTTTTTCTTATTTTTTTAAAGAAATTTTGAAATTTCATATACTTTTTAATTTAATTAGTGGGAAGTATTGCACCTTTTAAACAGGAATGTTTATTGTTTCGTCAAAACACTAACTACACTGCTGTGACAAATTGAGGGATCACTGTAGAAAAAAATTAATTTCGGATTCGTGGTGGCTGAATCTTAAAATACCTACCCACTGAGACGAAATCTCACAGGTCGGTAAGAAGACATCCAGAAAAAGAGTTTACGACAAACCCCAGCTCAATAGAATGGATGTTTTGAATATATATTCTCCTTCCTTAGTGTTTAAGGGACAAAAATCGTTCTCCATTCGTTGGAAAGCTCTCGTTTATCACACAGTTCTTCTGTACTTGTTCTTCTATTCATGTCGTAGTTTTATAATTATTTATGTTATAATATATGGATATAGTAAACAATGCCACTTGTTTTGTTGTCACTTGGTTGAGAAGTTAATCTTGATTATAGTAATTGTAGACGCGCACCATAACAGAAAATTACTTGGGGGGGGGGGGGGGGGGGGGGGTCCGTGAATTTTTGGCTTTAAACCATAAAATAATTAATCGTTTTTGAAGATTTTTTTATTATTGTTTAGCATAAACTACGCTTTTCAATGATCTATACAGTTTTTGTAAACTCTTGAAAGCGACCAATTGGGCGACCATTTGTATCAAGACGCGAAAATCGAATTTTTACTAAATGTGTTCTTGATTTACTTCAGCCTGGACCACTCTGCTGAGCTGGGGTTTGTCGTGAACTCTTTTTCTGGATGTCTTCTTACCGACATATGAGAATTTGTCTCAGTGGGCAGGTATTTTATGGTTCAGCCACCAGGAATCCGAAACTGAATTTTTTTGACAGCGATCCCTCAATTTTTGGCAGCAGTGTATTTTGATAATCTGCAAAATCTCCTCAGACGAAAAACAATCGCGATACAACTCGGGGGTTTAGTTTAGTTTGTTCTTATTCACGGGGTTTTCTGCTTCGGTATTAAGGAATGAAATTATTTGGTGAACTGAAGAGATTGTAGTTGATCAAATCGTAGATACATACGTTTTCACTTCTCGGCGTGTCGCTTGGTTTGGAGTCGAGTTCGGGCGACGTGTTGATCCGTTTGACGGGGGCTGTCGCGTACTGTCGGGAGTTCCTCTTGAAATTTTCGTCGCATTCTGTGAAAATAGAGACAAAATCTATTCATCGGTCGAATGATGAAATTATGATAGGGGGGCAAAATTGAATCACACACTGCTGGAACAATGGTTAAAAACAGTGGCGTAATTTGAGAAGGGGCAGGATGGGCGGAGCCCCCCCCCCCCTTCCCATGAACACTGAGGATGGAGAAGTTCACCTTGAAACGGATGCTGCATGGACAATAATTAATCATTTCATGTTACCAACGTCAGCACCAATTACCTGCATTTTATAAGAACTCGGTATCGGTAGTGTACCCGGTCTACCTACCCTCCGATGGTAGCGTATGTGGTCTACCTACCCTCGTAAGGCAGTACTGAGTGGGAAATAGAGGGGAGTAAGACAGGGATGTCTAATCCATGTTAGGAATGAGGTAAAAAATGTAGGTAACTTCTAGACTGATATAGCTTTTACATGAATATATGCAATGTAATATCCTGGTGACTAAGATTAGTTGATACTTACCTGAGGGTGGTGGAAGAGATGGGAGGAGTCGGGTAGCCCAATGCTCCGAGGTCGATGATGCTGATGAAGAGGACGAGGGGGATAAGAGACCTCGTCTCTGGTAGAAGAGGATGTAGGCTGCAGATGTCACCAGGTCGCTGTCGTTGACCCCAGTAACCGTCGTGTCATCGAAACAGTACCATTGCCCGTTGTATGGGTTTCGGCAGTAGGCTGTCGAATAAAACAGTAAAATTTAGTACCAAGAACTTGTCAAACTAGAGAATGCCTTAGTAAAATACTAGAGAGGCAGCTACAGACTCTAAAACGTCGAAGTTGAAATCTAGAGAGGCAATTATATTAAAAGTTTGAGGAATCTTAGAGGACTTGCCGCTATTGTTTCTAATCATGTTATAATACCTGTAATACAATTCACTCTCTTAGCGACTTTCTTGGGCGTTGCAATGAACCGTTTTTCGTGCGATTAGCGAAGTTAAGCAACGTTGAGCCTGGTGAGTTCTTGTATGGGTAACCACTAAGGTAAGGATCACACGTCCAAGTAGTTTTCACCCTTCTGTACGGCGAACCCCTCCCCACTCAAGGGGGAGAGGCAATGAGTAGCTTTAAGTAAAATCATCAGAACAAATTCTGATCCTCCATTTGGAGGACAGCTGATGTCCGCAATGCCTGACCTGAAGCAGTAGAACGAAAAACCCCAACCTGCAATGGTACTTTACTTTTTCTTTTTTTCAATCTACTTTCTTGTTTCCGCAGCACAGCGTGACAAATGTTAGCCCTGACTTAACAACAATAATTCGCTAACACATCACAGGACCTCAAGACCCCGTCTCTTCATGGCGCTCATTAGCTTGTTATCGTATTTTCTTCCTTACTTTCACATCAATCTTGCTTCCTAATGACTTTACCACATCTACTTCCAGACACCATAATTACAGTTATACTGAAGAGTTTAATGAAATACGAGGGAGTCAGTGAGTCGGATTTCTTGATCTAAGTAAGCAATATAGTATTCTAATACACAAAATAAGGAAAAAAAAAACCTCCAACAACGCCCGGGGGTTACGTAGGAAATTTTCTTTTTACCAATTCTAAGGGTGAAAAAGTGGACCTTGTGGTAAAGTATACTACACCCTGAAATCGGCTACCTACGTGTAGAAGTCAGAGGGTATGGTATGCTACCTACCGCCTCTATTCTCCGCCAGTTTACTCCCTATCATAACAAACAAAATATTACTCGGCAGCAAGATATAATCAGACTCTTGGACAGACAGTAACCTAGGTAGCCAGGATGCGAACACAGAAATAAGTAAACAATTCTGAAAATTTCGTTGACACTGACACTAAAGCCCATACTCAAACAATTGAAGGCTTGTGGAGAATCGCGAAACAGCGGTACTGAATACACCAAAACGGCGCAGGCAACCTACTCGATCGGAAATTGCAAGACGAATGGTGGCATTCTGTCCACCCTGATAATGCACTAGAAGATTTTTTGGCGGCAAGAAGACCACGTCTCTCATTGCTTAACCTTTTTGCGCCTGACTTTAAAATGCCCATGCGGCTCCCCAGTCCTGGATTCAAAAGGCCCGCTCGGACCAAGACAACTCTCCTGTCTATTTTGCGTTTTTGCACTCTTCCATTCCGCCATCTTATAAGAAGCATTACAGGCTCAAAATTCGTTCAAATTTTTCAAAAGTTTGAGATAATGTTTATTACACAATCTAGTATTCAATCACGTAAAAATATCCAGTATTTTTCATATTCAACCGTTTTTCCAAACAGTTTTGTTCCAAAAATGAGGTGAAAATACTCAATCAAATCAAACTTAATTCAAATAATTCAACTTCAAACACAGGGAATACATGACAATTTTAATTATTTCTTCGTCTGTGAAAGCACGACGATTTCTTTGCAACATTTCACTGTAAATAACACGGATGGAATAATACAAGACAATATCGTATGGAAGGGCAAGCGGTACTGGAGCTTCTTAGAGGAGAATGGTAAACCCTCCCTCCCCCCGCCCAGTAATGTCGAATGTTCAATGTAAACACAGTCCAAAGTCTTCCAACTACCGCTCTGAGTCCAAAATACCATGAATGAAGGGAGGAAAAATGAATGGAGTGACGTCATAACAAAACGAAAAGCAAACTGTATATACGCGGAGCCCGGCAGGGAGGTGATCTAAGATCGGACTGTATATATGCGGACCCCGGCAGTGACGTTCACCTAGTTAGCTCTGCATATATGCGGACCCTGGCGCTAAAAGGTTAATATGATGTACCAGGACAAACTTCTACCTGAAGGAAAAATTTCATTCTATAAAGGCCGCTCCACACATGCAGCATTTGCCGAGCACCGAGCCATTGCTCGCCTAATTCCTAGTGGTGTGGAGAGGCTCGCTTGATGTTTGCTGAATGCGGAATATCTGTGCTCGAGGATGCTCCGGCCAGTGTCGGATTTTCCCCACTTCAAAGGAGACGAATATTCGCCAAATAGCGAGCATCTGCCCAGCTCCACACATGCAGGTTGCACGGGGCTGATCGTTGGGGTATTTTTTTTATGAATCAAACAATGAACTACTGGAACGCTGTCTCAGTGTTGAGTGTGCGGTTGGGCGGGTTGAGACGCTCAACTATCCCTGTGTGGGACGACACAACTCCCATTCAAAAGCTCTGCGAATTCTAAATTTAAGTTCAATTTTGATGAAATGTTCAAGGATTGTGTGAGTTAGCTTCTAGATGGTCCCATAGTGAATTTCATTGCAATTGAATCAATGATGACGTGTGCACAAGCGCAAATTCCTTTTAACGTCGATTCCTTACCATCTATGGTCCGTTTTTGTTCAAACTCAGAGGGTAGTTGGTTATTTATACGTGCCAAGAAAATTCCCTATGATTTTTATTGATTGATTAATGACCATTTTGCATGCACAAAACAAACATTTTTTTGACACATGTGAAACTCTGAGACTAATGGACCGATTTTGATGGAATTTTCAGGGTTATGTGGATAAGCTTCTAGCCCTATAAATTTCAATGGTGTTAGATCAATAATGGGGTCAGCACATTCGCTAACGTCAGATTCTACAACACCAATTTCTTTCGACCAATCAGTCTGATTTTGTTCAAACTTGCAGTTGGGTGAAGGTTTCAGGAAGTTTCATATGCATTTCATTGTCATATTATTTTTTCTTTCTCTTCATCTAGAGGTAGCCAGCACTCATCACTACAAAAGCAGTTGCAGCAGTTTTACTTGGTGGCCCATCACGAGCCACTTTGAGTTGCTTATCTCTCTCCCAAGGCGAGCACTGCGTGGGAAGAACTCCGAATGTACTAGGCGAGTAGCCCAGTTGCCCGGTGCTCGGTGAATGCTTTGCCGTGATCTCATAGTCTACAAGAAAATGTTGCGTTCACGAAAAACTTCCCCAGTAGAAAAAGGTTTGATTAAATTAGCCTCATAGTTCAACTTGTAGGAGTGCTGTTCCTAATGAGGTCTCATATCAAATAAAATAAGGACACGAGTTCGAACTCTGTCGAGGTATCAAATATTTTTTAGGGCCGTTATAGACCTTCACTCATAAGTTCGAATTTCTAATACCCGGATCAATGCCTTACTGGACACAGATGACATTGTTCTGATTGCGGACTCGCCCTGCATCCTCCAAGAGATGATTGACTGTCTAAGGGAGTATGTCGAGACCTGGACCCTGTAAATCAATTTGGCCAAATCGCAGATCGTATTATTCAGAACCCATTGGGGTCGTCTAGCAAGGCACGAGAGTTGGAGGCCGGATGACCAAAATATCAAGGTGGTCGATTCCTACAAGTATCTTGGGATCACTCTCTCATATAATCTTCACTGAAGAGGCATTTCATCGAGAAGTCCAGGGCTGCTCATGTAGGAATAAATAATGTTTGGTGGGGCCTCTTCTGGGCTGCTGACGTTCCAACTGATGTCAGCCTTTCAGGCTGTGACTCTGGCCACTGTGTGCTATGGAGCCCAATTTTGGGGGCACTCAGCTTATGAGGAAATTGAGAAAATGAAGCGCTTCTTCCTCAAGAAACTGTTTAAACTGCCTATGAACTCTCCAAATTTTATTGTTCACAGCAAGATGAAGCAGAAACCAGTCTTCCTATCAACATTAAAACTTAATGCAGACTATTTGTGGAGGATTTTCAAACATCCCGATAGCCAATTCACAAATATTACTATACTTGAGATGATTAGATGAAAGATCGGGTGGGTCAAGATGTGGCAAGGTTTGATTACTCCTTATCTGGAAGTTCCTTCTGCAAACCAGTTTGATCCTTATGCTTTTGGAGAGCTGGAAGAGGCTGGTCCTGGAGGCCCAGAAGAGGAGTTTCATGAATAGTATCTCGGAAAAAGCCAATAATGCAATACCATCTTCTATACCGTTATCTAAGTCCAGAAATGAGCTACGTGAATACATCGAGCCAGTACAAGGCCATAGTAATTATGAAGTGTCGAGGTGAGCTGCTGAACCTTAATTGCTGGCCCTGGATCCGGGACAAGATCCATCTCTGTGCCCTGTGTACCCTTCTAGCTGATGAAATGGAAGAACACCAGTCCAGGAGGAGGAGTTATTAGCAGTCGAATTGGCTGGGGCTTTGCTCCTATTTGGAGAAGCCTAGCAATATAGAGAATTTTTTATCTCTGAATTTAATTTTAACAATTGATATAATGTCTCTCTCCTCGAATCCTCCTCATTGTTTTTTCCTACTGATCATTCCTTAATTTAAACATTTGTATTTACTTTTTGTACGTAAAATTATTTTTTAACTAATGTATTAAATATTATGGTGTAGCACCTTTGATTATTTGACTGCATGCTTTTAATATAGCAAATGTGTTGAATTATTCACGGTTCTTCCGCTGATGGTCTTTAGACCAAAGCGAGCCATATATGTATCATTAGCCTGCTATACTAAAGAAAATGAACATGTTTTTCATTCATTCATATAGGTACACTTACCCGTGTAATGGCCTGTATGGAGATTCTGGCCGTGGTGGTTGCAAACGGCGTAGAGGTCGTAGGTGTTGTGCTGTGGGGGGCTGGTGCCATTGGTATTTTGCTTCCACCAGGGCCCCGGATTCCCAGAGCCACATAGGTGAGGAGTCATGTCGAATCCGACTGCCGGAAAGTCAACCAACGTCGTCAGCTTGATGGTAGACCTGGAATGGCCCAAATCCCCATTAGTAACCCCAATCTCGTTACTGTCATTCAACCCAAGAAATAAAAGAGAAATATGAGTAATGAAGTAAGACGGAATAGAAAAAGATCGAAAAGATAGAAAAAGATCGAAAAGATAGAAAAAGCATCAAAGAAGACGGATCACATATATGTTTCTTCTATTTCCAGGGCAGAATCCTAAAAAAAAAAAAATATCAAGCAATACACATGCTGCCGTCAATCTATCATAACATAATCAAAACTTCAATCCTGGAATCTTGGTATCACTCTTCGTATACTTCAATGAAAAATATTTTTTCAAAAGTTCCAGTCATGCAGTATGATCGTATGATCGATTTTTCGTAAATTATCTAATTATATTAAGTTACATGATTGTTAAGAAATTTGAGCTCTGAGTACAGAGATATTGTTAACTACCCCTTTACATACAACGAATCAGATGGAAAACTGCAAAAATGCCTGTTATGAGTGCCCCACACCAAGGATCCTTCATATAGCTCTGCGCACCAGATTAACCGACGTCAACAAGCGCTGCGATGCCTAGAATGATGCTTAAGTTCACGAAAAGTCCTGTTAACTGCTTCTTAATTCCAATAAACTAAACTTTAGCCATGTATAAATAAAATATGATTGTTAAAATTTAGTATAGCTTCTTAGCATTGTTTTACCTATTGTGGCTCTTAGCAGGAGGTTGTCTGAAGCGCTTGAGATGGATCACGAGGATGTCCGGGAGTGACCACAAGCCGAGTTTCTTGACGACTTCTTGTTTGAGATTGCAGTTAGGGCAGTGCCATGCGTCTTCTGCTCCAAGAACCTCTTCTTTGGTGTATAGCTATTTTAATTATCAATACAACACCACATTAAGGAACATCAACGGGATATATATTAAATTCAATACAATAAATATTTTGGCATCTTATGCTACACTGATCTCACAATAGAGTTCCTAAAGCTAAGGGAGATAGAGATGAGGCGCCTTATCGTAAACGGAAAGCGCTACTGCGCATGTGCGGGGAGATGGGGCGCGTTACCTCCAAAAGATTTATTGCCTACTGTCTTTTCGCATTCAAACTTGAATTTCTACATGAAATCGATAAGTAAGGAATCGCAAAGTTAACCATACCATTAGAAAGCTGATTAAATGTTTAAATTTTCCTGAAATGTTCAATTTTTGACAGCTTCCAGTACGTTTTTTTGGAAATGCAGTTAACGTACAAGTATTTTCAGAAATGTGTTATTACTGCAATTGCAGTGCTTAGGAGTTAGTTTATGATTATGAATGTGCATTAGGCCTATAGGAAATTCAACGCTGAATCCAAAAATGTGATCAAAAGATGAAAAAAGTTGAAAAAATCGTATCTCAGGAACAGAGTGAGATAGAAAGGTGCGGTTTTCCATTTTCCGTCTAGTTTTACCCAATTTTTTTGTTAGACCAAGTGCGAAACACCCTGTATACCTCGTTTGTACCACCAGCGCATTCCACAATTCCACGGTCAGATCAGCCAATACCTACTGGTAAAACATTGCAGATGTAACAGCAGTTTATAAACTCGTAGGTACCTACTTCGGCAGTTGTTGTGAAAATGGTTACCTTTATACAACTATCGTGGTCTACTATACAACCCTTTCAAACTGCAAGAGTCGCACTGATGTAGTTACCTCATCAAAACTCTTATACAAAGTAGAGCACTACAGGAGGAATTATTAATACGAACACGACTCAACAGTGATGATGGGCAGTTTATGAGCGAATTTGTTCGATTCAGTTTATCATTTATTTTACCTGAAAACATTCTTCGAGGGTTACGGATCCCCCCAATTCTGAATTCTGCTTCAATTGCTTTACGCTGGAATGCTCTTCAACATGGTCAGCATCGTCAATCACCATACTAGACATAAAACAATATGAAACGATTATAATCCTGCAGGAAAACAAACGACGCAGCAATATTGAAAGTTGAATTATTTGGATTATATGCAGGAATGTGAACGATACTACCAAGTAGTAGATATCTGGAGAAGAAATTTTAGCAGGGAATAGAAACTACTTAGTTTCAATTTTCAACAAGAACAAGAGAAGAGAAACTCCAACCCATCCTAGTGGCAGATTGGGGAACCTTGTTCATCTCTTTCAGAGTGCCTCCACTCTAATGAGTGGGTATTTGGAAAAGCCAGTCAGGTATTTATAGGTTGAATTAGTTGGCTGTGTGTGGTGTGAAGTATATAAAATGAATATTGAATAGTTCCAAACCGAATTCAAAATTAATAAGTTCCAGTCATGCAGCATGATCTTATGAACGGATTTTCGTAACTTATCGTATTACACCATGTTACATTATTATGAAAACTAAGCTCTTTGAGAGCAATGAATTTGTTAACTACCAGTTTTATGGCAAACAAATTAGTTCTAAATAATATTCTGCGAGAAAAAAAAAAAATAGAATTTAGGATTTTTAGCTATTTCCAATGGTTTACTGATTTTTCAGTAAAAATTAGTAAAATTTAAGTAGGCACATTTTTTTGCATAATTTTGTATGAAAATTTTTTCAAAGTCCTAGTTCATTGTTAATAAACCTTTTTCGACTGAAGTTCTGTTGAAAAATATAATTTTATCAAGTTTAGCAGTTTTAGCCATATTTGGTTACTTTTTTAGCACATTTTTTCAAATTTGACTAATTAAATGTACTCAAAAAGTGATGGCCAACAAATTTATTCTTTAATTTGGAAAGCTTGATTTTTTGGCGCAATGACGGAATTTGTATCTCAATCCTAAGGAGAGTACATTTATGAACATACAAAAAAGTGTTAAACTCTAGGATTCGTTTCAGAACGCCTAAAAACGGATTTCAATAAAGAAATTTATCAACAATTTTTATTTTAAAATTTTTCAGACATTACAATAGCTTCATTTTCTACGAAAATTCGCTAAAATTCAATTAAAGAATTTAATCTTCTGCATCTAGTGATTTTTCGTAATATGACATCATTCTCACTACTCATAGGGATCTGCCACCCAAATGTTGAGATAGCAGAAGGATTGGAGATGATTAATGACATGTTGAAGGAAATTTCAATTGAAATTCAAAGACTTTACAATTTTCAGGTGTTTTATTGGAGCTTCTGAAAGGCATCATGGAAAGCTGGAAATGGTACTTCCTGGAATTCTCTTCTCCGCATTTAATCTCACTTCGAAATAAATGAAAATAATATGCTGTCCATTAAAAATGCATTTGAAAGGTGCCTACCCTCCTGAGACTCAAAACGTCATAATGACAACTGCCGCTAAGGATTTAGAGTCGTGTTGCACTCAGATGACAACATCCAGTTTCATACATGATGGTGTTTTTGACATGGACATGTCTAAGTTCTGGGGGTCATTCCAAATTTTCATCCGACAGAAAAAATTTCACACTTGAACATATTTATATCTCAATTTACCGTCATGACGTCATAATTCTATTGATTTTTTTTAGCCTCTTGATAGACCAAGAAAACTGAAATTTGATTATGGAGCCTCTATAGGCCTGCTGTGTACAACTGACAGAGTGAGGATCCACGGTGATCAACTGAGTAAGCTCAGGAGCTCGTTCTTTCATAATAGTCGCAGGAAATCGCATATAATGTTGAATTCTATTCGGAAATGTTGAACTCCATTCAGAAAATGTTGGATTCTACTTGGAAAACGTTGAATTCAATTTGGATAATGTTGGATTCAATCTGGAAAAAGTTAATTTAATCTGAAAAAGCTATATTAAGAAAAAAAATCAGTTCTATGGTGTGCTGTCTAACCTGGATTTAGACTGAAGATCCCATTCGAGAACTAATTTCAGGTGAGGAGGCGAGGAGGTGGTGTCGCAGAGGGCGATGGCGTTGTCCACAGACTCGTCGTAGAGAGGATGCTCGAGCGACCGGTCCAGGTAACTCGTCCCACAGCCAGGGGCAGCGATTCGCATCTTGATTTTCCCTGGTAGCTGGTCCTGCAGAAGTAAAAGAGAAACGCACGGCTTTAGTATAGGGAATCCACTAGGTGAAGACTTTGCACTCAAATAATTTACTTCCGTGTTCCCCAGTTGAGATTTTGTATCTTAGTGGAACAAGGCTCAAACAATTCATTGTTACTGGCGGCAATCGAAGCACAGTGGGGTGAATGCCCCCCAATTCCTAGTCAAAACCTCAAAAATCAAAGTTCACCAGTTGTTATCAAGATACAATTATTATTTATTTTAGAAATTATTCAATTTCTTAAATTTGGACCACATTTTCGGAATCAGCGTTAAATTTTCTATAAAAATAATGGACGTTGATTCAGGAAAATCCCCATCTACAGACCACAACAGCAGCTCAAACATAGACAAAATGGAACAAATCACATTTCTGTAAATCTTTAAAACGTTACAACTCTTTCACAAAAATTCCAGGAAAATGACAAATCTCATGAAAACTGCATCATTTAATAATCTTTCTAACGGTATAGTCTATTTTACTTTTACTATGCTACTTAAGGAAGAAAATTTGGTTTTATATTAAAAATGTGGTTTTTCTATGGTATCGATTTTTTTTTCCAACAAGACCCTGAATGAACTTATCAGTTTGGGGTCGGTTTCTACGTATTTTTTACACTGAATCGAATGGTAACCCTTGCAGATCTTTCCAACTCCGATATAACCGAGTTTTACACTTGGACTCACAAATTTTTAATTTGTTAAGCTCAATTGTTTGTGTTTTTAGAGGAAGAACTAGTTAAAGTGAAAAATTCCATTATGACGGAGTTGGAGAGATCTGCAAGTGTTTTACCATTCGATTCAGCGTGAAAAAATACGTACAAACCGACCCCAAACTAATAAGTTCAATACCGTTAGAAAGCGTATTAAATGAAGCAGTTTTCATGAGATTCCACAGGAATAGAGTGGATATCCTATCCTCTTAAACGACCAATTATTGAATATACATGCGTCTGCCACATATCTCAAAATATATTATTATTTCGAGGAAGTGTTCCGGCCCATTTTTAGCTACGAAAGTTATAAATATTATATACCGTACTTAAGTAGATGTAAAATGCCATACTCGTAAAAGATACAACTTGACGGAAAGAGGTTTTTGTTCTGATTCCAACGAATCCAAAACGATTTTTATGAGATAAAACATTCAGATTGCATTACTTATAAGATGTGGAGATGTGACAACGCCTTCTCAAAGTTGATTGAAATTTGAAAGTCCAGTCAAAAAATGTGAAAAAATGGTGTTTTGGCAAGAAAATTCTTCCATCAATGAAACTTTGAATATAACTTCTTTTTAGCAGTAGAATTTGATTTCTGACGAGTCTCCAAAAATTAAAGTGGTGGAGCATGGTTTTAGAGAGGGGAGAGTGGGGGGAAAATGTCAGAAACCATAAGTTCACGTAAAAAGTCGAGTGAGGGTTGTGTGGTATTTTTAATGCTGAATCGGAAAAAACTGGTTTCAACCTGATTGGAGCACTTCGGTATGATATGTGATGGGTTTTTAGGGAAAAAATGTAAGATTCTGTATAAAACTTACTTTCTCTCTCATGAGAGAAGAGTTATGAGCATTGAAAATGTCTCATAAATGTGATTTTTATGTGCTTCGTCAGCATTTATGTTTTGTAGTTTTCTATCATTTTGCCCGAACAGTGCTTCACATGAAACAGTAGTGACAACTCGTACTGATTTCTCCAACCGAACATCATATGATTTCATTGCTAGAATACACAATCATAACAACACCTAACGTGACGTTTTTTTCTTTGCGTAACAAAATTTCCGGTTGACCCGTCGACTAAGACATTTTTAATGTCAAAATAAGTATCTATTCTTTGAAGGGAGATCCTTACTGAAATATTATAGTTGAAATGAATGCAATTGTAGTGTAATGAATTGGTTTGATGTTTGTGAACAAACAACCATTGTTTCTTACATTACAATGTTGAAATGGGGGAAGGCCATGCGATCCACGGAAAAAGGAAACAAAAAGAATAAAAAACAAGGGAAACGCTTTTCAAAGTGTTCAAAACTGAACCGATTTAAATGGACTGCGCCAGAACATTTTCCAAGCCGAATACAACCTATGATGAGGTTAAAGCTGCAGGGAAAACGTCTGTTTCTCTTCCTGTATTGAGAAAGGATGGAAATCTCAGCCCTGATCAGCTTTGTTTCTATGCGTTCCAGACGATAATACTTAATTCAGAAAACCAACTGCTTAATTAGAATCTTTTTCACCCACTTCATCAAGTGCAGCTCAGCTTTCCTACAGTGTCTATTACCAAATACAATATTGGCTGCTGGTATTGGCTCCTGATGAAGTCCTGACGAAGCAATTTACTACTCGTGCAAAGAAAACGGTTCAATTTAACGGTGCAGTTGTTTCAAATGTGGTGTGAACTTACGATTTCTGACATTTTCCCCCCACTCCCTCTCTCTAAAACCATGTTCCACCACTTTAATTTCTAGGTTGGGTCGGTTGAGGGTAGAGAATTTACAGGCTTCTCTGATAATGTGGTTTAATGAGGTATGCTGAGCGCTTTCGTCAAATATATGGCCTCCAGAGCGTATTATTTGATTGGTGAGCTGTATAATGTTTAAGTAAAAGTTGGGATGCCTCCTTGAACATCTTGGTCATGACCAGTTGTGGTTGGTGATCTTAATAGGGCCTATTTTGTGCTTAAATTGAGAAAAATGCAATTTTTCATGTGGACACACATAGTCTGAAATGATAAACTAAAATTAAAGTTTGTCATTTCAGACTATGTGTATCTCTTCACATGAAAAAATTGCATTTTTCTCAATTTAAGCACAAAATTGACCCTAGTAATATCACCAACCACCACTGGTCATGACCAAGATGTTCAAGGAGGCATCCCAACTTTTACTTAAACATTATACAGCTCATCAATCAAATAAATACGTTCTGAAGAGGCCATATATTTGGCGAATGCACTCAGCATACCTCATTAAACCACATTTTCAGAGAAGCCTGTAAATTCTCTACCCTCAACCAACCCAACCTACTAAGGACAAGGCAACACTCCATAACCACTTTAATTTCTGGAGACTCTTCAGATATCAAATTCTACTGCTAAAATGAAGTTATAACCGGTTTCATCGATGGACGAATTTCGTTGCCCAAATCCCCTGTACTACTTAGTGGTTGCAAGGTAATGTAAAGGAAAAAATAATTGCTTCTGAAGCGATCAATTATACAGTTCAATTACCCATCTAATCTGCAAGAAAAAAAGTTCATGTGGGTTACATAACGTATTCAAACATTGAAGTTAACAGTTGAGATAAGTATGATTTCTCCGCTCACTCGATAAGAATGTGAATATATTACAATTTCCTTCTACAGCAACGACGAGATTTTTCACACATCGTCTACCAGCTGCTTGTCATCACGTGTACAGACTAATTAGGATTGGCGTGAGTAATCGTTGGAGTGAGATGGCATCGCTGATTGCTCAAGTGTTTTTTGTCGCAGTTCCATTCATAACACCGATTATTTACTACGGACCTCGACGAACGACCTTCGGGAAAACGTGTCGCGGGTAATAAATAGTCAGATACCTGGTTATTACAACGTGTTGGTAGAATTCAGAATCCAGAGGGTTCGATCTTTTTCGGCAAGACCTGGTACATATATACGAGGTGGAACCGGATAAGTAACGACAATTTTTTTTTTCCAAGTCTGCATAAAAAATTTAGTAAAATCCGTGTCAACTCAAATTTCTCTACTATGCCTCATTTAATATCAACTTTGGACCTCATTTGACCTGCTTCATCTAATACTCTTTCCAACAGTATAGTCAATTTTAGTTTTACATTATTATTTAGGGGAGAAAATTACGTTTTAATGTAGAAGAATGTGGTTTTTCCCATCAAATCTATGGTTTTCTTGAAAAATAACCCTCTATGAACCTACGAGTATGGCGTCGTTTTCTATGTATTTTTCACCGCTGGATCGAATAGTAAGGCTTGCAGATCTCTCCAACTACGTTATAATCGAGTTTTGCACTTGAACTAACTAGTTTTACCCCATAACACACATACATTTAACCGTAACACACAAACTAAAGATTTGTTAGTCCAAGTGTAAAACTCGGTTATAACGGAGTTGGGGAGATCTCCCCAATATATATATATATATATATATATATATATATATATATATATATATGCATGTGTCATTACAGACGATAACTTTCCTGAGGATTGAAATACAAATTCTTGCGCCACAAAATCAAGCTTTCCAAACGAAAGGATGAGTTTTTTGGCCACAAATTTTAATAAAATTAAATTGATCAAATTTCAAAAATTGTACTAAAAAATCACTAAAAAATGGCTAAAAACGGCTAAAAATCTTTAAAATAATATTTTTTTTGCAGAATATCGCTCAAATAGAGTTTACTAACTATAAAATAGAACATTTAAAAATTTATGAACCAAATAATGTAGAAAAATGTTCTTTAATTTCATTACAATTACAAAAAAACTGAAAATCCAAAACCACTTTTTGAATAGCAGATCATTTTATTTAGAATACGTTTTTTGACATTTAAAAAGCATGATTTTTTGGCGCAAGAACGAATCCCAGAATTACCATTTTTGGTTTATTATTTCCAATAATAAGCCTTTGTGATCGTTTAGCAAACAATTTTTATAACCCCCCCCCCCCCCCCCCCCCCCCTCAAACTTTGTCACTTTACGTTTCAAGGTGCGTAGAATCCAAATTTGAAATGTCCGTCCGCCGTCCGGGCCATAAAAGGCCTTAGAATTGACTTAAAAAATCTGTTCTTTCGCACATAGACTCCACTTGGGGTCTAGTTGGTCCTAACTTCTCGCCAGCTCGATCGCTCCACTCTCATGGGTGCTATGAGCCAAAAATAGTTGAAAAAGTGTCTTTTTTTTGTATATTTCAAGTTTTATAGAAATTGGAGATTTATGAGTGAAAAGAAAATGTTAGCTATTAATTTTATGGAAAAAAAGTATTCTAAATGATACTCTTCTATTCAAAAAGAGATTTTGGATTTTAGGTTATTTTTTGCAATTTTATAGATTTTTTAAAACAAAATTTAATGAAGTTCAAGTTTTTAGCATAATTTCGTACATAAATTTTTGAATGTTCTATTTCATAGTTGATAAACTTTAAAAATATCAATTTAATAATTCTTAGCCATTTTCAGTGATTTTTTAAGCACATTTTTTGAAATTTGACCAATTAGATGATATCAATATACAGTATAGGTAACACTTTTATGTGTTGGAAAGATGGCTTGGTAATCAATTGTTTTGTTTATCAACTATATTAAAAAGCGTAAAATTGTGAGATTCCGCTGCTGTAATGGATTGAACCCATTTGTGAGGTCCGATACTAAATATACTATAAGCGGCGTTTAATAATTATGGACCAGAGATCTACGTAGAAGGTTTTTTCGTATATATACGTTTTCGTTTTAGAATATCTCAAAACGGATTTCAATGTATACAATTTTCGAAAATTTTGATTTTAAAATTTTTAGAGCCATTGCAATAGCTTAATTTTCTACGGAAATTCGCTAATTGACCAGCAAGCCCTGAAACGCAAAAACCAAGTGAAAATTTTGATTTCGGAGGACCACAAATCTTTTCAACTTCAATCACGAACAAAGCTTCACTACCTTCGGCAGTGAGGAAGCGAAAAGTCATCCGAACGCAGGTGAAAAATAGAACCCCATCCATCTTTGTTGAAACCGGTTAAAAATGAGTGAGGTGTGCGGGGCTGAGGTAAGACAGGGGATTAGCGGGGCTCCCTGGGACATTTGAAAACACTTTCCTTATGAATATTTCATTCTTCTTGACCTCAGCTGAGCACTGACCCCTTGCACATTACCATCCAAGATCCAAGCGACGGACCTCTGAGACGGGTTTTTCTTTGGAGAGATAGTTTACTTTGTATACTACACAGTAGATATAGCACCAACACTACACCATGCCTACTATAGTTTGTTGTATACAATGTAACCGTTATTTATTATGCAAGATGCACTATTTTTTTAGTCAAACTGAAACTTTTCATTCCCTTCTGGCAATTCCCAACTCTTTATTTTGAAAATTTTTGGAAATTTGACGTTAGAACAACAGTTTGAAAGAAGGCACCAAATGCACGTGTTTATCTAAGAAAAAATGTCCAAGTGCAACTTACAACGTCTGATTCTAGTACGCCATCAGCCACCGACCAACACATTTCCTTGAGGATGAGTTTTTCCACGTCGACGTAGGAGGTTTCCCGACAAACCTGCATCGTGTACGGACTGCTGAACCTACAAAAGTTAATACAACAACACATTAATGTTTTTTGCTGTAATTTAATTTGAGATATAAACTCGCAAGGACATCAGTACCTGAATCCAAAGTGTAGGCACTAGTGAATAGTAGGTACCATGTAACTGACACTATCAGCTCGGTGGATCTTAAAGCCAATTCCTAAGCTATTTACACTGTGATTCCAGTATGTAGACTCCTTTACCTTGCACATTGATCGTCCACGATGAGAGTGTTCACCCATATCAGGAGAATGTACTCCCCCGTGTCTTGGGTGGCTTCTTTCAGTTGAGGTAATTCTATACAGTAGATGGGGTCAGTCTCTTTTATCATTGACAAAGGTTGGTTATCTGTTAAAAAACAATACATTACGCATTAGGATAATCTTCTGGATGAGGCAATATTAATTAATTTTTTTTTTATTACAATCAAGCAGTAAGATGAGTAAGGCAACTTATTGAAAGTGAAACGAAATTAAAGTTCCATTCATGCAGCATGATCGTATGAGAGAATATTTATAGATTATAGTACTATGTTAAATTGTTTTGAAATTTGAGCTCTTTGATGGCGAAAATTTGTTAACCACCGACAATATAGCGAATAAACTCGGACTAAACAATATTCCACGATTCAACATAGATAAATATTGAATTTTCAGCAATTTTCCAGTTTTTTAATCGATTTTCAGCAAATATTGATGAAATTTAAGTACATTTTTCTGAATATTTTGTTGAAAAAATGTTATAGTGTCCTAGTTTGCAGTTGATTAACTTTTTGTGACTAAAGTAATTTTTAGCCGTTTTTAGCAGTTTCAGACCATTTTTAGTGATTTTATTATTATTATTTTTTTAAAAGTAAATAACTGAAATTAGACCAATTTAATGTACTCAAAAAGTGATGGTCAACGAACTCAGCCTTTCGTTTGGAAAGCTTGACTTTTTGGAGCAAGAACGGTATTTTTATCACAATCGAGGAGAGTTATCGTCTGGAATGATATATATATATATATATATATATATATATATATATATAGTAGTGGTGGAATTGTTGAGGTTCGATCAGTAAAACCAAGTGGGTGCCAACGTTTCGAAGAATTTATTCCTCCATTTTAAGGCCCTGAAGATGGAGGAATAAATTCTTCGAAACGTTGGCACCCACTTGGTTTTACTGATCGAACCTCAACAATTCCACCACTACTTTAATACTCTACGATCAACATACTTCAAATTAATTATATATATATATATATATATATATATATATATATATATATATGAAAAAGCGTTAAACTCTAGGATTTGTTTCAGAATGTCTCAAAATGGATTTCAATGAAAAAATTTTTCAAAAATTTTGATTTTAAAATTCTTGGAGCCATTGCAATAGCTTCATTTTCTACGAAAATTCGCTAAAACACATTCTTGTATGAATGAGGTTTCATACCAGAAAAGGTTCTTTGGAACCCGAGATCATCAACTTCGGTTATGAGCATGTGCTGCTCGGAGACGCCGGTGTCCTGCGCCAGTTGCTCTTTCAGCTCTCGGATTTCCGCATGGGCGGGGAGACTCAGGCCGAGTTTCACCTGAAACAAACCAGCAAGCAATGTAGAAGTTTTGCCCAACTATTCTTAGAAAAGTTCCAATCATGCAGCATGATTGTATGAGCGAATTCTCGTAAATTATCGTGCCAAATTATGTTACATTTGTTATTATTATTTTTTTTTAAATTTAGAGGTTTTAAGCCGCACCCCAACATAAGCGTCATTAGCGGCATTGAACAAGGTGTCAAAAGGGACACTGCAAGTGGCACGATTCCAAGGGGAGCCATGCTACCCTCCACCACCAAACGGAGTGCCATCACGGACTCCACAGGCAAATCGGAGGAGGACAAAATAAGGGATACAGTGATGACCACTGTTTAGCCCCTAGAGCGAATAAAAAATAAAAATAAAACCTCAAAAATAAAATAGTACAACTAAGACTAGATCTAAAATAGGCTAATAACTAAATATATGTTTCTATGTATAATCGCAAAGTGAAATGAAAATATTCATACACTTGTATTCAGCGAATGGACAGGTGGATATATTGCATTCTCCACTAACATTTGTTTTAAACAAGCTATTTCCACGAACTTTGGGAAAGGAAGAGTCTTCAATCGTCTGAATAAAGGCAGAGAATGTTTTAGGTAATTGGAATTAGTTATGATGCAGATAATAGATTTCTGAGTTCCAATTACTGGTTTATATACGGAGGCATACCCTTCACTCCACGTTGGAAGACAAAACAATAAAATAGAACTAACAAACGCGTCATACATCATCATCAGACATTTCGTAGGTATCTACAAAGGCTCTCAATTTTGCAAAAATATAAATTGATTTTCTTAATTCATTATTGATTCTTATTTGCCAATCCCACTTTAAATTTTCATCGAAATACACCACTAAATACCTTGCGTTCTTAACTTTATGTATGATTTTACAATTCGAGCAATAATTATATGTTCAGGGTTGTGCAATATCAGAGTGTTTTGAATTGGCTATGTCCTACGAGTCATCGAAAAAGTTATGAAATTAGATTTTCCAGTGATTCTCCCAGTACCTTAGAAGACACGGAGAAAAATAAATTTCGCAACAGCAACACTAAAGGACTGAAGTTTTGACGATGACAATGTTGTCTGAGTCCCGTTGACAGAAGTGTTGTTCACACTATCAGATCTGTCGTACAGGACAATCAAGTTGACGATGAGAGACCGCCGGCTGCCAACTAACTTCTCATAATCTTTGTCAACTCCAATAAATCACGCACGCCCCTGTCGCCACACCGAGCCGAGCAGATCTAAACTTTGAATGAAGCTTTGGCAAGATTTATGGACGGCATCACCCACTCCAAACAGCTTTGATGCCATTTTCGAGGGTAATCTGTATCAGCAGGGGTGTTGTTGGAAATCATCCTCAATTAAACTCAATGATTAAACTTCCTCGTGTGTGAACCAATACAAAACACCCTTACGTCACTTCCATCAACAAGTTTTAATGCCAGGATGATATTGGGTGGCATGCAAGAGATGTGGAGCAAATCTTCTGATAACTTTCCAAACATTTATGTGGTTATATATTGGTTTTGTGGTTATATATTCAATGGATTAACACTGGAACAAGTACTTATTACTGGGGAGGAAGGTGAACATTTCCAAATTCTTATCAAATACTTTCCTAAATGACGTTTAAATCTATTTCAGCAGAGGGAATTTTCTTCCTACATACTTAATTAAAATTACTCCATTGTCACATGTACTTAGTTATGAAAATTTGGTATGTACCTTTTTCTTCTTTTGAACATCACACAAGCCTGTGTTCTTCACATTATCGTGCTATATTCGAAAAATTACAAGAATTGAATTTTTTAAAATGAAAATTGGATAGCCAATTGTTTGTATATAGTATATAGTTTTTTTTCCCATCAACCAGTGACTCTATTTCCCAACACGAGCAAATGTTGCTCATATGGGAAATTAATTTTCATCCTCAGATTTATGTGTCAAGCAAACTTATTTTGTACCTTTTAGTTGTATAGAATAATAGAGTGTATGTGCATTATCTAGGATTGCAGCATGATCGTATGAGCGAATTTTCATAAATGGTCGTATTACATTTATGTTAAATTCTGTTGAAATTTGAGCACTTTGGGGACAAATAAAAATTTTATTATACATTTTATAGCAAACTAACTTTTTTCAGTAATATTCCAATGAACAAACGATTTTGTGGATTTTTACAATTTTTTCAAGAGTTCCTATCGATTTTTAGCTTATTTTAATGAAATTTAAATACATTTTTCAGTACTATTTTGTGCTTAAATTTTTAAATGTCCTAGTTCATGTTCGATTAACTTTTTTTCGAGTAGCATTCTGCTAAAAAATAGAAATTTGTTAATTTTTAGGGGTTTTTTGCCTTTTTTAGTGATTTTTTAAGTACGTTTTTTGAAATTTGACCAATTTAATGTGCTCAAAAAGTGTTGTCCAACGAACTCATCCTTTCTTTTGAAATGCTTGATTTTTTGGCGAAAGATCGAAGTTTTTATCTCAATTCTATCGAGAGTTATCGTCTGGAATGACATACATATATATATATATATATATATATATATATATATATATATATATATATATATATATATATAATAGCGTTAAAATCCAGGAATCATTTCAGAATGCCTCAAAACAGATTTCGATGAAGAAAATTTTTGAAAATTTTTATTTTAAAATTTTTGGAGCCATTGCAATAGCTTTATTTTCTAAGAAAATTCGCTAAAAAAAAAAAAAAAAAAAAAAAAAAAAAAAAAAAAAAAAAAAAAAAAAAAAAAAAAAAAAAAAAAAAAAAAAAAGCCTACTGATTAAATGTACTTGTAGCTATTATAATACCAATGGGTGATTTACTATCAAGTCATGAACATTGTTAATATTTTCAAGTCTTTCCTAATTATGGCGAAAATATTTTAATCATGAAATTATACCGAAGTAATTAATTAATGAGTTCATTAAAACGGCTTTGAACAAAATTTTGCGAAACCCCCGAGAATAACCTTGACGTTGGGTACACAACATGTCCCGCTGTGCGCGCCCCCTACCGAGCTGAATTGTAACTACTTTTCCTCATAGTCTTTCACACTAATAGGTTACATTGAATGAATTGGCGCCTCAATTTTTATTAATCTATGTCCACTGCTAAAATATAGATTAGTTGGATAGATAGATCAGAATGATTTGTGACGTTTGGTGGTCTGGATGCTCGCAAGCTCGCATCTCAAAAATACAGAACATCAAGTAGGTAGTCAATCCCTTAGTAAAAATTCAGATTAGTTGGACGAATAGAGTCTGATTCACTCTCCACTATACCAAAGAGGATTACAGTAACTATGAATAATCACAGAACTTAGCCACCCATAAGGGAGCTTATTTCCATTGCCAGTTGACGCTAGTTCGAATTCAGGTCGGCAGGGGCGCGCACCTTGTTGGTATTTATGATCCATGGAAATCACATTCATTTTCTAGTTCATACATTTTCAACATCTGCCATTGCAAACAAAACCTTTTCGTGAATAAGAAAAGAACTAGCAAACTTAGAAATGTATGAAACTGAATACACGGGATAGGCAAGAAAATCCCCAGGGTGGTTTAGCGTTACTTGAAGATAAGTAGCGTCACTTTAAGATAAGACACTGATTCGACCCTCTTAACTTTACCAGGTTAGCATCCTGTACAGCATCCGGAGAACATAGCCATTTTTGCCGAGTGACGCCTCATTTTAAAGATTTTGTGTGTGCTGTACACGATGATGAAGTCAGAATGGCGATATCTTATTCCATTCTCGGATTAGAGGTGATAACCATGAAGAAGCGCGATTCAATTTGTTTTGGCTCAAGTCCGAACTTGATATCGCTGGTCTTTCTCCATGTTTGAAAAAAAAAAAAGTGCATCTCACCTTCATTAGGCACCTAATCATGAAGTATTAGAGAGTTCCTAAAGCGATAGGGAGATGGAGATGAGGCGCCTTATTGTGAACGGTAAACACTACTGCGCATGTGCGGGCAGATGAGGAGCCTCATCTCCAATAAGACAAATTTATTTCACCTAAACATAAGACGCTTTATCCCGAACCAACCTCATCTCTTCCTCCCTATCGAAAAGTAACCTTACACATTGATAACAGTGATAATCATTTCTTGTAGGTATTCCTGAAAATTATATTATTTTCTAGTTCATCAATTTTCAAAATCTGCCATTGCGAAACCTTATCGTGAATAAGAAAAGAACTAGCAAACTTAGAAATGTATGAAACTGAATACAGGGGATAGGCAAGAAAATCCCCAGAGTGGTTTAGCGTTAATTGAAGATAAGTAACGTCACTCTAAGATGAAATGCTAATTCGATCCTCTTGACTTTATCAGGTTACCATCCACTGTGGCTCGCCCCAGATGATAAAATCCTTTAGCACCTTATCCCAATTGACTCATCCTTTAGGAACTCTCTATTATGCGAACTTTGTCCGATTGATCTGGGGTCTTTGGCGTCTACCAGGAATAAGTGATCCCTTAATTCTTTTGAGGTGTGTATATTATGTACCTACGGTACATTTATGTTGTACGGGCTTGCCCGTATTAATAAAATAAATAAAATTAAAATGAAATAAATAAAGGCGTTACCTGTCGGGGTTGTTGCGAGGTGTACAGAACGGTGACGTAGAGCGGCCTCAGCTGATCCTGGGGCACTGGAACCGACACGCAGAGGAAGGGGTCGAAAGTGTTGCTTTGCCTCTGACACCTCGGGCACGTGAGGGAGGACCTGAACTGAGCCTGGAAGACGGCGAGCACGAAGCTGTCGTTCTGCCGCACGTGGTTGGCCAGCGTTTCGGCCGCGACCACATCGTCAGGCCGGCCGAAGGAGTTCTGCAACAAGACACGAAATATGTTATCTACTATTGAATCGGCACTTTAGAATTAAAATATGTGATTTACGCACAAACAATAATTCTTAAACAATGAATGAAAACTCCAGTCATGCAGCATGATCATATGGGCGAATTTTCGTAAATTATCGAACTGGATAATGTTAAATTGCTCTGAAATTCGAACTTTTTGAGTGCGAAGAAATTACTATTAATTTTATGGCAAAAGAAGTATTCTAAATAATAATCTGCAATTCAAAAAGTGGTTTTAGATTTTTAGCGTTTTTGCAATTTTTATCGATTTTTTAAGCAAGTTGTTATCAGCATAATTTTGTACATAAATGTTTGAATGTTCTATTTTATAGTTATGATACTTTATTAGAGCAATATTCTGCTAAAAAATATAGATATAAAATTTTTAGCCGTTTTTTAGCTATTTTTACTGATTTTTCTACACATTCTTTGAAATTTGAATAATTTAATGTGCTCAAAAAGCGCCGGCCAACGAACGATCTGTCCTTTTATTTGGACAGATTGATTTTTTGGCGCAAGAACCGATTTTTTATCTCAATGCTAAGGAGAGTTATCGTCTGGAATGATATATATATATATATATATATATATATATATATATATATATTTATATATATATATATATATATATATATATATATATACATGTTTGATATAATTGTTGACCGTGAATCATATAGTTGATTGAAATCGAAGATTTCGGGTGATTATTGAGGTGCGGTCGATAAAGGACACTGGTTTATTTTACCAACGTTTCGTACGTTTATTCGTACCTCTTCAGGGTTATGAGTTGTGTTGAAAGATGAAACGCACAATTTCACTAAACATTTATGAAATGAAAATTCACTACAGTTTAGAGTGAGTACCTACACCCAACGATGTCTAACACGAAAAATAAACGTTGGTAAAATAAACAAGAAAGTGTCGAAAGCGCAAACCAGGAATCGCTTCAGAATGGCTCAAAGATTTCAATGGAGAAATTTTTCAAAAATTTTGATGTTAAAATTTTCTGAACCTTTGCAATAGCTTAACTTCCAACGAAAATTCACAAAAAAGGTTTATTTATATGAAAATAATCCAAGTACATTTGCTTACAAATACCCCTCGTACAACGTGCATAATGCATAACTATTTATTAGAGTAATTTGAAGTAAAATATGATTTTAAATGCTTTATTAAACAATATACATTAGTACAATAAAATACATAAAATAATACATAAAAAGCAATACATAAAATATGTCTAATAACAGAAATTGAGTAAAATGTTGTTATTAATGACTAAATACGGTTATGGATAGGTACTATAATTATTCTAATCTTTGCCTACTTATTGCATTGCCATCATTTATCAGATATTCGATCGTATTGCTTCCGAGTCTGAAAGGCAGCGGAAACTTTGTTTTCACTTTCCAAATGAGAAAAAATTGTGTGCTCCAAAATCAAAGTTTTCACTCGCATTTTGCATTTTATGGCCTCCTGAACAAATTCGGTTTTCCTAGAACATATAACCAATCACCAACCGAGTTTGAACGAAATCGGACCAACAGATGGTGATAAATCGACGTTATGAGAAATTCACGTTTGCGCATGCGCACAGGCTACTGTAGATTCAACGGAACTGTCTAGGAGATAAACCGCACATTCCCTGAAAATTTCATTGAAATCCGACTGAAACTTGGTATAGTTCTGGGCGTGACAAGGATTTACCACAGACAGATAGGCAGACATACACGGAAACGAAATTGATCTGGAAGCTTCGAAACGCAAAAAGCAAGTGGAAATTTTGATATTGGAGGACAAGTTTTTACGAATTCTATCACGAACACAAAGCTTCCCAACTTTCGGTAGTGAGGAAGCAAAATTTATTATAATAATCTTTCTTGAAAACCTGCTCTTTCTGTTTAGGTTACTTTTCATTATGGAGTTCAGCGTTTTTGTCTACCCTCTAACCTTAGGAAGGAACGATAATAAACTGGAGTAAACAGAAAACAGGCGTCATCTTGCTTGTAAACACAGGTTGACTCAAATGTTTTGACGTCCATATTTTCAATAGCAGAAGTCAATAACTGGGAAAACGGTGGAGTAAATGGAGAATTTACTCAAGGAGTGAAAAAGAAGTGGAATGTAAAATAATATCGAAATTTAAATTCAAAATACCCGACCTAAATCGATTTTTATGGTACTTACTACTCTGAATTCAGTAAGACCCTAGTAGAAAAACAATATAAATTCAAAGGAATTGAGGAGAATCGCGTTTATGAATACATACTACAAAATCCTACACACCAGACCCACAAAACCAGAAACGACATGCAGCTAAAATCCAGGATGAGGTGTATCAGTTAAAAAAAAATTCCATTCTTATTAATTTGTATTTCCTAGATTTAGTTTCCTTGGAGATGTTTGATTTTATTTATTGTTAAAATGAATGTTAAAATTGTTTGTGATGAATGTTTTAAGAATAATGTCAAAAAATTTTAGCGAATTTTCGTAGAAAATGAAGCAATTAAAATGGCTCCCAAAAATTTTAAAAACTAAAATCGTCGAAACTTTTCTTCATTAAAATCCGTTTTGTGACATTCTGAAACGATTCTTAGAGTTTAACACTTTTGGTTTATTATTTTCAATAATAAACCTTTATGATCGACCAAGGAAAAACAATTTTAACCCCCCCAATTTTTGTTGGTTTACGTTTCAAGCTGCGTAGAATCTAAAAATCGAATTTAAAAAAATCCGTCCGTCCGCCGTACAAAGCTTTTTTCAAAAGGTTTTGGACCAAACTTGAAGAAATTTGGCTTAAAAATCATTTATAAGGCGGGGATGTGCCAGTAACATCGGCATCAGTTTTGATCAACACTAAAGGGTAGTATTAAGGGCCAACATATTAAAAAATCGAGATCTCGAAAACTTTCGAGGTAGCAGTGATGATTTTTTGCTTGTCAATGATAAATCTAATCCCAAAGAATCGATTAAAACTATCCGCAGCGCGGTAGGTTGAACTGTTCGTTTTCTATGAGGGCTGGAGTCGAAAACCTTCGGATTTACTTCCAGACGCGATAAGATGATGCGCTTTTAATGATTTAATCACAGGTGAATCGGTAGCTCAGTGAATCGTGGGTGTCTTATTTTATCTCACCAATTCTTATACATTAAATCTAATACATCTCCATGTTATACATTACTCATACATAGATAGTACGTATATACATACATAGACTCTTATACGTCCATGTTATACATCTCTTTTGTTCCTCGCTTGCGTTGCACTTTATTTACGTCATGAATCTATAGAAAAGCGGGGCTCTTCCTAGAAGATTCTGATTCGGAATCGGAAGTGTATGCTTCCATTGCCGATTGGGAGTGGGTCCTTAGTTCGGATGAGGAATGTTCTAATCTTGAAAGTAATAATGAATTCGCTAATGAATGCGATGGTTGGTGCATTGGAACTATAGTGTTCGCACCGACGGGTTCTTGAACCTAACAGTTTCGTAAACTCGTGGAACCCGTCTGAGTTAACGAATTCACGAGTTCATGAACTCTGACGGGTTCTTGGAACACCTTATAATATGTGAGGAAGCTATACTGGCCACCCAACTTGTCAGACGTTTTTAAGATCATTTGAAACATTTCAATAATCTATACATTCATGTTACGGATACGAGGATGCAATGTGCCACACCCAACTTGACGGACGTTTATTTGTATCATTCCTGAACAGGAATGAGGCCTGAAGCCTGGAAATTGCTAATTAACTCATTATCTGATAGCCACTCCGTGCTACGCACGGCTAACTAGATAGTTAATTCATAATACCTCTCAATTATTGGTCAATAAAAAGGAGATGGCGCAGTAATAGAGGCGATGCGATGTTTCCACGATATGACAATTGCGATGAAGTCAGGCGTGGCGCGCATGCGTGTCTAATTACTCGCGAGTGTCGGAGTCGAGAAAGCGGGACAAGTGGCGGGGAAATAACGTTATTATACTTGACGACACTGCGGTCTTTTCACTTTTAAAACTTAGGAAAAAAACTTTAGAACTTTAGAAAGGGGGGAAAACTCCACAAATTATCAAGCAAAAGGTTTATTGATCACTCACCCACACTTCTTCACAAATCAGTATGGGCTACTCTGATTAATTGGCAAGCGTCCGTCACTCCTAGAAGACGTCAGCAAACTCTAATCTAGATTTAATCATGTCAATCTAACCACGAAAGTTAAAAAAAAGAATTCAGTCATGCAGCATGACTAATAGAGCGAATTTTCAAAGAAAAGTCGTGGAAAACATTAAGTTATTTTATATCATTAATTTTCAGTTGATGGGTCAGCTTGTGTTAAATTCAAAAGACTAGTAAAATGTAGGTGTTTTTAATTTAATTTCTCCTCCATAGGCGTCTATGCCTATGCAGTTATATTTAGATAATGAATAATGCACTTCGTTTAATTAAAGCGCTATCTAATATATAAATAATAAACCCTTGTGTAATAATTTGCAGCGTTTTTCGTCTTATTCAATGTTTTGGGAATTGTTAAATTTTAAGTTTCACAAGATTCGATAGGTTGTGCCTCAGGACGGATTTCAACGGAGACATTTCTCCGTAAAGTCTTCCGAAACCTCCACAAGCCTTGAACCAGCTTCATTTTATACGTAATCCACCCTTCCCTCCCGAAGTATCTTTTTCTTTGAAGTTTTGGATGAAGTATTTAATCAAGCCCCCCCTCCCCCTCCCCTAAGCTATACAACATCAGATGACTAAACCACCTTGAAATAATAATGTTTCCAGCGGCAAATGCCACCCTTGGGTCGTGTACTCTTAGGGGTCGCTTGACATATTGCTCGCATCTCTCCCCTTCTGCGTTACCATGTGTTATATTTTCCTTATGTTATGGCGCAATATGGGTGGATTTCGCTAGTCTCCTAAGCTTATTCTGATGGGGAGAAACTGCACTTAAGGCTTACAACTCTCGTATTCCGATCTCGAACTTTCCCTGCAGCGGAGGTTCTGATGAAGATCCCCTTTTATGGTTGTGTAACGATTTATTTACGATATTTTGCTATAATGTTATAGTCACACCAGAGTTGGGAATAATGTACTTACAAGTACAAAGTACAGGTACAATACGCGAACAATTGCAAGTACAAGTACTTGTTATTCATGTTTCAAGTACAAGTACACAAGTATCTTAACTTATTAATCTTAGTACAAGTACATCAGGATTTGTACTTGTCCAGGTGGCAAGGTCCCCACTATGGTTTTTTTCCGCCTTAGAGCCAGTAAATTTCGACGGTTTTTGCTCGGGTTGGTCATAAAATGTTCGTTGAAGTTCCGATTTGGACCCATGCGAGTTTCGAGACATGAAACTCTTTTTTCCGATTGTAGAGAACGAAAATGTAGACGAAAAAGTTGGTTTTTGAGCTTATTCCGTCGAAACTTAATTATTCTAATCTTTGCCTTCGAACCTCTAGATCTCGGGAAGTTTCCTGTTTGCCCTTCTTCGCACATAAAATAATGGCCTACCTTTAGAAAAATAGAACTGGAAAACAAATAGTTGGTTAAAACACATTCAACATCTGACTGTTCTGTTAGTACTGAAATGTTGTTAAAACTATACTTTTCGAGGTTCCACATAAGGTTCCTACTTGCGTTTCTACATAAGGTTCCTACAGAAAAAAACGTCTGCCAAGTTCGGTGGGGAGTATAACTCCCTCACATATTGCAACATGGGCTGCAGGTCTCGATGGTATCCCACTATATCCCATCGCATCTGTACATCCCACACCGAGCGAGCGAATCGAGTAACATCCCCTACACACGTCGGATTTAAACGAGGTTATTCCTATGGACTGGGCCATCGCCTGATAGAGGTGTTGTCGGCCGTGATGTTGTTCATAGTTGTATATAGTCGGGATTCGGCCCCGGGAATGAATGGATGCCACATGTTAAACATTAGTTTTTATATATTTTTTCCTCTTATTTTAGAAATTGGTTTTTGTCTTATGCATCTTATTTTTGGCCCTTTAAAATTGCTAACATTAAATATTGTTTCTCAATACTATTTCCCCAAATCAAATTGTTTTGGTTCTAGCCTGGTTTGTTGGCTCGGAGCGGCTAGTTAGTTTATAACTTAGCGTAATAACTCACTTTCCTTGACACTGCAATGGCTTAGAAATCATGAGATGTTGTGATAAATGAGAGCATTCCAAAAAGTGGCGAACGATTTTCCTGCAATAAAAACTAAGGGAGTTACACTGTTAAACTGGGAGTTACATTGGTTGTACGTGAAAATCAATAGAAATAGAAAAACCTAAGTATGAGGAAAAATAAGTGCAAAAAACCCCCGCTTTCGGCCCATTTTGGCTCATAGCATTGATGAGTGTGAAGAGATCGGGCTGGCTAGATTCAAGGACCAACCAGACCCTAAGTGAATTCCATGTGGGAAAGGGTGGATTTTGGAGTATCGTGCTTTCCCTACTTCGGGTGGTTGGAAAACTAATAACATAAGAAAATATAAAGCTTTTTGTCTTTAATGGCCCATTAAGCTCTACCATTATAATGAAGACCTGGTAAAGTGGTAGTAGGTGCTTAATTGAATGGCCAGTTAATTCCAGGTGCAGTGTTTGCTCGCTGCGAAGTACGAGAGCCCGTGACGTATTGTCGTTGTCTCCCGTCTCTTTTGTCTTATCGGCACGGTGGGACTGACAGGGTCTCCGGTGTCTCCCTTTATGTCCGCCATCCACCTCCAATGGACCGGTAATTTGGGGAAGCCGAACAACACGGACGCGGACTGCCGCTGTCGGCGGCGATTCAGAGCGGAAAATCGCGTCCATCAAGTTACGATTGTTAGAGGATCCCATTTTCATGGATAATGACGACGTTCGCAGATTTAAAGTCTGTTGTCTGAAAATGTATCGTCTAATTTGCCTTCCAAATAAGGACTTCTAACATGAGGAAACCCTCTTTTCAGTGCTAGTTACACATAATAATGGCAAGTAAAGATAACTGTAGTAGTACTTCCCAATACGTCCCCGATTTCACCATTGTACACAAGAAAAAAAGTTAATGGTTTCCAGATTTCTCATCTTTGATACGATTTTTATATTTGATGTTAAGAAATGAAAATATTTTTAAAGTCACGTTTACATAGATGCTTGTTTTAAAAAAAAGCTCCAAATTGTTTCAAAAAACGGAACAAAAAATCCGAAAAATTTCTTCCGCCAAAAATCATGTCTTTCAAACTAAAGGATGAGTACGTTGGCCAACACTTTTTGAGCTCATTAAATTAGTCAAATTTCAAAAAATGTGCTAATAAAATGACTAAAATTACTAAAAACGGCCAAAAGTTGTTGAATTTCTGTTTTTACTTTTTATCAGACTTTAAGTAAAAAGGTTTATCAACGATGAACTAGAACATTAAAAAATGTATTCAAAAAATCATGGTGAAAAATGCACTTAAATTTCATTAATTTTTGCTGAAAAATCGATTAAAAAACTGAAAAATTTCTGAACATCCAAAATCTGTTTTGAATCGTAGAATATGATTTAGAACGAGTTTATTTGCCATAAAATTTGTGGTTAACAATTTCTTTGCACTCAAAGTGCTCACATTTCAAAACAAAGTAACATTACACGATAATCTACGAAAATTCGCTCATACGATCATGCTGCATGACTGGACATTTTTCAACATACAAACATAGTTTTCTCCCCAATTAGCAAAGTAAAAGTAAAATTGACTATACCGTCCAAAAGCTGACAGTTTAAGGAAGTTGTTTCCGAAGAGTGCACGCCGAAAAACCCCAAACCGGTAGCAGAAAAATGGGAGAAAAAATAATTTTTAATTATTTTAATTTTTGTTAGAGATTTTAAATATTTTTTTCTAATTTTGTACTTGGGCATTTTTTTAACCCTTGTAAAACTAACTAAAACAACTTTACTTTATATCAGGGTTATAGAAAATTTAACCGTCTTTCCGAAGGTGTTCTTATTTTTGAGTTTACTGAGATTCTAAGGGAAGTCATGGCCGTTTTAATGTCATAAGTCATAAGGTACCAACAAAACACGAAAAAATCTTGAAAATTGAATAACTCGAAAACAAAGCGTTTAAATAAAAATCTCTTGGAGGAACTTTCGATAAGAAATGAGCTCTAGAATCGATTCCTTGAGTTTGTTCATAATTTCTATAGACATCCTGTATATACATATAATAATTATACAAATGAAAAAGCGTTAAACTCAAGGATTCGTTTCAGAATGCCTCAAAACGGATTTAAATGAAGAAACTTTTCAAAAATTTTGATTTTAACATTTTCCGAAGAACTGGAAAATAAGCTTGTCACAAGGATTCGCGGATACACGACACACACGCACGCACGTATGCATGCATGCGCGCGCGCACAAACACACACGCAGAGAGAGAGAGAGAGAGAGAGAGAGAGAGAGAGAGAGAGAGAGAGAGAGAGAGAGAGAGAGAGAGAGAGAGAGAGAGAGAGAGAGAGAGAGAGAGAGAGAGAGAGAGAGAGAGAGAGAGAGAGAGAGAGAGAGAGAGAGAGAGAGAGAGAGAGAGAGAGAGAGAGAGAGAGAGAGAGAGAGAGAGAGAGAGAGAGAGAGAGAGAGAGAGAGAGAGAGAGAGAGAGAGAGAGAGAGAGAGAGAGAGAGAGAGAGAGAGAGAGAGAGAGAGAGAGAGAGAGAGAGAGAGAGAGAGAGAGAGAGAGAGAGAGAGAGAGAGAGAGAGAGAGAGAGAGAGAGAGAGAGAGAGAGAGAGAGAGAGAGAGAGAGAGAGAGAGAGAGAGAGAGAGAGAGAGAGAGAGAGAGAGAGAACAAGTTGTTCAAAATGGTCCAAAACGTAAAATGCGAGTGGAAATTTTGATTTTGGAGACCAACAATTTTTTTTTTCCCCGGAAGTGAAAACAATGCTTCTGCTACCTTTAGGTAGACTAGGAAGATAAAAGCGATTGTATGAAATGATCAACACGTTTTCGATTTTTTCTTCTTTTAGTTTCTAAGAGTTATTGAAATTCAAAAAGTTGGCTTTCCAAAAAGATGCAATTTGGTAGATATTGACTCAACAAACGTACACGTCAGCGAGTAAAAATGAGGTGTCGCCTACACAACAGATTGAACGTCCAAGCTCCACCTTAGTTATCTCATCAAAAACTTCATAGATCAACCTTTCGATCAAGTTAACATATTGAAAACTATGAGGTATTCTGAGTTAAGTCATACCGTACTGAACAGTTTAAATTAATTAAAAATACGGCCTAACACTGTTGAGCGACAATGCTGAATTTCATTGATTTTGGCAGAGTTTACGACAACAATCAGATAAAACTTGACTAAAACCTGACTAATGATTTCTAAACGAGTTGATAAGCAGTTTCTAACAACGAAAGGCGCTGGTTGTCTTAAATCCAGTTTAACGCCATTATAATTTAGATTTTATCGATGCAATCGGACTCTGACACGCAAGAGGCCGCATTTTTCTTAGTAAGAAAAATCTGTTTTTGACGTTTACATTTTTTATTATTATTAGGAAGTGGGGGGAAAACCAGAACAGACAAGGGAAACTCCAGGGTGCTTAATAAATCCAGACGGAAAAGGATCGATATCGCATGAGAGGCGCGACCGGAGTTTTGCCGCAGCCACTAAACGTAGACTACCGACCAACTTGTAGTAAGAAGGGGTGAATCGAGTAAGCCACCTTATTTGCTTCCGTATCAACAAAGCTATAGTATAAGTAGAAGCGTTGTTTTTTACGATTTTGAGGCGCACAATTATTATTTTACGCGTTTATTTTCCACTTACTGACTAACTTTGGTGACATGTCAGTATGTCGGTCTTTGTGTCCTGAGATGCTTGCCACACGATTACTTCTACAATTTTCATATACCGTTTTTAACTAGGTTACTAGTACGCCGGCCTGATCCTTGGACATTCCTTACAGAAATTAGTGCTCATGGAAGGAAAGAAGCTATGACGTATATGCGAACGTTAAAACGTCAATATTTCAATACTTAATCGTCTAATTTCGTGGGATACGTTGCAGTTCAGAATTAGAGAACAGTTTAGGATTCAACGTCAAGTGATTTTATATGGAACTATTCATCATATCGACAGTATTCACTGCTTGTGCAAAGATATCAAGTAAATATATACCAACAAAAGTATCATCTAAAATAAAGCCCTTCAATGCTTTTAGAATATAGCGAGGCTGTCGATCAGAGTTTAGGTTCTAATTAGCAACATCTAGTAAACAACAACAACGGTAGACAACTGATTGTTGAATGTTTAGCAATTCAGATGTTCGTCATATGCCGTCTAGTCAAGTTTTGTCTCAAAAACAACAAAACATTCTACCTAAGGGGTTATTTCTGCTTGTATCAATAGTGAAGTTATCATTTACGTACCTTTCGGAGGAATCCTTCTTCACCAGCAAGTTGTGTAGAGGAGGCGAGCGCTTTCGATGTAAAGATATCATCATCATCAAGCCGTCAAAACTGTACTGAAGTCAGTAAGTATGACTAACCCTTCTATATAAAGTGTACCTACTGACTTCAGTACCTACAGTTTCGAAGACCTGATGATGATGATGTCCTTACATCGAAACGGTCGCCCCCTGTACTCGACTGACTAGTGACGACGGACGGTAAATGATAATTATGTATGGCGGTTTATATCGGCCTAAAATGTTCAATCAGCTACGCGCACAGTCATGATCCTGTGATTTACTGTCATTTCACGTTTATCTTGGCACTTAACAGAGTTCAGTGAAGAAGAGGCAAAGAGGGAAGGTAAAGTCGTTTGACGGTGGATCTTGACGGACACGCGATCCGGTCGTATCATAATCGCCTCTACCATCTCAGGGATGGAAAAGATGAAAAATGGGGACCCAGTTTTCCACGGGTTCAAATGAACCTAGAGTTGAAAACAAGTCAACTATACCGAGCCATTCATGTCAAGGATCTCAACACGTTTTGATGGGAAAAAATATTTCAAGGTTTCATCAGTTTCAAGTATTTCCCACGTTTCTCATTCGTACGAGACCAGTGAGGAAGTGAAGGCAATACACATTAAATATATATGAATAAAAGCAGCATGCCATATTTCTGTTTCTCTCCTTAACAATTTCAACATGAATATTAACCAAGTTAAAAATGAAGGCGAATATATGTTAACATGTGCCATATATACACATTAAATAAATATTAATAAATTAATTTCATCTATTTCTCTTCTTAACAATTTTAACAATTGGTTGGTTTGGTGTCATCTTATTCAAGATCCTGTTGAGTTTTGGTGGAGGGAGTAACGACGTCTCACTATCTGGATATACTGATTCATTTTGCACCAGTACCTCATAAGCCATGTGACAAACCCAACTTGGCAGACTTGTTTTGTGTGATTTGGTTAATAGTGAGCTGTCATATTAAACACGTGCAATCAAGTCCATCAAGATGTATAAATCACAACTCGAACCTTAATCGCCGTAGAATGACGAACAATATCCGTGGTAAATTGAAGACCGTCAACTTTCTGACGGTGCTTTGTGCATCTTGTGGACGAATCCTCTATTTACATGACTCTTCACATTCTGCGAATGAATGATACGAGAAAAGTCACCCCGAGAATTGAAGATAATTATTGTGGATGACGAGCAAATCAATCTTGTTATATAATTGGCACGCTCGTTCATCTTGCAGGAGTTGATCATTTGACTTAACCATTTCTAGATGGTTTGAGTTCACTTGAATTCTCTCGCTGGTTTGCATTCTTACGGTGCTCAGTGGGACGATTGCTCTAAAACCGCGGACATCGCGTTTAGGGCTAGGTACATTAACAGCATAGGCACCAAAATGGGTTATCAAGGTTTCCAGGGCGTAGAATCCAAATTTTCAATTATTTTTTCGGATATGACCGTCAATCTGTCCGTATATGTGAACCGTCCTAGGAAAAGGTACCTTATCTTACCGAATGTCGAAATTGAGTAACTGCCGTTTCTGGGATCTTAAGATCCTGCTTAAAACGTTGGTATTTTCAAACTATTTTTATTAGTTCCAAAGATATGATTTTTCAAAATCTGGTCTCCTGGAAACCTCAGTTTGAGAAAAACGCGTTCAAAGTTTGAGCAACGTTCAAAAGTGAATTTTGCCCGTTCTACTAGCGATATAAACTTTTAGTGAATTTTCGTAGAAAATGAACCATTGCAATGGCTCGGAAAATTTTAAAATCAAAATTTTTGAAAAATTTCTTCATTGAAATCCGTTTGAAGACATGCTGAAACGAATCCTTGAGTTTAACGCTTTTTCATTTGTATATATATGTATATACAGGGTGTCTACAGAAATTATGGGACAAAATCATTGAATTCGGTTCGAACATGTTGGAGTCTTTTATACGTTATATTACTTTTAAATGTTGTCGCATGCTTTGTACCTACTTTCATAAATTAACAAAACCAACAATGTCCATTATATTATTTAGTAGGCATTTCATTAGCAGAGTGAGGAGAGGTCGTCATCAAATGGATGGGAAGCTAATTTGGTGAATGAGCCGCGGAGTTGACGCACCCATGTCCGGCAACCTCGCGTGCAGAATCCACCTTGAAAGACTCTCGCAAGCCAAGTGTGTACTCCAATGATTACCGCGTTACTTTCAGGTCCCAATACCTCAGCTATTTTTTGGTCAACAAATCTCGCTCGAACATTCAACGAAACTGGGTGTCCCCTACTTCAGTTTAGTCCTAACCTGTGAGAACACGTGACTGAGATATTGTATAACAACAGTGTTGGGCATAATATTATCGTCAAATGCGAATACGATTGTAATCGCACTAATTATTCTGAGTCAACTGCTATTATATTCGTAGTCGTGTAATCGTATTCGTCCGTCGGCGATTACACAAATACAACCCATAAAAATGTGCCACTGTCATGAATTTCAATAGGGCGTCCCTCCTGTAATATGCGAAGCCATGCTAATATTACCTAGCTTGAGGGGTACGTCCTATTGAAATAGATTTGAGACAAATAGGCTGGGCTCCAATCGTTGAATTCGCTTTAAGGACGTCCCTCTGAAGCTAGGTAATATTAGCAAGGCTTCACATATTATAAGAGGGACGCTCTATTGAAATTGATGACTTTGACGCATTTTTATGGGTTGTATTCGTGTAATCGCCGACAGACAAATACGATTACACGAATACGAATATAATCAGTCAGTTGACTCAAAATCAACGAATAATTATCGCGATTACAATCGTATTCGTATTCGACGATAAGATTATGCCCAACACTGTATAACAATACCTATTCAATAGAAAATGAATAGTCTAGTTAAAATTAAAAATCATCGAAACAACAGATATGGTTAAAAACTAGTAGTAAACCACTTCAGCATATTTCAGAAACCGGCCAAGAGAAATGATGTGAGAAGAAGAAATGGATGTCGGTGATGATCTCCATGACAGGGCCTTTACGTAAGTAAAAAAATTCATTCTATAATTTCATTGCCGTTGGATTATTCGCAGTCTGTACGCATGCGCAAACGTTAACTTCTTGTAACGTCGACTTATCAATCATTTCGACTCGAATTTTGTTCATCAACTAATTCTATACGTCCATGTTACAATATGAGAAGAAGCTATACTGCCCACCCAACTTGGAAGACTTTTTTGTAAGGATCTCAAAAATTAAATAATTGCGCATCGCAAATCAACTTTTAATCTAAACGGGAACTCCATTTTTTATTGCAGATTTGAATCCTACGTAAAATTTGCGCACACATAGGGCGCAATTCCACTCTTAGGGGCAACAATAAATTGTGAAATACTCCATTTTTTAAGATATTCAATTGCCTTATGTATTACATGATTTTGGGGTAATTTTTCGTAATGAAATTCTTAATTATGTTCATTTGTTGATATCTGCAACACCAACTAGGTAAAAAAAACGAAAAAACTACGTTTTAATACGCATTGTGCTGTGTAGTATTGGTTGAGAAAAGTGAGGTTCTGATAGATTTTTCGGTTTTTTCCCAAGTCGGTGTTCCAAATATCAATAAATGAACATCAATGCGAGGTTCAGCACGGAAAAATACCTCAAAATCATGTATTACATGTGGCAACTGTTTATCTTCAAAAACTAACCAAGCGGGAAGCTTGATTTTTTGGCGCAAGAACGGAATTTGTATCTCAATCCTTAGGAGAGTTATCGTCTGGAATGACACACACATACACACACACAGACACAAACATTTTTCATATATATATATATATATATATATATATGAAAAAGCGTTATACTCTAGGATTCGTTTCAGAATGCCTCAAAACGGATTTCAATGAAGACATTTTTTCAATAATTTTTATTTTAAAAATTTCCGAGCAAATGCAATAGCTTCATTTTCTACGGAAATTCACTAAAAGGTTTCAGGCTGAATTTCAGTTGACTGCAAGTTCTTCTTTCGACTGCTGCTGATTGCTCTGCGCAAACCGTAAAGAGGAATTAGGCAAAAGAACTATGGAGGGTTTTTACAACAGCACCGTATACAACAGCACCGTATTTGTCGTTCCTAATAGTAGAAAGCACTTTCGAATATTTAATGGAGCGAGAAAATATTTTTCATGTTATAGTTTGGTATCAACATTAATCAAGTTTTCTGTCAACTCTAAGATGGACAGCTGGGCTCCTTTCGAGAGCTAAACTTCGCCCTTGAAGGTTTATTGCCGCCGGTGTTTACCATCCGAACGAATATAACTCGGTCGGCGTTTCTGCACATGAACTTTTCTCCCGGAGAAAACCAATTTAAACTTGGGGAGGTCGCCCAACCCAAAACTATTTTCCGAGTAAAACTTCGAGAGAGCTGTCGGAGGGGGTTAATAACTTCCGTTCCCCCCAACCGCCGAAAAGGTCAGAGAGGGATTAAATAGGAGAGTTGAAGATCTCCTAGAGACTTTATCAATCGGACTACTATTATAAGTACCCGTTTGAAAACTCAGAGGATTTATATATAAAGTGAACACTGTTACGTAGGACGTAGGTTCTACGTCTTACAAGAACACTGGTTCTTGTAAAAAACTAGAGCTAAATATCCCAACACGGATTTATAGACTGTTAATGATAACGCATTCGAAACATGTGCCTATACTGCAATGTTAACTCGAAGGATCAATGGCTATTATAACCATAAAATAGAATAAGAAAATTATTTACATTGCCACTGTTGAACAAATTCTATTCATAAATAACCACACTGTAAGATGAAAAAAAAAGTAGATTTCCTACCTACACGGCCGGATTTAAATTTGAATCAGGGATATCAGCAAGATGATAATCAAGTATCTTGAAAGGTACTGTGCGTTATGAAAGCCGTTTTCTCGCGATTTCAGGTGAGTTACTGACGCGAAAAATATATAAAAATAATCCTTGAAGAGGTCTGCATATCTTGTCAAAATTTGAACTCTATCGATTCAAAACTTTTTGAGTTTCCAAGCGTGCTCAAACCAACAAAACATTTTTATACATAAGTAGGCGATTTATACATATGTAGATGATTTTCTCTTTATATCTTCTGTTAAGAGTTGAAAACGTTGTTCGATAACATGATTTTTCTTCTCCATCCTTTACGTGTTGTTGAAGGTAATTTCACTCTTGTCTGCTCGCTAGATCTGTATCCAGATGGTGGCAGGGGCATCTAGACATCTTTGATGCTTCTGACTATTCAGAGAATCACGTTTCGGAGTGACTTGAGACCATGAACTTTTGCCTTTGTGATTTTGTCTGTCGCTTCTTGCGCTGCGAAAACCCTGGCTACTAACATCTTCAGTTACCTCATCGCCATCACAACTCTTATCCGCAAATCAGCACGTTTTCAGCATCCGCTGCACTCGACGTCCTTTAGTTAGCCAAATATGCAACAATACAGTGATGTGAACTCCTCCCTCTCACGGAATTTTATTTAGTCATTACAGTTGGTAGCCTTTCCATTATTATGGTTAGCGTGGTAGTGAGGGGATGAGATATTAGTTTAGGCTGCTTTTCTCATCGTTTATTGGACACTCCTAGCGCCCTAGGAAGCCATAACCATAATTTTATTTAGTAATAAATGAAATTTCATACATTTTTCGCGCCAGACAATGAGGAATATAAATTATTTAGAATGATCACCTGTGTGTAAACAATTATTCAAATAACAATGCTCATAACTCAGCTTGTTGGCCACGCACTTCGCAGTAGTTAACATAATATGGATGGATAAATCGAGAGCGTTCGAACGAATGGTCAACGAATTTTGTAGGATGAAAAATGACGAAGTACCATTTCCCTAGCAACGACTCGGTTATAAGCGGAAATCATCAGAAATTGTTGCAACACATTTTCGTTACACATCAACTTTCCGTTTTCGGTTGGAGATGCCAAGGGTAAAACATATTAGAGAGTTTTTGTTTTTCCCGTAATTTTCAACCCGTGTGCGCGGAAAGACTAAAATACCAACTGTGCATGCGCGAATTTTTGCGTCAACGCGTAGAATTACATGAAACTGTACGTAGAACTGTACGGGAAAGAGGTCCACCTACACGTAGGCGGGAAAAATGCTTTCGTTGGCATCCTGTCCTACGCGTAGTCGTCATAACCTGATGCAAAGGTGGCCACAGTTTTAAGAATAGGTTAGGTATTCGTTCTCCTTATATAAAAGCTGTTGTCAGTTCAGTAATAATTTGACTAGGTTGGTAGTAGAACTTGTGCTAGGTACCCTCTCAGATCCTGGAGATTACCATTTGATAAAGCAGGGAAGGGATTCAAAACGAACTATTCCACGAGGCCTGATTGAGTAAACTTGATGTAGATGACAAATTGAATAATTAGACAAAAAAGATGCCGTAATCTCGGCGATCCCGGACGGTCACCCACCCAAGTACTAAACCGTTGCTCAACTTCACTGATCAAACGAGAACCGATGTTTTCAACGAAATATGCGTTGGAATACTTTTTTTTTTAGGTCGCAGGTCTGTTAATTACTCGAACCTGGTTATTGGATGTCTGTGATAGCTGATACAGCAGTGTAAAATGATTTCAAAATTCTTCTACTCGATCTCAAATTTAAGAGAGTCTTTGACTTTGAAATACTATAGAGACTAGCGTGACGATAGCGTTTGGTTAGTCGTGTACGTACGTGTAAAAAACGTGTAGAAATACGCGAAGAACGCTGCTCTACGCGTTAATGGGGAAAAACGTACGTGAAGAACAAAAACTCTCTAGTCTGTGGTAAACAACACACATACATTATTCTCAAGAGCAAGGAAAAATAAAATTATTTACCAAACGTCAAGGTACTACATGATGCAAGTAGTGTATTGTCTAGGAATAAGTTCCGAATAGTTGCATAGTTTCCGATCGGGATACTACAAGTTACATCGCTAATTTTACCTTCAGGCACAGGAAACACCTCAACCGTATAATTGATAGACAAATACCTGAAACAAAAAGTATACGTGAGAAAAACTTAAGTGCAACGACATGGAAATAAAAATTGCAACGTAACTATTTAAACAATAAAAATCTTGATAATATCCTCACTATTTATTGTTAAGCGATTTATAACGATTAAGCTTGGGTTGGTTATCTCTTTCAAAAATGAGCCTCCGTGATGAACAACGAAAACCGGAAGGTACCTACCGGTGTTTACTAGGGAAACAGTTTGACTCCCTCCAAACTTGGTTTCCTTTATTTCAAGGCATGTGAATTCGGTAGATCAACTCCCACGAGACACTTACTGTCAAAACATTGGATTTTACTAGATGATTCAATCGTTTGAGTGGGCCAAAGCCAGAAAAATACATTATAAAACTGTGTAGATATTTTTCTTTTCAAGTAGTGTGTTTTAATTTACAATGAGCTCTATTTTTAAAAAACAATGTAGATATTCAATACACATGCTTACAAGAAATTAAAAGTATCTTCCCTTTCCATACATTTTGGCATTTCAATTGCTGCTGTCGTGTTATTGACATTTTTGAATAAAATTCAAATTTGAATGAATTGAAATGAAATTGATTTTTTTTACTATGTAAACTAGTTGGTCCGCTGACCAGGTTCCTCACTAAGGACGTCCTTAAAGCGAATTCAACGATTTGAGCCCAGCCTATTTGTCTCAAATCTATTTCAATAGGACGCCCCTCTGAAGCTAGGTAATATTAGCAAGGCTTCGCAAGGCTTCGCATATTATAGGAGGGACGCCCTATTGAAATTGATGACCGTGACGAATTTTTATGGGTTGTATTCGTGTAATCGCCAACAGTCGAATACGAACATAATCGCAGTTGACTCAGAATCAACGAATAATTATCGCGATTACAATTGTATTCGTATTCGACGATAAGATTATGCCCAACACTGGGGCCGTCACATGTTACGGATACGAGGAAGCTACGTGCCCCAACTTTGCAGACTTTTTTTAAATTTATACTAATTGAAAAAGTTTAATTTTCTTCGAAAAATCGGGGAAATTATAAACGTTTTAATCACGAAACAGAATCCGTGTTGTGAGTTGTATTTTGTTTATATATTCGCTCCAGGCGTTGAATTCGGTGAACACTTGCTTATTCGAGAGCATGTCATCACTTCTGCGGTCCGCAACCAAAAACTTTTGTTCGAACCCGCCAATTTGTTCCTAAGCACACAATAAAGTCTCATTAAATGGGAGCTCCGGTGGGAAGTTGAGGCGGCGATCAATCGGAATAGGCCGATGTGTGTGTGGCAGGAGGCCAATTAAGGCTCCAAGGCCCGAACACACACTTCCACGTTTCCCCCGTGTTCTCACACGACCCGGGGGAACGCACACCGTCGCAGAGCCCAATTTCTTCCTTGAACTCGATCATCGACGAAGCCCACAGGTTGCTGTTCCGAACTCGTGATGACAAATTTAGAACGTAAATTATCTGGTTACTCTACTTCCAGACTACTCCCTAAACCCGTGTTCAATTTACGCTGTAGCCATGGAACAGTGCGAATCCCTATATGCAGGGTGATTCTTAAAGGATGGATATGTATTTTTATCTCCGTTATTTGAAGGGTTAATAAACTTCAAATATCAAATTTGCGAGCATCACACTTTGTTTTTTCAAACCGAAACCCCCATTTTTTTTATTACAGATTCGAATTCTGCATGAAATTTCATGAAAAAATGACCCATCACTCGATTTTTCAAGTGCGCGCGAACGGGCGAAACTCCGCTCTAAAACTGCAATAAATGTGAAATACTTACTGAGTTTTTGAAGATACTCAATTGCCACATGTAATACATGATTTTGGGGTATTTTTTCATGCTGAGCCTCCTGATGATGTTCATTTATTGATATATGCAACACCAACTTGGGAAAACACCGAAAAATCGACCAAAATTGCACTTTTATTACACATTTCTACAAACAGCAAAGCACAATGCAGGTTTTTCGGTGTTTTCCCAAGTTTCTTCAAGATTTTAGCGCCGCACCGCTTCACCGACCCAGTGGACGACCAGCTTTATGATGCAAAAAAGTCGGTACCGAGTTAGAATCGAACACGGGATCCTTTAAACTACAACTTTTCATGCTATTATATCCACTAGACCACGGTGGACGTTGTCACAAAGTGAATCACAGTACTTCATTCACTACGTATGGTCGAGTTTCGGCGACAATCCGTTAGAATGCGCTCGGAACCTGCTTCACCGTATCAATGCCCCAGAATCTTCCTGCCAGTCAGACTGTCATTTATGCAACTTCCCTGCTTCATCAGACCGTTTCAAGTCATGCAGCTTGCGTTGGACTTCCCAATATAATATTAGACAAAGAGAAATTTGTAGAACTTTCTTCTAAGAACGTTTATAGATAAAGTTTCATAATGATAACAAACAAAACTTTCTGAATGTTTCGCCTTTCATCACAAAAAAATTATTTTGGGAAGAGTATCTAACAGGGCTGGGTGCTTAAATAACGGTATAACCCAGTTATGAGTGGAAAACAAAAAACTGAGCGAGTTCGTGGGGCTGAACCAACAGAAGTTGCACGCTCCACCCGGAAAAAGCCGGTTTAATTTTCCCATTTTCCCCGGAATCCATTTCAATTACGGCTAAGTGAGGGGGCTTTGGAAGGTATACGAGCAAGTAAAAACAAAAAGAAACTGAAGAAATAATACTAAAAAAAGTAAAAGGTTGGACGGCATGCTGGAAAATAAACTAGATTAAAAATCGAGTAATCTCCGAGCTCTTGGATGCTTAGTCGACAGGGTAATCAACCTAGACTTGGCTCAAGCGGTCGTTGTGTGATGTAAAGATGACTAATGACGCTTTGATGGACATTAAGATACTATAATGCGGTGCTTTCACCAAAATAAGTAGAAAAAATACCACATTCTTTGTATAAAAGCGGCTGCTTTGGTTTATTATTTCCATCGTATAGGAATAAAATTTTTTTTTTTGTTTTCTTTCAAACTTTGTCACTAAACGTTTCAAGGTGCATAGGTTCCAAAACTGCAATGTCCGTCCGCCGTCACTTGATGAAAAAAATCCGCTCTTTCGCACATGGCCTCCACTTGGGGCCTAGTTGGTACTAGAATCTAGCCAGCCCGATTGCTTCAAACGTATAAATGCTATGAGCCAAAAATGGGCCAAAACTGGTTTTTTTTCCTCATACTTAGGTTGTCCCCCACAGCCCTGGATCAATTTCAATAGGGCGTCCTTTCTAGAATATGCGAAGCTTTGCTAATATGACCTAGCTTCAGAGGGACGTCCATAAAGCGAATTTAACGATTGGAGCCCAGCCTATTTTTCTTAAATCTATTTCAAAGTAAGTAATTTAGTTATTAGTTATGAAAATTTACGGGATAATTTACATCCCTTTACTAAAACTAAAACTCAATCAACCTAAATGAGAACATATTCACACTAAAAAGAAATAACATAGCAACTATAATAAAGAAAATAAGGTGATAATAATTCCCTGTATATATATATATATATATATATATATTGCTTTCAATAATTTAGATTCTATGCGTCTTGAAACGTAAACCAACAAATTTTGAAGGGGGGGGGGGGGGGGGGGTAAAAATGTTTTTCTTGCTCGATTACAAAGGTTCATTATTGAAAATAATAAACCAAAAAGCGTAAAATAGTGGGGTTCTGGTGCTGCAATGGAGTGAACCCATTTGCCAGGCGTGAAGCAGACTACTATAAACGGAGTTTAATACATTATAGACCAGTGGTCTGCGTAGAAGGGCAATCTAAAACAGAAATGATAAACCTTTTTGTAATAATTTGCAACGTTTTTAAATAATGTCTTCAGTTATTGCTTACTCAACACCAAAATTTGGAAAGTTGGGTCTTCGTGCAGACTTCTGAAGTGCTCTCAAAAATCAAAATTCCGAAAAGCTCACCGAATCGAAAAAAACGAAAAGTTAGAACGCTTTACGCTGTCGACAACAACCAAGAATCGTAATTATTGCAATCTTCCAAATATCCATTACTTCTAGAGTGATTTAAGCAGGAATCTCTACCTGTTAAAATCACTCTAGAAATGCGGGAAGGCGATTAACGCGTAGCGCCACTCGGACGTCGTATTTCCTTACCATTACGGCGTTATTGGGGGAAGAAAACAAAACAGAAATAAACGAAAAACAAATGTTGAAATTTTAGTCCGACCTTCGAAGTTTCCGCGTCTCTCGTCACGCTCTCTTGGTAGACCGCAGTTGAATCGGCGTCTTTATTGTCCCCACTCAGAACACCGTATCGGACTTTCGGTCGCTGTTACGCAATGTTATTTTCCATCGGGATGTAGTTGTAGAATTACTGGTCAGAGTGATGAAACCATTTTTATTGTTTGCTTTAAATGGGATTGAGGCAAAAATAACCCATATGGGAGGTAGTAATGCTATAGCAGTGTCTGGAACCTGCGAAACGGGGACATTCATCAAAGTTCATTTTGGTTCCGTGTCTGTCTGTCTGTCAGGGGCCTATGTTATAAAACAACAAGTTACAAGTGTACAAGTTAACAAGTACAGGTACTTTTAATGCACGGTAAACTAGAACAAGTGATTCATCAAAACAAAGAGTACAAGTGTAGAAAAGTTACTCTGTAGAAGCTAAGTTTACAAGTGTATCAGAAGAGAAAAATGGCGTGTGGGGACAAACGAAATGAACAACGTCAAGCGGGATGCCGAAATTGAAGTTTTGTCAGCGAATCATAATATAAAAACGGTGTTAAGTACACGATAGGATGTTTATCGTACATGACAAGGTGTAATGATTGGAAGACAAACAAATTATAAACTGAAAAGTGGAGAAAGTGTGTATTTGATTTCAACTTATTCTGATGGCTGGCATAATCGGATTTTTCTCCTTCATTCAGCGGAAATGATTAATCAGTTCATCAAGTCTTAATGCTGATAGGTTAGGAATGTCATCTGTAACTTCGAGATGATCTTCACATTCCACTTTGTTCTTCAATGATAGGGAGATCTTCAATACCCGATCAGGGTCACGCACCATTTGAATCTTTCAAGGGTCTCGAAAGACATCCTAAATCTCTCGTTAAACTCAAAAATACCCACGAAATGAGCGTCTATTCGTGGCCGAAAAAATCTTTAGCGTCTTCTACGCTGAATGCTTCATTCTTGTCTGTATTCTTCAGCAGAAGATGATTCCCACATATTAAACACCGAAAAATTGTCAACTCACAATGCTGGAAAATAACAAGTTTGCAGGTGAACGAACGTAGGTTAAGAATCGGCCATTTTTTACAACTGTAAAACATTGACTTGTTCGAAATGATGGGGAAACACTTGTAACTTGTCCAAATTCGCCTGTACACTTGTTAATTGTCACAACGCATTACAAGTCTACACTTGTACCTTTATAAAACGCTTGCACACTCAATTTTTAGCATGAATATGCTTTAGCCGTGACCTAACTACCGAAAAATGTCCCACGAGAATGCAACGAAAGTAGCGCCAATAATTGTGATGATTTCCGCCTACAACCGAGTCGTTGCTAGGGATATGATACTTCGTCGTTTTTCATCCCACAAAATTCGTTGACCATTCGTTCGAAAGCTCTCGATTTATCCAACCATACTATATTAACTACTGCGAAGTGCGTGGCCAACAAGCTGAGTTATGAGCATGGTTATATGAATAATTGTTTACACACAGGTGATCATTCTCAATTATTGATATTGCGAACATGATTGCAACCGCTTGTTAATTTCTGATGATTTCATTGAGCTGGTGTTTCGATTATGTGATTCATAGCAGGTGATCCGAATATTGCGAGAACGGTTAGATTTGTGAAGCGGTGGTTAAATTATTTTAATAGGTAATTTCTATACTTTACACTATAGGAAGCTGTAATTTCGTACGTAGCCTCTTTAGCCTCTTTCTATAATAAAGTGAATGTTTACTCGCGAGTTTCTATTAGGAGATCATCATCTCACAAGAGCTCAATCGTCGTGATCATTTCTATAATAAAGTGAATGTTTACTCGCGAGTTTCTATTAGGAGATCATCATCTCACAAGAGCTCAATGGTCGTGATCATTTCTATAATAAAGTGAGAGCGAGGAGCTAAAACATTTTTTTGTTTTGAATGATAAACAGAGTTCAGAGGCCGATGGGGGGTCGGGTTCAGAGAATCGACGAGATGTGAGTCGTGTACGGCTAAAGCATATTCATGTTTTTTAATTTTAGCCGTCAGGCTCAAAGGAACTGTGGCTTTTACAACTTGTACATAAAATCGGCTTGTAACTTGTCACTTGTTGATTTATGAAATAGGCCCCTGATGACGGTCTCTCAGTGGTAAATCCTTGTCACCCCCGAAACTATACCATGTTTCAGTTAGATTCCGATGAAATTGTCAGGGTTTGTGCGGGTTATTTTCTTGAAGGTCCACTATAATGTTCAAAGCTGTCGAACAGTATAGCTTGTGCGCATGCGCATACTTGAATTTCTCATAACCTCGATTTTTCATCACCTGTTTGTCCGATTTCGTTCAAACTCGGTAGTTGGTCGGTGGTGGGTATAAGTCTAGAAAAATGCCCTAATAATTATATCAAGGTTGGTAGAGTAATAACGATTGCGCATGCGCGAAACTAATATCGATTGACACAGGCAAAACTCCGAGTCGAATGGAACGATTTTGATGAAATTTTCAGGGATTGGGATTTTAGGATTCTCATAACGCCGACTTATCAGTCATTTCGACTCTTTGTTCTACTTTGTTCTTCAATTAATTCAATACTTCCATGTTACGATTGTGAGGAAGTCTGCCGATCCAACTTGTGTTGTTTGTGCCTACTCTATTAGCTCTGTAGAAGTAGAGATATATTAGTTTTTGAAGCAAGATCAAGTCACTCAAGTATTACCTCGAATACTCCTCGTGAAAACAGGAACGTATAAGTCGGTATTCTAACCTCCCCGACTGACAGAAACCCTTTTTGATCCTTGCGGCCATCATGTCAAAGAGTTGAGTCCCTTCTCCCGTCTCTTGCGGTTTTCGGATGTAAATCCTTTATAAGGGATACAACCCCTCTCTGTGTTCCGTATGCACGAACTCCTCTTTGTTCCTTTTCAGTACACGAGGCCCTTCGCCCTTTCTGAAGCATAATTTCTTTCTGTAAAGTACGGTCTTATTTTATCTTTGTTTCGCCATCCTTCTTATACTCAGGCCCGGATAAGCAGCTATTTAAGCCCAGGGCCAATGCTCTAAATTAAGCCACCTAAATAACTGCCTTAACTTTTCAACATTTTGCATAATATGACAGTGAACCTTTTGTTTTAGAGCTTTCCTGGGGACTATATGAGCGGTTATCAATATCCCTTTATTATCGAGCCCTTAGGGCCGGTTTTTCAATACTCACTCAAATCTCCGACTAACTAATCACTGATTACAATCACCCAAATATCTTCTACGTTTGAACGAAATCGGAAGACAAGGCCGAGAGAAAAAAGGCTTGATGGATTTAACGTTTGCTCATACGCCGAGTCAAGTATTGATTTGGGTACAATGGAACTAACCCACCCGCATATTTCCTGAAAATTTCGTCAAAATCTAAGCTAATAACGAGGATTTGAGGACAGACAACACACTCACAGTTAGACACGAAAGTTGTAGAGCGAAAGATGCGAGGAAAACGTGATGCCACATTTGAAATGTATGAAAAAAAAAAAAGGGGGGGGGGGGGTGGAGTACTACTAAACTTTCCTTACATCTCCAATACCTGAGGTCAAAATGGGTGTTTTGGCCGGACAGTGTTTCGATCCTGGGGGTTTAATTGGAAAAAGTCTGAAAACACGATAATCGATAGTAATGCATATTGGGGTTCTATTATCCAATCTAACAGCAGAAACTAATAGACATAAGACAAAAAAATATATACATATATATATTTCCAAATTTTTTCGAATCGTTGATTAAATTCAATTCAAATTCAATTCAATTTTATTGTATAACCCGTAGGTAGGTATTACGAGGAGTTCTTTAAATACATATTAAAAAGAGCACAGGAAGGGATATCTTGCCTTCATTTCTCCCTCAACAAACAAAGTTAGACTTTTACGTATGATGTATCAAATAATTACTTTTATAGGTCTACATAATTTACATACAATAAATGAGGTCTGCATAGTTAACATAAATCAATAATGTCTACACTCCACTGCCAAATTTCAGTAATAACCCCGAGTCATTGCCAACATTTCCAAAGCGGTGTAGGTGTTCGACCGAACTCTTGTCCACCAGGCTGTTCCGCGGATGGTCTTAAATTAGAGTGTATTTTCGTTATTTTCATTATTTACTATTCTACCAATTTGAGTAATTTGATTGATCAAAAGACGATCCTTAAAATCCCCACGTTTTGAGGAATTTCAATGAATAAATCATTCATTCCCCCGCAAAATTCCTACGCCGTGGGATAAATCCCGCAATCAGAGTTCCAGTTAGGTAGCCGAGCCGAGCGCACGTGTTTTTGGCGAGCTCCGTATTAAGTATTGAATTAGCAGGGTTGTATTGTGAATTTCGTTTCAGATTTTTTTTGTGGTTGCTCTTTGATTAACTCACAGCAATAACAATTTTAACGGGTAGATTTCTGAAAAAAGGTCATTTTTGCGAGTTTGGTTGGTGATTTATTGTTTACCGAAGGAAAACGACTATTCACTCGACCGAATACCGTTTTCCTTAGTCAGTAGCACTCGAAGAGCCGACCGGTGTCGCGTCCAAATATTGCAACTACGAGAATGTCGACCTCCGAGTTACATCAGGTAATTCAATGCCTTGACGTAATCACAACTAAACTTCAAAACTGTGACTGCATTTTGAAGGAACATACAAATGTTTTGAATACACAGGTGCATGCTCTGTCGCAAGAAATTGTCAACAACCAACAAACTATCTTGCTCATAAAAAAATTAAAAAGAGAATTGACAGTATAGAAGAAAATCTAGCATTATCTGAATAAAATAATACGAAACAGAACCAGTACACGGACAACAGAAATTATCTTATTCTTCATAAAGTTCTAGAAGGGAAAGAAAACATGGACATTCTCAAGAGGAAGGTGATGGACATTTTTAGAAAGGAATTAAATTGCGTTCTTGAGGATTATGAAGTTATAGGTATAAGACAACAACCAACAACAGGGAACATCCAACCTTCTAGAAGTAGACCAGTTTACATTAATTTTGCCAATAATTTCTCTAAATCTTAAAGTACGCTAGAACATCAAGGGATCCCAATTTAATACATACGAGTTCTACGACAAACGAACACAGGGATTTAGGAAGCATCTCTTGCCCAAGTTGTCTCAAGCAAGAAAAGACGGGAAGCATGCCGTCATAATTGGAGATGAACTACTGGTTGATGGGAAAAAAACTTATCATTCTCTATGGACGAAGCACGTTGGAGGATTCTACATCTACTGGGTCAGAAGTGGAGATTAATCTGATCTAATTAATTTCCTCCTACGTCCCCTCCCAACACTTCCAGAAAACAGGTCAAGAAGAAGATGAAAATCTACAAGAGATAGAACGAACATCAACACCGCTTTGGAAATGTTGGCAATGCCTCGTGATTATTATTGAAATTTGGCAGTGGAGTGTAGGCATTATTGATTGTTATAGCATTTCCCAATTGAGTTAAACTTTTTCCATTTAGGTTTAGTCCTTTTCCATTTAGGTTTAGTCCTTTTTCATTTTGGTTTAAACCTTTTCCATTTAGGTTTAGACCTTTTCCATTTAGATTTAAACCTTTTCCATTTAGATTAAACCATTTCCACTTAGATTTAAACCTTTTCCATTTGGATTTAAACCTTTTCCATTTGGATTTAAACTCAGGAAATTATCGTGGAGTTAGAGGTAAAAGTACCCAAGTCACAAATTCAACACGTGGGAAAATCAAATGGAGAATATTATGATTATTTAACTGTTGTTATTATTGGTGATCAATATCATCAAACTATGTATCCAACCTAAGAAAATAATCATATTTACCAAACTAACTTTTGAAATTTTAATTTGATTTTTGCACAATATGAATTTACCTCTTCGGTACTTTTACCTCTAACCCGATGCCACAACTTGAAAATTAAATCATGCAAGTGTTTTTTTATGCACAGAAATGTAATATAATATAATAATGAACAAATGTTTTTTGAACACAAGAATTTCTCATGAACGGAAGTTATAAATTAAGTTAAAACTATCCGTTTCCTTTTTTTTTTTCACTTCTAGCCTAATGAAATTTTAGTAGATAGGCACTTACTTACTATGATGGGGCTAACTACTGACGTTTTGATGGAGTTTAAATCCAAATGGAAAATGTTTAAATCCAAATGGAAAAGGTTTAAATCTAAGTGGAAATGGTTTAATCTAAATGGAAAAGGTTTAAATCTAAATGGAAAAGGTCTAAACCTAAATGGAAAAGGTTTAAACCAAAATGAAAAAGGACTAAACCTAAATGGAAAAGGACTAAACCTAAATGGAAAAGGACTAAACCTAAATGGAAAAAGTTTAACTCAATTGGGAAATGCTATATCTATGAATGCAGTGCTCATTTATTATACGTAAATTATGTAGACCTATATAAGTAATTATTTGATACATCATACGTAAAAGTCTAACATTGTTTGTTGAGGCAGAAATGAAGTCAAGATATCATATATGGTATTTTTTTAATATGTATTTAAGGAACTCCTTGTAATACCTACGGGTTATACAATAAAATTGAATTGAAATCCCGCTACTACCCCCCTACCACCCTGGATGCTGAAGACATTTTCACCCCCCGAAAATTTTCATTTTGACTTTATCCCGCCTCTAACACACTAGTCGAAACACTGGGCCGCAATCCTCCAAACATTTTTCATGCATAATCAACGAATTCAACGTAGAACGGAAGTTCGCAATGAGGGGGAGAATGTGGGATTTTGGGATTGGTGTCTGTTTATTGGATTACTGAAGCTTCGGACATATTCGCCGAACATGAGGCGAACCGAATGAGCTGGTTCGGTCAATGGAATTACAAGCACATACAGGCGGAGTTGGGTAACGCTAACGTTTGCGGCTGACAGGGGGCTTATTGGACTTTCAGACCCCGTTAACGTGATTAATTCATTAGAAAGCCTCGTGAATGAACACACATTTTTCAACATGTTTATCAAGTGACTTCATTCCTTTTCACGAAAATCCTTGTGGCCATCTAAATTATGACACACCAGTCTCACCTTCATCGAACAAGCGTGACAGGTCTGTTACATGATCAGACTTGATTGTGTAAAACGAATTTTATCTCTGTCCATTTAGAAACAGTGAGCATGAAAAGCGGAAACTCACAGGACTACTGGTATGAATGTGGAAGTTAGGCGACTTCTTTCTTTATATATTAATTGCTATGCAATTCTTAGGCCGACCCCCAATAATTTTTTATGTAACGTCCTGGACGAAATTAAAGATGATTTTCACGTACAAACGAGTAGTTGAGTAGTTGCTATAGATTGTGTCACAATTTCAGTGTTCATCTCACAAAAATCGTTCGCCACTCGTTGGAAAGCGCTTGATTTATGTGATAAATGTTCACATATCAAGTTACCAATTTCCCCCTCCTTACGTACCTGGCTACATTCCAAAACTAAGTTGATTCAGGCTAAGAATTGCATAGCAAATTATCCTCGTTTTTTACGCAGTAGAAACGAGAAAAGATCCGGCGAGGCGCGAAGCGCTGAGTTTTTTATTCTTTCTTCACAACCATTTTCGCCTATAAGAGGCTTCTTCAGGTGAATTAGGGTAGAATATGATCCATACAACATTGTATTTCGTCAAATTTTGCAGAAGATTTAATTTAGTAGGCTAGAGTACTTCTATATGGGGTCTGAGAGAAATCAATTCTGGGATGATTCGTGAAATCCTGCATAGCAGGTAATTTCCCTATAATGTATAGGTATTTTTAACACGTTTGTAAGTGATTTGTGTGGAAATTATAGCTTAAAATAGAAGATAAAGTTAATTGTATGAGAGAAATAAATTTCACAACACAGCTGATTACATTTTTGGTTATCATCACTAACAGCCATGTGCTTGGTGGATCTTCTGTCCTATGGACGAAATAACAACAACGTTGTATGGATCATGACTCTACCCTAATTGTAAGTACTCTTCTACCATCTAGTTATAATAAATTAGTATAATATGAAGATCCCTCTGTAAATCTACCATAAAAACATAATCTTTAACTTGTAGCACCTGAAGAGGCCTTCGTATAGGTGAAACTAGTTGTGAAGAAAGAATAAAAATATACAGAGGAAGAAGCCGGCTAACTTCCACCCTCATACCAGTACTCCTGTGAGAAATGATGGCTACCAACACGAATACCTATATAAAGGGGAAACTGGTTTTAGCAATATATCTGAAAATTGATACAATTCGTTCGTACATTCCTACCCAAAGAATCCATCCATGAGTCCATACAGAATGAATACATTGACAGAAATGGTAGCAGGTACTTAGAAAAATATTAACTTAGAAGTTGAAAAGTTCCAATCGTGCAGCATTTCGTAGTAGGGGGGACCTTTATACTCACATTCGAACGCGGTCCGCGTGTCAAGCCCCAACTGGCCAGTTCTTGAGTCACGCCTTCTTTACTGCCAAACCTTAATTTTAGTGTATAAACTTTTGTGGCCTTATGAGTCTTGTAGTGAACACAAACTTTTCAAAAAAGGATGTCGGTACCGAATTCGTACCCAACTCAGATACTGGAAGTTTTGAGTGACTGATTTCATTAATTTGGGCGATAGTTGTATATAAGAATGTGACAAGTGGCCAATCCTGATTGCGAGAGTTGAATAAACACATCGTAATGCGGAAAATTTAAACGCGACCGATTCCATTCACTGATAGTCCAACCTTCCAATCTCTTAATCGAATGAGCCTGACCAATACTATTGTTTGCTCGCCTTAAGCAAATATTTGGTGTCGTAATTACTTTTCTATATCGAGGGTCGTTAGCGGGCGTTGCTAATGGGCTCCTAAAACCGCGTCCCGGCGCTGAGAATAATTAACCCAATATTTCCCTACCTGCAAGGCAAATACCGAAGTAATAATGGGGACCGAATTTATTGGTGGGGTGAAAGTACTCAGTGAAGGTGGTGTTTTGAAAATTCTCTACAAGCTCGAGTCCATAGCACCATCGATATCTGCTAGAAATGGGTGGAAATGAGATATTGTCACAGATATTGCATTTCCAAGTCAAGAAACCTTTTCCAAACCAAATGAAGCCTTTTGAGAATTTGAGCCTAAAGGGCCCCATACACTATGGGATCGCCTGCAGGCCGTCGCCTCAACAGACGAACTTACGACCAATATCGCCGGGCTCCCTACACTACCAGTCAACGGCCTGCAGGCGGCCGCACTAAACTGCCGATCATCGCCTGAACATCGCACACACTATCTATCCGGGGCCTGCAGGCGGACTGTCGGACAGGAATCAGGACTGCAGGCGAACCTCAGTTCGCCAGTTTGCAATCGCTGAATTTTTGTGAGAATTCGCTTAAAAAAAAAAAAAAAAAAAAAAAAAAAAAAAAAAAAAAAAAAAAAAAAAAAAAAAAAAAAAAAAGCAGTAGGTACTAAAATTAGCGATTTTTAAAATTTTTCTACTAACAATAGACGTCCCAAAACGGTTTTTGAACAAAAATTTTAAATTTTGGACCACTATTCAAAAATCGGAACGAACGCAATAGCTTAATAACAATAAGCAATAAGCTTTTTAACCATATAACTTAATAGCAATAAGCTTTTTAACCATATCCACGGTAGCTGACGGCACGGTTTTCTGATAGAATTTCAATAAAACGTCGTTCGCCTCGCCCCGTAATTTTTTATTGGCGTACGCATCGTCCTTAATTTTCCACAAACACAGACAGGCCCGATAAATCTCAATAAATGCCGAAATAAAAGTAGGTTTCCCGTCCATCCTCGCCGTCAGTCCGCTGTCAGTCCGATTTCGGCTTGTGAAAACACGCTCAAAATTGATCGCACGGAAAACTGACGAAAACGGGGAAAAAAATAGCCGACGGATCACGCGCCTGCAGGCCAACTGATAGTGTGTGGCGGGGAGCCTTTGCGATCATGATCTGACAGGCCGTTGCCTGTCGCGGATCTCTCATCGGATCCTCGCCGGCCCTTCGCCCACACACCTTCAGTCCGCGCTAACTGCAGTCCACGATCTTAAGATAAACTGATAAGTGTGTGGGCGACCACAGTCCACGGCCTTACGATAACCTGCAGTTAAACTGACAGTGTGTGGGGCCCTTAATGAGGTGAAACCTTACCTTGCAAATCGCAGGCGTTTTCCTAGAAAAATGTTGACAACATGAAAATTCGATGAATTTTAGACATTTGATTATCCGATGTCGTTCTCATATTAGTAGAATAGGAAACATAATAATGAGAATAGGATAATTTGAGAAATTTCGAAATTTTAGACAACTTTCAATGCAGCGTCGATTGCCAAGTAAACGATGTAGGTATAGATCCTCCAGGAGTCACGGCTGTTTTCGTAGGATAGCAACCTACGATAGGGCCTATGAAAACCGGACATTGGCCGCCCTTTCTGAGAAAACCGGACATTTGTCGTTCAGAGCGACTTTGAATTTTTGTCCGGACAGCTTGGTGAAAAACCGGACTGTCTGGACCAAAACCGGACACCTGGGAATCCTGGATGGAAGTAGCTTTATTTAATAAATCACAATTTCGACCCAAGCACACATCCTTCTATGTACATGAGCTTTTCCCTTAAATGCCACGTGGTTCCACCAAGATGTCCTCCAAGGGTTCATATTTTATTGCAAAGTGGCACCGGATTCATGGCGCCCAATCGATAAACCATCATAAATACATTATTGTAGAACAGGGAAAATAATCTTGAGTCGTTACCCGATGCTGCCAACGTCTGAAGCTTCCAACCTATCGTCACGCAACGGTTTTCATCCATCACGGCACGTTGGGAAAATAATACGCTTAATGGAATGTATGTTAGGAATGTTAACAGTTACGCGACGAAATAATGTCATCATTACTATATTATCTTGTACTAGTGAAAACAACCAAGAGCATAATTTGGAGTAGTTCGTAACTTATAAAAGTTTTAAGATGCAGGAGAGAAAAGATGTATTCCACACTGTTTTGGTTTATTATTTTCAATAATGAACCTTTGTAATCGACCAGGAAAACAAAAATTTTCAACCCCCTCCCCCTGAAAATTTGTTGGTTTACGTTTCAAAATGGTAGAATAAAAAAAAAAAAAAAAACCATCCGTCCGTTGTCCGCGGCTTTTTCCCAAAATTAATAGACCAACATTCATGAAACTTGCATTAAGAATCGCATTTGGGGTCTAGATGGTCCTAGAAGCTCGGCATCAAGTTGTGTCAACCTTAAAGGGTTCATAGAGCTCAAAAACTTTCAAGGTAACAGTAATGATTTTTTGCTTATCAAAGATAAACATGATCCCAAAGAATCGATTAAACCCTTAATTAGCTGTACGTTTTAGAAAAGCTGTACGTTGAACGGTTCGATTTTTTTTGTCGTCCGATTTGGTGCATAGTTGGGAGACAATGGTTCAATTATTCCATGTTAATTTCAACATGATTGATAACTATTAGCTCCTGCGCATGCGCGAATGTGTACTACCAGGAACAAGGTTAATTTCTAGTTATCATCAGATTTTGATAACATTTTCTCGGACTTTGTGGGTTAGGCTGTAGATTGTTCGCTACCAATTTCATTTTTCTCAAATCATTACTCCATTCTGCGCATGCTATAACGTAAATTACTTCAAGCATCATTTTCCCGTTTCCTAAATGACCGATTTCGAAGCTGTACGTTACCTAAATCTTGATTGACTATATTCCGCTATGGAGTTTTTAATGATTATTAAAACCATTTCAATGCTATGTACATTTAGGTATGTTATTATCAATTGGTAGGTACCTACTATGTTCAATATCGTTATACTGAGATCAGGGGGATCAGTAAAATATAGATGTTTTTATTAATTGCATTAATTAAGTAGCCCTCTGCAGGTGCCTATATCTACGCAGGCATATTGATGTCAACCTACGGACTGCAATTTGAAATGGACCTCCTTTGTAATATCAAGAATTCAATATCAGTGCAGTACACACTGATAGGCTGTGGGGCCTCTGCACCCAATTAGTTTTTTAATCGTCTTATGATGCTGAAACCTGAAATGCAGCTCCTTTTCGGGGATCTGGAATACAATTACAAAATATATGGAAATCAGAATAGTGGAATAGTGGAAATCAGATCAGCTTCGGAACCTCCGAGGCTAACTTTCCTATTCGACTCACGGTGTTGTTATTTAGATGGAGCTCCTCTTGGAAACAATTACGGGGTACGGAGGCGCGCTGATCAGTTGAGGGGCCTCTGAACCAATATTCTTTCCTTAACTATCGACCTTTATTTCAACATTTTTACTGTGAAGCGTAAAATTGCGGGTTCTTGGAACTATAATAGTGTGAACCCTTCTCGGAGGCATCATATCTTATCTGATCATATATTACATATGGAGTATAATAATTATAGACCGATGATCTGCGTAGAAGGGAACACAGAAATACTCGTAATAAACCATTGTGTAATCATTTGAAGCGTTTTTTATAATGCATAATAGTGGAATATAGAAATTCTAAACGTGGTGAGCCAATACAGCGAAAGTATCGCTTTGATGAGTCGATCATTTGATTAGGAAGGATGATCCGATACGGTCGGTATGCCACCTCTACGAAAAAAAAAAGAATTTGATAAAGACAAAAACGGCGCAAAGAAATCTTAGTGATGTGACAGATTATTTTATTAGCACGCTGATACAGTCAATTTCTGAAGAATATACCAGTTAACGTCCGTGAGTGAATAGTTTCACAAATAGAAATCACAACATATCGCACTATCAACGATAATTTAGATAGAATTTATATATTAATAGGTACTAGCTGACCCGACGAACTTTGTCCCACCTAAAAAATACGTACAGTCATGGTTACAAATAACAATAATTCATTTATTATAATTTATAATCTAATTGAAGCGAAGAGAACGTTGAAAAACTCGGCCCTTCGATCCTCGCAAGGGGCTCTGCCCCTTAACCCCGCTGGGGGGGGGGGGGGGGTCAGACCCCCCGGATGTTATTAATTAAAGCCCGTGGCTAAAAGTCGAGAAACATGGAATATGCCTGGCAGAAGTGACCAAGTAACAAAAAACAAGATTTTTCAGAAGCTTCATACGACAGACTCGAAATTAAAGGAATTACCTAGGTAGGTAATTTTCTGTAATGGTGCGCGTCTACCATTACTATAACCAAGATTAACTTCTCAACCAAGTGACAACAAAACAAGCGGCATTGTTTACTATATCCATTTATAACATAAATAAATATAAAACTACGACATGAATAGAAGAACAAGTACGAAAGAAATACGTGATAAGCTCCAGTTACTGAACCAGCTCTTTCTTCCATTTTTGTTGTTTGTTACAGGTGAATCACTTATGTGCTATATTATATCATTAATTTCCAACTATATAGGGCAATGCCCAAGAATGTAACTTATTAATGATTTAAAAAAAAAGAAGATAGATATAGATATCAATAGGAGAACGTTGATGCCGCAACGGGTCGCTATCACGTTGAAATTGACAGGTACACGTGTTTCGATGCAAATTCAAAAAATTGACTTCTCATGGGGTCATTCCGCGGTGTTTGTTTTGCAATCTCCAACGTCACTTATCGAGTCTCTATCGAGAAAGGTGAATGATTCACTAACACAGTGTTAACATGACGAGCAGAACCGGTTTTATCGAAAGCGATACGCCAAAAATAACCACCGGGAGACGAACAAAGCTCCGGACGTGATCTAAAAACCATACAAAAACCCGCCATTGGTTCACGCTGCGAATTTAGGAGCGGTGACTCATCTTTGATAGTAAAAATAAGATACCTCGCCGAAATGATCATCTCACATTATTGAGGGTAGATTGAATTAAATCAGAATCGGACACGCTAAGAAGGAGCACAGCCATTTAGTACCAGGGGCCTATTTCATAAAACAACAAGTTACAAGTGTGCAAGTTAACAAGTACAGGTGCTTGTAATGCACGGTAAACTAGAACAAGTGTTTCACCAAAGCAAAGAGTACAAGTGTACAAAAGTTACTCTGTAGAAGATAAGTTTACAAGTGTAGCAGAAGAGAAAAATGGCGTGTGGGGACAAACGAAATGAACAACGTCAAGCGGGAAGCCGAAATTGAAGTTTTGTCAGCGAATCATAATATAAAAACGGTGTTAAGTACACGCAGTGGCGTAGCTGAGTGATTTCTTATGGAGGGGCAACAGTCGAATATTTCATTTTATTTTATAGTTTTAGTATTCATTTCTAGTGCTTGTTGCTGAGTATACGAAGACTCTTAATAAACTGCCAAACGTTCATGTAAGTAGGTAGGGGCTCAATGGCTTTTTGTAACGATCTGAAATCACGGACGCTTTCATATTGATAAACCTACCTATAGATTATTAAAGCATAATACTACTTAGAAAAAATATTAACCAAATAACTAATCAGAACGTGAAAAACTACGATAAGTACGAATAGGTAACTACCGATGAATTGAGGAGCACTAGGTTTATTATACTATTATTCTAGATTTACTGCATGCAAATTCACATACCTATGTGGACTTGCTGTCTTACAGGTTTATCCTCAATTGTTACTTCCGTGTGTAAATAACTTTTTCTGGACAATATCATACAATTGTATCATATAAGCAGGTACCTACCTACGCGAAACGAAAGTGCATGAAACCGAGATCAAGAAACATAAAAAAAATGTAAACAAACTCAAACCTGCAATATGCTCGGTTAGAATAGAAATACTGCTACATTAGATTATTTTAATCTTTTCTATTAAACTATTTCAATCACCACTGCAGGCTTCTATTTATTGTATTCTTGCTTCATTTTAACTGGGATTTTATTCGTAAATTAATTATATACAACGGGAAACGGTTTTGAAACGAACAACCAAGCTTGATCAAGTAGGCAGTGAAAAGTAGGGGAAGTTCATAGGGGATTTGGTGGATACTGAACAATGGATATTTTTCTAGGGAAAAATCGCATATGGGCTCGCCCCAGAAGGTAGTGGGGAACGACTTGATTTCAGTTTGTAGTATCCACATTTCCGTTTTGTTGACTAGGTGATTTTACTATGCTCCGTGGGGCTGTACAATATCCCCGCCATTTTGCCCATACACAAACAAACCCAATAAAAATGTCTTTATTAAGAGCTACTCAAGACCGCTCGGCAAACAGAATCGTATAATAATAATAGCAGTTGTGTTTTATTAATTACAGTCTTTAATTGAAGGTGTTAGGTACTGAAGTTGGAAGTGTAAAATTATTAATTACAACGAAATTCTGCATCCTCTATAATTTACGGAGGGGCTCTGCCCACCCTGCCCCTCCTCAAACTACGCCACTGAGTACACGATAGGATGTTTATCGTACCTCGTACATGACAAGGATGTTTATCGTACATGACAAGGTGTTAAGATTGGACAGACAAATTATTAACTGAAAAGTGGAGAAAGTGTGTATTTGATTTCAACTTATTCTGATGGCTGGCATTGTCGGATTTATGTCCTTCATTCAGCGGAAATGATTAATCAGTTCGTCAAGTGTTGATGCTGCTGGGTTAGGAATGCCATCTATAACTTTGTGATGATCTTCACACTTCACTTTGTTCTTCAATGATGGAGAGATCCTCAATACCCGATCAGTTAAACATTGTGCAATACGATAATTTACGAAAATTCGCTCATAAGATCATGCTGAATAACTGAAACTGCATTATATATATATACCTATATATATATATATATATATATATATATATATATATATATATATATATATATATATATATATATATATATATACTCCTGCTCAAAATAAGAGCACCACCATCCACGTCTTCGTTTGTCCGTTTGTCCCCTTTAGTTTTCCCTCATCAAGTTTTTATTCATTTGCACGCATTGTTTGCAAACACAGAAGGAATACAGTAACCAAAAAAGGCACAAACTCTTGAAGAAAAGATGTTATGGATAAAATTAAAGAAAAATGTACCTTGTGGTAAAATTATAAAAAAGAAAATGTGAAAAAAAGAATGTCAGTTTTGCTTTTCAATACTTCATATCTTATATCCTCTTGCTAGTATGGGGGCTTGGAGCCTTCGGCCTATGTCTCTAATCAAGTTTTGGTTGATAGTTGATAAGGGAAGACACAAGGGGACAAACGAAGAAATGGATGGTGGTGCTCTAATTTTGAGTAGGAGTATATATATATATATATACTCGGCCCTTCGGGCCTCGCAAGGGGCTCCGCCCCTTGACCCCGCCAGGGGGGCTTCGCCCCCCTGGACCCCCCTAATCTATACTCGGCGCTTCGCGCCTCGCCGGATCTTTTCTCTTTTCTACTGTGTAGAAAACGAGGATAATTTGCTATGCAATTCGTCTCACGAGAAAAAAAAAAAAAAAAAAAAAAAAAAAAAAAAAAAAAAAAAAAAAAAAAAAAAAAAATTCAGGCCTGGCCGGGATTCGAACCCACAACCTTCGTCTCACGAGAAAAAAAAAAAAAAAAAATTTTCAGGCCTGGCCGGGATTCGAACCCACAACCTTCGTCTCACGAGAAAAAAAAAATTTTTTTTCAGGCCTCGCCGGGATTCGAACCCACGACCTCTCGCTTCCCATCTCGGGACAAAAAATGTTACACAAAAATTGGACATTTTTTAAAAAATTATTGGGGGTCGGCCTAAGAATTGCATAGCAATTAATATATATATGCATGTATATAGGGATTTGTGAAAATAAAAATAATTCGGAAATTGGCCATTTTCTCTGTAATCATTGTGGCAAATAGCAAATTTGAAATTCGCCGAATTTTGTAATTTTCAAAACGAATTGTGATAGTGGTTATGAAAAAACATTATATATGACGTAGGTAGTAGATTGGATGGAATTTACCCGGGTAATACGACCCAATGATCACCTGAGCTGAAACTGTAGCGAACGGCTACCGTGTAATTGACATTCCTGAGCTAAACCCGGCAAATTACATCGATTGAGGTGTATTTTCACTGGCAGGGCAGGATGGCCTCAGTTTGCGCCAATTGAGGTTAGCAAGGAAGTTGTAATTACAATTACGCCCGTCGGCTCTCAAAGGAGGAAGGAGCCATCCTCGGAATATTGATGAAAGGAGCTCTCCAATTCGAGCTCCCAACTTCCATAAAACGAATAGGAGCAAACAGGAGGTGTTGGGTACAAATCCCTCCTGTAGGAGGTAGAACTTGAGTCTACACTAACGCGCCAACACACGGGATAATTGTGTACTTAATTACAAGTTGGGTAGAACCTCTCTTCGCCAGCCTCGCTCTTCTGGCTTCTAAAGAAAATTTTCAACAACAAAGTGACAAAGTTTATCATTGTACCAGGTATTTTGGTTGAAGATAATGACGTCTTTGATACTATTCTCTCAAGTAACTTCTAATTTACATTCACATTAGTGCCTGGTCGACCCAATTCTGTATTGCCTCAACTTGCTGAAACGTATAGCAAATCTATTATGGTGATGTTATGATTAATCGTTCGAGCAGTGAAGACTAGTTTAGCCACATGGACAGTGGACATGTCTGAACCATCAGATGGCCCTTGCGTAGGTCATCAAAAGCATCAGCACGAGAACGACCGCTGGTCGTTATCGTCAAAGCAAAATTTCATCATCACCTGGTTCATTTGTCTATGGTAAAAAAAAAAAAAAAAAAAAATATATATATATATATATATATATATATATATATATATATATAATATATATGTATATATATATATATATATATATATATGTGTGTGTGCACCCACCCACTTGGAATTTTCAAAGCTGATGTCACTAGATTTATGGACTTTGCCCCCCCCCCCCCCTCCCTCCCACCCTCCCCCCAACCCCGAAATTGAATCCTGAAGACGACTGAGAGGTCATCGACTCAGAATCAACCAAATAATTATCGCGATTACAATCGTATTCGTATTCGACGATAAGATTATGCCCAAAACTGGTTTTAACTATTCTCGTCCGATTTTCGTGATTCTTTTTTTGATATGAACGTCACCAGTCTCCAGTAATATTTATCGATTGGAATATTGATTTATTGTTTGAGCGATGGAAATTATGATAAAACTTATGGAAAATATTGCGATTAGAATGGAAAGTGAGAAAAATGGATGAGAAACGGATTGAATGGAAGAAGGAAGGCTGAGAAATAGGGTGTTATAGAATGTTGCTGTCATCGGAGTTGTGAATTTCAGGTAACAACGATTCAATCATTCTTGTGCCCCCTCGTAGTTTATATTTACCGTTATTAACACAACGTATTTCGGTTCTTCATGCCATTTTCCTAAGTTGCTCCCCTTTCTAGGTCATTCGTTGAATTTCGATTACAGCTCCATCACGTTGCAGTTTTCGTTTTAGCCCTGCTCTGGATTCCTTGCACATCAGCTCACCCTCCGTTGACCTTTGCGTGCCCTGTCGTTCTTTCCTTCTTTCAAGGACCCGTCATTTGTATTTTAACCTGACATCAACGGAAAAGTACTCCTTTCTCTTTGTAAAACTACTTTTTTCTCCCATTCAACCAAGAGTCTTGGGATCACCTTTGTAGACCACGAAATTTGTATTAACAATACCAAACAAAAAAATCAGTGCTCACGAAGTGAGTCACATGATAGCACATTTTTTGTAAGGAGATCCGCGTAAAATATACGCTTCCTGCATTGAATAGTCCACAAAGCGAATTCAACGATTGGAGCCCAGCCTATTTGTCTCAAATCTATTTCAATAGGACGTCTCTCTGAAACCAGGTAATATTAACAAGGCTTCGCATATTATAGGAGGGACGCCCTATTGAAATTGATGACCGTGACGCATTTTTATGAGTTGTATTCGTGTAATCGCCGACAGACGAACAAGATTAAACGAATATATAATCGCAGTTGACTCAGAATCAACGAATAATTATCGCGATTACAATCGTATTCGTGTTCAACGATAAGATTATGCCCAATACTGGTTAAAAAATCATGATTTATCAGTATTACCCCCTCCATTCACCCCCTTCCATCATGAAATTTGAACCTCCTGTTACATGAGGTGTCTTAGTTTATGTTAATTATTTTTGGAATAATATTTCTCAACGAGATTCTGACCGCAACTGAATGTATTTTAACACCTGTTTGGAAAGGGTAAAAATCAACAAGAAATAATAATAATTATAAATAATTGTAGTCACCACAAACAATTTGTTCGCGCTCAAAATGCTCAAATTTCAAAATATTTAACAAAATATAATACGATAGTTAACGAAAATTCGCACATACGATCATGCAACATGAGTGGAACTTCTCAAACATAATCTCCGCTACTCAATTGTTCTATGACCCATCCATCATGTTACTCATACGTGAAACAAGAAAACTGAGTTAGATGCATTGTTCAGAATCGCTAGTCGCGTCTCTTCCCGCCACCGGCCATTTGTCCCGAGTGATATTCGTTCCGCACATCTGCGATAGCCTCTGATGAATTGTATCCTGCCTTCTACCGATGGGGAAAATATAGAACCGGCAGTCGGGGAAAATCCAGTCGTTTCAAGAGACAGTGCCAGAAACAACTGGAACTCGTCTCTTGTAAAACAGGGTTTTCATTCCGCTGATCCATCGCGGTGAAGAAATGTTTCGCCGAAAATTGAGCAACACAGGCAACACTTCAACGGGCTCAACCGCCCCCACCCATCCATAACAATCTCTGTCCTAATCAAGTTTCCCCAATGTCCAAGGATCAGGGGTACCAAACTAGTTTAAACCTCACTCTAGGTTTAAATTGCTCTTTAAACGGATAATGTAGTTTATGCCAGGCCGTGTGGTTTATGTAGTTTAGTGCAAGTTCTCAAGCGGCCCTCGTAATTTGTGATAAGAGCTGCCTGAAGTTTACGTCGACGTATAAACTCAATTCAATTCAATTTTATCGTATAACCCGTAGGTATTACAAGGAGTTACTTAAATACATATTAAAAAATAGCACATGATATCTTGCCTTCATTTCTGGCAACAAAAAATTTTAGACTTTTACGTATGATGTATCAAATAATTACTTATATAGAACTACACGATTTACGTACAATAAATGAGCACTGCATAGTTAACATAGATAACAATCAATAATGCTTACACTCCACTGCCAAATTTCAATAATAATCACGAGGCATTGCCAACATTTCCAAAGCAGTGTTGATGTTCGTTCTATCTCGTGTAGATTTTCATCTTCTTCTTGACCTGTTTTCTGGAAGTGTTGGGAGGGGAGGAGATTAATTAGATCAGATTAATCTTCACTTCTGACCCAGTAGATGTAGAATCCTCCAACGTACTTCGTCCATAGTGAATGATAAGTTTTTTCCATCAACCAGTAGTTCATCTCCAATCAAAACGGCATGCGTCTTGCGTCTTTTCTTGCTTGAAACATCATGGGCAAGAGATGCTTCCCAAGTTCCCGTGTTCATATGTCGTAGAACTCGGATGTATTAAATTGGGATCCCTTGAACTTGCAAATGTTCAGGCGTACTTTAGATTTAGAGCAGTTATTAGCCAAATAAATGTGAACTGGTCTACGTCTAGAAGGTTGGGTGGTGCCTAAACGTCTTACAGCTATAACTTCATAATCCTCAAGAACGCAATTTAATTCCGTTCTAAAAATGTCCATCACCTTCCTCTTGAGAATATCCATGTTTTCTTTCCCTTCTAGAACGTTATGAAGAATAAGATCGTTTCTGTTGTCCGTGTGCCGGCTCTGTTTCGTATTATTTTTGTCAGATATCGCTAGATTTTCTTCTATACTGTCAATTCCCCTATAAATTTGTTTTTCTTAATGAGCAAGACAGTTTCTTGGCACAGCAATTTCCTGTGACAGAGCATGCACCTGTGAATGCAAAACATTTGTATGTTCCTTCAAAATGCAGTCGCAGTTTTGAAGTTTGGTTGTGATTACGTCATGGCATTGAATTACCTGATGTAACTCGGAGGTCGACATTCTCGTAGTTGCAATTATTCAACGCGACACCAGTCGGCTCTTCGAGTGCTGCTGACTAAGGAATACGGTATTCGGTCGAGTTGATAGACTTTTCCCTTCGGTAAACAACAAATCACCAACCAAAAGAGAAATTGAGAACGAAAACCTATTATTTCACCAACATATACCTAAACAGACCTCAACTGAAACCAAGGTACTCAAATTTATATCTTTTTTTTCTCCTCTTAATTTCTCTTCTCTGTTTTGTATTCTTTCTTCTTACCTTTATCTTGAAATGTTCCTCAAATGACGACAAGTAGGGATACTTACTCAAGTTCTATACCTTGTAAAATCTAACAAACTTTGTTTCTTGTTTGTTAGGTGCAATTTCACCCTAGTTTTGAAATGCCTGATGAAGAGCTAAGCAAAATTAGACTCGAAATGCATAGCAAGGCAGGAGAAAAAAAAGGAGTAATTCTTTATTCTTCCCGCATCACCAACACTCAACCTTAAGACCACCAAGACTTTAGAAAGCTCCAAGCTGGTACCTACCTAGACAATTTTTTACATATAGGTTTTTTATACCCAGCTTTTAGAATCCTACAAAAACTACGGATAGATGAGACACGCAGAGAGATGATGAACTAAGCGATGAACATGGTTTTATAAGGAAAATGTATAACTGTCCATAATATTGTACTGCATTCGTACAAATGAACTATCTTTGTCTGTATAATGTTTCGTTGTGTCCGGTTTTTTATTCCATACCACCTGGCAACCCTGCTCGTAGCACCAGAATGTTATTCTTATTAAACCAAAATATTCGTGAATTTATTCCCAAGGTGACGACCACGCCTTCTCATTAGAGATGCAGACGCGTTCATCATTTTGGCACTCGAGGTCTCGACGGTTTTCGTCTGACGTTTTGAATTCAGCGACGTTTCTCATTTACCTCGACCGGAGTTTTGTGGGGCCACCTCTGCTGTTTTTTCAGTTATTTCTCACACGAGCCTCGTGACGTCAAGTGCTCTTTTGCATAGGTATTGCCCAACTCCGCCGTCTTTCCTATTATCGGTGTTTTGACAACACCTTAAATGCAGTCAATTTCACTTCTTACGTCGTCAGTTACAGTACAAAGGCAACAAGCTAGTGAGGGAAACAACGCTGCAACTAGAAAAAGTTACAGAAGGGTGGCCGCCAAATGGAAATTTTAAATTTTCCTGACTTTTCCCTCACCGAACTTCAGATTTCCCTGACAAAAAATATCAAATTCAAATTTTTTTGTTTTCTCGTCATTTTATTGTACCTTCAATGCTTCTAAAACGAAAATCGTATAATTTAAAGAAGGAAAAAAAAAAACAGACTACTTATATGTAGTTTATTATATTTAAGAATCCCATTGCCCTCGAAGTGCTCAAACATCAAAACAATTTAACCTAAATACAACACGATAATTTACGAAAATTCACCCATACGATCATGGTGCATGACTTTTTAATATTTTATGGTCTCTCAATTTGTGGTCTGAAACTATTTGTTGAAGTACATTTTTCCTTACATGGATTTCTTAGCTCTACGGATAATTCAAAATTTTCGCCCGACAGCAAAAAATGTCAACCTTTTTTTCACCTACTACCAATCGTTGCCAGAGAGAGTATAACTTCCTGATTTCCCATCCCACAAAAATCGTTCATTGGAAAGTTGTTCTGTGAATTTATAAAACATGACTCCACATTCCACTGGGCCAATTTCCCCCTCCTTAACCCTCCTGAGAAGTCCTAGCTTATGTATACAAACTAGTTTTGGGACCATAACTGGATCAATCATATACTCTGCTGGGGTTTTCTCCCTAGTTCAATACTCGTTGATTGTTCTCACAAAAGGTTTACTCTAGGTGATGTGGTTACCAGGAAGCCAATGGCATATCCATTCACTTTTTATGTGCGTGGCGCGTTGTTACTTATAAACAGTTTTACCACAACTCTTGATAATTATTTTTGTCATTCGTATAACTCGCCTATGAAATAATATGGACCTTCCTATTATGATAAAGTACGCTATTTAAGTTTGATTGTTTAGGAGTTATAGTATACCTAAAAATGCTCTAAATTATTACACCAAGTATTCATTTAAAAAATTCAAAACCTCTATTTGAATAGGAGACTATTATTCAGAATATGTTTTTGGCATTCCTTGCACTCAAGAAGCTCAAATTTCTAAACAATTTAACATTATACAATACGATAAATTACGAAAATTCGCTCATACGATCATGCTGCATGACTGAAACTGTTATATTCTTTCGTGTAAACTGATCTACTTCATTGTCCATTTCCATATTCCTACGGGTTGAGTCAAGTCCGATCGATGGCTCCCCCACAGAATCACGACAGCTTTCAGGCGATAGTTTTAAGGAAACGACCTCAATAGGAGCCGCACGCACTTCGCTGACCCACAACTCGACCATCTCGATTCATCTACGACTCAACAGACGACCCCATTGATTTATTTTTCCTGTATTGATCACAATTCTTCCTAAATCAATTCCTAATCGAGCTTAATAGCACATCCAGGGTGGCATCCAAATGGAAATTAGAAATTTCCCTGACAAACTTCAGATTCCCCTAATAAAAAATATCAAAATCAAATACTGGTTTTTGTCATTTTTACGAATTTTTAAAGAAAAATTGAGCTATTTAGATGACTTCAAAATTTAACAATTGGGAGGAAGGGGGCGGGGACCCCCTACATATCCATTTCGTACATCAAAGAATACAATCCTAGATTTTAACGACATATATATGTTGTAGTAACCGAGAGAGCCAAAGACATATCGATGTCACAATGTATCTGCGTGTTACTCTTTGAACAGTTTAACCACCACTCTTGATAATTATTTTTGACATTCGGATAACCCACCTATGAAATAATATGTAGTATGATAAAGTAGACTGTTGAAGTTCGATTGTTTAGGAGTTAGAATATACCTAAGAACGCTGCGAATTATAACACAAAGTTTTCATTGAAAAAATTCCCTGACATTTGATGGTTTTGCGAAATTCCCTGACTTTTCCCGACGCTAAAAATTCCCTGACAATTCCAGGTTTTCCCTGACTTTTCCAGTTGGGGGCCACCCTGCACAGCGGTATACCACCCTAAGCTGTAGAATCCAATATCTCCTCCCAATCTAATGAAAAAAAATCATAATAAGTAAATAACAGAATAATCTAATAAAAAGTGTTACTCTAGGATTCGTATCAGAATGCTCATAACAGATTTGAATGAAGAAATTTTTCGTAAATTTTGATTTATACATTCATTTCCTAAGAAAATCCGCTACATTAAACCCTATTTCCTCAGCCAAGAGCGGCTGGACCGATTTCACAATGGGTTTTTGGCAAAATGATCAGCAAGTTCTGTAAGTGGTTTTAGGCTACGTATTTTACATTTCCCCCACTTCTTCGAGCCGAAAAAGCCATTTCCCCCCTCTACGACTTCGCTATTGTTGCGCTATTGCAGCGGAACCATCACGGCAGTTGCCACCAGTATAATTTACATCTAAATTGCTCCTGATTGACGTATAGACTTCGAACAGGACCACGCCGAGTAATCTGCTAGTAATAAGACATTAAGTCAATAAAACCAACGAATCGGCTCATTGTTCCATTAGCGGCTTTCCGACCAAATTTTTCAATTCAACGGCATTCTCTTCCTATCAGATGTTCTTGCTTACTGGTCCAAAGTGTGGGAAGGCTTGTTTCAAGATTCCTTTAATAAATCGACCAAGTTAGTAAACGTCTGAGCGAACTAGGGCGCCAGTAATAGAACGTATTCCTGTTGAAAACCTAATAGCTCGCAACGGATTCCCCTTCTCGTAACGCCTTCGCAATTACTCCGCTCTGTAAATACCAACTATTCAACTCTTGTGCGTATATCACGCATGAAACACGACACTTCTCAAATGGGACTGACACCCGTTGTTATTAAAAGAGTTTATTTTTAGGACAAACCGCCCAATTTGTCAAGTTCTAGTCTGTAGTTCGTTCCTCATTTTCCCCAAAGAGTTATTCTTTTCTGGTTTCCCTCTGGCACACGTCCCATTGCCTACACGTTTTCGCTCGGCTCTTGTAGTGTTGTGAGAGCCTGACATTAAGTTTTATCGTCGTGTAGCAACCCATCAACAGAGGTTTTTATTACTGCTCGAACGGATACATGTGTAGTATAATGAAAGGTACATTAAATCTTCGAATTCAGAGTTTCTCCATCTCCACAAGTATTTTTCTGGTAGTAGGATAGATAGATAGATCGATAAGTGTACATATTTGCTAAATTAATACAAAACAATTAAAAACGAAACACACATAAGCCAATTCCGGAAGAAGATACGGTTCGCTCTTAGGGCTTATCTTGGATAAGAAATTACTGTGGAGAGACCATGTGACTCAACTTTTTGGAAAAATAAGAGTCAGAAAGCAGGCGTCAGTGAGTAAGACGGGTATGGCCAGTGGCAACCCGGTTGACCACTATTCGATCCCTCCGTGGAAGTGGGGTTACGAAAGGGACCACCGGGCTCAAGTCCTGAAGGACACCACGCAGACCAGTGACCCCACCCTTTAGAACGATGATTAGAACGAGTTTATTTCCCATCAAATCGGTGGTCAACAATTTCTTTGTACTCGGACTGCTCAAATTTCAAAACAATTCAACATAATATACGATAATTTACGAAAATTCGCTCATACGACCATGCTGCATGACCAGATCTTTTTAAATTCTTTGAGGGCCTAAAATATTCTTTCCCACCGAGATTATTAGGCACGGATTTCATGCCCCCTCGGTCCGCCACTTTCTGTTGCGACCGGGTGGAACATTTAAACTTTAAAAGGTTCCCACCCTTTAAAAAACCTTTTAAAATCCCCCCCCCTCCCTTCCCTCCTTCGCTATTCCTCGTCTTTGTGGCTGCCGTAATCCGCTTCCACCCCCTGAATATTAAGATTAAAATATTCGTCCCGCGTTTCTTTGACAAAAAAGAGCTTATGTGAGTCTTTTTTTTCTCTCGAGAGTGAGAAATGACTTCTATTATTAGCTTCCCAGCGTAAACCACGTTCGGTTGATTCTCTTTTCTACCATTTATCACGGACTCGTGGTTTCAATATCGCCTCATTTTTCCACCATTCGTTGATTTATTTTCAACCACTATGTATGCGCACATTTAGCGAGTTTTCTTAGATGAAAGTTATTGCCATGGCTCCAAAAATTTAAAAATCAAAATTTTCGAAAATGTTGTTCATTGAAATCCGTTTTGAGACGTTCTGAAACGAATCCTTGAGTTTAACGTTTTATAATATCTATATGTCGCAACCTCTTGGTAAAACGCAGAATTCAATCTTTTTCAACTCAATCTCGAATTCAAGAGAACCGTTGATACTGAAATACTAAAGAGGATTCGTTGTGACGATAGCGTTTGGTTATTCGTGTACATACATGTAAAAAACGTCTGCCAAGTTGGGTGAGGCATATATGGCTTCGTCGTTTACACATCATCTTCTTCCAACGATCATCCAAAATCCGGATGAAAACTGTGGAAAATAAGCTTGTTACAAGGATTTGCGGACACACACACAGACAGTTAGACACGGAACCAAAGTTGTTCAGAATGGTCTAAAACGTAGGTAAAATGCGAGAGGAAATTTTGATTTTGGAGACCAAAAATTGTTTATCTCCCGAAAGTGAAAACAATGCTTCCGCTACCTTTAGGTAGACTAGGAAGCAATACGTGTAGAGATACGCGAAGAGCTAGCATCTGCAGTTGGTCGCTCTAGGCGCTGCTCTACGCGTTAACGGAAGGAAATCGTCCGGAAGAGCATAAACTCTCTGATATTTCATAACTTGGTCGAATCCCACCACTCCATTCATACGAAATCTTCGCTGTTAGTTGGGTTGGGACCTACTTTTTCCCCAAAGCAGTCAACGGCGGTCTCAAGGTTATTTCCCCTACTAGCCAGGGACGCGATATTTTCACGGGCCATCGGCCGCCCGATCGCTCCCAGTAGATTTCGCGTCCCACTACTTCCTTCTCACTCAATAAAAAACTACATCCGCCGTCGCAATGGCTCCGCGTTGTCGCATAAAATCAAAAAAACGCACCTATTCAATAAAAAACCTTGTCTACCTCCACGATGAAATTCCACGAGCAATGCCTGTTGGATTTCGATGGTTCGGCCACATCTTTACAAACAATAACTAATCTAATGCTTGTGTAATTATCAATTGTATCTACCAACATAAAGATTCAGACAACGAGCAGGTTTGTGTTTAAATAATGAGTTTGTATACAAAAGCTGTTGTCAGTTCAATAAAAAATTGAGTTGGTTGTTGGTAGAATTTGTGCTAGGTACCGTCTCAGATCCTGGAAATTACCATTTGATAAAGTAGGGAAGGCACTCAAAACGATCTATTCCACGAGGCCTGATTACGTAAACTTGATGTAGCTAGATGAAAAATTGAATAATTAGACAAAAAATAAAAAAAGATGCCGTAATTGCAGCGCTCTCGGACGGTCACCCATCCAAGTACTAACCAAGCCCGATGTGGCTTAACTTCGGTGATCTGACGAGAACCGATGTTTTCTAGGAATTATGCGTTGGCAAATTCTATTTTTTCCTGGGTCGAACCTAGTTATTTGATGCCTGTGAAGATAGCTGATAAAGCAGAGTGTAAAATGATTTCAAACTTCTCCAACTCGATCTCGAATTCAAGAGAATCGTTGACTTTGAAATACTAAAGAGACTTTAGCCTGACGATAGCGTTTGGTTAGTCGTGTATGTACGTGTAAACATACGTGTAGAAATACGCGAAGATCTAGCATCTGCAGTTGCTTGCTCTAGACGCTGCTCTACGCGTTAACGAGGGAAAACCATACGGGAAGAACAAAAACTTTCTAATATCGATTTTTCATGAAGACGGCGACAAGAGACAACGTTTTTTTTGAATAGGTGCGTTTTATGATTTTATACGACAACCCGTAGCCATTGCGACGGCGGAGGTAGTTTTTGTTATTGAGATTTGAATTCTGTACGTGAGCTCAACCAAATTGGTGGTAAGATTGATGAATTTTACCCCACAATCAACAACAGATCTACCGAAACAACTTAACTACCTCAAGGTTGCTGAAATTCCACCGACGAAGCGGAATATGCAGCCAAATTAAGGTTGGTCATCCCATTGAAACGCAGTTTGCAGGGAACGCGGTCGTGATAGTTTTGATCACCCAGTTCCTCGCGACCAGCCGTAAAACTTGTTGATGGTGGTGCGACTTTTGGGAGCCTATTAATAAAAAAAGAGTAACAATCCACAAAATAAGTAACGACGGGCATTTCGCGAAGGGGAAAATGAGGTTTATGGGGCCACGACATCGAGTTTAAAAACCACCCCGTCGCTACGGGATCTTTACGACGCTATTTTTACTCTTCCTGTTTCTCTGTAGATGGGCCGTACGAAAGGTGAAATGCGTAAAGTGAGCTTCATTTGCTTGATGGGGTCTTGGCGTGGCGCTCCTTCCCTGGAGAAATAGCGGAGTTGTGAAGAAAGTTAATTTCATCGGCCTTTTTCGCTATTTGGCAAATCTTAGGAAGAATAAAACTGACAATTGTTACACAACGGTTGAAGACACTCCACCACCACTCTCTCCTACTCTCTCCCAAACTTGGATTTCGAAAATGCGGTGAAGTGGGGAATATGTAACGACAATATCTTAAAGTCAACGTGAAAAACAACCACGAAAACAGTTCAAATACACAGTAATATACAATGTATTACATACATGTACATAAGTATATTGTATGTATATTCAGGGTGTCTACTAGATCTGTAAAATAAAAATCGGGCACTTTTTGGGGACTTTTGGGATTCTAAATTTTAAAAATTGGTGACCCTTTACACACAGGCTATAATTTCTGTAGGAATAGCGTACCGAAATACTTACCAGCAGACCTACTATAATCATGAGTAGCCTATATAAAATTAGATCTTCATAACTTTTTTTATTGATTCTAGCCTACTTATAAAGTACAGAAGTCTAAAACTACTTACAGAATATTAGTAAAGTACAATGTATAAAATTTTTAATATTATAGAATTCAAAAAGAATTCTTACCTTAATTTTGAAATTCTGCAAAAGTGATTAGTGCAATTAGGCCCACATCAGCATATTCTATTTTTAGTACGACTTATTACCGTGAATAAGTTATGGAAGTCTTTAACAAAATGTATTTACAGAATATATGCAAATGTTCAATATATTTATAGGTCAATGTACAAATATACACATTACCGTAAGCTACCGGTATGGTAAAAAAACTTGGAACGTTTACGCGACGCTTTACACGAACGTTTACGACGCTTGCATCTGTCAGTACCAACTACATAGATTCAGAAATCTCAATTGATTCTTTCGTATATTTTGTGAATCCCGGTAATGGCATTATATTATGATTATTTGGTTACCGACGCCATAAAAATCGGTGACTTCTATATTAAAATCCGTGCCCTACTATTAAATCCGTGACTTTTCCGGGACTTTCCGGGAATCCGTGACCTGTAGACACCCTGATATTATACACACTTCTGAAGTCTGAGCGAATCACAATCGTGCTTCCATCATCGTTTGATCGTGTCCTCAAGTTAAGTAGAATTTGTGATGTGCACTCCCTACAGAGCGTCAAGTTCTCTAACATATTCTCATGATGGACGAAATAAGAGAACAGTTTGATTAGGTAAATCATTTTGACATGAATTTATCTTTTCGCTGGGGTCAATCCAAAATGTTGTCTCCTCAAAAGCGTTACCAATATTGTCCGCAAAAAAGCGTTACCATGTTTGACATGTTCTCTTTGTTTTTATAGTCGGAAAATCAGCATAAATTTATGCATAAATCGAAGCTTTCCAACGTGTCGATAATGATTTTTGTAAGTGAAAAACCTACTGATTTACATTTCCCTAGTTACGAGAGTCGAAATTGCGCTTTTATTTATTCATTTACATTCCCACGTCGGTCCTAGGGACTTATGGTGGTGGAGAGTGGAGGGGGTGATTCATTAGGGACAGAGATGGGCAGTAGTTAATTACATGAGTAATTAAATACATCTGCAATTACTTAAGTAATTTGTGAGAAAATTTTAAAAGGAAAGTGAACAAAAGTCTCAATTGATGAAAAGTTATCTTTTGCAAGCATCAATTACCAAAAGTAATTGCAACCATTCGCAATTACAATTACTTGTAATTGTAATTGTAGTTGCAATTACTCGCCTCCAAGAAGTAATTGTAATTGGGATTGGCAATTACAATTACTTTTCGGTTCAAAGTAATTGCAATTACAATTACAATTGCATGTAATTGTAATTGTAATTGCAAAGTGATTAAATTACAATTACTTTGTGGAAATGCAGGGAATATATAAATATATATATATATATATATATATATATATATATATATATATATATATATATATATATATATATATATATATATATATACATATATATATATATATATATATATATATATATATATATATATATATATATATATATATATATATATATATATATATATATATATATATATATATATATATATATATATATATATATATATATATATGTTATTCCAGACGATAACTCTCGATAGGATTTGGATAAAAACTTCGTTCTTGCGCCAAAAAATCAAGCATTCCAAAAGAAAGGAGGAGTTCACTGAACAACATTTTTTGAGCACATTAAATTGGTCAAATTTCAAAAAATGTACTAAAAATGAAATCACTAAGAATGAAAAAAACGGCTGAAAATCGTTGAATTCATATTTGTTTTTGCTGAATATTACTCAAAAAAGTTGGTCAACTATGAACTAGGTCATTTAAGAATTGAAGCTCAAAATTGTACTTAAATTTCATCAAGAAGTGCCAAAAAATCGATAAAACCAAAAATTCTAAAAATACTAAATCTGTGTTTGAATTGAACTACAATACTTAGAACAAGTTTTTTTGCAATAAAACTAATAGTTAACAGTTTTTGTGCACACAAACTGCTCGAATTTCAACTCAATTTAATAAAAGGTAATACCTAATATACATTTGGAAAATTCGCTCATACGATCATGCTGCATGACTGGAACTGGAAAGTAAAAATGTACATTACTTTCCACTCTGTTGGGATGCTGAGAAAGTGAAAATGGACATTATTTTCCACCCTGTTGGGAAAGTAAAAATGGACATTTCCACTTCGCTAGTTCCATTTGCACAAAGTAAGTATTTGGAATTTAATTACTTAGCAATTACAATTACAATTACATGTAATTGTAATTGTAATTGCAATTACTTGGCTCCCAAATGTAATTGTAATTTGGGACCTGCAATTACAATTACTTTTCTGAGCTTCATAATTGCAATTACAATTACAATTACAAGTAATTGTAATTGTGGGGTTTCAATTACAAATTACAAGGAATTGCCAGGTAATTGTAATTGTAATTGTAATTACATTTTGCCCATCTCTGATTAGGGAAGGCAGCCTCGAGGCCAGTTGGTCCCAGTGCGCTTCTACTCCAACGAAAGGTTGTCCCTTAAGCATTTTCTTTTTAGCCTCTTCCGGTATGTCGTTGGTCTTGATATGGCCTGTACCTCTGGGTTGGCGTGCCCGTCAGTTCTGTTTTGGAGGGTGGTATATAATTTTCGGATTGTTTCTTGAACGGTTTCTAATTGGAGGTCGGAATGGAGAACATCGTTTCTTACAAAATATGGAGCATTTGTGATTATTCTTAGAATTTTGTTTTGGAGGACTTGTATTTTGTTCAGTGAAGTCAAACAGGCTGATCCCCAAACCTCACATCCATACATCCAAACTGGCTTGATGAGTGTTAGGTATAATAATCGCTTGTTGGTCAAACTCAGTTTGGATCTCCGGTTCAGCATGGGCCACAGCATATGGAGTCTGCGTTTTAGCTCTGTTGTAGTGCGGTTGACATGCTGTTTCCATGTTAGTCTCCTGTCCAGAATCAGTCCTAAATATTTTACATGAGTGGCTTGAGGGATCATGCGTCCATTTAGTTGGAATGCTGCCAGTGAACCTTTTCTGAGCGTGAATGTGACAAGGGATGATTATACTTCAATTTCGCTCTAGTTTAACTAATTCTTTTAAAATGCATATATTTTTTCGCTGGGGGTGAAATTCAACAGGGAGACTCTTTGGGACATTAAGAGACGATTGAAATAATGGGATTTTTCTGATCAGCTGATTGAGCTAAACCTCACCTGTTCACCCTAGGAAGTTGAAATCTGAAGGAAAGACTCTTTGGGACATTCAGAGACAACTGAAATAACGGGCTTTTCTCCTGATCAGCTGAGTGAGCTAAATTCTCCCCTCTTCACCGTGGAAGTAGAAATTTGACTCTCATTTTCTTAAAAAAAAAAAAAAAAAAAAAAATCCTCAGGGACTCCCTAAAAGGCTAAAATCAAGTATCTACCACTAATTGTTGATGATAATCTCCCGCTGAATGGATTCTGCGGACTAGCGTGAGTAAAACAGTTCGGCGGGCGTTTAAAAATGGCCGGGGCGTGACAAGGTTGTCCGTGAAGGACGTGGGGGGAAATGAGAAGCTCCGGGCCGAGAGGTCGGGACCTTGGCCTCCTGAATTGGAGCGTCTGCTAGCGGGGGCGGCCGCACCAAAACGTAAACTGTATTCTGAAGGGAAATGTAGGCTAGATGCTACTACAATGATAAAATACTCATTTAGTATTGTTAGAGGCCGGAAAATGCACCGGAAATACAAAAACCCATAGCCGCCAACTGTAACATATCTTTAAACGGGTGAGGGGAGTGACTTCGTTTAGCACAAACGTGATTTTGTTCGAACACGAGCTGGATGACCCCCTCTCGCCACTCAAAACATCCTAAACGCCATTCCCATTCCATCACAGTTGCTCGTTGATTCTAGTCTAAGTCAGTGCACCAATGATTTTTGAAAAGTTGTCTTGTTTTTCATGGCCAAAAAAATGGATCCATCAAGCCCGTAGCCAAATGACTTAGCCGTCAAGAGCTCTGGCGTTATTTAAAAAAAAAAAAAAAAAACAATAAGAAGTACCGCATTACTGAGCTCCAACTGATAAAAAAGGAAAATGGATTGAAGAGGAACTTGACACAATACCTGACAACAACCGTTTTGAATCGTTCACTGCCTCACAATTAGCGAATCTAAAATATTATCATTTAATAATGATTAACAGGACATTTCCAATCACGAGCGTCACGTCACGGTGGGGTTTTTGAGCGACACATCACGATCGAAATTATATCACGTTACTATATTGGTTGCGAGCGTCACGTGACTATGGTGGTTGCGAGCGTCACAAAACGATATAAATAAAGAGGCTAGAAAAATAGTTTCGTTATGCCTGCAGATATAAGTGAAGTGCGGGAAAACTCATAACTTTTGAAGCCTTAATGAGCTGCAAAGTTTCGATTGACGGAAATTTTGGCGAAACAAACGTTAATCGTTATTAAATGACCTGACTGTAGAACCGTCGGTCTACCGTCCGTTTTTTTTTTTTTTTTTTTTTTTTTTTTGACAGCGACGCAATCAATCTAATTATGACTGAGAGCCGTAATTATGGGCTCAAATAAATAAATAAATAAAGAAACCCTTCTTTCACAGTCGATGATTGAGACCTGAAGTGTTTCAAAGGTTATGGTTACATACCTACGTACCTACTTGGTTCGCTACATCATCAATACCGGGACTATCGCTACATCAATCAAGATACCGGGACCTGTGGCTCGTGCGCAAAACCAGTGTCTCAACTCGATCAGGCTAGAATATTTGGATCCCTATGTCATTCCTATTAACAGCAGAAGAAGGTGTCCAACAAGCCTTGTTCATCCCCCGTAAAAAACATATGCCGAAAATGTGATGTCGGGCTTTGTGTCCGCTATTTTTTTCTATACCCAAGAACTAATTTGCATCAATTTCCCAAACAATATTCAGTGACAATACGGTTTAATTTTGTTTTTATAATCATTAAGAGGCTTCACATTTCCAGTTTTAGTTCATTTCATCAACCTACACCCTCTTCCTTACTTCTACGTGCCTTCAAACGCCGACTGTAACATATATGTAACACGTCCTAAACCCCCCTCCTATCACCCCGATATTTTAAAAATTATTTTCCCTGACTTTACAGGAGTTAGAAATAAAATAAATTCGTATAAAATTTCAACTTTCCGAAAATCTTTAATTCTCAGTTAAAAAGGGTTAACAAGTTATCTCAGCTTCGTTCTCAGTGTGCGTTCTGCTAGTTCGGAACGGTTCTGGGCAAACGCAGTCGAGTTTTGTCGTTCGCAGTGCCAGAACGCCCAGTTCCGGAACGCCGAGTTCGGCGTTCGCAGTGTTTTGCGAACCCAGTTCCGAACGGTTCTGACAGTCCCCAATTTTTTTCGGAACTGTCAGAACTCGAACGCAAGGACGTAGTTAACGCATGCGCATTTCACAATTTTTCGGAGCTCGTGGAGTAAACAATACGCTCTCTTCGGCTGTGGTTGCCTGTAATTTTCCCTGTAAAATTTCGCTTTTTTCTGTTGTTCGCTGTTCCTCATTTGAATTTATTCATCGAAATGTCAACTAGTAGCTCGTAGAATTGTCAATACTGTCATTTGAAAGTTGAATTTTGATGATTCAACCCGGGCCTCTGTTTTGATGGAAGGAATTCCACTTCCTCATAGCACCCAGTGCGCCCCTCCCTCAAACATATCCTGGGTCCGCCCCTGTATCAATGACGATCAGAATCTACAGTAATTTTTAATTCCTAATAATAAGTAATTTTTAATTCCTAATAATTATCTTCACATATTGTCAGTGTATTACGGTTCTTGACAGGGTCAAATTGCCCAACCCCCTGGCAGGATTAATTATGTACAACGTCTTGGCAGGGTTTATAATTCCCTTTCTGTTGGTAGGATTTGTATTTCCCACTCCCTTGGTATCGTTAACATACTACCGCAGCTTTGTAGACCTCTTGATGATTGAAGCCCTTCTGAGCATGCATATATATATATATATATACTGGTCCCTTCCTTGGCAGATCTTATACTACCCACTCCTTTGGCAATATTTATTTTCCAAATCAAGCAAATCACGCTGAGTGCAAATTGTGGATTGTGGAAGGCAATAGTTTTGCAAGGTATCTACGCTTCTACAATGCATACCTTGCACAATTCATATGAAATCTCAAGACTTCAAGACTCGAATCTCTTCAAAATTTGAGCGAAATGGGACTATGAGATCGGAAGCAATTGGCGTTACAGCAAATTCACGCAATCCCAGAGAATCTCATCAAAATAATCTAGAATAGTTTGACCCTGGATATGGAATTGACAACAGACAAGGAATCAAATATGTACAGATGGCCGTTAATTGCAAAAATCAGGCGGAAATTTTAATTATGGAGGACACACATTTATTTATTCCCTACATACGATTTTTGACGCGTCTGGCATCGAGGAAAAGAAATTTAATGTGTAATACGCCATTCATTGAACATTTTCGGGCGCTTGGAAGTTCGCGGGTGTTTATAAAAAAATCGATGGAATTCGGCAAGTTTCCTCACCGTTCGTCGGGAATTTTCGTTACATTTTCTAAATGAAATGAGAAACACTTGCAGTTGGCATTCTTAATGTAACAATTCGTAGTAGATTGTTTCAAACCTACCTTCCTAGTACATAACATTCCTAGAACAATTCTTAGTAGATAAATATAACCAAGAGAGGAGCAATTGAGAATCCTACGAGGCATCTTAAGTGGCAAAAACGCGAACCGGTGGAATGTCAATTTCCGACAATGAAACTGGAGAACCCCAACAATTTATGACGTTGTTGGTATCGGCGCTCGACATTATTGGAAAATAAAAACGAGATTCCTTTTCTAATTTGTTCGCTCGGGTTCATTACATAATGTAATAGATCTCAATGGGATACTGGGGTACACCTACACATTCATTTGTTTCAGATTCAAAGATGTCATCGCAGCAATAGTTTTATCGAAAAACTTTAATGTACCTAATATTTAGAGGAAGGAAAATTATTGGATTTCGGGTGATTCAAACGAACAAATATATAGAGTAATAATGGCCAATTGGGGCATAAGCCCCAACAAAATGGTTGTTCAAAAAGAAATAATTTTTGCTTCCTAACTACCGAAGGTAGGGAAGCTTTGTGCTCGTGAAAGAAGTCGAGAAAATGTGTGTCCTCCAAAATCAAATTTTCCACTTGATTTTTGCGTTTCAGAGCTTGCCGTGTCTGTCTGTCTGTGGTAAATCCTTGTCACGCCCAAAAAAATACCAAGTTTCAGTACGAGTCCGGGTTAATCCCAAGACGGTCCCTACTATTTTCAATGCTGTCAAATCAACAGTAGTCAGTGCGCATGCGCAAACATGAATTTCTCATTACGTCGATTTCTTATCATCTGTTGATCCGATTTCGTTCAAACTCAGTAAGTAATTGGAAGTATGTTCTAAAAAATGCCCTATAAATTACATCGCGATTCGTAGAGTAATAACCTTCGCGCATGCGCGGAACTAATAGAGATTGACACAGGCAAAACTCCGAGTCTAATGGAACGATTTTGATGAAATTTTAAGGGATTGTGTGGGATAGCTTCTAGACTGTCCCCTTCAAGTTTTATTGCCGTAACATAAATAGTAGTCTGTGCGCATGCGCAGACGTTAATCTATTATAACGTAATTGCTTATCATCCATTGGTCCGATTTCGTTCAAACTCGGGGAGTAGATAGATATATACTCTAGGAAAATTCCCTATAAAGTATACTGCGATTGGTGATATAACATAGAGCTTGCGCAAAACTAAAATTGATCGACATAAACAAAACTTCAAGACTTATGGACCGATTTTCATGAATTATTCAAGGATTGTTTTCATAAAACGGTTTACTTAAAACCATCATCAGGGCTCACGGTGTCAAAACATTGGACACTACGGTCATTAGGATGAAAGTCATTAACAGGTACAACTACTGTTGGTGGAGTGGTTAATGGAGTGGAGTATAAATACTGGATGCTCAATGCTTGGCACAATAAAAGATCTCAAAACAATGAAAGAAATTCAAATCACAAGGCTCACAAAGTAACAATTCAAATTAAAAGAAGGGTCTAAAATTTTCATGAAACACTGCTGACAAAACCGACAAAAACAACAACTAGATGGTGCATAGCTATTCGTCCCCGAGCCCCCAGCTTAAGCTAATTTGCCTTAGGGCCGCTTCATCAATTATCTACATTAACTGCAGGACAGCTATTCCTTAATTCGCTAATGACTCGAATCGGATATAAAGGAATATATTAATTTTCGGAAAAAATTCGCTAAAAAATAATATTATTAAATAAAATAAATAAATAAATAATAATGATAACGTACTACCCTCTTACCTTCCTACGAATTAGGTGGATTAGGATGACACTCAACTGTAAACATCTGAATTACCTGAAACAAGAAAAAATGCTCATTAGACGGATGTTAAGTATTACTGACAAATGGTTCGATCAGTCACGAAAATATCTAACGGATGCTTGTTTCACATGAATGATGTATATGTTACGGGAAATCCGAGATTGGGACTTCCATGCGGAGTTGGGCATAATACTTCGAATATGAAAACGATTGTAATCGCGATAATTATACGTTGATTCTGAGTCAACTGCGATTATATTGCTATTCGTGTAATCATATTCGTCTGTCAGCGATTACACGAATACAACCCATAGAAAAGCGTCACGGTCATCAATTTCAATAGGGCGTCCCTCCTATAATATGCGAAGCCTTGCTAATATTACCTAGCTTCAGAGGGACGTCCTATTGATAGATTTGTTACAAATAGGCTGGGCTCAAACAGACAAATGGCTTTGTTACAAAATGTGTCGTCACACGTTTTTACTGACTATAATCTGTTGATTTCGGAAGTCGAAAAACGTCCTGCGATTTATAATGAAAAGTGCAAATACTGATAAATGTAGAAGAATTTTGTGACAGTTCCGTCAGAATCCAAGAGGATGCGCTTCCGTCGCTCTCGCGCGGAGCTTCATCCTCGTGTTCTCGAATGGCTGCGTTTGGCGATAGATGGGGATCCGAGACCCGGAAAACCAATCTTCTCCGAACATAGCACATATGATATTAGTACGAGTTGAATCTCTTATGGTACTGTCACACCTCTCTCTCTCTACGAGTGCGGATTTAGGCCCCCATTGCACCTCTGGGGACGATCTAAGTCCGTTACAATTTATCGTAGTTGTATCATTCTATTTAGTAAGAACAATATTATCTCTATCAAAGCCCTTAGGCACTGAGGCTAAGGTAGAATTAAATAATTTTAAAACCTTAGCGAGATCAATAAAGTCTTCTAGACGTCCATCCAGTAACATAACGTGAATAAGCACGATAAATAAATGGGAACTAATAAAAATATTGGAGACGAGGGGAAAATTGTGATGCCGCGAGAGCTAAAAGGAAACTGGAAGTCAGCCGGTCGGCTTTCTATTTTTCTCTGGATGATCTCGACTCTCACGGTCTCGTCACGGATCATCAATAGTCCAGGGCGCGATCGCTTTTCCCACAGGCTTGGAGACGCAGTTGGATAAATCATTGCGTAATAATGGAAATGGATGAGACCGTTTCTGGTGAACATTTATGTGGGTACATCAAATACAATACATACAATCAAAATTAATAATTTTACGCTTCTAACTTCAGTACCTAACACATTCAATTGGAAAATGTAGGTAATCAGTAAAACACAATTACTATTATAATTATATGGATCGGGTTGCCTAGCAACTTTAAGACGCTCTTAGAAATAAAGAAATTCTTATTAGGTTCGTTTGTGTAAGGGCAGAATGGCGTGGATATTACACAGCCCCTCGAAAGTATAATCACCTAGTCAACGAAATGGAAATGTGGATACTGCAAACTGAAATCAAGTCGTTTCCCACTACCTTCTGGGGCTAGCCCATATTCGATTTTTCCCAAGAAAAATATCCATAGTTAAGTATCCACCAAATTCCCCTACGAACTTCCCCTACTTTTCACTGCCTAATTGATCAAGCTTGGTTGTTTCCCGTATTCTTTTATTAATTTTTTATTGTTGGTCGATATATCATTATACCACTTATGAATTAAGTCACAGTTGAAATAAAGAAAAAAAATTAATAGATGCCTTCTGTGGTGATTGAAATAGTTTAACAGAAAAGATTAAAATAATCTATTGTAGCGACATTTATATTCTAACCTACCATATTGCTGATTTGAGTTTGTTTTGTTTACATTTTGTTGTTTGTCGTTCTCGGCTTCTTGCTCCGTTTTTTATTTCGCGTACTTACATATTACAATTTTGTGAAATTGCCCAGAAAAAGTTTTTATTTTGCGCTGAAGTACCAACTGAGGGAGAAACTGTATGGGAAAAACGACCACATACCTAAATATATGATTTTGCAGGCATTAAGTCTAGTAGGTCCCAGCCCTTGTGGACCTCCGAATCCATCATCAGCCCCCTCTGTGGGTTGATGAATTATCCGGACCAGACAAGGTCCGATCCTGTAGTTGTACCTGAGAGCCGCTGAGCTCTACTACGAACTGAGAGATCTGATCTGTGATGATATTTATATATACCTAGTCGTAGTTTTATTTCACTTTGCTGGCTGTATATATATATATAGTAGCATGTATATAGTTATTAGCCTATTTCACATATAGTCTTAGTTGTATTACTTTTGAGTTTTTTTAATCCACTTTGGGGGCTAAACAGTGGTCATCACTGTACCCCTCATTTTTTGGTTTATTATTTCCAATAATAAGCCTATGTGATCGTATAGTAAAAAATTTTTATAACCCCCCCTCAAACTTTGTCACTTTACGTTTCAAGGTGCGTAGAATCCAAATTTGAAATGTCCGTCCGCCGTTCGCCGTCCGGGCCATAAAAGGCCTTAGAATTGACTTAAAAAATCTGTTCTTTCGCACATAGACTCCACCTGGGGTCTAGTTGGTCCTAACTTCTCGCCAGCTCGATCGCTCCACTCTCATGGGTGCTATGAGCCAAAAATAGGTGAAAAAGTGTCTTTTTTTTGTATATTTCAAGTTGTACAGAAATCGGAGATTTATGAGTGAAAAGAAAATGTTAGCTATTAATTTTATGGAAAAAAAAGTATTCTAAATGATACTCTACTATTCAAAAGATTTTGGATTTGAGGCTTATTTTTGCAATTTTATAGATTTTTTAAAACAAAATTTAATGAAGTTCAAGTTTTTAGCATAATTTCGTACATAAATTTTTGAATGTTCTATTTCATAGTTGATAAACTTTATTTGACCAATCTTATGCTAAAAAATATCAATTTAACAATTCGTAGCCATTTTCAGTGATTTTGTCAGCACATTTTTTGAAATTTGACCAATTAGATGATATCAATATACAGTATAGGTAACACTTTTATGTGTTGGAAAGATGACTTGGTAATAAATTGTTTTGTTTATAAACTATATTAAAAAGCGTAAAATTGTGAGATTCCGCTGCTGTAATGGATTGAACCCATTTGTGAGGTCCGAAGCTCCGAGTTCCGATACTAAATATACTATAAGCGGCGTTTAATAATTATGGACCAGAGATCTACGTAGAAGGGCTGTCTAATACATAAATAATAAACCTTTGTGTAATAATTTGCAGCGTTTTTTTCCTCTCCGAGTTGCCAGTGGAGGCCATGATGGCGCTCTGTTTAGTCAAGGATGGCAACATGGCTCCCCTAAGAATCGTGCCACTTTCACAGTGTCAAAAAGTGTTATATAGTGTGAAAAAGAATTTTCACTTCACGTAACCAGGTTTATTATAACTTTGTCACCATGTGTGTTGTAGGTGGACTTCTGGAGCTTAGGTAGGTGATATATTTTATATAATCAATTTTCAGTAGGTGGGTCAACTTGTGTTAAATATTAGGAAAGTGTATAGATGTGTTACATGTTTAATTTAATTAATTTCTTTTCTTTAGTACATACTGCATAATAGACTTTGTTTGGTATTTATAGACAGGTCTTCTGCGTAGAGGCACTGTCCAATACAGAAATAATAGGAGTTTGTGTAATAATTTGCAGTGTTCTTTTGCTATTGAACTTCATTTTTTTAGTGCTTAAATTTGTTTGTAAATCCCATCTTCTATTATACGCATATACTGTCTATTTCTCTAAAGTTACAGAAAACTGTAACTTTCGACAGTCAACCTTGGTATTTAGGCAAAACGACAGAGTAACAAGAATGATATATAACCCCCCCCCCCCCCAGTTTTTTAGTAGGTATTATTAAGCAACTAACCAAACGATACCTATGTTTGTGACGATTTAACAAGACATGTACATGTCAATAACTTAAGCAGCTGTAGGCTACTATATCGGGAAACATATTTGATTATTATCTTGGAGTATTTGTTCGAAATAGATCTCACAAATTGTGAAGAAAGTTCGTTGGCATCATCATCCCAGAAATGTTAATTTCTAACTCATCTTCTGTATTGATGATGAATTTGATCGAGTCGGATTGTGTAGGAATTGAGCAAATGACAGCGAATTGTTGTCAAATAAACGTTTGACCTCCCACTGAGCATTTCTCAACCCCTGATCAGAATCGGGGACCGAGTTCAATTAAACAATGGGAGGTCGAAAGCTGCGGATGGATCTAAGAGAAGTGGAAAGGGCTTTGTCAGGCTCGCGCGGGAAGGTCTGTTTCTATTGTACCGGCCAACAGCCAAGTTGTGTTGGTGGGCATTTTGGAAACGCAGGAACTCAATGAACAGCTTCATTTGTTGACTTGCGTCCAAACATCTGCGCAGTTCAAACGCGCCGGGAATCAATCAGGCGGTGCTGGTTATTCTCATCGTCTTATTGTGTTAGTTGTTTGCTCCAATTCAAGGAGTTTAAAGGGGGATTTATTTTACAGGGGTGGATTCAAACCGCCTTAGAATGAGTTATGCTGTTAAATAGAATAGATATCTGTAAACAGGTGTACGTACAATCACTATCATTAAATTCATATAAAACAGTTGATGTTACTGGGCGCACTCGAACTGGGCACCAGCCAAAAAGGGTTCATTAATCCTTACCTGATGTGGCCCGCTCGCACTCCCCATTCGCCGAGGTAGACCTTAAGGCTAAAAAATGATGTACGGGTGATCGCACCTTTTAGAATGATTTGTATAGTTTGGTGGTCTAGAAGCTCGCAAGCTCGCATCTCAAAACTAAATAACATCAAGTAGGTAGTCAATCCTCAGTAAAATTCAGATTATTTTGAGATATAGGCCAGAATGATGTGTACAGTTTAGTGGTCTGGATGCTCACAAGCTCGCATCTTAAAATTACATAACATCATGTCAATACCTTAGTTTTTCTGATTCCGTGCGATATTACTGAACAGAACAAACCATGATGTGCTTTGAGTTTGAGTAGTACACAGTAGGAAAAGGTTCGTTGAAAGCTTTGAGTCAACACAAACCAAATGTGCATTCCAACGCAAATGTGAGTCTTGAGATTATCTCATATTTTTCGCTGATCGATATCTTAATCTGGCTCGGAAGAAATAGAATATTATTGCGGGAGATCGTGCAGCTCCGTTGCATTCCTTACGCTTACGGGATGGTCGGCGATTCTGGGCCTACCAGCAATACCAGCATGGGTCATTTTTGAAGAGAGGCCTTAGTAGCGCAGGTCCTGGTACAACGCAGGTAGTAGAGACCCTTCGAAGGGTTGGTCAATGACTTACCAGTTTACGATCAGTTTCCACAGGCATCAGGAAACTAATCGAAAATAATTGCCATCTTTCCCATTTATATCCTAATGTTTAATTTCATATTTTCGACGACTTTCCCATCCATTCAGTTTTGACTGGTGTACCACTCCATGGGAGCACTCATCAGAAAGTCTCGTTCAGATTTTTGATGAGATTCCTTTCAATGAGTTTCTAGGGACGCGATAGATAGTCGACTGATTGAAGTTTATTGGCCTCTGTGGCACTTGAGACGACGACCCCAAAGGTGGATTATAAAAGGAAAACCACGTGAGGTCGAGGTCACCGAGGGTAAAGACCCCCGATGAGGCGTCGATGGAGATAAAAGAGGATTCGATAAAAGAGAAACTCTTGTTGAAAGGTCCGTGGAAGTTGTCTGAAGGGGAAATTTTCACCTGCGCGAGCGGTCCGCGTGTTGCAGGCGGAATGCGAGCAGGTCGTTCTCAAGGTTGGTCAGCTTCGCTCGGATCAAGTGTGGTGACTCATGAGTGAATAAATTAGAATGAAATATAAAGACCTTTCAATTTCATGAATGCAAGTCTGAGGACTGGAAGAAGGAGAAGAAAAATATTCAATGACTAGTTGTACCCCCGCACTTCGTTGTGGCACATTGTGGTGGCATCGCTAGTTCAATTATTTACAGAGCTCAGACAGTTGACTATAGGGGTTCAGCGTTTGTAATTTTTCTATAACTACAACACCCAGAGGACCCCGTTCAAAGGTTCAGCACCATAAGGTGAATATGAACGAAATTAGCTACAAAGCTCACTTAGCTGATCAGAGTGGTCCACCAATAAGTTGTAATTATAGTTTATCCCACCCAGAGGGACCCCGTTCAAAGTTTCAGCACTATAAGGTGAATGTGAACGAAATTAGCTACTGAGCTCCCACAGCTGTTTATAGTGGTAACTGAATTATAGTGAACAGTGAATTATCCCGTTACCCGTGGTTTGTCTCCTTAGCGGTAATTTGTCCCGTCAGCCAGGAACCTTTTAAATGTAAATACTTACGGTGAAGGTAGAAGGCGGGGGACTCGTAAGAGCTTTGCGCCTGTGAACATAGATCGTTCCGTTTGTGTCTGAGGCAAAATAATCTATCCTTACGTGATTGAGAAGGAATTGAGTACACGCCCTTGACAAACCTTGCTATTACGACAACCTGCAACGAAGCCCTAAAAGGATAATCCCCAGCAAGTATCGTCACAACTCCCTCCCTGCAGATCCTACCAGTGGCATATTTCTAGCTTGACTTGTAAATTTTCCAGAAATTTTCAGACAAGAAAGTCAGTTATCATAGTGCATGGTGAACATTAGATCACGAAGGTAATTTCAATTCGTGGACCACGGAAAATTTTGGACTCAATGTGGAAAATGTTGAGGATGCGGGATAGCAATAGATTAGGTATTGTATAAACTAAAAAATTTGAGTTTATATAAAATTAATTGCTATGAACGCAAGTGAAAGAGACAAAAAAAAAAGAGAGAGAGAGAGAGAGAGAGAGAGAGAGAGAGAGAGAGAGACTCACGGTTCTTGAAGGTTGAACAACACCGTTTCCATTGAACGGATCACCGTAACAGTTTTCGATAGCTGTTACAAATGCTGTATTACACGATAACTTAACAAAATTTCGCTCATACGATCATGCTGCATGACTCTTTTCAATCTGGCTAATCAACACTTTCCTGGCTTTATCAGTCACTGGGGTGGGGTACTATAAAACACCAAATTAAAAATCTTTGTTTAGTTCCTGGATTACCCCAAATCCATAATGCAGTTTGTTACAATGTTATTATATATAATACTAGCCGCTCCGGCTCGCTACGATCGCCTCCACGTCCAGCCGGGGGGCAAGCCCCCCGGACCCCCCATTAAATTGCTCGCTTCGCTCGCAAAGTGTGGTATGTAGGGAATGTTGCTCGCTTCGCTCGCAAAGTGTGGTATGTAGGGAATGTTGCTCGCTTCGCTCTCAATTGAAACATGTAGGGGTTGTTGCTTGCTTCGCTCGCAAACGGTAGATCTCTAAGGGTAGGTTTAACTTCTGTAGGGGATGCTGCTCGCTTCGCTCGCTTGAGGAAGTTATACTGCCCACCCAACATGTAGGGAATGATGCTCGCTTCGCTCGCAAACGGTAGATCCCTAAGGGTAGGTTTAACTTCTGTAGGGGATGCTGCTCGCTTCGCTCGCTTGAGGAAGTTATACTGCCCACCCAACTTGGCAGACGTTTTTTTCTGTTGGAAATTCTTACAAACAAATTAAATCTTATGAAACTACGTGGAACCACAAAAAGTTTATTCGGGGATGTTGCTCGCTTCGCTCGCAAGGTATACCTGTATATGTGTAGGACAAAGTCCGTATTTATTCTGTTGAAATGGTTCTCGCTTCGCTCGCAAGGTAGGTACCTATGTATACCTGCTCGCCTCGCAAACCCCTTGACTGCGTAGGCTAAGTGCCCCAAACACGTCTTCCCAGAGCCTTCTCGCGAACACGGCAAAATTAATTTCTGATGTTAAACGCTTCTTTTCGCTTCCGCTCGCGATTTGACCGACTTAACGTCACTTTTTTCGATATCCGATTTCGGATTCAGATTCGGCGGACCCAAAGCTGTATTTTGCCCGCGAAAACCGTTCCGAAAAACGTACCTTTATGGGGTATATTTTAATCGGAAAAAACCAAGTTTTTCGGCGGACTTTTCGAGAAAACGGGTCCGTACTCTCGCATTTTTTTAACGCATTTCCCGATACTTTTTTCGCGATCCGATCGCGCCGTCGTCTTCCTCGTAGGAAAACCTACGAAACCCGTATTTTTCCGGAATTGTCAACGGCCGTTTAGAGGGGTAGGGGAAGCGGGGAAGTCCAAAAAGCGCACATTAATTATTACTTCGACCCCCCTCCCGCCCTACGGCCCATGGTTCGGGTGGGATTAAACAATTTTAAATTCGCTCGCTCCCACTTTTGGAAAATCTCAAGAAGATCCCCCCACTCGTACACTCCCCCCACTCAGCCGTTTGGCCGTGCATAGACACGACAGACAGACAGACGGAGTTTCATTCTTATTAATAACTAGCCGCTCCGGCTCGCTACGCTCGCCTCCACGTCCAGCCGGGGGGCAAGCCCCCCGGACCCCCCATTAAGTTGCTCGCTTCGCTCGCAACGTGTGGCATGTAGGGAATATTGCTCGCTTCGCTCGCAAAGTCTGGCATGTAGGATATGTTGCTCGCTTCGTTCGCAAAGTCTGGCATGTAGAAAATGTTGCTCGCTTCGCTCGCAAAGTATGGCATTTAGGAGATGTTGCTCGGTTCGCTCGCAAACGGTAGATCTCTAAGGGTAGGTTTAACTTCTGTAGGGGATGCTGCTCGCTTCGCTCACAAACGGTAGATCTCTAAGGGTAGGTTTAACTTCTGTAGGGGATGCTGCTCGCTTGAGGAAGTTATACTGCCCACCCAACTTGGCGGACGTTTTTTTCAGTTGGGAATTCTTACAAACAAATTAAATCTTATAAAACTACGTGGAACCACGAAAAGTTTATTCGGGGATGTTGCTCGCTTCGCTCGCAAGGTATACCTGTATAATATGTGTAGGACAAAGTCCGTATTTATTCTGTTGAAATGGCCCTCGCTTCGCTCGCAAGGTAGGTATAGCTGTATACCTGTATACCTGCTCGCAACCTGAGTCATCACCCTTCTTGACGTCTTCGTAGAGCCTTCTCGCGTCCGGGGCAAAATTAATTTCTGCTATTAATCGTTTCGCCTCGCTTCTGCTCGCAATTTGACCTACTTTCCGTCACTTTTTTCGATATCCGACTTCGGATTCAGATTCGGCGGGGTCAAAGCTGTATTTCGCCCGCGAAAACCGTTCCGAAAAACGTACCTTTATGGGGTATATTTTAATCGGAAAAAACCAAGTTTTTCGGCGGACTTTTCGAGAAAACGGGTCCGTACTCTCGCATTTTTTTGACGCATTTCCCGATACTTTTTTCGCGATCCGATCGCGCCGTCGTCTTTCTCGTAGGAAAACCTACGAAACCCGTATTTTTCCGGAATTGTCAACGGCCGTTTAGAGGGGTAGGGGAAGCGGGGAAGTCCAAAAAGCGCACATTAACCGGAACTTCGACCCCCCTCCCGCCCTACGGCCCATGGTTCGGCTGGGATTAGAAAATTTTAAATTCGCTCGCTCCCCCTTTCGGAAAATCCCAAGAAGATCCCCCCACTCGTAGATCCGGCCCACTCAGCCGTTTGGCCGTGCATAGACACGACAGACAGACAAACAAACAGACAGACGGAGTTTCATTCTTATAAATAATAGAGATAATAGAGATAAAGATGCAATTTCAAATATTTCCAGCCTGTATGCAAACTTCGTACAAATTCGATGGTGAAATACCCAGCGAGAAAAGCTTCTTCATGTTCTGGGTATCCCAAAATAAATTCTATTTCAAGTGCGCTGCATTACGTTTCTCTTAACAGAATCAAACCTCTTAAATATCAGGAATGCCAACAAACACTCGGCAATAAAAAGCAGAGGAAAAGAAAACTAAAATTAGTTGGCTACACGAAACTAACTAGCCGTAACTTAACTGTTGTTTACCTCGAGTTTCACCTGGTTTTACCAACCAGTTGCCCAGAGCTTGTTCCCCCCCATTGAGTGCTCTGTCTGTTTAGAGCCATCGATTACTCAGCGTACAATAAGAAGTTATTTCTGGAAGGTCAGACGCGATAACAAAAATAAAAGCTAATTAGGAAACAACAGCTGTGGTGAATGCCCAAATGAATGAATATTTCAATACATTTGAACGGTAAACACGTATAACTTATTGATACTCTTTGTGAGGAATTCGATTCATCAAAGATTACAATCATGCAGCATCTTATGAGTGAATTTTCCAAAATTGGCTACCGCATTATACATTGTTAAATTCAATTGAAATTTGAGCAATTTGGCTACAAAGAAAGTGGTAAAAACCAATTTTATATACACAAAACTAATTCTAAATAAAATTCGGCGATTCAAAAACGATTTTAGATTTTTTTGTAGTTTTTATAGATTGTCCTGAAAATATTAAAAGTGAAATAAAAAGTTTCAGGTATGCAGCACATCGTATAGGTAGGTAAGCGAATTTTCGTAAATTATCGTATTAATAATTTAACATTAAATTGTTTTGAAATTTGATTTTTGTGCGTGCAAGGAAATTGTTACGTTTTATTGTAAAAAAACGTATTCTAAATAATAATCTGCTATTTAAAAAGCGGTTTTAGATTTTTAGCTTTTTTTGCTATTTTTATAAATTTTTCTAGCGAATTTCATTGAAATGTAAGTACATTTTTCAGGGTTATTTCGGTCATAAATTTTTGAATGTTCTGTTTCATAGTTAGTAAACTATCTTTGAGCAATATTCTACGAAAAAATATAATTTTAGCGAATTTTCTTAGAAAATAAAGCTATTGCAATGGCTCCAAAAATTTTAAAATAAAAATTTTCAAAAATTTTCTTCATCGAAATCTGTTTTGAGGCAATCTGAAATGATTCCTGGATTTTAACGCTTTTCTATATGTGTATATATATATATATATATATATATATATATATATATATATATATATATATATATATATATATATATATATATATATATAAGTAGGTATAAATATGTATGTGTCATTACAGACGATAACTCTCGATAGAAATGAGATAAAAACTTCGTTCTTTCGTCAAAAAATCAAGCATTTCAAAAGAAAGGATGAGTTCGTTGGAAAACACTTTTTGAGCACATTAAATTGGTCAAATTTCAAAAAATGTACTTAAAAAATCACTAAAAAAGGCAAAAAACCGCTAAAAATTAACAAATTTCTATTTTTTAGCAGAATGCTACTCGAAAAAAATTAATCGAACATGAACTAGGACATTTAAAAATTTAAGCACAAAATTGTACTGAAAAATGTACTTAAATTTCATTAAAATAAGCTAAAAATCGATAGGAACACTTGAAAAAATTGTAAAAATCCACAAAATCGTTTGTTCATTGGAATATTACTGAAAAAAAGTTTATTTGCTATAAAATGTATAATAAAATTTTTATGTGTCCCCAATGTGCTCAAATTTCAACATAATTTAACATAAATGTAATACGACCATTTATGAAAATTCGCTCATACGATCATGCTGCATGACTGGAACTTATCGATTTTAGCCGCTTTTAGCAACTTTGCTACCGAGTCTACCTACAAGTAGCGGAAGCATTGTTTTCACGTTCGGGAGAAAAATTTTTTGGTCTCCAAAATCAAAATTTCCACTCGCATTTTACGTTTTAGACCATTCTGAACAACTTTGGTTCCGTGTCTGTCGTGTGTCAGCGAATCCTTGTAACAAGCTTCTTTTCCACAGTTTTCATCCGATTTGGATGACATTTTCAGGGGATATACGGGGATTCTTGACTCAATACCTCACTCTGCGCATGCGCAAACGTAAATTCTATCAAGCATCATTTTCTCACGCCCTAGTCGTCCGATCTCGATCAAATTTGGATGATAGTTGGGGGATGTCGATGATGATCATCTCATATCAATTTCAACATGGTTGTATCATTAACAGCTACTGCGCTTGCTCCAGTATGTAATCCTTGTAAAATGCTCATTTTTCACAATTTTCATCCGATTTCGATGAAATCGTCAGAGAATGCGCGGGTTAGGATGTAGATGGTCCCCTATCAGTTTCATTGTTGCCAAATCAATACTCCATTCTGCGAATGCGCAAACGTAAATTACAATATGCTCCATTTTTTCACACTCTAGTCGTTTGATTTCACTCAAATTTGGATGATAGTTGGAAGAAGATGACTTGATCACCTCAAATCAATTTCAACATGGTTGTATCATTAATAACTACTGCGCATGCGCCAATGTGAAATACTTGTAATGACCTTAACCTCCACAGTTTTCATCCGATTTTGATTAAATCGTCATTGAATGCGCGGTTTAGGTTATAGATGGTCCCGTACCTACTAAGTTGTTTTCAACTCGTCAGTTCATTCTGCGCTTGCACAAACGCAAATTACATTGAGTATCATTTTTTCGTTTCTTAATTGACCAATTATGGCATTTCACGCTACTTCTTGATTTACTTTTTTCCGCTATGGAATTTTTCAAGATCATTTAAATCTTTTCAATGATCTATACATTCATGACAGGTAAACGAGGAAGCAATGTGCTACACCCAACTTGGCAGACCTTTTTTGGTTGAACATCCCAAACAGCTGAGAACTGAGTCGAGGTCCTGGTCATCCCACCTCGTTAGGTCATCGGCGCTGACCTTTACTGCGTGTTGTGCAACACGCAAGATTTATTCGTGCACCGAGCATTCGTCCTTCACTTGTAATCTTGAATAAAAATCCCGGCGGTCCCCCCGTGTAATATAAAAAGCGGCCTCATTCCCTCTGCGAACGCACAACCACAAAATCAATTCGTGTCAGGGCTTCTTCGCATACAACCTCCGGCCGGTTTAGAGAAGATATAAAAACAGAACTATAGTTGCAATGATATCCCCTTCATATACGGCATGTCGTCTTCAGCAACAATTACGGAATAAGTTGCCTAATTCGTTGCATTGATAGAGTGACGAGGTTTACAGATATTACTGTTATTCTACGAGATTTTCAACGACAAAAAAGAAAAATGCAGCATTTCCATAACTTCCTATATTTTAAAGGATTTAACATTAATTTAGTTGTTAGCATAGAAACAGGTGTTACGGCGGGGGCCTACAAAGGGCTACTTTGATACGGTACCCCGGTATACCGAAGTGCAAATCCGGTACATGTACCGGTTGCCTGTGGGCTGGGTTCACTATGCGGCGGGCCTAATAGGAGAACATCGGAAGCCGAGCTGGAAAACAACAGGAAGGTAATAGAACACAGACAAGACATTCGAGGGAACATCTAGAAGGTTTTCACGAAGAAGTGATCAGCGAGACAATAGAACCGTTTCGTTTTCCCGTCTTCACTGAACGACCGATAGTGACAACGTGAAGCCAATGGAAAAAGAAGATTATTAAGACATTCGGGCAGTGACTCAGTATTAAAACTGGAGACAATGGGTTACACGCAAATAGAATATTTTTTTACCAGTAAAAAATTCAAATAATTCAAAATTCAAAACTTTGGTGCGCGGCTCCTCACCACGCCATGCGTAATTATTCAACTTTTCACGTGTTTATTTTGTAAATAGTAATTGCCGTTTTTAGCGAATTTTCGTTTAAAAAAAATGAAGCTCCACAAATTTTAAAATCAAAATTTTCAAAAATTTTCTCTATTGACGCCGTTTAGAGACATTCTGTTCGCGCGCGCACACACACACACACATACAGATATATATATATATATATATATATATATATATATATATATATATATATATATATATATATATCCTTCCAGACGATAACTCTCCCAAAAGTCTTGACGGGGGGAGGAGAGGACTCACCCAAAATTAGCCAGATTTTTAATTGTTTGTAATGCGCTTATTCTAAGAGATAATTCAGAGTTTTGGAATCGAATCGTTTTGTTTTTTATGCTCTACAACTTTGGACGGCACAAAAATTTCAGTAGTATGTACGGTTTAGGAATTATATGAAAAAAATTTTAAAATGGGCAAATTAAGCTATCTTTTTGAGGCCACCATTTTCAAATTCCACCGATTTCGAGATGGCAGACAAAGATTTTCCCAATCAGAGCGGACTAAATTTTCAAAATCTAATCTCGAACCTTCTGAAAATTCCAAGTACTTTCGACCTTGGCTCCTGGACTATCACGTAACAGGGTTTATTATAACTTTTGTCACCCGTAGGTGGTCTTCTGAAGCTTAGGTAGGTGATATATTTTATACAATTAATTTTCAGTAGGTGGGTCAACTCGTGTTACATACTAGGAAAGTGTTGATTTCTTATTCAATTCATTTATCTTCGGTCGGCGTCACCTCCTATGCAGATATATTTAGATACCTAACGTATAAAATGTTCAAGTTTAATAAGGACGTCTCCAATTAGGATGTCATTTAACCTATTTTCCTAAAAAATACTGATTGCTTGTAGGAAACCGTTTTTTAGCTAAAGAGGCTGCGGAGGAAATCAATTACTTGGCCTGAAAAAGACCGGTCGTTTGTCACGGGGACTTTCACCCCGTCGAAAGGCGCAACCTTCACCTTCGATGGTTCAACCGAATCAGTTTCAGTAAATGTGCAAGGATGTAGGTTCTCGTAACTTGAACTTGACCCCACCTAAATACTATTAGAAAAGTTGTTAAACGCTGCAATTTTTGACATATATATGTCTATGGGCAGGGGGTCATGTTTTTTTAAAATGCAACCCATTTTTCAGATCAAAAATTGTAATGCGACACCGATAAACAAATTCAGTAACTATACTTCAAGAATGAAATCAGAAATCATTAGAAATTTTATTGGGAAGTTCCCAAATTGCATGGCTGTTCAAAGTATCTCTTCTGTTCATCCTTGGAAGTTGAAATATGGTAGGGAGACATTAGGAGACGATCTAAATGATAGGTAAGGTTTGGTTTCTTGACTGCTTTGTTCAAAATAAGATTTGTTGGGGTCTTGAGGTTCAGTCATAAAATGTACCACTATTTTTCTAGGCCAACGTTTCGGTATATTTTTATACCATCCTCAGGGCTTAGATAGGGGGTGGGTTAAACCTCAATCACATCTAGGTGCTGGATACATCTTGAACTTGACTTTCAAACTTATTGTAGATCAAATGCTGAAAACTTTTATTAAACCTGAATGAAGTATAATGAAGATTTGAATTGTAATTTGAATTGTATAATTGAATAATTTGAATTGTAATGAGATTGTAATCAATATCAGATAACTTGTTATCGTTGTAATTAACTTGTTATTGTTATCTGATATTGAATACGATCTCATTACAATTCAAATTATTCAATTATACAATTCAAATTACAATTCAAATCTTCATTATACTTCATTCAGGTTTAATAAAAGTTTTCGGGATTTGATCTACAATAAGTTTGAAAGTCAAGTTCAAGATGTATCCAGCACCTAGATGTGATTGAGGTTTAACCCACCCTCTATCTAAGCTCTGAAGATGGTATAAATATACCGAAACTTTGGCCTAGAAAAATAGTGGTACATTTTATGACTGAACCTCAAGACCCCAACAATTCTAAATGATAGGTTCATTCCTAATCAGCTGAGTTAGCTAAATTCTGTTCTGTTCATCCTAGGAAGTTGAGATTTGAAAGAGAGACTCCCTGGAATATTGAGAAACGATTAAAATGATTGGCTCCATCCAAATCATCTGAGTGTGCTAAAATCTCTCTTGTTCATCTTTGAAAGTTGAGATTTGATAGGGAGACTGCGTGGGACATTAAGAAACGATTGAAATGATTGGCTCATTCCTTATCAACTGAGTGATCTATATTGTCTCCTGTTCATCCTAGGAAGTCTAAATTTGATAGGGATACTCTAGAACACTAAGAGACGATTGAAATTATTGGCTCATTCCTAATCAGCAGAGTGACCTAAATTCTCCAAAAGGGAGCCTTCAGTTGCCACATGTGCTATATCAATAATTTCGACTCGTACTGTGTTCTTCAACTAATTCTATATGTCCATGTTACAATACGTGAGAATATATACTATACTGCCCACCCAACTTGTCAGACGTTTTACTATGTGTTTATTTTGTTCTAACATAAATGTTGATGATTAGAACAACGTTTAAATGTAGGGAAAATGGTGTGAACCCCTCTGATATTTACATTTGTTTTTCTGTGTTTTTGTCCTCTTCAAAGTTCTTCTTCCGCTCTGTATTTATCGTATTTGAAATAGGAGCGATGGAATGCCGCTGTGCGGTTTTTGCGGGCAGTTGCGAAACGCGTAATCGCTCTAGAAATCCACACCGAGCCCGGGATATTATTATCGTAATGATCTGTTCCAAATGTATAGAGAGGACCTCAAGGACGAAGCAATCTATCGCGGTCTAGTAAGTAGACAAAATTCGTGAGCTGTAGTTTTTTTAAAGTTTGTGAAGGTTCATCCCTAAACCAAGCGTAAAAAAAAAAATTTTTTTTTTTCTTGGTGGATTAGAAAAGTTCATTATTGAAAATGATAAACCAACAAGTTGTAATTCTGCTTGTGTGAGTGGGTTGAGTCTTTCAATAAATCTACGAGAACTTAGAACGTAGAACTTTTAATGATGCTTACCGTACAGGGACAGCTGTATAATCATAGGAAGTTAAAGGAAACATCCTGACGTGAACTCTGACACTATAGTTTGGGGGGAGGGGGGTCGTTCTTGAGTGCATTCGGCCAGAATCCTTACCAGTCAACTACAGATGCCTTGAATTACTACGAAAATCTTCGCTTGAACTGCTACCAGATAGGGATTTCAATTTTCATGTTGCATGGTCTGCCAGCTCGTATGCAGGAACCTCTTCTTATTTCTCCTGACATCAATGAAAGACATTACTTCAGGAAATCCATGGAGAAAATTAAACCGATAAAATCTCATTTCTTGGATTCAAACGGAAAAGAAAACCGTATGTATGAATGGATCCCATAAAACAGAGATATACGAAAATGATGACAAAAATGAACAAGCATTCGGCACAATGAAACTTCTCAGTGAGGGGGAATGTAACGGACCAACTTCAATAATGCTAGTTTTATTTACTTGCACCTGTGGGAATGGTGGAAACCTGTGTTAACTTATGTAAATGCACCAGATTATAAGTAGTTCTCATCCATGACTGTATACTTCCAATGTAGAATTGTATTGTTGCACAACAGTGCACTATATATTTTATCAAAATCAAACATTAAAATGAATGTGATGTGAAACCAATTTTGCATCATCCTTGAGATAATCGAAAGTGTATAGGGTTTAAGGTGGAATGACGTTTGCCATGAACTTCGTGTTTGCGCTTGCTAGAGGTTATTGTCCACTGCGCTGAATGCAATAAATTAATGTAGGTACAAGATCTAGGACATAAAACTAATTATTTCGAATACTATTGAAATCGATTGAGAATTGAGACATGCACGCAACGAAACGCATATTATACAAGTTAATTTTGGGATCAAAATATTACATTTGCTCAAAAATGTTAGAACAACCATTGTTGAATCGAAACCTGAGTCGTCCCGCTGTTATCGATTTGGGTCGAGCGAGACAAGAGCATAAACAATATAAATACGTCACGATTTGTGACACCTTCAATCGCGTTCTTAATTTGATTTCGATGAGCCTCACATTGTGTTGAACGATAATACATTCGTATCACAATGAGGAATACCTTATTAAACTGTATTAGCCTATATGTAAATGATTATTATTGTTCCAATCGTTATTTCAAGGAGATAGCATATTGTTATAAATCTGTCGTTTTTATGTTAAATAACATGAAACTTGTTTTCCTGTTGTCCAATGACAAGCCTCAGATAATATAAATAATATAACAACCAACAATAATTACTATGGAGTGGAGTTATGGTATTAAGTTGTAGTAAAGTGTTTGTAGTGGTCAATAGCAGCAGTAGAGGTGCAGTGCAAATTCAATTTATCACACCACTTGGGGAATATTTCATAAAACAACAAGTTAACAAGTACAGGTACTTGTAATGAACGGTAAACTAGAACAAGTGTTTCACCAAAACAGAGTACAAGTGATTATCGTACATGACAAGGTGTAATGATTAGAAGACAGACAAATTATAAACTGAAAAGTGGAGAAAGTGTGTATATGATTTCAACTTATTCTCAAGGCTGGCATAATCGGATTTTTATCCTGCATTCAGAGGAAATGATTAATCAGTTCATCAAGTCTTAATGCTGCTGGGTTAGGAATGTCATCTGCAACTTCGAGTTGTTCTTCACATCACTTTGTTCTTCAATGATGAGATCTTCAATACGCAATCAGGACAAATTGCACAGGGTCACGCACCATTTGAATCTTTCAAGAGTCTCGCAAGACATCCTAAATCTCTCGTTAAACTCAAAAATACCCACTAAATGAGCGTTTATTCGTGGAAGAAAAAATCTTTGGCGTCTTACTACGCTGAATGCTTCATTCTTGTCATTATTCTTCAGCAGAAGATGATTCCCACACAGTAAACACCGAAAAATTGTCAACTCATAAGGCTGGAAAATAACAAGTTTAAAAATAAAAGGATTGGGTTAAAAATCGGCCATTTTTACAACTGTAAAACAGTGACTTGTTCAAAATGATGAGGAAACACTTGTAACTTGCCCAAATTCGCCTGTACACTTGTTAATTTTCATAGTGCATTACAAGTCTACGCTTGTACCTTTATGAACGCTTGCACACTAATTTTTTACAGCTTGTACTTACATAAAATCGGCTTGTAACTTGTCACTTGTTGCTTTATATAATAGGCCCTTAGTCTCTTTATTTTTCAATCACCTGTTTCAGTACTTCGCCATCTCTCCAGTAGTTGGAGAACTCCTTAACCGTCAGTGTTTACCCTACAAACTTTTACATCAATCACAACCGGAGGACGTCCTTCCACAGAGCGCCATTTTTTCATTTCCGGCGCCTGCGGGCGATAACGGGCGCCCCCAGTAAATTAAAAGACGTCTGAATGATTATCATAAAACACCCGGACGGCTGAAGCGAGAATAAATTTTACGTAAGCCTGGCGAAAAACGCCTCGTCTCAAGGTTCTGTTTCCCGAACAAACAGCTCTTTTAAAGAATCGTTTAGTTAATAAATTCGGAAACCTTGGGAAGTGTCAGCGAACTCCTATTCTTCCGTAAGAATTAATCGTATAGGTGATCAATGTGAGAAGGTTGTTAATTATTATATTTTAAACATGAAGCTTTATCTTTTCACGATTATTTCTAAATAGGTGAACATTTTGATTGAATACAACCTTGTAGACTAACTTACGGATAATATCAAAACGATTTATCCATAACATTAATCAGGGAGTTGATAAATACTTATGCCGAGCTTCTAGGATCATCTACACTTCAATGTGATTTTTAACCCGTTTAATTTTTTTTTTTTTTTTAAGAATACTTATCTTATAAATCAATATTAGCTATTACTATATTAAAGGCTGATGATTCAACTGACAGCTGAGGAAATCAAGAATACAAACCCCGAAGAGTAAAAGTCGTGCTGGGGTTAGGAATCTCAGACATTATAGCTATCTATAGATCAAATTAAATTCAAATATGTGCTTAAGTAGGCAAATCGGTTGAACATTCCATAGGTACATAATTATTATTGAAATTTCTTATACAATGTATTAGGTCCTTGTTACATAATTATTTTCCGTCTTTTATCTACATGGATTATATTCTCTTTAGCATTCAAGTATAAGTAGGAGTAAACATTGCTTAATGAGTTTGGATATTGGTTTTTATTTGCAGTATAATAAATTTGAGTTGAACAGTTTCAACTTTTTTTTTTGGAAATATTTAATGGGAGAGCCAGTTTTAATTCTCCTGGAAGTTTATTAAAGAGTTTTATTCCTAAGTATCGGTGTGATCTTTGAGCAAAAGTTGTGTTTTTAAAATCAATTTTCAGCATCAAAGACGAACCCGAACGGGTCTCAGGGTGTAACTTGTGTTAGTTTGCCATCTGTCCTTTTCTTACACACTTGAATGGTCCGCGTTCTATCAATTAGTTCGTAAGTCGTTGGAACTTTGAAACATTTAAACAAATCTTATATCATATAGTTTGATTTAGCAACTTTAGACAAAGCTCTGGATGGAGGACGGATTTTTAAAATTTTTTAAATTTATTTATTCATTTATTTTTGATTTTTGGATTCTACGCATCTTGAATCGTAAACCACCACGTTTAACCGGGGGGGTTAAAATTTTTTTTTTTTTTTTTTTTTTTTTTATTTTTTTTTTTTTTTTTTTTTTTTTGGGAGATTACAAAGGCAATGGAGCGAGAATACGTTTTTCACGTCCATTTCAAATTTGAGCTTCACAGGTTGAATAGCAAAGAATTTAGCTCCAGAGATGGCAAGGCTACGGTAACACTAGCCTTCATGTTTATGTCGTTGTTACGTGGCATTGTTTTGTGCAGTTGTAGCCATAATCGTTAACCATCATTGAATACGTATACGTACTCACTCCTCATCATACCTACAACTGATGAGTTATAATGAATCAGGTTCCCAATTGGGTTCGATTATGTATAGATAGCTTAATCATGACTTGTAACATGGAACATGTTTTTGCCATCATAACCCGGCCAAAAATGAGACGAAATTACTACATGTGGCATTTAAATACGCTATTTTGAGATGATTGTTGCTTACAACCAAATCGTTGCTACGGAACTGTATCTTAGGCATTTATCATCGTACAAAATCGTTTGCCAGTCGTTGGAAAGCTCTCGATTTACCTAACCGTATTATTTTAACCACTGCGCAGTGCCAACAATCTGAGGTATGAGCGTGGTTGTCTGAATAATGTTTACATATAGGTGATCCTTCTCAGTTAATTTTGTAAAACATTATTGCAACCACAAGGTATTAGACTGGAAAGAAACTTGGAAGTTGAAATTTAATTTTTTAGTTGATAGTAATCTGAAATGGAAAAGCCACATTTATGTTACATATGTTAAGGAAAATAAGCAAATTGTTTTATGTATTCAGATCACTTAGAGATATACTCAGCAAGCAGCAGCTAAGAACTGTATACTTTGCTTTAGCATAGTCCCAAATAATTTACGGAATAGTGGCCAGGGGGAAATTCCAGTAAGCAAGATTTGAAGCCTCTAATATCAGCGCAGAAATGTACTCGTATATTGAGAATAATGACGAGAAGCAGTTACGGAGTGAGGTCTTCCGACCTTTTTAATAAGACGAAAATTCTTCCTCTGCATAAGCTCCACATCCGAGCAGAGCTCATTTTCGTATACGCTCGGAAATTATATCTGCAAAAAATTCGACATGGTATGGCTACAAGAGCTGAGGTTGATGGACTCTGCCAAGTCCCAAAATTAAACTCTGTGATGGGACGGAAGTCTTGGATGCATTGTTGTCCCAAATTATTAAACACGATTAAAGATAAAACTGTGCTCGATTCAAATATTGGACAATTTAAGGCATGGGTCAATCTGAATATTGGAGAAGATGACTTTGTACGTAAGTTTGAATTGTTTGTTTGATGTTGATAATTTTTTCTTGCAATTAGATGTGTAAAAAGGTTTTTCCTTTTCGCCTCTCTTCTAGTTTCCTTTTAGTAAATTTTGTATGTGTGGGGGAAAAAAATTGTAAATATTTGAAAATGTTGAAGAAATTTTAAAAATCCGATTTGCTTTTGTTTTGGCTATTATGTTGCTTTTCTGATAAAGTAGTTCTGCAATGCTGCTGTTTCGTTCTATAAAAAATAAAAGCAATTAAAAAAAAAATTTTTTTTTTGGGAGATTTGATGATTTGCTTTTTGGGACATTAAGAGACGATTGAGGTGACGGCCTAATCAGCTAAGTGACCAAGATCAGTGCTTAGGACTAAATTTGTTTTCTCTTTTTTTTTTTCAAATCTGTACGATACTCGTACGTAGTTTCATTAATTTAGGTACTTGCTTGATACATCTTCATGAGTCCAACGGCCCATCATCATACCTGTAAACACAAAATTCCAAGATTAGGTCCAACAAAATGATGGAGTACCGAAGAGTAGGCATACCTACAGAACGCAATAAAGATTTTGCAACTTGAGTCAATATAAAGGAGTACATGGGGACCAAACAATTTATATTCTTTCAAAATTATTATAAATTAATATAAGAACAAATCTAGATAAACAGTTTGATTGAAGTTCTTCAAATAATGGAACTACCCCACTATGCAAAAATATGTTCAGTTAAGAGCTGGATGCTTTACGGAATTTAAGGGGTTTTGAGATCACAAACTGGGAGTATGTATTTCGCATTTATAGTTTACTATGTGCATAAATGTAAACGCAATAGAATATTCATATTGCCACAAAGAATGAACATTATTACGAAGGCTTCGCGGTCGAAACTTAACGTTATCGTTGATATCGGTAATTACGGAGGGGCTCACCTCTGGAACTGTGCGGCTGTTCACCTGCAAGAGGCTTTCTGATGAAAAAAGTAATAAAAAAGTATTGAAAAAAAAGTAAAGTAAGCAACCATTGAAGGTTGGGGCTTTTCGTCCGACTACCTCGGGCGTCGCGGACGTCAGCAGCTGATTATGAATTATAATTATGTTAAATTAAACATAAAGAAAACTACTCAAGTCTAGTGTATATATATATATATATATATATATATATATATATATATATATATATATATATATATATATATATATATATATATATATATAATATGAAAACGCGTATCAAAATTTGTGTATGTATGGCTTTTGACCTATTGGTGTCTTAATGAGTAGGTATTTTTAGTCTGCCGATCATATTGTCCGATTTTTCGCCCTGTACCACCTGGCAACCCTGTCTCAAACCCATAATTGGTGAGTTCTATTGCTGCGATGTTTATAAAATCTCGGTAGTATTTTTTGTCTTTCAGGATCTGAGAAAGCCGGAGATGTTACAGCCAAAGGCGGAAAACGTGAGCGACAGGTGGGGCGACGATCAGGCGATCTCTCAACGTCACCGTCTCGTGCCACCGCTCCTCTACCACTCGTCAACAATCTTTTTACCCAAGGTCCCGAGAAAATGACCACACTTAATAGGCATCTACCCACTTCTATAACGAGTGAGGACAAAATCAAGTCGAAAACACGTTTCCCATTATAATTATTCTCTTTGTTTGGTCATTTTTACTGACAGAGACGGAAGGGAAGTTGTTTAAATGCGCGATCTCATTGCCTCAAAAAAGTTAGACAGGTCAATGGCCTATCCGCCAGTTCACTGTTTCATCGAGGATGTTATTGATAGACGCGACCATTCAGTTGACCGGTGGTTTGATCGGAGCTTCTCGATGATCGAGCTGTGATCAGGTATTGATAAACCGGCCCTAAGGCTTGGTAGATTTCGCCAGTAATCTACACGCTTTTTCATCTCCCAATATTTTGCCACATACTTTGAGACGACAAGACTTTATGCTATGTTGCATGGCTTTAGGATGGCCCGTTTTCTTTAGGGTTTTGCAGGACCACAGGACGAACCACATAACCAGGTCGAATAACCAATACCAATAACCCACATTTTGTCACAATTTATACATTGCCAAATTTTGTAGACAAATTTGGTGGCCTCAAGAATGGGCTCTAGTCCTACAGGCAAGGAATCTGCTCCTCTTTTGGCAAGAAGATCAGCAGCTTCGTTACCCTGATAACACTCATGGCTAGGAATCCAGAGGAGAGTGACCTGATTGAGCTGGGCCAGCTTCTTGAGGGTAGTCAAACAACCCCAGACCAGCTTCGAACTTATAGTGAAGGAAGCAATGGCCTTTAGGCTATCACATAAAATATACACTTTGGCACCACTTAGATGCTTGTTCAGCATTCCATCAGCACACAGTTGTATACGATAGATCTGTGCCTGGAAGATCGTAGTAAAAATATTACTATCAATGGTTCTTTTTTAATTCCTCAAACCGAACTTTCTTTCAGTAATCTGACACATTCAAGCCCTTGTGTGCAGATGCTGAATGAAAAATACCTTAGTGTGTAAGTCGAGAACGTTAACTTTAATGTATACTTTAACTTTCATTGAAATACTTTAGTTTTCCTTGGTTGCAGCCAGGATATACTTTATATGATCCGAAAAAATCCGGCAACCCTAGTGAAAATCGACATCATCGAGTTGAAATAATTAAAATAATCCGGACGTGGACGAACCGTATAAGGTCTTCGTTCGTATTGTAGTAATCACTGGATAAATTGCTAACTGAGGGAGATGAATGTCAAGTAAGGATACCAAGCTGTATCTTGTAGGTAAATGTGAGTTGATAAACAGAGAACGAGCAGAGGCCTCTGGTTACCTAGAGTTTGCCTGGGCTTTATCTGTGATTGATAACTCAGAAATAATAAACCTTTTGTAAAAATTTGCAGCGTTTTTGTTGTTGTTTTCGTGTTTTTTGCCTTAATGGATTGAGTCCGATTCTCCAGAGTTGGCAGTGGGACACATTTTCCCTCTGTCGTTCCTTTCCGATTACGACACACAGGCCTTCGAAGTAGGTAAGATTTTCCCGTGATTGCTGCTTGCGTAAGTCCGTCGCCGACCTCGTTGAATAACAGGGTTCATTGCTCCGGCGGTTCACTGCAATTAGAAAAATCGGCCACCCAAGACCTGGCACAAATGGGTAGTGATTCTGATAAAATTGCTTCTTGTGGGAAAAAGTTCCAGTCATGCAGCATGAGCGAATTTTCGTAATTATCGTATAACACTACAGAATGTTAAATTGTTCTGAAAATTCAGGACTTTAAAAGGAATTGTTGCTACCGATTTTATGTCAGAAAAAAAACAAAAAAACTCGTACATGTAATTTGGCAATTTAAAAAAAGAATTTGGGTTTTCAGCTTTTTTGCAGTTAGCGAATTTATGTAAAAAATGGAGCTATTTCAATGGCTCGGGAAATTTTAAAATCAAAAATTTCGAAAACTCCTCCATTAAAATCCGTTTTGAGACATTGTGAAACGAATCGTAGAGTTTAACGCTTTTTCATATATATATATATATATATATATATATATATATATATATATATATATATATATATATATATATATATATATATGTATACAATAGTTCTTCATTAGTAGATACTAATGAAGAACTATCGATGTTGAATCTGCATGAAAGGGTCCCGAGTTCAAACCCTGTGTACAGTCATGGTTTTAGTTTTTGTTGTGCGATTTTAAGCGATCTTCGAAATTAAACCTCAAATTTCAACCAAAATGTGTTGGTTTACATTTAAGTCTTAATAGGACAAATTAGGATTTTTGATATTACTTCAAACTAACATGGTTATAATATTTTTTGTTTGTGGCCTTTTGCATCGTACGAACTACTCGTAATTATGCAATGACAAAAATATTGGGGGATGACCTGTATGTAGGTCAGGTCATATAGGCCACAATATCTAATATATTGATGAAAATTAAACTCCCGTAGAACCAACTTTTCGAATCGGTCAGCTGGAGCTAAGGATGGAGCCCGTCATTTCACTCGTCTCTTGATGTCCCAGAGAGGCTCCCTCTCAGTTTTCACCGTCCAACGGTGAACAGGAGAGATTTTAGCTCACTCAGCGGATCCGGATGGCGACCCTCATTTCGCTCGTCTCTTGTCCTGGAGTTGCCCCCTATCAAATTTCGACGTCCTACGGCGGATACGAGAGATTTGAGCACGATTTCGTCATCATTATGATTGATATTACAGCTCACGGTCAGCGGATCCTCACCAAATTCAGCGAGGCACAAGTTCCGACATGGTAATACAACACATCAAAATTTGTTCAAAATTAGACCAGCGGTTTCGGATGAATAGTGAGCAAAAGATTTTGTCCATAAAAACATTTATAAAGAAATCTGAAAATGAACTGGGAAGCTATTTATTACACTGTTTCTCTTGGCTTCTGGGTTTTACGTCCATTTCTTCAATAAAATATTTGATGTTTTACGGTTGATAGTAAAATAAACTCGCGTCAAGAGAGAGAGAGAGCGGCATTACTCAATTGATCGCTTGGTTATTGACAGAAGATTCAATTATACCTACCTTGAAGAAAGAAGAAAATGGTTTTTGTATAAAAAATCGCTTTCAAGGCATTTTCTGGGTCCAACCTTGGGATTTCCCCACAGTTTTGGTCCTTCTTCCTGAGCACTAAGTGAGCGGTCCAGGTATATAAGTATATACCTACTTGCTAATGAAGGGAAAACGACTGCCAAGTTGGGTGAGCAGTCGTTTAGTTAAATTAGTTAAAGAACAAAGTACGAGTCGAAATAATTCATATATCGACGTTGGTTAGTGAAAAAACGTCTATTTCCACGAAAAATAAAGTGTTACATCGATTTTGACGGTTTGGCCATCATCAGTAACTCAGCAACATACAGTAACTTTATTGTTAGTTGCTGATGATGGCCTAACCGTCGAAATCGATTTAACATTGAAACTCTTTAGTTTTCTTGGAATTAGACAACGTTTTTTCACTGATTTCCGTTTTGAAATGGGTTTCCACAACTTTGTCGCGAGTGATTTAGTTCATATTGACGTTATAGGAAATAAGGGTTTGCGCTGCGTTTACACACACATATGAAAAAGCGATAAACTCTAGGATTCATTTCAGAATGCCTCAAAACGGATTTCAATGAAGAAAATTTTCGAAAATTTTGATTTAAAATTTTTGGAGCCATTGCGATAGAACCTATATTTTACGAAAATTCGCTAGAATGCACTGCCTACAATGGAAAGGGAAGAACGAAGTTTGAATGGTGGAATTGCAATAAAAATTGCGTGAATGGGAGCGGAAACCCTCACACCAGAAGTTGCCTGCGAGCTGGGCGAGAGGCTGCGATCCCTGCGAGCTGTATTACGTGTCACGGGGGTTGACAAGGAGCCAAGATTCCATTACGCTGACTGTCCGCGAAAACGGAGTTGGGGATAATAAGGTTGATATCAGGCGACGTGACGCCCTGGGCCCCCTCATATCCCCTGGGGCCTATTTCATAAAACAACAAGTTACAAGTGTACAAGTTAACAAGTACAGGTACTTGTAATGCACGGTTAACTAGAACAAGTGTTTCACCAAAACAAAGAGTACAAGTATAGAAAAGTTACGCTTGTGGAAGCTAAGTTTACGAGTGAAGCAGAGAAGAAAAATGGCGTGTGGGGACAAACGGAATGATCAAAGTCATGCAGTATGCCGAAATTGAAGTTTTATCAGCAAATCATAATATAAAAACGGTGTTAAGTACACGCTAGGATGTTTATCGTACATGACAAGGTGTAATGATTGGAAGATTGACAAATTATAAACTGAAAAGTGGAGAAAGTGTGTATATGATTTTATCTTATTCTGATGGCTGGCATAGATTTCTCTCCTTCATTATGCGGAAATGATTAATCAGTTCATCAACTCTAAATGCTGGCCACAAAATATTAAAGAAGAGGTAGCAAACGTGTATCGTATTGCTGGGTTTCCTATGGTAATAGTTGTTCACAGTTCAGTGATCAATACAGACACGCCAAACGTCATGAAGATGCTTCCGTCAACAGTCACGGAAATCAGACTAAAATTAGTTTAAAACCACCCATTCATAATGATCATAATGATGATGAGAGAAAGTACCACCTCAGTCACAAAAGAAATAGACGTATAGTAGAATGCACACTTCCCATTTTAAAAGAAAAATCCCATATCTGAGCCATAACCAGCCATGTCTGCATAAGAATTCTATGGTCTGAACAAAATAAGGATGAGCCCCGTATTTGTATAACTTTACGCTTTATAAGCCGCACTTTCTTTCTACAATTTATTGGGCCTGCCAACACCATAACGGACAGCTGACCAATATTTTCGGTACCGAGATTAGTAAATTCGTCTAATAATAGAGAGTTTTTGTTCTTCCCGTAATTTCCTACCCGTGTACGCAAAAAAACTGAAATACCAACTGCGCATGCGGGAATTTACGCGTCAAAGCGTAGAACTACGCGTGTACGGGAAAGAGGCATATCTACACGTAAGCGGGAAAAATGCTTTCTTGGAATCCCGTCCTACGCGTAGTCACCATAACCTGATGGTGACCACAGTTTTAAGAATAGGTTAGCTACCAATTCGTTCTCCCTCTAACTGTCGTCTAATAACCTTTCTCTTCCACAATTAGCCACATAGTCGGAAAAAGGAACAACCTGTGATGAATATAATTGTATTATTAAATCAAATTCCGTTGATTATGTGAACAAAGCACCTACTTCGTCCGACGTCCAGATATCCTGTTCACCTACTAGGGAGTAAATGCAGTCGTTGATACTTTTCCGATTTTCAAGTAGATAGGTACCTATTCTTCGTAAGCAGTCGCTAGTACATTTCGTACTACAAAGTTCTATCTACCAACATGAAGATTCAGACAACGATCAGGTTTGTGATTAAATAATGCGATTTTATATAAAAGCTGTTGTCAGTCCAATAACAAATTGAGTAGGTTGGTAGTAGAATCTGTGCTAGGTAGCATCTCAGATCCTGGGAATTACCATTTGATACAGCAGGGAAGGTACTCAAAACAAACTATTCCACGAGGCCTGATTAAGTAAACATGATGTAGATAGATGAAAAATTGAATGATGTGAGAAAAAAAGGTCCAGTCATGCAGGATGACCCCATGAGCGAATTTTTGAAGAAATCTTCGACATTTCAGTCGCTATTGATCGTGTAGAGAAATTTTAGTTTATGATTTTGATAGACAAATAAAACATTAAAGAGAGCGACCGATTTCACAGACTAAACTCATCAGTTGTGATTACATATATATATATTTTAACAAGCAACTACTACCTACGTTTTGAACAGCATGGTTCTAGGATCGGTTATACAGGGATACTTCCATAAGAGTAGTTCAATCTGAATTTGGACAATGTTTCATGCAAATATTACCGATTTTTACAACTAGCGAACGGCATTATTTCGATTTTTGACTGATTTTTCAACTTTGAAATTTTTGAAAACTTGATACATATTCTTATAGGAAATTTTACGCTGATTCCGAATATACCACATGTTAGTATGCTGAAAAAATTATTTCTCACAACAAATCGCAAAAAACAGGCTATTTTGAAATTTTTGACTACATTTTTGAAAATTTCAACCCGAAGATGTAATCCGATCATGCTGGCCAACGAACTTGAACTTTTGTTTTGTGTCCTTAACATTTTAAAATTTGTTTGACGTTTCTAGCACAGTTCTACGGACAGTTATCGTCTGGAATGACACATACATACATACATATATATATATATATACATACATACATACATATAAAAAAATGCCTTAAACTTCAGAATATGATTCAGAATAGCCAGAAACGGATTTCTGCATAAATGTTTTTTCAAAAATTCACATTCTACAAATTTTGAGGCGAGAGCAATAGCTTAATTTTTTCAAAAATTCGCTAATAAAGATGCCGAAATCGCGGCTCTCCCGGACGATCACCCATCCATGTACCAATCCCTTCGTTGCTCAACTTCGATGATCAGACGAGAACCGATGTATTCAACCAAAAATGCGTTGGCGAATTTTTTTTTTTTAGGTCGTAGGTCCCAGTTAATTACTCGAACCTTGTTTTTCGATGACTGTGAAGAAGATAGCTGATGAAGCAGAGTGTAAAATGATTTCAAAATTCTTCTACTCGATCTCGAATTCAAGAGAATCGTTGACATTGAAATACTGAAGAGACTTTAGCATGACGATAGCGTTTGGTTAGTATTGTACATACGAGTAAAAATACGAGTAGAAATACGTGAAGAGCTAGTATCTGCAGTTGCTTGCTCTAGACGCTGCTCTATGCGTTAACGAGGGAAAATTGTACGGGAAGAACAAAATCTCTCTAAATATTGGTCACTTGTGAACCGTTCTGCAACAGAAAATATTAGTACTTGTAATATTATAACTTGTAGACTTGTAAAATTTACTTTTATTATTAGGCTATTGTGCAACAAGGCCCTGGACGCATCAAGATACATGGCGTATAGCAACACATCAAAATTTCAGTAAGCCGGCAATCTACAGCGTTAATCCCACCTCCCTTCGGGTCGAATGCTTTCCTAATAGCAGAGAAAGCAATTTCCGGAGGGACGAAATCCCAGCGGGAAAAGGGCTGTTAGAGGTTCAAGCAATACAGTAGGAAGGAAGCCGCCAAAAGAATAAGGTTATGGTCTATTCTTGGGACAGGGCTATTTATAAGGGGCGCAATGAGAGCTTAGTGGCCGTATGGATTTAAATACTACGGGATCTATTTCGGAATTGGACTCTCTCATTTCGCGATTACGGACACCAACTCAATGGAGGTTTTGTAAACGGCAGTCGGGACTCGTTGATCTGTTGAAGTGAACTAATAAGAAATTGTTATTTTAATCGTAGTTTTCCCGTACTTCTCAACGTACGCTGACACGTCAGGTCGTAATCAATTGATAACAGCCTTGAATTCCACTAGACCAGTCGTATCAGGATGCATTTCAAGACCTGCTGAGGCCATACCTTTCAACTGGAAAATTTAATTTTGACTAGCTAGATTGGGTTTTTGAACCACTGTTCGTCGAAATCAATTTAACATTGTAACTCTTTATTTTTCGCGGAAATATTCGTTTTTTCGCTAGGTGACTTCCGTTTTGAAACGGGTTTCCACAACTTCGTCGCGAGTGATTTAGTTCGTGGCAAATCTAGGTTTGAAAATTGACGGTGGAACAGTGAAAACACTGACTCGCGGTTGTTATCTTGATCGTGTGTTACTGGACGCGGGAGCTAATTGTCGTTGGTGGAACTGGCCCTAAGTACAGGAATGCAGATACGACCCCAAAGCCGGAAGGGTTTCCGCGACGCGCCGCCTCTAATCAATAGGCGATACTTCCTTTTTGTTTGCTGCTTTTGTGATCCTGTCTGGAGATGCAGGTAGGGTTGCCAGGTGTCCGGTTTTGGCCGGGACAGTCCGGTTTTTAAACAAGCTGTCCGGGCGAAAATCCTTCTGATAGTCAAATGTCCGGCTTTCACAGGAAGAGTATATTTTCAGTTTTGTGGTTGCCATCCGATGGACTCAGCCGTGACTTCTAGGGGAACTACTAACTACATCAATGTTTCTTTTGGCATTCGACGCTGGAAAGCTACCTATTTCGTTCAAACTCGGGGAGTAGATATGGGTATTTGTTCCACGTAAATTGTCGATGAGTTATATATCGCGATTGGTGGAGTAGTAACAATAGCGCTTGCGCGAAACTAAAATTTATTGACACAGACAAAACTCCGAAACTAATGGACCGATTTTTATGAAATTTTCAAGGATTTGAGTGGTTTAGCTACTAGACATTTCCCTATAAATGTCATTGCCTTTGGATTAATAGTAGTCTGTGCGGATGCGCAAACGTTAATTTCTTATATCCTCGATTTATCAATCATTTCGACTCGTATTTTGTTTTACAACTATTTTTATACGTGCATTTTACAATATGTGAGGAAGCTACATAGGTATTGACAAGGCAACTTGGCAGACTTTTTTCCCCCCACATAATATCGATTGGAATCATAAGTTGTTGTATCTTAGGTCAAATGGCGTGAAAGGCCAAGCCACAGGAACCATCCATTGATCGTTTGACTTTATTTATATTTTGTTTGGTCTCTATTCAATATGGTTTCGCCCTATTCAATTTGGCTTGGGACACGAGAAATCTTACACAATTATCTATATGAATAGAGATAAGCAAAACATTATTGGTTAGGTAGATTGCAAACCCAATTTATTGGTTTTCATTGAAAATCAACCAAAAAGATGTTCAATAAAAACGTGATTTCCAATAAGTAACTGAAAATTCCTTTCTTTCAAACTTTGCGAGGAACATCCACGATACACTAGGCAGGCACGCAAGGATATATTCCAGTGGACATTTCATATTTTAACATTTTTGTCTAAGGGCTGGTTTATCAATTATATTTATCCAATGGATAAGGGGGATTTATCTGAGGGATAGCCTTATCCTCCAGATAACACAAAAGGGGGTGTTAATCCATCCCTAGTTAAACCCTATCTGGCGTTTGAATTTATCTGGTCCCTAGACGGCTGGATAACAATTCAACTGGAGGTTAATAAGATATCTAGACCTTTCTAACCTCAAACCAGTTCAATTTACAAAAATCTTATTTGAATTTCAAGTTTCATTGTATATATTTTTGTACGATCCAATGGATATATTTGGGGATTAGTCTTCAAATAGTTTGGCGTTGGATTGGCGATCCAGATCCCTGGAAAACCAATCTACTCCGAGTATTGCGGTCTATATCGAACTCGGAACTACCAGACTTTTTACGGATTTCGATTGATTCTGTCGAACGACTTCATAGGGTGCGCATTCTCCCCCCAAAGGCTCATGGTAGAACGAAAAATGTTTCAGAGTGTACTTAGTAGTTACGAAGTACACTCTGAAACATTTTTCGTTCTACCATGAGCCTTTGGGGGAAGAATGCGCACCTTATGAAGTCGTTCGACAGAATCAATCGAAATCCGTAAAAAGTCTGGTAGTTCCGAGTTTGATTTAGACCGCAATACTCTCATCACTATTCCACCTTCTGCAATGGCTAGTGGAGAAATAACACCTTTGCCAGGGACGAAAGCTATCAGGGGTCTAGGTACCCCCCCAGAGGTACAATGGGGGCCTAAATGGCTGGAGTGACCAGGGGCGCAGCAGAGGGGTGTAGGAGAATGGATATTCATTACTTTTACGTATTATACCCATATAATACACCGCGGCACCATGAGGTGGGTACAGCGTTCCTTCGAGGCATGAATATATGTTTTTTTCTAGGTCATATTTGTGTGTTAATACCAATGCTTTTTCTACGCATATTTAATAACATATCCTCTCGACTTTTCGTACGTACTTAGATAATGATATTATTAAGGCAATAAATATTTGAATAGATAGGAGCTCAAATCGAGAAATATAAACATGCGTATATAATTATAGAAGTATAGGTTGTGGCAACTCGAAATAGGACACGCCGAGGAGTCTGGACGGGCCTTATGACGTACGCAAGCCAACTAAAACTACGATCAAACTCAATTGAAAAAATAATAAACCTTTGTGAAATAATTTGCAGCGTTTTAGAGTCTTTTCGGGGGTCAGTGATGAGGACGAGAGTGTAGCGGTTCATGCAGCTTTAGTTCCTTCCCTTCCGCAGTAAACGCTGTCAGCGCTTGTTCTCGCTAATCACAGAGTAACATCCCTTTATCAGCTGTTCCACCCTTCCAGTTCTCATTATTTTCTCACTACTTTTTCGTAATGAGTAGTTTAGTCAAGTCTTTTTGTAGCCATTAGGGACGTCTAGAGATGGTTAGGGATGGGCCTGCGGCCTGAATCGACCCCACCCATCCCTAACCGTCTCTAGACGTTAAATAAATAAATAAATAAAATAATCACCCCTACCCTGGTGCAGGTAAATGTGTATTAACCCCCCCCCAAAGTCAACATTCGGATTTGAATTCAACATCTTAAGCTTCATAGTCCGCTATGATATCCACTACAGCATAGAGATCTACTAATCACTGTTTTATCGACGGCGATATGTGACTGTCGAGTCGATGACAGCGCTGACAGCGGACGGGAACGAAATTAAGCTTCACAATATTCTATGATACGGCTGGTTGAAGGTCAAAATATAACTTCTGGATGCTTCAACGAAATACGCCATTAAGAGAAAAAAAATGATGTGAACGATGTGATGTGGGGGTTTTCTTAGAGGGTTGCAATGCATAAAGTGCCTTCCGCTGGTGTAGCAGGTGCATTACGTGATGGATCACAACATCATCATAACCAGTCAATAGAGTTGAACGCCCTACATGCCGTGGATCGAGTCTTAAATCTTCCTTAAATTCGCATTACCATCATTGCCCGAACCATCGGAAGATGAAAGCCCCTCATCCCCTCGGACCACGTGCTTGGGCCAAATGCACTATCCATTACCCTGAAAAGATAGACATCAATCTTCGTTCAGCCATCATGTAAATACCCACACTCGCCAAAACCTTTACACACACTACGAACTACTACTCCCACCTTGCGGCGCGTATTATACCTACGTGAAAGGACCGTGGATGTATTTTTACTTTGGGCTCCATTCGTTTTCTGTATTTTCACCACTTCTTGGCTCTCCGCCGAGAGAATATATTGGGTAAATAGCGAAGTGAAGATTGGCTTGGTAGACAGACCGAGATGGGGAAAGGAAATAGATTTTCTTCCTTCTTCACTTGTCGTTTCCATTTTATATTACAAAACCATATATTATCTCATTCCATGGAGGGCCGGTTTATCAATTACCTACGATAAGTGCAGGATAGCTATACTGAGTATAGCGCTATACTTCAGATAAAGAATGTGAGTCTTTTATCAATGCCGAATTACCTAGCGGATAAAATCATCCCTCAGATAAATTTGTCTGGCAGATAGCGCTGTTAGCATCCTCATTGCTGTCCATAGGCGACAAAGTAAGGGCAATTAACACATGGAGCTTCCACAGAGTAGAGTAGGAGCTACGTTTTCTTCAAAGATAGACTATTAAAAGAACTGCCGTTATTTCCACAACAGTGTCCGTCATTATATCAAGCTCAGCAAATAAGAAACCACCACATTTTTGCCCTTTGCTATTTGCTTCATTTCCAGAGAGAGAAATACATACACGAATTGCGATATTGCTGCGTGAAATATTATGAATGAATTATTGTGATCAGTAAGTTGTGGACTTAATTTCATCTTCGATCTTTGTTAGAATGTAAAGAACGGTATCTTTGTCTAACCTATCAAGGATCTAGGTACCCCCCCTGAGAACTTATACCTTAAGGAAAATAAAATATATATAAATTATTATGCCCAACATTGGGGACTTAAATTATGCTCTAACCTGGTAATTGACCTAGGAGGCAACACTCAGGTGGCTAATTCACTAAATTGAAAATATAAAAGGGGAATAAAAGAGAAATTATAAGTCAAAGACCAATGAAATTATTTATATACCAAAGGGTGATAATGGGAATCCCTTCTGGAACCCCGGGCCATGTTTCTTGAGAAACATTAACACCCCAAAAAATAGTGGATTGGACTACTAGGCGTCAGCCGTACATAATCCAAACCACACTCTGCTACCATATCAGGGATCTAGGTACCCCCCAGAGGTGCAATGTAATTAGGTGCAATTGTTTTGATTTGATATAGATTTAAAATGAAATGGAGGATCTTTTCAGGGTTTGTATTGTCAAAGTATTTAAATTCATCTAGTTTTTCTTGAAGGTATTTAGGGATTTTATTCGGATCATTATTTGGATCGGGAGCCGAAGTCCTAGCTTGAGCTAAGCCTGCTGTTATAGCAGTAGAAATTTGGGCTATGTCACTCGGTTTTGATAGTTCTCTGCAAAACTTACACTTATACTGGGACTGTGGTTCTTTATTCATTTTTTTCCAGTTAGAGTAAGCAATACCGGCACACAGGGAATCGTATTGTTGAAAACCCATTACACAAAGAATGGGATCGTTCTGTTCAGTATCAGAATGAGGTTGATAACATGTGTCATATTTTTCCTGTTTGGTAGCCATATTTAGATAGGATGTTATAAAATTGATGGATACTAGAAATGGGTTGTGGGGATCCTATTTGCTCAGGGATTGGATATTAAACGATTGGTGGATACTATTGGGGGATCCTATCAGCCCAGGCCTGGGAGAGACAAGGTGCCGCGGCGCCTCCTCTCACTCCATCCCCCGCTCACCCCCCTCAACATCCACCCTGACCCCCTGCCAAGCGTGCGTCTAACACGTCTAACACTCAAGCCTCGAAAAAGACACTTTTTCGACCGTTTTTGGTCCATAGCATCTATGGGAGTAAAGGGATCGGGATGGTTAAACGTTAGGAACAACTAGACCCCAAATGGAGTCTATGTGCGAAAGAACGGGTTTTTTAAGTAAATTCTTAGGCCTTTTATGGCCCGGGCGGCGGACGGCGAACGGCCGACGGACATTTCAAATTTGGATTCTACGCACCTTGAAACGTAAAGTGACAAAGTTTGAGGGGGGGTTATAAAAATGTTTTGCTACACGATCACATAGGCTTATTATTGGAAATAATAAACCAATAGCAATAATGGAGTGGAATTTTTACTTTTGACGATAACAGCTCACGTTTTAGATCGATTCAGACAAGATTTAAACGCAATATTGATCTCCAATGGTTACCTAAACCGGAATGTCTTGATGAGAAAAGCAATCGATTTTGGAGTTGGGTACCTACTATTGGTTCTCAAATTGACCACTGTTAATGTCTTCAATCGTAAGTTTCGAGGTTTTAGAAATGTAATAAATCAGTATCGTCATCACCGCACATTACTTACTTTTCAGTTATTTTCAAATTAAAATAGTGGCATTAGGTTTATTCTTGGACACGATAGGAAATTAGATATAACATTGTGAAGAGCCTTCAGAGATATTTCAAGGTTAGGCAACTACAGATTAGCCCTTATCTGGTTCCGTAAACAAGTAGGGAAACAGTCTCCGTGTGAGAAAACTGGCTGGGGACGATTGAGTTCTATCGTTCATGAAGTTGTGCAACATCACAAAGGGAATGTAACACATAACATCAATATAAAAATTTGATTTTTGAGATACACAAAATCTGGCGTACATACATAAGGTATGTCCGCACTTGTGCGCTTTCGTTTTCAACTTTCGTCTTGCCTATTTCATGCCTCTTGACGCATGCCTTAAACGCGAGCAATTTCTGTGAACGTTTTTGTTGAACTAAGAGTCTCGTCGTGTTACACTCCAACCACCTAAAGATGGAGTCCTCAGACGCGATTTCCCTACTTTTAATAAGCTCTGCATTTTCAGTGTCGGCACAGGAGAAATAAAAAATTCCTGAATCTTGCATTTACATAAATGGAAGTTTCAGTAGTTTTCGGAAGCAATTACTTCATGAAACAAAAGCCGTCGCCAAGAACAACAATAATCATCAGAAACGCTTGCATACAAGTCTGCAACACATTGGGACATTTTATGTCTTTATGTAGCAGACTCTTATGCAAACTCTAAGAGCCACTCAGCTGATCCGGACCCTGGGCATCGTCAAGTAAATGTCCTAAAGAGGCTACATTCGAAATTACAGGTTCCTAGAGTGTAAAGCGTAGAAATTAACTTTAAGAGCCACTCAGCTGATCCGGACCCTGGGCATCGTCAAGTAAATGTCCTAAAGAGACTACATACGAAATTACAGCTTCCTAGAAAGTAAAGCATAGAAATTAGCTTCAAGAGCCACTCATCTGATCCGTACCCTAGGCATCGTCAAGTAAATGTCTTAAAGAGGCTACATACGAAATTACAGCTTCCTAGAGTGTAAAGTATAGAAATTACCTATTCAAATGATTTAACCACCGCTTCACAAATCAAACCGTTCTGGCAATATTCGGATCACCTGCTATGAATAAAATCATCGAAACACCAGCTCAATGAAATCATTAGAAATTAACAAGCGGTTGCAATCATGTTCACAATATCAATTATTGAGAATGATCACCTGTGCGTAAACAATTATTCATATAACCATGCTCATAACTCAGCTTGTTGGCCACGCACTTCGCAGTAGTTAACATAATATGGTTGGATAAATCGAGAGCTTTCGAACGAATGGTCAACGAATTTTTTGGGATGAAAAACGACGAAGAGCCATTTCCCTAGCAACGACTCGGTTGTAAGCGAAAATCGTCAGAAAACCAACAGTAACGCTTTTTTTAAACGCTTTTTTCGTTTATGTGCCAAAGTAAAGACATAATATGTCAAAAAAAATTGGGAGAAAGAAGAAATCCCTGTGGGTTTCGGACTTCTTGAAAACGCGGGATTACAAGATTTTGAAACAAGTGAATGCGGATGATTTATTGTTTCGAAAACTTCACTGTGCCCTTTCAAAAAAGTACGATCTCAACCTTTAATTTTGTTTTTCACTCCTTCGTTGTCAAGGTTGTACTTTTCCCCGAGATGAACCAATGCGTCATTTCTAGCCTACTTGTTGGTATAAATTTTATCCTGGATATCCCACAACACCGGAAGGCTTCTGTAGTCTTCAATAAAAGCTAAAGTTTCTTTTCCCGAGTTGGACATCATGACGGTTTTCGTGAGAAGACGAACAGAATGACGCACGCTAGCGCATGCGTCACACGCCTCTCCCCTTGCGCTTTGACGCACGTAAAATTGAAAAATTGCGGACGTACCTATACATCTATACCATTTGTTGAGACAGCGATCTTTAGAATGACATTGTCTCCCATGTTATTGAAAATAATAAACCGAAATGAGTATATCCGCCGTACGACGGCTCAACTACTCGAATGAAGTTTATGAAATGAGGAACAAAAATCTCAAATGGGTTAATATAGGTGCCAAATCTCGTACGCGCATGCGCACAAGTTTCTATTGGTCCGTTAGAGAGGGATCCTATAGTTGAGTGTCTACTAGGAGCTAATCTGAACAATCCCTAAAAATGTCAATAAAATCTAACTACAATTAGGGATAAAATGTCAATAAAATCCAATTATAATTATGCATAGTTTTCCCCGGGATAAATATTGACCGCAGACAGAGAGGGGATCGAAATTGTCCAGATAGCACGAAATACAAAAAAGGAAGAACTTTGGATTGCAAAGTGTAGGCACCTAACCGTAATGGGCTCACCTGAACTGGGCACCAGCAGCAAATAATCTGAATTTTCACTAAGGAATTTACTACTTGATGTTATGTAAATTTGAGATGCAAGCTTGCGAGCATCCAGTCGAATAGAAAAATTAATTTGACGTCATAGCCCTCACAATCTATAAAAACTTGATCCCATACGCATCTTTCGCAATATTCCTGAATGTTCGCTGTACGCATCTTTCGCAATATTTCTGGTGTACACTTTTTTTGATGTGCGCATCTTTCGCAAGACTCCTAGTGTACACTTATTTTGCTGTGCGCATCTTTCGCAAGACTCCTGATGTAGGTATGCTAATTTCGCAGTGCGCATCTTTCGCAAGACTCTGGTGTAAGTACGCATATTTGCTATGCGCATCTCTCGTGGATTCTTTCAACCTCCATCACGACGTACAGGTGCAAAGCTTTTCTACCTACAGTAGTGACGAAGGAGATCGTTCCCCACAAACAATAACAGCTCGGCTGAGGACGGTTATCTTACTTCTTATTTTGGGGTTTCGAAACTGCTTACGCCCTTCCGAACCTTCTAGGTTTCCCCTCCTATCCCTGTGAAGACTAATCTTTCGTCGATCCATCGTTAGCGACCCCCCCCCCCCCCCCCCCTCTCACCACCACCTTCAACCGACTCTTTTTTTCCATTAACTTTAATTGGGTCCTATGACCCTCACCCTTCTCGCACGGGCTTATCTCTGAAACCGTATCACCCTCTGAAGGTTAAATCGAGTTTTAGCTTTTACCCCCTCTTCGCTTTAACTGCGGAGAAATTATACCCCCTCTCCCCCCTCGTTCTCATAATTAATTTCGCTTCAAACCGTATCGAAGCCAGCGTGACCAAAAATCTCGTAGGATTATGCAAAATGATTTCAACTTAAAACTTATAAGTTCAATGCCGTCAAAAGGAAGAAACTCCCATCTCATTTCGAAAATGAAGTTTTCATATTGAAAAATTGAATTAGACGGCGTTTTCACCAGAACATTAAATAAATTTTGGTTAAATAAGGAAAATCCCTACCAATCATTACACAAAGTTTTATTTATTTATTTGTTAATACATTATCAGATTAATTATGTCAAATCACTTAATTTATAAACAACTTTTTTGCTTAATTAAATCGACAATCTGTGTAATCGACAAAGAAACACAACTTTTTTAACTACTTGAAATTTATTGGGGAATACTCGTATATTATAGTGTAACGGCAAAATAAAATGAGCGCACGGTGTATTTTTTTGAAAGCACGGTTGGAAAAAACATTCACCGTTAGAAAATACATTTCAAGGTAGAAAGAAACACTGCACGGTGAACAGAACATTGAACGTTGGATACACACATTTGATGTCAAATAAATACGTTCTACGGCTAAAAAATAGTTTCTACGGCAATTAAAAACCTTTGCCCGGAAAACGGTGTGTCGGTGGGTTGCCCCTACTGTAAAATTACTGATCCAAGATGGCTTTTTTGGCCTTGGATCGGACACTTTGAATTAACCAAGCAGGTTTCGTCGATATCGATGATCCAGACACTGAAATTGTGTTTCTTGACGTCTTCGAACATTCGAATGTTTCATGTCTACAAAAAATGCCCAAATAATACTAACATGACTACTTTTGCTCGTCTCACGGTCCTACGAAACCTGGATGAGTGGTTCGACCTGGATAAGTGGTTTTGACCTGACAACATTAAAATCACGGGCCATCCTAAAAAGACATGAAACATGAGAAAGTCTTGTCGAATCAAAGGGTGCCATCACAACAACAACCGAACCGGCAAAACACTCCACCACTCGTCGACAATCTTTTTACCCAAGGTCCCGAGAAAATTACTAAAATTAATTACAAATTAATCTACTCACTTCTGTAACGAGTGAGGAAAAAATCAAGTCGAAAACATTCCCATTAAAGTTATTCTCATTGTTTGGTCATTTTTACTGACAGAGACGGAAGGGAAGTTGTTTAAATGCGCGATCTCGTTGCCTCGAAAAAGTTCGACAGGTCAATGGTGTTTCCGCCAGTTCACTGTTTCAAGGAGGTTGTTATATACGACAGGTTTCAGTGTTATTATCCAACTCATTGAGTATAAATAGTACGGAGGGAGGTAGTGGAGTCTTCATAGATTCCGCCACGGTCGCACAGTGTTTCGATCCTGGGGTACTGGTGGAAAAAATCTAGGTCCAGGTTCGACCTGGTTAAGTGGTTCGTCCAGTGATCCTGCAAAAATCCTAAAGAAAACGGGCCATCCTATAGACATGCAACATAAAAAGTCTTGTCGCCTCAAAGTATGCCATCACAACAACAACCGAAATGGCAAAACGTAGGTAACGGGATGACGATTTGATCTGTCTCATTCGAAGCAGAACTCCATTTCCTACAACGTTTATTTCGAGGTGTTTTTCGATTTTCTAGATAATTTCCGTGTTTTTTGCCCAAAAACACTTTTAAAAACATCGAGAAAAGTGGTTTTTTGCGAAAAAAAAAAAGAGGTTTAGATTCATGCAGGGACCCTTAATACGTCATATATTCGTGATCAGTTTGAAATTTCCCATAAGACCTCAAACTAAGTCCAATACCTTTGTGACCACCCTGTATATCTATTCAACTTGGTTACGCCTTTGTAGGTTTTGACTCATCACAGCATGACTGGTATTAAGATGACGCATGGAGTCTTTTGAATGTCATGGATGTTAACATGACAATTGTTTGATATCAGTACCTTCTCGGTATATCGTTTTTTGCATTTTCTTTATATTGTTATATGTATATCCGTTAATAATATTTCCAAATGTTTGTTACTATTTTTTATTGGTATTAATTTGTGTGTGGCGAATTTATTCACCCATAGTTGAACATGGGTGAAATCAGACAATGCATTTTTCGTGATTGTTCTCCGTGACGTCATCAAAGGGGTTTTCGAGCCAAAAAAGAAGGCCACCAACGTGTCACCGGACACGCATATTCATTTTCTTTTCTTGTCGTTCTTCAAATCAACTTTTCTATCTGCCTCTGTAAACCTCAAGTACCATTTATTAGCTCCGTTTCATCTTCATTTTCTCCTGTATGAGAGGACGTAGGAGACACGGCAAAGGTGATAAACGATTGTCCTCGAACTGGCTGCTGAGCCATTCGTCTCTCCAGGGATATTCATCCAACATTTGCTGTCCTGCTGTTTCTGGTTTGCGTTACTTACCTACCTCAACGTCATGGCGACCGATTGCTGATGGTAAGTCCTGTTCAGAGTTTCGACGTGTGAAATTGGATGGAGGGAGGATACTTCTACCTTAAGGTACTTTAGGCAAAATACGACACAAATCATTGTTGTGATTGCGGTACACTGCTGTGGTATGCTTACCACATCGCCGCCCTTGATTCTCTACATGTATGCACACACCTACCCACCCATGTAACCCCCCCGCCCCCCTTTAAGGATTTCTTCATCATTTCCATCATTCTATATCACGAATTTGCATGGCAGACCATACAGACTATTTTATAGCTCTAAATCACTGTAACTCAACCATTAGGTATTGTTCATATCTTTCCATGCATAGTGCACTTAGCGTATAAGATACATATTTACCTGCAATTTCCCCATTAATTTCAATCATTATATATTCTGATCATAATCTCCAAACCTATATTTTATTGGTTTCCTGTCACCTATATATTTCTTCTCTTTTTCTCCCACCTACAAAGGGAGTGGTCCTTCGAGAAACAAAACTTCCCACATCAATCCTTTTTGCAATAGGATTTTCAGTAATTGGTGTTCATCCACCCCAATGATTCCATCACATCTTTTTCCAAAGGCGGATTGCGAGCAGTAAGTTTCTGTTTGCGAAGCTACAAGAAAGTCGGCTCTCCCCTTTGATGAGAATCTCAAACTCCTCATATGCGCACATTCTTCGGATAGCTGACAGAGCTGCCTTTCGTTCACATTATCCCGTCGAACTCCGTGCGAACCGTCGGCGAGAGCGGTTCACTCACGAATGCTGTGTCGTAAAATAAGACTTATTTCATTCTCGACTCATCTTTATCTGCTGCAGATTTTCAACTCGGCTAATCTTTATCAACTGTATAATGATATCTCAATATTTAGGGTCCCATGACGACTCATCTCCTATACGCTGTCTAGGCTTTCGTGGCGGGGTGCCTAGGCCAAAATCCCCCTCGTCCCCCCGCCATGGATCGGCAACTAAAATAAAAAAACTCATAAAATAATACGGAATAAAATAATAATTTAACATATTATAATATGGTAGATGGTTTATGAAAATTCGCTCATACGATCATGCTGCATGACTGGAACTTTTTTCCGAGGCAGGACATCAACCAATCGCTTCGACAAGACTTGAAATTCACAATTAAGCACACCCGAGCTGACAACTGGTATGAAGGGTCTTCGGCTGCCTAACAAACGTTTAGTTGACTAACGATCTAGCAGTCAGTTAGCAATACAATCACCCACCGAAACGAAAATCCACTTCAAATTCCGTTTTACCTCAATATTGATACGCCCAATGTGAGCGAGAATAGTTACGATCATTATTTCAGAATCGCTCGTATGAACGAATGTCAAAAAACGTCTGCCAAGTTGGGTGTGACACATAGCTTCCTCGTTTACCTATCATCTTCTTCCAACTATCATCCAAATTTAAGCGATCTCTAACGACTAGAGAGTGAAAAAATAGAACATGATGGAATTTACGTATTGATTTGGCAAAAATGAAACTGATATGGGACCATCTTCAACCTGACCCGCGCATTCTCCGACAATCTCATCGAAATCGGATGAAAACAGTGGAAATTAAGGTCAGTTACAAGGATTTCACATGCGCAGAAGCTATTAATGATAACATTATGTTGAAATTGATATGGGATGATCAAATCGTCATCCCCCAACTATCATTCAAATTTGAGCGAGATCGGACAACTAGGGCGTGAAAAAATTATGCTTGGTAGAATTTACATTTGCGCATGCGCAGAGTGAAGTATTGATTTGGCAATAATGAAACTGACAGGGGACCGTCTACCCCCTAGCCCGCACATTCCCTGAAAGTTTCATCCAGATCTGACGAAAAGTTGTGGAAAATGAGCTTGTTACATGGATTTCATATTGGCACATGCGCAGTAGTTATTAATGATACAATCATGTTGAAATTGATATAAGATGATCTATCTGTCATCCTCCAACTATCATCCAAATTTGAGCGAGATCGAAAGACGGAACGACTAGGGCGTGAGAAAATGATGCTAAGTAGAATGTACGTTTTCGTATGCGCAGAGTGAGGTATTGAGTAAAAAACGATGAAACTGATAGGGGACCGTCTGCCTCCTAGCCCGTACATACCCAGAAAATTTCATCCAAATCGGATGAAAACTGAGGAAAATAACTTATCCAAGGATTTTCGGACACACGACAGACACGGAACCAAAGTTCTTCAGAATGGACTAAAACGTAAAATGCGAGTGGAAATTTTGATTTTGGTGTCAAACAATTTTTTTTCTCCCGAACGTGAAAACAATGCTTCCGCTACCTTTAGGTAGACTCGGAAGCAATAGCACGCTCCGAGATCCTTCTGATTTCTTGAAGACGATATACAAGAATTCCTAACTCATCTTCTGGGAAAATGTCGCCTCCGACAACGACGCCCTTCACAATCCGACGACGTCCCAACCGCATCATCTCCCAAGTCATCGTCCTCTCTGGAAATGCCAGTTCATCCCTTTTCAAAGCTGCGCCCACCTTGGAGCGGTGTTGAAATGACACTAAATGACAGCGCTGGAAACTTTCAAGCTTCTAAGATGACATTGCATTCAAGTTTGAGTTGTTGACATGCTGTGTACGTACTAGAGACTTGTTTTGGATGTGATTGTTTTGTTAGTCAACAAAGCATTAGTCAACTTAATTTAGGTGTTCTCCCTCCTAAGCTTATATTTGTTAATAGGATACTCCAATACTTATAAAAATCATTTTCCTGTTGTTTCCTACTGTTATGGTGTGACTCGTCTTCATGCGGGTATTGTTGTTCCTGTCCCTGTTCCAAATAATGATTTTTTAAAAGACAGTATATTTTTTTGGCTCCTCGACTGTTCGATGAACTCCCGGCACCCCTTAGATCTCAAACTTTTTCCAAATTAAAAAAAATTGTTTCTTAATATTTTTTGCACCAAGTGATACAACTTATTAGCAACATTTTTTTGGCAATGAATAATCGGTGGCTGAAACAAGACTGTGATACATAACACATCCTATACTACATCATTTCAGCTATACTAAATAAGACACTAAGAGAGTGAAGACGCCAAGTCTTCAATGAACACGCCCATCATCAGAGGCTCCAAGGTCAAGTCAACGAGGAGGTTGTGAAATTTAAATTTGAGTTAAAAATTTATTTAATCAAATGAAGTTTTAGATTAATTCTGAACGTTTTAGATTAATATTGATTCACTTTTTATCAAATTGTACTTTTCTCCTGTATTTTTTAGTTAACTGAATTTTCCTGCTCTATTTTTCTGTTCTTTTAGCCTTTTCTTAGAGTTTATAGTTCCACTTCCTTAAATTACTTTTAATGCTTACAATTTGATAATATATGTTAATAATATTATTTTTGTATGGATAGTATATAATACTATATCCTAATAAATTGTGTACTGCAAAATCTACATAGATTAAAATTGCGAAAAAAGGCTTTAAAAAAAATGAAAATCAGACTTTTCTTGTCTACGAAACACCATTCGGAGGAAGGAAGTCAGTGCCGTAACTACGGCAGGGGCCCCCGGCTCCATACACTTATTTGAAATTTCAAGCATAACACAAAATTGTATAATTTCAAAAGCACGAGTACCCTTTTTCCAGAATTCAACAAAATAAAATTAAAGTATGCTCTTTTAAACATACTTTTGAAACTACAAAATTGTGCGTTCTGCGTAAAATTCCATTCACGCTCATGGAACCGGGGTCCCCTACAGGTTCATTAGATAGTATTGATTAAAAATCACATTTTGTTCGGCCAGAAATAGTCCAGTAAAATTAGGGATGGGGGTTGCAATAATTTCCGGCAAGCTGGAAATGGTTTTAATACCTTCATTACACGTAGAAAACATGTAATCTGAGTTTGCACCATCGCAGGAGGTGAGCTTAACTTTTGGCGGCCAAAAAACCGCACAATTTTCGGACTTTTTTCGGTTTTTTGCGTATAACTCAAAAACTATGGGCCGTACAGAAAATTGTATACCTTTCTTTTTTAAAAAGCATCAAATTCTGCGTCAAATGACCTCCCTAACTTTAAATTTTGATGAGAATTTGAGGGAGTAATCTCCGTTCGAAGTTAGGTGTTTTTCCTATCTTGGCCAAAAAACTGCAAAATTTTCGGACTGTATTCGGTTTTTTGCGTATAACACAAAAACTATGGGTAGCACAGAAAATTTTATACGGTCCTTTTTTAAAGAGCATATAATTCTGCGACAAATGACCTCCCCCCCCCCCCCCAACTTTAAATTTTGATGAGAATTTGAGGGAGTAATCCCCGTTCGAAGTTAGGGTTTTCTTATCTTGGCGAACATACCGATTTCCTCGACTTTCAGTTGTCTCTTGCACCTGAACGGCTGTTGGAGTTCAAAAACTCATTAAATGAAAGTTGTGAATAATCGAATTTGCATTCTGAGAGCACTTCAGTTTGAACGGACAGTGATTGACTCTTTTTCTCTCTCTTAATTCAAATTGTGAGCTGCTGTTCGCTTTTTAGGGAATCAGGATTGAAGAAGAAAAATAATAACCATATACCAAATATATTTGTATAACCAATTCGTCTCTTAAAATTTAATAATGTAAGTAATGAGGTATGTAAAATAAATGAAAAATGAAAGGCTATGTACATTTAGATGATGGGCCCGCTTCTGGATCTTCGGACGCAGGTCCCCAGGCTTCTTGGTGTTCGTCGGCAGATCCGTCCTCTGCTTTTCTGGTTGACATCGTAGATAAGTATTGACTTGAGGCCCTGCTACGTCGTGTCCTGGTGGAAAGGTACCAGTGGTATACCGGCGGATGAACTCATTTCTTGGGCTGATGGCAACTTCTTCAACTTGGGTATCCTTGTGTGTGAGTGCACTGAAGTACGAGGAGTTATGCACTGAAGACCTCCCATGGCATGGAATGTTTTATTGCCGTCCAGTGTGTCCATGTTGGCATCAGCGTTGTCCCATGCAAATTGGCTGAAAGATCCTTCCAGCAAGACCTTGGGTGGTTCCTCAATGCAAGAAGCTTCTATAAAGCATTGTTATATGAATGTCAATCACTGTCCGTTCAAACTGAAGTGCTCTCAGAATGCAAAATTCGATTATTCACAACTTTCATTTAATGAGTTTTTGAACTCCAACAGCCGTTCAGGTGCAAGAGGCAACTGAAAGTCGAGGAAATCGGTATGTTCGCCAAGATAGGAAAACCCTAACTTCGAACGGGGATTACTCCCTCAAATTCTCATCAAAATTTAAAGTTGGGGAGGTAATTTGACGCAGAATTTTATGCTCTTTAAAAAAGGACCGTATAAAATTTTCTGTGCTACCCATAGTTTTTGTGTTATACGCAAAAAACCGAATACAGTCCGAACATTTTGCAGTTTTTTGGCCAAGATAGGAAAAACAACTAACTTCGAACGGAAATTACTCCCTTAAATTCTCATCAAAATTTGAAGTTGGGGGGAGGTCATTTGACGCAGATTTTTATGCTCTTTAAAAAAGGACCGTATAAAATTTTCTGTGCTACCCATAGTTTTTGTGTTATACGCAAAAAACCGAATACAGTCCGAAAATTTTGCAGTTTTTTGGCCAAGATAGGAAAAACACCTAACTTCGAACGGAGATTACTCCCTCAAATTCTCATCAAAATTTGAAGTTGGGGAAGTCATTTGACGCAAAATTTTATGCTCTTTAAAAAAGAATGATATACAATTTTCTGCACGGCCCATAGTTTTTGAGTTATACGCAAAAAACCGAAAAAAGTCCGAAAATTGTGCGGTTTTTTGGCCGCCAAAAGTTAAGCTCACCTCCTGCGATGGTGCAAACTCAGATTACATGTTTTCTACGTGGAATGAAGGTAGAAAATTCAACTGAGGTATATTTTGTAATCAGGGGCCCCCGGGTTAAATTCAGTTCATGATTCACAATGAAAAAATACAATGGCAACTATGTTGAAACAACAATTATTGTTTTTATTAAAGCTTGGTTGTAGATGATTGGAGCGGAGCGCATTGTTCGCATTAAATGTAAGTACGTTTTGAATAATTGTATGGCTATTTTTTTCAACACCAGCAAAATTTCAACCAGTTAATTTCATTATTATTGCTTCCGAGTCTACCTAAAAGTAGCGGAAGCCTTGTTTTCACTTTCGGGAGAAAAACAATTTTGGTCTCTAAAATCAAAATTTCCACTCGCGTTTAACGTTTTAGACCATTCTGAAAACTTTGGTTCCGTGTCTGTCTGTCGTGTGTCCACGAATCCTTGTAACAAGCTTATTTTCATTTTCAACAAGCTAAAGATGATAATAATGTGAAAAGAAGGCAGTAGGTACATGGTATGTATACTATTGACTAGTAGGTACTTGTAAGCAGTAGGTACTAGACTATTGCAATTATTGGGTCTTTTATGATCAGCTGAGTGAGCTTAAATCTCTCCTGTTCATCCTAGGAAGTTGAGATTTGACTGGGACATTAGGGATCGATTGAAAAGATTTACTCATTTTTACTCAGCTGAGTGAGCTAAATTGTCTCCTATTTATCCTAACAAGTTGAGATTTGACAGGGAGACTCTCTCGGACACTAAGAGATTATTGCAATTATTGCCTCTTTCCCAATCAGCTGAGTGAGCAGCTGAGAATTTCTATCCTGTTATCCCTAGAAAGTTGAAATTTGATAGGGATACTCTCTGGGACACTAAGAGAAAATTGCAGTTATAGGCTCGTTCCTAATCAGCTGAGTGAGCTAAAATCTTTGCAAAATTCAATCCTGTTATCCTAGGAAGTTAAGATTTGATAGGGAGACTCCCTGGGATATTAAGAGACGATTGAAATGACTGGTTCATTCCTGATCAGCTGAGTAAGGTACATTCTCTCCTGTTCATCCTAGGAAGTTGAATTTAGATATGGTGACTCTCTGGGATTTTTAGCTAATTTGTAGTAGTCGTAGAACTCACTGCTTTGATAACTCAGAGAGTTTTTTTAATTCCCAGTTGCCACCAAATGCGTCGAGATAACCCCATCAGATCGCGTGCGTTCCTGGAAGAAATTATGAATAGGATGTCTGTGACGGATCTCCCGGGCGGCTCTCAGATCAAGGACAGCTACAAGTGTCAGAGTGGGTGTGACGTGTTTGTACGTCCCGGCGCTGTGGGTGTGAGTGTCGGAACCAACCTCTTCCCGACCTCAATTAACATACCAAGACCGATAAATAGGAACTGATCAGAAACAGGCGAAGAGGACTACTGCGGACCACGAGCCAACATCACTACGGTTCGTCAGATATTTCTGAATGTGTCGGTGAAATGAGGAGATTCCGTCTTCATACAACTCCTCAGGGCCCGTTGCACCTGGGCTGTTGCGTTTTGGTAGATTATATCCTTTGTTTTCAATCTGATCGAAAAATAGCTAAGCTAAGTTTTTCATAAATTAATTTTACCAGTTGAGATGACGCCAAATTTTCAAATTTCCCAAAAATGTGAATACTTGGGGGGGGGGGGGGGATTCAGAGAAAAAACTCTTCATTCTAGAGTTATTCCCGAAATTTTATCATGATTGAACGGCATACTACTTCTTGCATACCTATTCGTATTTCAATCAATTCTAAATACAGCTTCTCTACGTTTGGCTTTAAGTTGTGAGTGACTCTCAGCAAAAACCTACTCCTGGAGTTCACTCGTCCTGACGTCAGACCTGTAGGATCATTGTGCTATTGTGATCCTAATTACGGTACCTAGCTAAGGTATAAGTAGCTAGGTCGCCTGCACAGAGATAGAATGTGGTGAGCACACATTTCGGGTTGAGAGGTTTCTCACATTTCCGCACAACCGTTACAGCGGCAGCTCTGGGGTAGTTTTGTCGATTTCGGGAGCTAGCTACAAGGAAGTGAACACAAAATAGGCCTCCCGAACTGGAGGAGTCGATTCTACAACTAAATTGCAACAACTTTTGTCACTTAACATTTTGCTTCCGAGTCTACCTAAAGGTAGCGGAAGCATTGTTTTCACTTTCTGGAGAACATTTTTGGTCTCCAAAATAAAAATTTCCACTCGCATTTCTAAGACCATTCTGAACAACTTTGGTTCCGTCTGTCTGTGTGTGTTTGTCGTGTGCCCGCATGTCCTTGTAACACGCTTATTTTCCACAGTGTTAATCCGTTTAATCAAGTGTCTATGTCATCCTACACAATATAAAAATCAACTTTGTGTAGTCAGAGATCAACAAAAAATGGGTTTTATTTTAGGGCTCATTGCTCAACTTACTGACATTTCTCACGTACGCGAAAGTTAATCTGAAGGATATAATCAAATGAAAATTAATTTCGAGGTAATTAAACACAACATGAAACCCATTCTGACACGCAGTTTTTCGATAGGTATCAGCCCTAAATTAAATGATCACCTTCACCTTACACGTACTTCAATGCATCGATTGTATTACTTACTCATTTGAATCGAATAACCTCGTTCTGTTTATATTCAAATAATGTGAAACCCTCGACACTAGATACAACAAAGATTTTGTTGGGTCAGTGACCGTTCGATTGGATACATTAACACCGTCTCAACACGGTTTAGACAAACCCACGGGGAAAACGTTGCAAATTATTACACAGAGGTTTATAATTTCTTTATTGTATAGCTCTTCTACGTAGAAAAAGCTAGAAAATTACGTCTCAAGATACGCAGAATCCAAAAAAAGTTCCAGTCATACAGCATGATTGTGTGAGCGAATTTCCGTAAATTATCGTATTGAATAACGTAACTATTAATTTTATGGCAAAAAAGTATTCTAAATAAATAATAATCTGCTATTCAAAAAGGGGTTCTGTATTCTTAGCTTTTTTAAGCGAATTTTCGTAAAAAATGAAGCTATTGCAATGGGTCGGCAAATTTTAAAATTACAATTTTTGAAAAATTTCTTCATTGAAATCCGTTTTGAGGCATTCTGAAATGATCCCTGAAGTTAAACGAAATTTGATTTAACTTAATAAGCAGAACCGAAGATTTATCTCTATTATATTATAAGTTCATTAGTTAGTAAGAAGTTAGTAGGTAGTGAGTTTAATAGCTAAAGTTATACTGTAACTCTGAAAAACGGATGCTATGTAGCCATCATGCAATAATTAGCAATCATCACCTAAGCCCTGAAGAAGATTTACAAATAAATCGAAACGTCGGCCTACTTGAGTTGTTCAATCTATCCGGAAAAAAAAAAAAATATATATATAAAAAAAAATATATATATATATATATATATATATAAAAAAAAAAAAATATATATATATATATATTAAAAAGCGCAAACTTCAGGATTAGTTTCAGAATGCCTAAAAACGGATTCCAATGAAGAGTTTTCAAAAATTTCGATTTTAAAACTTGCCGACCCTTTGCAATAGCTTCATCTTCTACGATAATTCGCCAACAAACTACCTCTCGACCCCCCCTCCCCCAATTTGAAGGAATTATATTCTACATTTGGACGCGGGAGAAGGGATGATTAGACTGATTCGGCTCAATCAAATTTGGGCCTACCTCAGGATCACCGCCAAGGCGAGCGGAAATCGGTCAATTAACTGAATGCAAATGCACGGGCGTGTAATGGGGCCGCATTTACCGGGGATTAGAAGGCAATTACGGGGATCTGATTGGGCAGGCCTAAGTAATGGGTCTTGGGTTAGGAGAGGCGATAATAGGACGAGACGAGCTCGAGGAGGAGAGATAGCAAGTTAGACTAAACAGTGTGTGACGCAAAACGTGTGCAAATCTTATCGGGATTATCAGGTGTCCTTCCTGTTAATGGTCCCATATAGTGTAAGTTTCGACAGCATTCCATGGGGTATATGAGAGCAAAATTAGCTGGCGAACGTGCAAACAAAATAGACTAAGGAACCGATAGTAGACCAAAGTCAGATTTTTTAGGACCAACAGCACTCATCTACGGTACAAGCAGTTTCTTTCTACCACTATTTTGTGACGTGAAATGAAGTTATGTGTACTGGTGAAGCCACTGGCCAGCGGGAGGAGTACTCTGACGTCACAACCATACAACAAGACTGAAAAGTCATAGAAACAAAACGGCTTATTGCAGGAGACTTAGGGTGGAATTCATATACAAAGCCTGAGTGTGTGTGTTCACTCGCACTCACCTAAATAGAGGGTCACCCTCAACTCACCAGTTCGAATTCATAGTTGAGTGGGGCAGTTATGGTTGAGCCAACCAATGTCGTGGCTTGGTGTAGCGATACACGTAGGCTTTGTCTTAGGGGATCATCAGAATATGAGTCCCTAATCGCCTCGATGATACTTAGTGAATCGCTACAAATCACATAATTCCCAACTCCCAATAATTGGTAATGTCGAACAGCCAGTGTCACTGCCCACAGCTCTGCTGTGAACAGACGCAACTGGTGGTAGGCCTCTTGTGACTTGGAAATTTTGTGAAAAGACTTGTAATATTGTTGTACTGGACTATGCCCGTATCGTTAATAAATAAATAAAACAATACGTGCATTCAATTCCCGGGTGCACTCAAAGGTTTCTAAAACATCATGGACCAAGAGCGAACTGTAATACAACATATAATTGTCAATTACAACAACAATATTACGTTTAGATGGCTTCCTCTCAGACCTTCCTAATAGCTTCATCTACGAAACCGTGGTTTAACAGCACATCGTTTGCTGGAGCAAACCTATTGTCAATCCAAAAATAGCTTCCTCCTAAAACGATAACTTCCGGTCGTATTTATCGTTTTATATCTTCTCGAACAAGGTCAACTACCGTCCGCCAACCTTATACCACGCGAGTAACTCCCACGATTTTCTACCGATTTTGCAAGGTCTGTTATATCAGCCCTTAGGTGGTTATTTCTCTCGTTTAATCGCATCCGATAATTGGAAAGACGCTACGTAATGAGCAACCCCTGATTCCTAACCAACTTTCGCGAGTGTTTCCAGCACACTCATATATAAATGTCAAGGGGTTCAAAGGGTTGTTTTCTGGGGTCTCCAACCCTTTTTCAGGGCGAGCCGAAATGAAATTTTTCCTCGATGGCGCGGGCCAAACATTATATAAGAAAAAAGAAAACATTTAGAGATGAAGAGGAACAAATGAACTTTATTAAGAATGTTCAACAGGTACCTAACTAGATTGTAATTTTAACAGTGAAATTACTTTATTGTGAGGTTGGGCACTATTTACGTAATCTGGCTCAAATTTCGTCGTTCCTATCATCAGACTGGCTTCCAAATGTTCATCAAGTTGGCCCTGTAGTTAGATCTTGTGAATTTCTTTCTCAAAAAGGCTGGTTCGCACATATAGGTACAACTGAAAAGAAAGCTCATTGCGCGGATTAAGTCTCGGTGGTTTGGAAAATTCTATTCTGGGTGCGCAGCGTAGAATTTTTGGATATTATTTCAAGTCATTTGACTGCAGTTCAATCACTTCCAGCTGAAGATCCTGAGGTAAATCTTCAACTGCTGCAGTGAAAGGGTTTTGAAAAAATTTCGAAAACGGGTCTCGAACTGGTCTCGCAGACACCAGATAAAAAAATCACTCGGAAACTCTTAATCATTTTTGGATTTAAGGGCAGCGTTTTTCATTGTTGCATGTGTTTCGAAAAGATCCATTTTAATTTTAAAAGCTTTGATGTGGGAGTATAAATCAGAAATCAGGCTATTCGTTCCTTGAAGTTTCAAGTTCGCCATTCAGCATTTGAGTAACATCAACTAGAAAAGCTAATTTCCATAGCCAAGCAAAATCTGACAATATTCTGGAGTAGCACGATTTTTTTTTCTTTTTGTCAAGAAAATGTCTATTCCTACTATTCAACGTCCTACGTCTTCCTATCTATTCTATAGATTCTATAGGATTTGAGGATTCAATTAAACCTTTTACCAAATGAATCAAACCTTTTTCCAAATGAGTTAGACCCTTTGACAAAATACTCGTAATTCACCTTTTCCCAAAATAATTAAACCTTTTCCCAGTACAATGAAACTTTTTTCCCAAAACCTTTTTACAAAACAATTGAAATTCTTGCGAGAAAACAAGATTATATGTATACGAATCGCGGAAAAGTTTAATCATGAATTAGGAACAACAGAAAACTTAGAAGAACACTACAGAAGACGTAAGCGTGGTGAACAATCACTGGGTCTATGAACAATGTATAGTACCAAATTTTACGGTTTTTTTACATTTATTTTAAGGTACGTAGATTCCAAAAATTAAATTAAAAAAATCCGTCTACCGCCTGAAACTTTTCTCTGAAACTCCTACACCGAACATTATGAAATTCGGATCTAAAATCATGATCGGGCACGGCTGTGCCAGTAACGTCGGCATTAATTTTGCTCAGCCCTATAGGGTTGAATTTAAAGGCTGAAATATTTAAAAATCAAGATCTCGAATACTTTTGGCGTAAATTTTTTTCCCCCGTCATTGATAGATCTTATCCCAAGGAATCGAATCAAAACACCCGTTAAACCGTTCGATCTCCATAAGACTAAGTGCTAGGGGCAGTACTTTGACATCCCCTTTTTTGCTAGAGGTTTAATTGTTTCAGGAAAAGGTTTAATTGTTTTGCAAAAAGTTTCATTGTACTGGGAAGAGGTTTAATTATTTTGGGAAAATGGTGAATTATTTTGGCACAAGGTTTAAGTCTGTTGGCAAAAGGTTTGATTAATTTGGTATAAAGTTCAATTGAACAGGCAAATCCTGTAAATCAACCATGTGTAGTATATTTGCAGAAACTCATGAGTTGACTTCATCCATTTCTACACCTGGCAGATAGTTATGACACATTTATTAATCACATCTGAAGTACGGGTTCTTCTTACTACAGATCGGAGTGACAATCAGGGTTTCAGGATTACAAGCAGCATCATACCTGTGAACAAAATAATAATTAAAATTATTTTAAAATCGAAAGTATCTACAACATGATTAAGCATTACCCCAAAGTCTACTATAATTCATGGTTAAGTAGATAGGCAGTAATTGATTGGCATCTAAGCAGTAATTGAAGAAATAGTAGCCAACAGCACCCTTACAGATCAGGGCTTACGTATATCCTAAAACTATCTAATCACTTACATTTAACAGAATGGTGAGAAATACCTAGAATCACTGCGCTTCACCTACTATATTCTGTTTTTTAAATATTAGTTAAGTACTAGGTACGTTCTTGAAAGGGCTTTGGGTAAAAGCCAATGAGATGTTAGCTGATCCTAGTAACAGTTCCTGTAGAAGGAACTGTTACTCTGCACGTTCCCAAAAGAACGCTGAGTCCCTCCCACTTGCTCATTCCAAATCGTGCTTTCTTTAAGGTAAAAACTCTTCTCTCTCTTGTGCGTGTAGCAATTAACTATTATTCACACCCCATTGATTTATATCTATAACCAAATTGTTATCCTCAACAAACCTCACCCCACTGAGAAAGTATATAATCATTGATCAACATTCAATCAATATAATCATTAAACTATATTCAAGATATCTCAACATCATTTAGTTGAAGAATCGTCCCTCATTATCTCTTTCTTGGATCGCTATTTAAAGAAATTAGTATTAAAAGCTTTCAAGTGATTAGTTTCGTATCTCATTTAATAATCCCCCAACCTCAATAAATAAATGTGACCCGTCCAAGGAAAAGGGACCTTTGGCGAAATTTTCAGGAGAGCAGTTTTTGATTAAATGGTCAAAAATGTCGATTTTTAGGTTTTAATGATTCCCTTTACACAGTCCAATAGCTTGTTTAGATGTTTGGCTGATTATGAAATCGAAAATCGAGAAGTTTTTGCGATTACACAAACGTATTTTACCCAACCCCCTCTGTCATGTCAAATGGACCGTAAAAAAATGAGACCGTATTTCACTGAAGCAACTAAAGACATAGTGTGCCCCAACCCTGCGGGAGAAAACAATTCATATAAAAAGTGTACAAAATAGAGTGTCTATGCCAATATATTTAATGAAAATGTTGAGAAAGTACAGTGAAGCATTGCATTGAACGTCATGAGTTCATTTTGAGGTTGAGAGCTGGTATGTCTTTTACGCTTCACGAAAGAAAAGATTCACCATTGATACAATGATGCAAAAGAAGAGGTTATGGAAGAAAAATGCGCCAGAAAGCTGAGACCCGGCAGCTGCTATAGAAACAACTAAATACAGTGTTCCGACCTAATTTTGTGGGAGTTTTATGCTGTTGTTGTAGCGCCCCTGCTTTCCCCGTGGTAAATTTTGATTAGTTAGTCAGCAGTCATTTCAAGATGGGGAGATTGATAAAAGGTAATCTGGAAGTCCAACACATTTAAACCTCTAACCACTGATTGAAATCATTTGTCAGTTAGTCAGAGATTTGACTGAGCATTGATAAACCGGCCCTAAAACTAACGTTCAAGAAGATAAAAGAGAAGGAAGAGATATTCATATTCATTCGAAGAAAGAGATATTCATCGGGAAATAAGAAAGAAGCCAGAGAAATGAGGGAATAGTAAGTGATACCGCAGTGACGCAAAGTGGGCAGATAGAGGATGGCGGAGCTGGACTTTTCGAAAAGGGTCGTAATGAGTTGTATAACTCCGCAATAAATAAAAATATAGCCCTCGCGATGCACATTTCTTTATCCCTTCATTCCGCTTTCTGCGCCACGTTCGATTCTGGCACAGCGCCAAAATCATTAAAAGTTGGAAGTCTGAATAGGAAGTGCACTGCAATAGGGAAGAGGTTTGTTGATATTACAGAGTCTTCTGTACGACGTTAAAGACATCGTGACACCTAATTTTTGAGTTTTTGGATAGTAACACTTCTTAATTATTATAGGAATAGAAATCGATCTCTTAACCTATAAAAATACTGAGACTGAAGTTTTTGCCTTTAGTCTAGCCGTTTTGTATAGCCACTAAGATTATTTCATTTCGGTCCTGTCCTCCCGTGTTTCATTTGTGTCATAATTTATACATTTCATTACAGAATACTAATAATTAAAACAACGAATTTAAAATTATACTTGAAAAAAGAATAGCAATGGCGAATAATAAAATTAGAAGACACTTCTAATATAGAAATGTGAAGGTAACTACAGTGGATAAATAAAATAATCATGCAGTGTGACCTAATCAATGAATTTTGCAAAGCAAATGGTAAGAATAAAAATGTAACTTTTTTTGCTAGTTGATAGGTACCTACTCATATTTTGAAACTAAATCAATAAATTTCTTTTGTGAGAAAAATTACCTTGTAGCAACATTTTTACATAAAATACCTACTAAATTTCTCCAGGAGGTAATACCAAGATCGCTTAATACATGTTTTAATAAGAAAAAAGGAATTGACGTGAAAAATTAAAAGAAGTGACGTCTGGTGAAATAGGTGTCAATAAATTTCATGAATAAGTAGGTATAGGCTTATCTACGTTAGTATTTCTAGCTAGAGATTACATGATAAATAGATTAGAAAACTTAAAACAAATACGTATTTTTTGTATCTATAAAACATAATATTAAGGTGTACTATATGACAGTAGGACACGAACTAAATCATTCGCGAATCATAGTTTGTTTGATAGAAACGATTTCGACGGTTGTCATCATCAGTACCTAACAAACAATAGCTTAGTGTTTATTAAGATTAATTAAACATAATGAATTGTTTATAAGTTTAATAGTAAACAACGTAATTCTACATTTCGTTGAACTAGACAACGTCCTTCATTAACTTGGTACATCATGGGTACATCCATTTTTATCAGTAGGGAACAAAAACTTATGAAGATACAGTTTCATGGACAGTGAAAAACTGTAAATCTACCGAAAAAACTGAACAATTGGCAACCCTGGGCCAAGACAGCTTGACTAATGAACCGAATTTTCAAACCAAAGTTGTGGATAAAATTAAGTTAGGCACTTAAATGCTGATCATTGAGGCCAAAAATGTCCCGAATGAAATTGATGGGACAGCCGTGTGATGAGGTCACAAAGAAACTCCAAAATTTCTTCAATTACGGGAATTTTTCAACAAAAAATCAATTTTTCTGACTTCTTTATTTGCCAAAAAATTGGTGGTTAACTTTAAAGTCCCTAATTTTCAAAACAATGACACATAATTACGACAATTTAAGAAAATTCGCTCATACGATCATGCTGCAGGACTGGAACGTATTATTATTAATGATAAGATTGATAAGTGATTAGCCAACTTCACAAAAATCCAATCATTCGAATCGTGGCGTGAAATCTTCTCTAGCAAAATCTTCCGTCGGACTTACAGAATCAACATACCAAGTTAAATGCACATCCACTTGGCTATTGCTCCGGATAGACAAATCTAGCCAAAAAAAAAGTAGGATATTCATATTAGTGCATGCCGTTTACCCGTGCGTTGCACGGACCCACCTGTAGCATCGACTACTGAAATAACCATATCCAGACAGTGTCCGTAACAACGGAGACTACATGCCAAATTACCGCATAAAAGTAGCACAATCAGGCTATTTCAACTTCCTAGAGTGAACAGGAGAAAACTTAGCTCACTCAGCTGATCAGGAAAGAGCTTATAATTTCCATCGTCTCTTATTGTCCCAAAGAGACGCCCTTCAACTTCCTAGGATGAACATGAGAGAATTTAGCTCACTCAGCTGATCAGAAAAGATATCATCATTTCAATCGTGTGTTAATGACAAAGAGAGTCTCCCTGTTGAATTTCAACTTCCCAGGGTGAACAGGAGAGAACTTAGCTCACTCAGCTGATCATGAAAGAGCCCATGATTTTAATCGTCTCTTAATGTCCCAGATAACCTCTCTATCAAATTTCAACTTCCTAGGGTTAACAGGATATAATTTAGCTCACTCAGCTGATAAGGAAAGAGTCCATAATTTCAATTGCCAAAGAGTCACCCTATCAAATTTCAACTTCCGAGGTAAGTTGAACAGGAGAGAATTTAGCTCATTGAGCTGATCGAAATTGTCAAAACAAAACACGCGCGAAGGAAGGCCCCGAACTGCGTGTTGGTAACGATAATAAAATTTCGGGAGCCAAACAAATCGGTGTCCGCCCAGCGCTTCGCAGGAAGCACCAAATTCTCGTCCATCACCTATCAATAATGCAACCCATGCTTCTCTCGGAACACCCATACAGCAACCGGTTGAGGCTTCTCCACATGTCACGAATTTCCGCCGCTAACAAACTGCCTGTTAGCAAACATAATAACAAAAGTTCAGAAACCAAAAAATCGGCCGCTTATGAAGTAGAAGGATGTTGTGAAGGTTAAGATCTAGCCTACGTTGTGCGCCGGATAGCCTATGTTGTGTGCCGGAACTTGCTGATCAATTTAAGATCGCGCCCATCAGAATCGGTCAAGCCGTTTACCCGTCTATTGGGAACATACATACATAGATAGGTAGAAACAAACTTTGTGTTTTATACATATAAGGATTACCTACAAGGATTAGATACTTCCGTAACCTTGGTAGACTCGGAAGAAAACATTTGAAATTCTGACACATACTGATTAGTAGTTTGGCAGGCAACAGGGTCAACTCGACAAGCCCCAAGCACTGAAGAGAGGAAATATCTGTGACCTCTAGACTTGCCTTTTATCTTAGCCTATTAACATTTATCCCCAACGACATTCACCTAAATGGGAATGACATTGAATAGATTGATGGAATCTTAAAATAACGTTAGCGGTACCAGAACTTAAGTAAAAAACCCTGTTGACCTCACAAAACAAAGTTTGGTGTCAGGAGTTCGAACTAAACTTTTAACATGGAACATGCTTTAGCCACGAGGAACAAACAATATTTCCGCATGACTAAACCTAAAACACCACAACTCGCAATAACAATGTTTAATTAACGGCCGGTTAATCAATGCTCAGTCAACTCTCTGACTAACTAACTGCTGATTAAAATTATTTGTCAGAGGTTTAAGGGCCGGTTTCACCAAAGCTTTTAATCAACGTTTACTCAATAAACCGAAGATCTCAGCTGTTAAACGGAGATATTCGGTTTCACCAACTCCAATTCAGATAAATCAGTGATCAAACTAACCAGCCGAATTTGGGTGGTTAGCATTCAAATCAACGATTTACTAATAGCTAGTTCTTTTCGCCATCTTTGTTATCATGACCGATATCCTTTTTTGCTACGTTTTCCCATCTAATTTTGCTACATTTACCTAGCTATTTCCTGTTTTCCTACATGCACAAAAATGAGCCACAAAGGATTGATTAAAGCATTGGTTTTTGAGGACGAATTCGACGAGTTTACGTCAAGTTTTAGGGATGGATACACTCACTAGAAGCGATTATCTTTATATATAATTCCGAACGGTCTTTGAAATTGTGAAGAACTTCGCGGTCCGATTTTAGTGTTAGACTGCTCATTCGAATCAGCACGGCCCCAAGTTTGTTGCAAAAGTGTCGCCATTCGTCTCTATACCCGCCTTGATCGTGTTCTGGGCGGTCCTTATCAACGAGAGTTGTTTATCAGGCTGTGGCGGTAACAACAGTTGCCATCAATTCACGGTAAGTAAGAAACGTAGTGTAGTTACATAGTGGCGAGGATATTTCAACTGGTGATATTTATTTTATTACATTACTTACATTTTGATCGGCAGGTCCTCTTTTTAATCATTTAATAACATCGCCTTAGCTTTGCACCAGGTCACATAACGCCGCAAATAGGTAGGACTTATATCGTTACTATAATGTGCTGAGTTCTTGTTAGGTACCTACTAGATTAGGGCTTTCCAATCCCTAACAGGCCTCTAGTTTGAATATATTAAGAGGCTGAAATATTCCAACCATTATCAAGTTAGCGTTGAATAAATAGCTCGAAATCAGCTGTTTTTTAGATGCTTTTTCTTGGAGTCTTTGTTAACTATAATCAATCAGTCAGTTGAGTGATGATTTTTTTTTTTTTCCATAGCTTGGAAAACTATTTGGCTTTCAGAATACGTTTGGATCAGCTGCCAATACGTATCAATTGAAAAGTTATGTAGATTTCTGTGACTCAAAAAACATAAAAATAAGAAGTACTGGATTTTGGAGAAAAAATGGAAATTACTCTTTTTGTGCAAATTTTGCTTCTGGTTACATTTTTTATTATTATTATTTTCTTAAATATAAATTGTTTTATTTTGGTATAACAATTATGTTCACAGCCATGTGGTGATATATTTACATTATATTTTTGTTAGAATTTTTTTAAAAATTGTACAATTCTCTGTAAATTAATAAATTCTTTGACCTAGCATCAAGTAATAAAGTTGTAATTTAAAATAATTGAGGTTATTTTTGACACTGCACTGAAAAAGTTTGCTCTGTTCCCTTCTTGCGTCGCACATTCCACTATCAAGTGTTCAAGGGTTCAATTTGGATGTCCGCATGCTCGGCATTGAGGTGACTTTAGTTGTTGGATCCGGAACAAATATTGTTCGCAAATTCCGTAGTCAACCCTTAATCTGCACATTGTTCTTCCGAGACTTTTTAACTGGTTTTTTGAAGAACCATGGTATTTGCGGTGGGAAGTGTTGGATTTGTTTGTAGAACCGGTCACTGTGTGATTGAATATATTGTTGTCTCCATTTCTCCCTATAGTTTTTGGCAATTAATGGCTCCAGTTCCTCTGTCATAACCGAGGTATTCAATATTCTTCCTATCGCCGCTCCTTGTTTGGCTAATTGATCCACCCTTTCACCCATACAAATATTATGTTTTTTCTTGTTCTCCGCTTATTTGAAGGAGTAGCAGTCGGTTACAACATTTTGTATTAGTATTACGTCAGAAAAAAACGAAAATTCAAAGGCACATCACCATATATTATTCAGAACCTCCAGGGAATCTCAAATGGACCGGGTCTCCTCACTATCCTAATCTAAGCTCAAAATTAATCAATGCCATAAAAACTAAGTAATTTTCCCAGAATTAAAAAAATATATATTTTTCCCGTGTTCAGCACGGGTTTTTGCGATTTCGACCACTGAGAGTCGGCTCTTCTTGTCTTGATGGGGCTTGCAAGTTTTTCATCATCACTGGGTCGATGCCGCAACCCGAAAAACATCTTAGCAGGCCAGCAACATCGAGAGTTACGCAAGCAATCTCGAAAGGGTTCGTTGGCCGCCGAAGTACACCGTGTTTGAACGAGCACCGAGTCACACGACCGTATATGGAGTAAGAGATGACAATCAATTTCGTCGGTGGACCTACAGCTAAAAACTTGTTTCAGGACTTTCCAAAAAAGACCTTTCTGTCCTTAAATTGTTTGTTTTTTAATTATTATCATTATTATATTTTCGAGCTTTATAAACACGAAAAAATTGCATTTTGAACAGTTAAATACGAACAGTATACTAAACTACCCCCCCCCCCCCCCAATATTCTCCAAACTGAAAGATTTCACAACAAAAGAACAAAGTTCACACTTGGTCTACCAGGGGCCTATTTCATAAAGCAACAAGTGACAAGTTACAAGCCGATTTTATGTACAAGTTGTAAAAATGAGTGTGCAAGCATTTCATAAAGGTACAGGTGCAGACTTGCAATGCACAGTGAAAATTAACAAGCGTACATTCGAATTCGGACAAGTTACAAGTGTTTCCCCATCTTTTGTACAAGATGTTTGATTGTTTGATAAGTCGATTCAACAAACGCCAGTTTTGACAAAACATCGTCCTGACGAACGTCTGTTTGACAAAGTCGTTCTAGTCGTGTATAACAAACTCTTCAGAAAGCTATCGACAAGCCGTTTCGACAAACATCGTCTTGACGAAGTTTTTTGACACGTCGTTTTAGCAAACAAGCTAGTTTTAGCTTAATCCAAATCGTACCAGTTCTTCTTCGCACTGCTGATGAGTCACCGAATGATGAAAACGATAGACTCCAAATGCCCACCAACGCACGGAAACAAGACAACGTTTTTCAACCAAAGTTGAGTTTCTGGACCCAATTTCCAACGGGCAGATAAGGATGGTAAACTTCGTCTCGATCTTTCGGATCTCTTCAACTAGGCTCAGCAAATGTAATCTTTCGTTCCAAACGTCATTCTAGGACAAAGTTTAGTAAACGTAACGTTTGGCTGTATGAAGAGTCGATTCGACAAACATCAGTTTTGACAAAACATCAGTTTTGACGTTTTGACGAACGTCTGTTTGACAAGTCGTTCTAGTTAGGTTATAGTTAACTAAATATCTATAGTAACTATGAGTTTTAATTAGATAATTTTCCAGTAACAACTTTCGGATTTTTGTTTAACGAGAACCTATTGAATTTTGTCAACAGGTATCGTCGCAAGCGGTGATGTGTAGAAAACTCGGTTCGATTCGGAACGCAGACACGCCGACATTCGCCACGCTTTCACCGCTTGCTGGGGTCCGGTCAACTACCCCAGATGATACGGGATTTTCGCCTTTTCCTACCAGCCGAGTGACAGTAAATAATGTGATAAATAAAGTAAAATAAACAATAGTAATTAGTGTAGGTATTTCAAAAACTTTTATGAATTGCTATTTTTGTAGATTGCATACTAGGCAGGAAACATTTGAATCAATAAATAATAGCCGATATCTTGGAATTTTGGCAACAAAAATAACGATATTAAGTCTAGAAGGACTAACTTGAGAATATTTCCGTCATTTCAAGATTGTTCACCTCCGTCTAAAACTGAAAGAGCGAATGCACAAGTAATGGATAACGGAAGAGATCGAGACTTCCTTCATATGAAATAGTGACAATACTTCAAATGTTCATGATTTTGGACGTTTAAAGATGGATTTCTAGCGTCGATTTCCAAAAGATAACTTAAACTTGATGTAGGTAGGACATCTAGAAGTCACAGCTGACTTCGCAGGATAGCAACCTACGATAGGACCCACAGCAACTGCGGATATGTGCTGAAAATCGGACATGAGTCTTTCAGAGTGATTTTCGCCTAGACAGCTTTTTAAAAAACCGGACTGTCCGGGCCATAACCGGACACCTGGCAACCCTGCATATTGGAGTTATGGCTACCTGGCAAAAATCGAGTCGACGCCCTTAAAAGGATGGTCATTTTTATCTCAGCAACTTCCGGGGCATCTTTTTCATGTCGCGGTGGTTAGATAATACGAGGTCAAAAGTGGGTTTGTAGGTACCTGACCACCTACCTACAAAAACAAGGTGCGGCTTACGGACTTTCGACGAGGGGAAAAAAAAGTCTGCCAAGTGGGTGGGCAGTTTAGCTTCCTCATATTTGATTGTAACATCGACGTAAAGAATTAATTGAAGAACGAAGTAAGTAGAAATGATTGAATGCTAGAACAGCCATATATGTGTGTGCGTGCTATTATACAAAATAATTTTTAATTTATTTAATTTAATTTTTTTTTTTAAATAATCATTTATTGTCAACATACAAGCATGTATATAACAAACTTCAAGCGAGCACTACAAATACGAAAACAAATAAAGTAAAAATATAACATACTGGAATAACATACAGAAATAACATGTGGTAACGAGTGATAAGACGCGACATACACAACCAGTAGGCATCCAAGTAGGTAGGCACGGCTCTGGGAACAGAATCAGGAACATGGCCACAAAAACCGCCCACGACCTTACAACATCACTCACTTCCGAGCTCTACACCTCCGTAGTCATTTCTTCCACTGCATACGGAGCGATGTTCACAGGTCTATAATTCATGTTTGCGTGTGCGGATATCGTAACATCAATCCAATGGAATTAGCGAAGATCCTCGGAAGGTTAGCCCGCACAATACTTGAACATTTCTTCAAAATCGGACCATTAGTCTTACAGTGTCTACTAATATTACTCAACCCAACTGACCTCAACTACTTGAATAAAACCAAAAGGAATACCGCGCTTGACTTCTGTCTATATACGCAAAATCTAAACCAGGAGCAACTAGAGCTGAGGTTAGACGTAAAATAAACACGCTGCGAAATAACTACAGAAAATAACTTTAAAAAAAAGAAAAAAAAAAAAAGATTCAAAGCGGTCTGGGGTTGGCGTAGAAGCACGTCATGGGTTTCTTACTCTCTAGAATTTATAAATAAGTTCGAGCAACCAGTGAAAGCAGACCTCGGGAAATGCCATCATTATTGCTACACGAGCGATTTTGCGAGGATCCATTATAATTAAAACGAAAAACAAATTTCTCGATCACGATGCGTACTGAAGAAGACTAATGACATTAAAAAAATTTTTTTTCTTTTCTTTTACCTATTTGGCATTTTAAACAAATACAGTCTAATCACATAAAATTAGAACTAAAAAACATCAAGTTTAAACTAAAACTTCATATTGCACGAAATAATTAAATTAAATAATTCTTCATAAATTATAGGATGTTGTAAGATACAAGGGTAATTGAATGGTGTTTCAATTTTCAAATAAATTGAATCAAATAATTTTTTTCTTTGTTCAGCAAAGAAATCACACTCCGTAATTAAGTGTTCAACATCGCCAGATGGATTAATATCACAGTACCAGCACTCCGGAGATTCGTACGTTCGTGGATCAATCCGATGCAGATATGCAGGACATAGGGCCACTCCTGTTCTTAATCAGGAAATTACGCTACAGAACTTTCGATTCCCTGCGGTTTCCATCATCCATGTCCTTAGTCGTAGCTTGGGTTGGTGCATTTTGTAGAAAGAAATGGTGTCACTTTCGTGATACATCTGGCTCCATCGGGTATCATGATTTCCTCACTAAACAGTAGAGATCCTCTTTAGGTGTGATGTTCACGTGTGGTCCTATCCGTGCCCCTTGTCTTGCCAAGCGATCTGCCTTAAATGTTCCCACTTATCCCATGACGTGCTTTCACCCACATTACGATAACCTCAATGCGTTTGATGTAGCAATCGTGTAATCGCGTGTATCGTGTGTATTGCCACTAAAGGGTTACTTGCTTTAGTAGGAGCTGGGTTTTGCAAGATTTTTATTGTACTCAATGAGTAAGTGCATATGACAATTACAGTTTCTGACGAGCAGCTGTTCAGAGCATAATTTACTGCCATCATGATCGCCACCAGTTCTGCGGTGAATGAACTTGAAGCAGTCGAGATTTGGAACACTCTCCCCAATTTCTCGGTCTCATCCCAAAAAGCTGCTCCCACACCGTCATATGACTTTGATCCATCAGTGAAAACAACTCGAGCTTGGGGCCACTTGGAATGACCCACAATGGGTCACATTAAAAATGATCTACGTAATGATTGTCAAGGGGCCCCTTAACGATCAGTAATAATGACTTTATCAGTAATGACATTACCTGTGAAATTCACCTCATTCCAGATTATCATATTGTTCAACCGTATACAATCATTACGCCCATCATCAGTCCATCCATCCATCATTAGTCTTCTTCAGTACGCATTGTGATCGAGAAGTTCGTTTATCGTTTTTATAATGGATCCTCGAAAAGTCGCTTTTGTAGCAATAATCATGGCATTAGCCACAAAGAAACGGGTGAATCGTAAACGATGGATGAAGGAGTGGCTGAAAAAACGAAGTTCCTCGAGGAGCTCGTTATATACAGGGTGGCCACCAAATTAATATATTGCGAAAAACAACGAGATAATACGACCAAACATCAGGATACCTACTTAACGCATTCACTCAAGTTACTTGATCATATTCACAATTGTTATAGAACGGAATTTTCATAGATGAACATATTTAGGTGTCCATATGAAAAAGGTAAAGGAACAAATTTTCAAAAGAGTAAGATCGAAAAAGTGTTAGTGCGAAGACATTAATTTATAGTCTGGTCAAATCTCGATGGCACTTGGGGTCTAGGGTCTGTTACTAATACACTCACAGGACCGACGGCTCGAGGTGGTTACTAGAAAGGTCATTAGAGACTCAGCGTTCGGAAAGCAGCGAATAGGTAAACCTACTTTGGGTGTAATAATAACCAATTCAGCCTCTACTACCAGAAATCAATTTTTTGTGGTTTTTATTTTATCTGCATTATTATATTTTTTTCGGACTGATCTTGAAATTCTGAGGAAAATGACATAAAACACGAGGTCAATTGGAAGACTTTGACTATCCGGAAACACACATCTACCTAGTGCCGTGTTTTCATTTATTTATTTATTGGCCAGTCTAGATTGGCCAATGTAAGGCGTGTTTACACTAATTTTCATCAGCTTTTAGTGAGGATAACGGAAATACCTACCATTGTTACCTGAAGACAACAACAAAGAATTTCGTAGGATGAAGACGGGATTTTGAAGGTGACTCATTGGGGAACATGTTATTACAGTTTAGAAAGTAACTGGACTCACGGTTCGACTACTCGAGTTCGGTCATCCTTCGTTACCTCGTTGTTGTGTCAGTGTATTAGTAAATCCAAATTCCATCGAGGTTTGACCAGACAAGTTCGATGCTTTCGATGCGTTTGAGAAGTTCGATGCTTTCACGAGAAGGAGAAAACTACAAATAGGTTATATTCACATTGTCACGCAGTTTTCCATTTTGATTTATCGTTTTCAATAAACAATCTTGTAATCTACCAAAAAAAAACCAATAAATTTTACCCTCCCCTCAAAATTTGTTGGTTTACGTCAAGAAGCGTAGAATAAAAAAATCGAAAGGGGGAAACCAAATTTGCAAGCAATCGCAAGAGGTGTTGCTGCAATCACATCTTCAGGTTGCAGCAACTACGTTATGAACAGTTTCCTCCTCCTGCCAAAGGCCGCTGCAGGTCTCCCTCTTCACTGATTATGAACCGTTATGTTTGTGTATATGTCCCGTGGTGCTAAGTACCCAGTTTTGTAATCGATTGTTCGTTAATTTTTCTTTGTTTCAAATTTAATGTTTCATTTCTATTACAATTTCATATTTAATATTTCTATTTGCAAAATGTTTATTTCTATTTTTAAAGTGTTTATTCCTATTTTTAAAATGATTCATTCAATTTGGAAAATGTTTCATTCTATTTGGAAAATGTTTCATTCAATTTAAAAAATGTTTATTCAACTTGGAAAATGTTTATTTTAATTTCGAAAAGCTATATCACGATGTCTACTTGTCATTCTATCATCAACATTATTGAGTGCTGCATTCTCAATTACAAGGCCACCTTACAGTATCCCCTCCAGTTTCAGTAATGACGGTGCCGAGATCGGAAAATCCGATCCTGAGCATTACTGCCCATCATAAAGCTTTGTCTACCATAGACGATCATTATTACAGTCATTCTGATAAGGGAATCAGAATTTATCAGAATGACATTAATAATGATCGTCTATGGTTGTCTAGTTGTCTATGGTAGACAAAGTTTGAGTGATGGGCACTAACGATCAGGAGGGAATACTGTGAGGTGGCCTTGTAATTAAGAATGTAGCACGAAATAAAGTTGATGAAAGAATGACAAGTAGACATCGTGATATTTTAGAGTATAAAACGGAAGTTAGTGAAAAACGTTGTCTATTTCCACGAAAAATAAAGAGTTACAATGTTAAATCGATTTCGACGGTTAGGCCATCATCAGTAACAAACAATAACTGAAGACACATTACAAAGGACACAGCTTATATAGAGACAGGTGAAGGGAGATTGAATCCCATTGGTCGAGAGAAAGGAAAGGGGCAGGAGGTACAACCAATCAAGTGCATACAAAGTGAAAGGGAGATTGAATCCCATTGGTCGAGAGAAAAGAAAGGGGCAGGAGGTACAACCAATTAAGTGCATACAAAGTGAAAGGGGATTATAGCTAATCAGATGAAGTGAAAGGGGGGAAATAACTAAATAAGGTTTCAACAGTGTGAAGGGATAATTCCAAGGTTTACAGAAATGGACCTATCAGTGGTGAAATATATTGAGGTATATCCTCATTTAAACATTTACCAGACCTGTCACTTTTGATAATTTCGAATTTTTCAAGTACATTCAACATACCTCCCTTTGGGCAAAAATGAAGAAATTCTACAAACTGTCTGTCTGTCAAATCAAAATTGTAACTATGATTAGATTCCTTAAGATGTTTTGCAAATGTAGACTTACCCTTATTTTCCCTGAAATCCTCCATATGCTCGTCTATTCTTTCCCTAAATTTCCTACCAGTCTGACCGCAATATTCGTAGCCACAAGAACATTTTAATTTATAAACTCCACTTTTATCCTGCACACTAATTTTATCCTTAACGGATCCTAGTAATGCTTTAAGACTATTTTTATTTTTAAAACCTACTTTATAACCTCTCGATGATAGAATTTTGCCAATTTTATCAGAAATGTTCCCATAATAAGGTAAACTTATCCATTGCTTTTCTTCTAAAGTTACATCTTCCCGAGCCAGAGTGGAAACTTTTTCCCTACTCTTTTTCCTAAGAACCTTATCCCATATGGTATCAACGAGATCTCCTCCATATCCGTTACTAGCCGCTATGCTTTTGATAATGGATTTTTCTTTTGATAAATTTTGTTCACTCATTGGAATAGATAGTGCTCGGTTGATCATACTATGGAAGGCTGCATGCTTATGTACTAAAGGGTGATTTGAACTACTATGGATCGTTATATCGCTATATGTATCTTTTCTGTAGATTGAAAAATCATGCTTCTCATTTACTAAAGAGATGGACAGATCAAGAAAATTTAGTTTATTCCCGCCGAATTCGAGGGTGAATTTGATATAGGGATCTAATTTATTGATTTTTTCGTGAAAAGAATTTAGTTGTCTTTCTGTGCCCTTCCATAGAATGATGATGTCATCGACATATCTATACCAATAGAGAAGATTATTTGTGTTAAAAGTTGTAAATATTTGTTGCTCAAGATAATCCATGTAAATATCTGCAAGCAGAGGAGATAACGGGGAACCCATAGCAACCCCTGGCTGTGTATAGCATTTCCCCTCGAATAAAAAGTAATTTTGATCCATACAGACAGACATCAAATTAAACAATTCATCTTTTTCGAAAATATTAAGTTTAGAGTCGTGAATCAGCCTGCATACCACATCTTTGCAGCTAGCTACATCGATATTGGTGAACAGACTAACCACATCAAAAGAGGCGAGTTTAGCATTTGGAGGCATCTGAATGTCCTTAATTTTGGAGACCAAATCATAAGAATTTAGTACAGTATGTTGAGGCCGAAAGTTGATTTTGTTTCTAAATAAAATATTGAGTTTTTTAGCCAATTTGTAGGCAGGAGCACCAATATAAGACACCACCGGTCTCATCGGCGCTCCTTCCTTATGAATTTTAGGGAGACAGGATAACCTGGGCGCATGAGGGTTCATTTCTACAAAACTTGGAATGTACATATTTTTTAGTAGGCTATCTTCCGATTGTTTAACTACTTTTCGAACTAATCTTTGAAATTTTGAAGTTGGGTCAGATGGGAGATTTGAACAATTATTATCTTCTAGAAATTTTACAGTTTTCGAAACATAATCTTGCTTATTTAAAATGACAGTTGTATTACCTTTATCTGCTTTGAGGGCAACAATATTTTTCTGGGCAAACTTCTTCTTAAGAACAGCTGCAATAGTCTCCTCCTTCCCGGGTGGTGGTCCTAGTGATCTTGATGAGGACTGGATCTCTTCAGCACAAAGTGTTTTGGTGGCTGATGGTCCATTCGAAGCCTCGACGGAAAATGCCAAATCCCGAATCGCTGAAGCTCCAAGGGAGAAAGATGGGTTGTGCTTCAACCCTTTCTCAAGAAGAGATACTTCTGCCGGAGAAAATGTGACATCCGACAGGTTCTCCACTTTCTTGAAGAATGGGCAGGATACTGTTGATGGAGATGGAGTCTTAGGGACTGGCTTTTTGGACTTCAAAAGTTGTAATAATTTACCTTCCAGAATCTTCTTTTTCGTCAATCCTTACTTCCATGCGGTTTCAACTGCATGTTGCTCGATAATTTCCCATTCACAGGAGGTGTAGCGGGTGGTGAGTTCTTGGAACATATAGTAAAGTTTTTCCCGAGCAATATCACGAACACTATACCATCGATGGAGTTCACTTTTTACAAGTTTAATTTGAGCCTCATTGATAATTCGGATCGCGGCACCTGAAGGGTGCTTACATTGAATTTTCACAAAATTTGGAATTACACTGTTGGAAATACACTGTTGATTAAACCAAATGTTCCTTTCCGCGATAACTATGCGTGTTTTCAGTTTGATATACCAACTCGCGATTTCTGCTCGACTTGCAGAACTGATACGAACTAAATCACTTGCGACGAAGTTGTGGAAACCCATTATAAAACGGAAGTTAGTGAAAAACGTTGTCTATTTCCACGAAAAATAAAGAGTTACAATGTTAAATCGATTTCGACGGTTAGGCCATCATCAGTAACAAACAATAACTGAAGACACATTACAAAGGACACAGCTTATATAGAGACAGGTGAAGGGAGATTGAATCCCATTGGTCGAGAGAAAGGAAAGGGGCAGGAGGTACAACCAATCAAGTGCATACAAAGTGAAAGGGAGATTGAATCCCATTGGTCGAGAGAAAAGAAAGGGGCAGGAGGTACAACCAATTAAGTGCATACAAAGTGAAAGGGGATTATAGCTAATCAGATGAAGTGAAAGGGGGGAAATAACTAAATAAGGTTTCAACAGTGTGAAGGGATAATTCCAAGGTTTACAGAAATGGACCTATCAGTGGTGAAATATATTGAGGTATATCCTCATTTAAACATTTACCAGACCTGTCACTTTTGATAATTTCGAATTTTTCAAGTACATTCAACATACCTCCCTTTGGGCAAAAATGAAGAAATTCTACAAACTGTCTGTCTGTCAAATCAAAATTGTAACTATGATTAGATTCCTTAAGATGTTTTGCAAATGTAGACTTACCCTTATTTTCCCTGAAATCCTCCATATGCTCGTCTATTCTTTCCCTAAATTTCCTACCAGTCTGACCGCAATATTCGTAGCCACAAGAACATTTTAATTTATAAACTCCACTTTTATCCTGCACACTAATTTTATCCTTAACGGATCCTAGTAATGCTTTAAGACTATTTTTATTTTTAAAACCTACTTTATAACCTCTCGATGATAGAATTTTGCCAATTTTATCAGAAATGTTCCCATAATAAGGTAAACTTATCCATTGCTTTTCTTCTAAAGTTACATCTTCCCGAGCCAGAGTGGAAACTTTTTCCCTACTCTTTTTCCTAAGAACCTTATCCCATATGGTATCAACGAGATCTCCTCCATATCCGTTACTAGCCGCTATGCTTTTGATAATGGATTTTTCTTTTGATAAATTTTGTTCACTCATTGGAATAGATAGTGCTCGGTTGATCATACTATGGAAGGCTGCATGCTTATGTACTAAAGGGTGATTTGAACTACTATGGATCGTTATATCGCTATATGTATCTTTTCTGTAGATTGAAAAATCATGCTTCTCATTTACTAAAGAGATGGACAGATCAAGAAAATTTAGTTTATTCCCGCCGAATTCGAGGGTGAATTTGATATAGGGATCTAATTTATTGATTTTTTCGTGAAAAGAATTTAGTTGTCTTTCTGTGCCCTTCCATAGAATGATGATGTCATCGACATATCTATACCAATAGAGAAGATTATTTGTGTTAAAAGTTGTAAATATTTGTTGCTCAAGATAATCCATGTAAATATCTGCAAGCAGAGGAGATAACGGAGAACCCATAGCAACCCCTGGCTGTGTATTACATTGCCTTTCAAATAAAAAGTAATTTTGATCCATACAGACAGACATCAAATTAAACAATTCATCTTTTTCGAAAATATTAAGTTTAGAGTCGTGAATCAGCCTGCATACCACATCTTTGCAGCTAGCTACATCGATATTGGTGAACAGACTAACCACGTCAAAAGATGCGAGTTTAGCATTTGGAGGCATCTGAATGTCCTTAATTTTGGAGACCAAATCATAAGAATTTAGTACAGTATGTTGACATATTTTGAAAAAAGTAATTGAAAATGTAAACACAACGTTGGATGAGACCCTCTCGAACGATCAAGTTTGTCCCCCACCCCGGCAACTTCTTGGAACCGTTCCCTACAAGAAGAACTGTGAGTTCTTCAATTCCGTTCAACGCGGAGCAGCTCATGAGTCACAAATGAAAAGTCACATTTACTTTTCTAAACTGTTATGTGATCGTGTTATGAGACCACGAAACTATACACTTCATTCTGATCCACATATCCAACTAATCTGCATTTTTACTAAGGGATTGACTACTTGATGTTATGTATTTTTGAGATGCGAGCTTGCGAGCATCCAGACCACCAAACTATACACTTCATTCTGACCTACATGTCCACTAAACAGGTTGAACGGAATTGAAGAACTCACAGTTCTTTTTGTAGGGAACGGTTCCAAGTAGTTGCCGGGGTGGGGGACAAACTTGATCGTTCTAGAGAGTCTCGTACAACGTTGGTAACTAACAGTAATGTTATGTACGCATGATGTTACGTTAGTGGAGAATATCACATACTGTCATTAGTAAACGAGACGTTCGCGAACAATCAATTTGAGACACGAGACTTTAAACCCTGACCAACTAATCTAAATTCTTACTACTTGATGTTATGTATTTGTGAGATGCGAGCGTAGCGAGCATCCAGAACACTAATCTAAGCAGAATACTGATCTGTGTAAAATCTCATAGCGACTGGAGCGGTGGGAATGCCACGCAGTAATTGGTCGAACTAAGGAGCAAGTCAGGGTCTAGAGTCTCGCGTCTTAACTTGATTGTTCGCGAACGTCTCGTCATTAGTAATGATGGTCTAGGATGCACTGCGTCATTAGTCCGTTACGTGGGCTGACAACAACAACAGTGCCAAAAAGTGAGGGCAGTGATTCTGTTGAAAACTCGCTTGAAATTGTCGACAAGGATGGTATTCTTCAATCTTTTATTACGACGGATGATGGACTACCTGTGCTGCGGAACCCAAGTGACCCCAACTACCTGAATAAAACCAAAAGGAATGCTGTACTGGATAAACTTCTGTCTATATACGCAAAATCTAAACCAGGAGGAACTAAAGATGACGTTAGACGTAAAATAAACACGCTGCGAAGTAACTACATGAAAGAACCAAAAAAATTGAGGATTCAAAGCGGTCTGGGGCTGGCGTAGAAGATGTCTACGCACCCACGTCATGGGTTTCTTACTCTCTGCAATTTATAAACAAGTTCGAGCAACCTGTGAAAGCAGACCTCGGGAAATGCCATAATTATTGCTACACGAGCGACTTTGCGAGGATCCATTATAATTAAAACTAAAAACGAACTTCTCGATCACGATGCGTACTGAAGAAGACTAATGACATTAAAAGTAATCTACGTAATGACTGTATAGTAGGGTGCCCGCTATTTTGAGGTCGTGGAATTTTGATTACCTCCACCCGAAATTTGGTTTAAAATGTCAAAAAAATGACCCCTGATTTTGTTAAGATTTATTGCATAACAAAAACCTACGCGAGTAGCTCAATTTTGGTTTTGAAATACGCTTTTTTTGCCAATATCAGACTTTTGAATATATTATAACTTTTACAAACTTCTTTGTAAAATTGTGAAACTTCGTATACCTACTTACGTTTTTGGGGTCGCTGAACTCAAATATGCAGTCAAAACAAGTCGACAGCAACAAATTTTGATAGTTTGGAATCTCAAAATCGTCAAAAAATGACAATTTTTCATAATACATTGTAAAATTATGAAAATTCGTATTTTTAAGTATTTCTGTTAGAATTTTGATTTTTTGACAGCAAATTCGAGTTCAGCGACTCAAAAAACATAAGAATACAAATTTTCATAATTTCACAATGAATTTTGAAAAATTGTCATTTTTTGGCATGATTTTTACGATTTTGAGATTCCAAACTGTCAGAAGTTGTTGCTGGCGACTTGTGACTGCATATTCGAGTTCAGCGACCCCAAAAACGTAAGTTTACCAAGTTTCACAATTATACAAAGAAGTTTGTGAAAGTTATATTCAAAAGTCAGATATTGGCAAAAAAATCGTATTTCAAAAACCAAAATCGAGCTGCCGGCGTAGGTTTTTGTTATGCAAAAAATCTGATAAAATTCAGGGGTCATGTTTAAAGTGGACCTTTTAAACCAAATTGGGGGTGGAGGCCATCAAAATTCTACCTTTCTCGAAATTGAGGGCACCCTATTGTATAGGGTTGAACAATAATGATAATCTGGAATGAGGTGAATTTCGCAGGTAATGTCATTACTGATAATGTCATTATTACTGACCGTGTAGCGGCGGCCTTTGGATCGCGGCGTTCGATTGAACCTGATGAAAAATAACACCGTTAGCCGCGGTGTCCATTTCCCTGAAGCCTTTTACCCATCTCACTTCCCCTGCTGACGAGGTCCCTATGGGTTTCTTCTTTCTTCGCCTTTCCCTTTCAGTTCCGTTCTGTCCTATTTATATCCACCCTTTGATATCCTGCTCAAAGTCTAACGTTCGGGAGAATAATAGATGATGAAACGAAGGAATCAAATCAAAAATCTTCGCGAAAAATACATTATTGTATCATATAGGTACCCTGTTTCTGGTACGAGCCAATCACTTCGAACATTGTAATAAACCAATTTCTGTATATTAATTTGGGTGATTAAAATTGATTCAAGTTCTACACTTCGTTTTTAAATTACGAAATATATATTTCGGGAACTACCCCATCATCAGTCAGACAAAATAAATCTACATATCCAGTAACACTTTCCACTAAAGGCAGTATCACACTTGCATTTTTCTAAACTTTTTTCTCGAATTTTTAAAGCTCGAACGTGAAGAAGGCAAAGTGTTTTTTTACAAGGTCAGCTGTGAATGTTGAAGAGGAATAAGTGCAAAAACAACGCATTCTGGCGGAATGCAGTTTTATTAAGTCTGCCAGGTTAGCTCCTAGGGGTTTTCCATTGAATTGTTACCTTCCCAAGGGTTACGTTTTAGCACTTTTCGCGTTGAGGTAAAAATTAGAACATGCTCTAATTTTCCCAAGTGAGTTTAAAAATGCTCTGCCAGGATGCGCAATGGTCTAAAAAGCTGACCTTGGAAAAAAGCACTTCACCTTCTTCACGTTCGAATTAGAAGTGCGAGAAAAAAGCTGAAAAAATGCAAGTGTAATTCGGCCTTAACAAACTATCTCTTCACTATCTACTATTCCACTTTACTAACTCACTTTGAATTAGGAATCTGAGAATTAGGTATGACAGTGACAGTTTCACGTAATTTTAAAGGACTCACAATAATAACCTAGAGGAAGGTAACTTGAAAATGAGAAGGTTACATTAGATCCAGCATGGAATCTATATATGTTCCCTATTCCATGCATTACATGGAATTATCCCAGGAATGTCCAAAATGTGATTACTTAATATAAAAATATTTTCTGGACAGCGAACACAGGTCAAGATTCAACACAAGAATGTAATTACTGAACAATTAAACATATCGTTGTCTAAATGTAAATAAACTATATTTACATATTGATTGGCCGTTTTTATAAGCTTGTTATACTCTGAAATGTCCGAATAAAGAAATGTTATAATAAACTATATTGTCAACAAAAAGAGGACGGGACTGTTTGAGTAGATACTAATTTGCATCTTCACACTTCCCCTCGAATTAGTTCGTCAACTCCATAATTCCGAGTTCCCATGTAAATAGTAAATGTGAAATAGTGAGTTTTGAAGATTCTCAAGTGCCACATGTAACACATGATTTTGGAGTATTTTTTCGAGCTAAAACTCGTAATGATGTTAATTTATTGATATTTGCAACACCAACTTGGGAAAACACCGAAAAACCTACATTTTAGTACGCTTTCGTACTTTATGAAAAAGTGTTAGAAAAGTTCAATTCTTGTCGATTTTTCGGAGTTTTCCCAAGTCGGTGTTGCAAATATCAATAAATTAACATCATTACGAGGTTTAGCACGAAAAAAATACTGCAAAATCATGTATTACATGTGGCAATTGAGTATCTTCAAAAACTCGGTTATTGCACTTTTAGAGCGGATTTGAACTCTTAAAAAAATCGAGTGATGGGTCATTCACGAAATATCACGTAGAATTCAAATCTGTAATAAAAAACGCTGCAAATTATTTCACAAAGGTTTATTATTTTATCAATTGAGTATGATCGTAGTTTTAGTTGGCTTGCGTACGTCATAAGGCCCGTCCAGACTCCTCGGCGTGTCCTATTTCGAGTTGCCACAACCTATACTTCTATAATTATATACGCATGTTTATATTTCTCGATTTGAGCTCCTATCTATTCAAATAGTTATTGCCTTAATAATATCATTATCTAAGTACGTACAAGCTCAAAGTCGAGAGGATATGTTATTAAATATGTGTAGGAAAAGCATTGGTATTAATACACAAATATGACCTAGAAAAAAATATATATCCATGCCTCGAAGGAACGCCGTACCCACCTCATGGTGCCGCGGTGTATTATATGGGTATAACACGTAAAAGTAATAAATATCCATTCTCCTACACCCCTCTGCTACGCCCCTGGTCACCCCAGACACCACAAGGTGCCGCGGCGCCTCCCCTCCTCCACCCCCGCTCACCCCCCCCCCCCCCTCACCACCCACCGTGACCCCCTGCCAAGCGTGCCAGGCGTGCGTGCGTAAGTCTAACACTCAAAACCTTGAAAAAGACACTTTTTCGCCCGTTTTTGGCCCATAGCATCTATGCGAGTAAAGCGATCGGGATGGTTAAACGTTAGGACCAACTAGACCCCAAATGGAGTCCATGTGCGAAAGAACGGGTTTTTTAAGTAAATTCTTACTTAACGGCGGACGGGCATTTCAAATTTGGATTCTACGCACCTTGAAACGTAAAGTGACAAAGTTTGAGGGGGGGTTATAAAAATTTTTGCTACACGATCACAGGCTTATTATTGGAAATAATAAACCAAAATGGGAGTTCACATTTAGAATAACGAAGTTGATGCCAATTGCGCACATTTGCGCACGTGCGCATTTTGTCATTTTTGAGATCCTTGCAAAAAAAACATGATGATTTAAAAATTATCATTTAGTTGTAAAATAAAGATTTTAGAGGGGGGGGTTTCATTATTTTACAGCTAAATGAGAATTTAGATTCCGTATATAATCTAACGGAAAAGCGTTACAGATTCGTTTCAGGATGCCTCAAAACGGATTTCAATGAAGAAAATTTACGAAAATTTTTATTTAAAAAATTGTGGAGCCATTTCAATAGCTTTATTTTTTACGAAATTCGCTAAAATTTTGGTATGTCGGTATGCTCAGTATGCTCAACTTTGTTCCAACAAGGACATGTGAGGGATCGATAGTAGAACAGAGTGATGAACCTTGTTTTCTAAAAGGACAGAACGAACGGGAACGAAAGCACCACAAGCAAATAATGCTGGCAATCAGTTCGACGAACAGATATGACGTAGTTCATCTCCGGGCGCGTAGAACCCGGCGTTTGTTTGCGGCTCGCGTCACGCACGAACCGTCAACAGAGCTTTGAAAGGGAATGCAAACACAGGCGAACACCCAACAACACCGTCGCTGAAGTTGGCATCGCCCAGAAAATGCGTGCCCGGGGCGCATCCTTGAGCGAACCACTTTCGGCGCTCGACTCGTCCAGCCTGCGTGACTTTTCTCGGGTGATTAGCCCGCTGGCCCCTTTCACAGATGAACCTTCCGCGGATCGTATCGTTGGGATCATGTCCGCTCCGCTCCCAGGTAATAATGGCGACGCACAGTGGGCCAGAAACTGATTCTAGGTGGACAGAATTACTTTATTAGCTATTCTTATAGAAAATTTTGAGCTGATTCCGAATATACCCCAGTAAAATGTTTGCATGTTCAAAATCTGCATTCAATTCTGAATCGATTGACATATGTTTTTTTTATATTTCGGATTCTCCAAATAGGTTTTTTAGATCTTCAAAGATGTACTTTGTCATACCAACCTGGGCGCCTCCCGGTTTGCAAACTCTTGACTGCAAAATTTCAATAGCGGAAAGGATTACAAGTCAACTAAACCTCCTCATGCAATATGAATATAATAATTTATTTATACTTGAACGGTTGAAGAGAGGAAAAATGAAAAGATACACAGCTCAAAGTTCTAGTAAAATCTAAAGAGTGAGTATAGCCTATATTCTCGTGACGTCACGCCTGGAGTAGGTTAGCGTTTCAGCCAAACTGCTCTACGTCAGTAAATCGCAACTTAAACAAGCTATTTTTCACAAGAAGTTTGCCTTCTCACATCAACCTAATTAGTGGTTATAAAGCCATTTTTCAACAGCTTTGTTTTGCAAAAGTAATATTGTAGCAATACAAAGTTTCAATTCAACCAAATAGTAACAATAATCGTGCCTGCCAGCGCGATTATTGGTTGCTGGCAATGATACCGATCTAACTGAGAACGAGTTTTTATTTGGAATAGGTACTAACTACTGTAGTTAATCAGTGTCCGAAAATTAAAGAACTTCATTCGTTCAGGTTTTGAGAATAATTAACTAGAAAAATAATGAAGAAAAAATTATAGAAAATCCCTCAGGTGTCTGTACTGCAGTGTAGGTACATGGCCATTGTGCAGGTAGCTTCATTAGCGTTTTATTATAAGTTCGTAGTACTATGCTTAACTGAGGAAGCTTTACTTTTTACTTGTTATACTAAATGAATAAAAGGATAGGTTTGATAGCTAGCCAAAGTAAACACGGCAGGTAGTTGCGACGGCGACGCCAAGAAATGAAACTACTTACGTAGGTAGGTAGGTACATGTACATCCTACCCGATTTGCTGTTGGTTAGAAGTTAGATGCCTTGGTTAGATGTTGCTAGAAAACTAGGTAGGTTGTTGCTTTGCCGACAAACACAACTGCTGATTAGTACCTAAGTTTGTCAAATACCGAATCAGGAAATATGCAACATGAACTAAAAACCAGCTTTAAGATGAAAACCTTGAAATGCATTCTTCTGAAGGTAAGATTTCATAAAGACGGCACTGGCAGTGCAGTTATTAAGCGAGTTTTGCAGTTACACAAATTTTAGGGACAAAAAAGATAATATTAGGGATTTTGCGGGATAGCTTTTAGACGGTCCCCTATAACTTTCATTGCCGTCACATAAATAGTAGTCTGTGTGCATACAAAAACGTTGATTTTTCATCATCTATTGGTCCGATTTCGTTCAAACTCGGGGATTAGATGGACGGTGTTCCAGGAAAATTTCCTATCAATTATATCGCGATTGATAGAGTAGTAACTATGGCGTACGCGCGAAATTGAAATTGATCAACACAGACAAAACTCCGAGATTAATGGACCGAATTTTATGAGATTTTCAAGGATAGTGCGGTTTAGCTCCTAGACGTTCCCCTGTAAATTTCATTGCCGTGTGATTAATAGTAGTTTGTGCGTATGTGTTAATTTCTTATAATGTCGGCTTATCAATCATTTCGGCTCGTACTTTGTTCTTCAATTAATACTATACGTCCATGTTACTACATGTGAGGAGGCTATACTGCCCACCCAACTTGGTAGACTTTTATTTTCATTTTCCGTGACTTTTCTGTAAACGTGTATTCGTTGAAATATGATGTAACTCCGTTGTCGAAGAGCTTCAGCGCCAGGAACTGATTGTCACATCGTATTTGTCTGCGCCTCTCAAACAATCGCCCTTGGCCGCATCCCTCTTGATTGGCAGCCATTAGGTGCACTTGTGGGCTCAAGGATGGCAGATCAAAGTGTTTTTTCCTCGTCATCTCCCTCATGAGCACTTCCTCGTCAGATCTGGAAGTAGCGTCTGACTCAGATGCGCCCACCGAGCCTGAATTGGGTCAAACCCCTCTCAATTGGCTGGTTTTTAGCCAAATATTATTTAGGAGATGTTTTTTGCCATAAAATGGGGAGGGTACCCAGTTGACGATTTCTTTACACTCAAAGCCCTGCATTTTCAAAACAATTTAACATAATACATGACCGTGCAAGGGAAAAGCCAGCTAAGTTGCCAGAGGTCAAATCTGAATTTATATTTTTTTATAATTCAGCACACTATGCTGAACAAAATCATGACTATTCAAAGATTGAAAAAAGCGGGCCGAAAACTGCGAATTTTCAGCAGGTTTCAGCATATCTTCAGCAGACTTGCAAAACTGCAGTTTTTCGCGGTTATAAATACAATGAAAAATGTAGAAAATGTAGAAGTTTAGATGATTATTGGGGAAAGAGAGATAGTTTCGGGACCCACAAAAATATTACAAAAAAAGTCATTTTTTGACCCAATCTTCGTTTTTTTTTTTTTTTTTTTTTTTTTTTGTCCTCCTGACAAAGAAAGCCTTGGCAAGTTAAGCACGCTCTTCCCTTGCACGGTCACAATTTAGTAAGATAATTTACAAAAATTCGCTCATACGATCATGCTGCCGCATACGATCGCCCTCTTGATTGGCAGCCTTTAGGTGCACTTGAGGGCTCAAGGATGGCAGATCAGAGTGTTTTTTCCTCGTCATCTCCCTCATGAGCACTTCCTCGTCAGATCTGGAAGTAGCGTCTGACTCAGACGCGCCCACCGAGCGTGAATTGGGTCAAACCTCTCCCTCAATTGGCTGGTTTTTAGCCAAATATTATTTACAATTTGTTTTGACATGGATATGTCTTTTGGCTGGGGGTCAAGGAATTTTTCGCGACACTTTTTTTTTCCCGCCCGACACTTTTTGACATGGATATGTCTTTTGGCTGGGGGTCAAGGAATTTTTCGCAACACTTTTTTTTCCCGACCGACACATTTTCTATTGATTTTCACGTACAACCGAGGCGTTACTAGGGAAGAGTAACTCCCATAGTTTTCATAGTAGGAAAATCGTTCGCCACTTTTTGGAATGCTCTCATTTTACCATGACATTTCATGACCTCTAAGCCATTGTAGTGTCAAGGAATGCTGATTTATTACTCTAAGTTAAAAACTAATATTGTTTTGTAACAATAATGGAATAATCTTGTGAAATGAAGGCACTACATGGTTGGTATACAATTGAGTAGTAGGTACCAACTGGTAAGCAGTAGGTACTAGACATATCCATGATCTTTTGTTTTTCCCATAAAGGGAGAAATTAAACTACTTCTACTTCGGTTTTAAAGTAAAATGTGTATTTGTAAAAAATTTGAGTATAATTTCAATTTAATTTGCTTAAAAATTCTGGCCAACGAACTCCTTGTTTCGTTTGGAATGGTTGTTTTTTTTCCCGACCGGTACATTTTCTATTGATTTTCACGTACAACCAAGGCGTTACTAGGGAAGAGTGACTCCCATAGTTTTCATAGTAAGAAAATCGTTCGCCACTTTTTGGAATGCTCTCATTTTACCACGACATTTTATGACCTCTAAGCCATTGTAGTGTCAAGGAATGCTGATTTATCACTCTAAGTTAAAAACTAATATTGTTTTGTAAACATAATGTAATAGTCTTGTGAAAAGAAGGCACTACATGGTTGGTATACATTTGAGTAGTAGGTACCAACTGGTAAGCAGTAGGTACTAGACATATCCATGATCTTTTGTTTTTCCCATCAAGGGAGAAATTAAAATGCTTGATTTACACTTTACATTTTTGACATGGATATATTTTTTCCATAAAATGGGTACCTAGTTAACAATTTCTTTTCACTCAAAGCCCTGCATTTTCAAAGCAATTTAACATAATATATGACGGTGCAAGGGAAAAGGGAGCTAACTTGCCAGAGGTCAATTAATTTCCAAGATAAACACAACCCTGAACACCTTACCTGTAAGTACCTACCATATATAAGCTATAACCCTAGCTACTCTTTGCAATCCAAACCTAAGTAATAAGACAAAAGACTAAGAGCATGATATTGTTGTTTATATTTTAGACCTGAGGTAGGTATTGCTAATACGGTTATTTCCTGGTAACAGGTTATAGAGTAACAGTGACCGTCTGGTTGTGGTATTAGGTTCTTTTGGCAATAGGTTACTGGCGATTCGGGAACCTTTCCAGCGCCCAACGCGGACTGGGTTTCCACTGGATTTTCAGGCTCACAACCGGTCTTGATTCATTTTTTACTCTCATCATTAACTCCTATGACAACTTGTTAAAAGAATAGTATATATTTGCATGAATAAATAAATCGTGAGGTATCTGGTTAGTGGATCCATTGATTATCCTTCTTAACTGAACGTAAACTTCATAATAAAAGCATGCAGAAACTCCATAAAATAATGGTCGGGTAGGTAGGTACTTATTGTGCTTCCTGGCGCTTCCCTTCACCACAAGAGCTGGTTGGTAACTACCTCAATACCCACTCAAATAGCTTGTCGACAGTTATGATTGCACACCTGTCACGCATTCATTTTCAGTAACAGACTAACAGAACCTAGTACCTGTTAGGTCCTAGCCAACCTATTGCCAGGTAGTGGTTATCACGGAATGCATGGATATTTTACAAGTGAAATATCAATGCGGCGTGAACGGAACTAGAAGCGTTCTCAAAACTCAAATCAGTTATTCTTCCAGTAATAGGGTTTTCCTGGCAATAGGTTATCTGGTATTAGGTTACTGGACAGTATTATTAGGTTATTTGAAGCGGTTACGTTAAATATTCCCCACCCCTACCCTGAGGAGGCCTGTTAAGGCGAAAGTACTTGGATCAATAAACTTCAATGAGTTATCGCCTATCTAAATACTCATTCCCTCAAAACCCCCCCTACCATAACTAGATTTCATTATCCAAGGCTCTCGCCTACCGTTTGATGGGCAGGCTGCCATACTTGACAGCATCGCGGTGCAGAAGCTGCGGGCCTACCGTCACCTAGCGAGAGGGACGCGGCCTCGTTCCGCCACAGAAAACCAGGTCAAGGGAGGTTAACAGCCTGAGTTTCCAGATCCGAACTGGGAAGGAGACGTGACGCCATCGAAATCCTTGTCGCATTTTCACGGGGAAACCAAAAACAATCGATTTCGTCGAGGAAGCTATCACCAAATTAATGTTCTCCCTAAACAAACATGGTCCACATGCTCATAGGATCCACCAACATCAAGAAATTGCTAGACCTACCTGTACAATAGGGTGGAACCTATTTTGAGAAAGGTGGAATTTTGATGACCTCCACCCGAAATTTGGTTTAAAATGTAAAAAAATGACCCCTGAATTTTTTCAGATTTTTTGCACAACAAAAACCTACGCCAGTAACTCGAAAAAAGGTTTTTAAAATACGTTTTTTTTGTTTTGCCAATATCAGACTTTTAATAATAACTTCTACAAACTTCTTTGTAAAATTGTGAAACTTCGGATACTCACGTTTTTGGGGTCGCTGAACTCGAATATGCAGTCAAAACAAGTCGCCAGCAACAACTTCTGACAGTTAGGAATCTCAAAATCATCACAATCATGCCAAAAAATCACAATTTTTCAAAATTTATTGTGAAATTATGAAAATTTGTATTCTTATGTTTTTTGAGTCGCTGAACTCGAATTTGCTGTCAAAAAATCAGAATTCTAACAGAAATACCTAAAAATACGAATTTTCATAATTTTACAATGTATTTTGGAAAATAGTCATTTTTTGACATGATTTCGACGAGTTTGAGATTCCAAACTATCGAAATTTGTTGCTGTCGACTTGTTTTGACTGCATATGCGAGTTCAGCGACCCCAAAAACGTAAGTATACGAAGTTTCACAATTTTACAAAGATGTTTGTAAAAGTTATATTCAAAAGTCTGATATTGGCAAAAAAAGCGTATTTCAAAAACCAAAATCGAGCTACCGGCGTAGGTTTTTGTTATGCAAAAAATCTGAAAAAATTCAGGGGTCATTTTTTTGACATTTTAAACCAAATTTCGGGTGGAGGCCTCCGAAAGTCGAGTTTTCGTGGTCGGATCATTCAAAAGTAGCTACGACCTTACCGACTGGTTAGCGAAACATCCTTATCAATAAAATACGAATGTCATTCTCGTTACTCAGACCTACTGACGCATCAATTAAATTGTTCAAATTCTCAAGGTTTTAACCTGCCCAACTTCATTCGAGTCAGGGTTGAATACTTACCAAAGTTCATATCGAGCAAGTTTTAGATGAGACTCTTCCTCATTGACTTACAACAGAACTCATGAATTTAGAAATAGAAATAATACACATAATAGAAAATACACTACATGGGAGAAATATCGGTGAAGCCGATAAGTACTAATCATTATAAGCCCAGGTAAATTACAGTTAAATATACGCGCTTTTCGGAGAGAGGCTCAGTGTGATCAGAATGTATTGATAAGATAAGCGCGACGATTTTTAAGGTAGGATGACTGAATCATAAACATCATTCTGATATATTTGTCCTACTATATATAATTTAGGATTTTTTAAATAGATTTTTGGGATGCAAGCTTGTGAGTATCCAGACCACAAAACTATACACATAATTTTGATCTATATGTCCTACTAATCTAGGAGCATTTCGCTAAAAGGATTGATTTAGGATGCTTTTCATTTTTGAGATACTTGCTCGTGAGCATCCAGGCCTCTAAACTATTCACATCACTTACATGCATCATTCGGGAATGAGATAATGAAGCCCAGAACAAGTTGCGCTTTCCCTTACTGAATTTGATCGTATTTTTTAATTCTTACTCGTGCCTTTCGTTTATGGATTTCTAACAGCTAGAAGGGCAGTTTACAACTAGAAATTCAGAATGACAGGAAAAATAATGTAATACGAATTGCGGAACATTGGTTTTTTACTACTAACTTACATTTTTGAACCTTTCCAAGCATTTCATGTTGGGAAATAATGGATACTTCCTGCGGAATATGTTCCCACAAAAAGTTGCGTGAGGCTTCTGGTCACAAAACCCACTATAATTTACAACGAATAGTTTACAACGAACCTTCCGAATCAAACAATCGTCGTTATCACCGATGTTGAATTGAAATAAATATGCCATTTTAATTAACGCGCAAAATGAACAATCAAGAATAAATACAAGAATTATATATTCAAACACAGCAATCTCTCTAACCAAGACGATTTTGTAGTGATAAAACAATATGGCGTACGTTTTATTGCAACAACTGTGGTAGCTTTTGGCGTTAGCACTTAATACCTGGATAAAGTAGAGAATAAAATCTGGGAGCTAACATGGTCGCAAACCCAGGGGTAACGATTATCTTGGAGTGGAGAAACGCATTTCATGATGCCATCTCTAAGATATCTGTAACTCGTACGCTAACTCGAGGTGGTGAAACCCGCCCTACAGGATTCACATCCCCTTATAATTTATAAATATATATGTATGTGGTCCATGTTAGGTCCATAAATAATGAAACTGCTGGAAAACTGTTTCCAGGGTCTGGATATCATCGCGTGAGTTGAATGATTTACGAGGACTCAAAAGAGGTGAACTTGTGTTTCAACGTTGTGTTTCAAGGCCAAATAGCGACCGCGAGAGTTCCACAAGCCCTGAGATCGGCTGTACGCGTTCCTCCGGTTAATTGGACAAGATGGTCGGCGCAAACGATAATTTTTTGCTCCGTTTTGAGTTTCAAACCTCCAAGAAAACTCCAGAAGCAGGCTAAGATAAGAAAAAAGAAGTTGCAGTCGAGTTGCAACCCGGAGCTGAAGCTGTTGGGACCTAAAACGACTTCACTTGTCCCCGGATCCTGAAGAAGGAATGTGGAAGGGAACGGCCAGAAAGAAGGGATCTTGACGAACCGTCATGGAGGCCAGGCAAGAAACCAGAATTCCCTCGAGGTAAAACTTGTATGGACGGACTACTTACAGCAGCCAGCATGATAAGAACATGAACTGAACTAAAGACAGGAGAGGGAGTATATCTGTAGCGAAATTATATATAATCAACACATTATTTAAATGTGTTTATATGTTACAAAGAATTTCAGTCATGCAGCATGACCCCATGAGAGAATTTTTGAAGAAATCTTCGACATTTCAGTCGCTATTGATCGTGCAGAGAAATTTTAGTTTATGATTTTGATAGACAAACATGGAATCAAATTATTAAACAAGCACCTACTACCTACGTTTTAAACAGCATGGTTCTAGGATTGGTTATACAGGGATACTTCCATAAGAGTAGTTCAATCTGAATTTGGACAATGTTTCATGCAAATATTACCGATTTTTACAACTAGCGAACGGCATTATTTCGATTTTTGACCGATTTTTCAACTTTGAAATTTTTGAAAACTTGATACATATTCTTATAGGAAATTTTACGCTGATTCCGAATATACCACATGTTAGTATGCTGAAAAAATTATTTCGCACAACAAATCGCAAAAAACAGGCTATTTTGAAATTTTTGACTACATATATATACCTATACGATCGTATTGTAATTACTCTGTATGGGTCTGTTTTCAACATAATAGAAGTTTAAATGATAAAGAACTAACTTCCCAATCATTTAACACTACCTACATAATCTGACTTTGAATCTGACCTAAGTACATAATCTCATCTTTTGAATCTATGACAAAGAATTCGATGAAATAAATACATATTCTCTAAAGGATTTTTTTTCATGTAGAATTCAAATTTGCAAGCGGATTTCATCGTTTTTGTTTCAGAGAAAAATAACTTTTAATGTGTAAAAAACGTTATTGTTGGCGATTTTTCCGATTTTTGCTAGGTTTAAACGAGATTAGCGCCTGATACGCGCTAGATAATTAAAATCCGATTTCATATTCGGATTCAGCACCCCAAGAAACATAAAGTAAAGTGGTTAAACCTGGAAATACGATGCAAAAATTTTAGTTGTGATTTTTCAGATTACTGAACATGAAAAAAGCAGGCGTATGGGCTGTAGCTTTAAAATTCAAGCCAATCTGGAAAAACGGCTTTCATTTTCTGATTCAACGACCTCTAACCCCCCCATGACCACTGTTACTTTATTTGTTACTCGACATCACTCTGTTTTTGTTTCCCGGTGTTATCACAATAAGGGTAAGTAAATTCATGGTCCATTTCGTAAATCGAATTCGTCGAAAGTGATGGTTTCATGAGACTCCCTCGTCGAATCGTCGAAAATTAAAATGCTAATGGCCGATTTCGCAAAAAAAAAAAAAAAAAAAAAAAAAAAAAAACCGCACGGTTTATTATTTCTGTATTAGGTACCTAGCCTTTCTACGCAGAACACTAGTCCATAAAAAATGACCTATCTAACTGAGTCTATGGTGCATTATCGAAATATAACTGGACGATATCACCTACCGAAAGAAAATAAATGAATTAAGTAAAAGTAAATAGAATGAATATATATATATATATAATAAAAGCAAAGACAGGAACGAGGCCCACCGGTGTAGAAGGTGGGCGGAGAAGATTCCCACTTGACTGTTTGCGAAAACTTCGAAGATTGGATAATATTAATCTCAATATCATTACTTACTTTGAAATAGATTTAAGACTAATAGGCTTGAGCTCCAATCGTTAAATTCGCTTTTCTGAAGCTGGGTCATATTAGCAAGGCTTCGCATATTAGGGTAGATGCACCAGTAGTAGGCACTGCACCAGTAGTAGGCACTTGTGACTTCAACTCCTTAAAATAAGTTATTGGAACCACTAAAATATTTGAATTTGGCACCGTTTCAAAGGTTAGCATGTGCTGTATTTCTTCTAGAATCATCTAGATGATCGAGGCAGTCTTGGTTACATTATGTCACCTGTTAACAAAACAATCTCCATGAGGTTGTCTGCCTTAACAGATCTGCTAACGAGGTGAGTTTGGTTTTTAGTATATTAGCCCCAATTTGAGGCAATTTTGGATCTATTTTATGTTTCTTGTTATCTTTTATACACCCTCGAAAAGATGTAGAATGTTCCTGTACCTCTAGAAGTTTTAATTTTTTCTAAAATAAGGTTCCTACTACTGGGTCATAAAAAATACTGAATTTTCCAGTAGTAGGCACTTCTGCCTACTACTGGAAATACCTTCTTTTTCAGTTAGCAACAAAGTTTTCATCAGTTATTAATTTGGAATACGACAGTATCTGAGGTTTTCTCAGAAAATGAGTAGTTCCAATAGTTGGCAGGGGGTGCCTACTTTTGGATCCCGAAGGTGCCTACTACTGGAATAGGTTTTTTTATCTCAGAATTCCACATGTTAGGATACTGTTTACTACTGATGCTGAAGTACCAATGTGATACTTTGTCGTTTAGTGATAGACTGAAGTTTGTTATTAGTCAATACCTAGTAAAACTCCATTTTATATTTTGTATTTTTTTAATTTGTATTACGACTATTAAGTATGGCCTATGTATAGCATTTTTTAAAAGAATAATTCAGTATGAGGGCTGAGACATATGGCAAACTATGATGTTTCAGGCCTTGATGTATTTTCGATACATTTTTGTTGAGAAGTAATGTAATTAATAAAATTCGTTCATTGAGATTCAACTGCCTACTACTGGTTCATTTCCCTGCCTACTACTGGAATTTCAATGCCTACTACTGGTTCATTTCCCTGCCTACTACTGGAATTTCAATGCCTACTACTGGTTCATTTCCCTGCCTACTACTGGAGTTTCAATGCCTTCTACTGGTGAAAAAACTTGCGTCCGGTTTTTTCAATTTAAAAAATCATAATCGTCTATTATTTGGACAATTTTAATGTAATTAGCTTTGGGAGGAGTTAAGTAATGTTCAACAAGCATTGGAAATAAAATAGTATGAAAAATAACATCGTGACACACAAAAAACGTGATTTTTTTTGTTAAAGTGCCTACTACTGGTGCATCTACCCTATAGGAGGACGCCCTATTGAAATTGATCCAGGGATGTGGGGGACAACCTAAGTATGAGGGAAAAAACCGTTTTTGGCCATTTTTGGTTCATAGCATTGATGCATGTGAAGGAAGCGATGGCGGGCTGACCAGACTCTAGGACCAACTAGACCCCAAGTGGAGTCCATGTGGGAAATAGCGGAATTTTTCATCAAGTTAAAGGCCTTTTTATGGCCCGGACGGTGGACGGACATTGCAGTTTTGGAATCCACGCATCTGGGAACGTAAAGTGACAAAGTTTGAGATAAAAAATTTTTTTTTTTCCAAAACGATTACAAAGGCTAATTGTAAATTTAAAAACAAAAACATTCGCATTTCCGAATTAGCGAATTTTTGTAAAATTATTTCGTGGCAGGGGGAAAACTAAATGATTAGTAACGTAATGATTTCTGTTCTAGAACCAAAAATTTCAACCATGTATCATGTTTTCTCCTCGATATCGGTTGCAATCATGTTCACAATATCAATTATTGAGAATGATCACCTGTGTGTAAACAATATTATTTATATAACCATGCTCATAACTCAGTTTGTTGGACACGCACTTCGCAGTAGTTAACATAATATTGTTGGATAAATCGAGAGCTTTCGAACGAATGGTCAACGAATTTTGTGGGATGAAAAACGACGAAGTACCATTTCCCTAGCAACGACTCGGTTGTAGGCGGAAATCACTGTAACACTATATGTTTCGTGCGCGGAAAAAAATTGACTCGCAAAATTGACTCGCAAAAATTGCTAGGACCCCAGGGCTAAAACATGATACATGTTAAAAAAAACGAGAACTCGGTTCATCAGGATCCAAGTTCAATGTAAACTATGGATTGATCTCAGTATTAATTCATTTCGGTTCCACCAAGTTGAAGTGAATTCCTAGGAACGAGTTTTCGATCATTGAAAACTCCAGTTGAACCACCGGCGATCCAAGATCGCAGGTTGTACTTCCGGTGTTCCGATGACATGGTAAGAGATGCCTTATCTCGAGGAACGGGAAGGTTGCTTTTTAGCGAATTTTCTTAGAAAATAAAGCTATTGCAATGGCTCCAAAAATTTTAAAATAACAATTTTCAAAAATTTTCTTCATCGAAATCTGTTTTGAGGCATTCTGAAATGATTCCTGGATTTTAACGCTTTTATATATATATATATATATATATATATATATATATATATATATATATATATATATATATATATATATATGTGTGTGTGTGTGTGTGTGTGTGTGTGTGTGTGTGTGTGTGTGTGTGTATAAGTATATATATGTATGTGTCATTCCAGACGATAACTCTCGATAGAATTGAGATAAAAACTTCGTTCTTTCGCCAAAAAATCAAGCATTTCAAAAGAATGGTCGAGTTCGTTGGACAACAATTTTTGAGCACATTAAATTGGTCAAATTTCGAAAAATGTACCCAAAAAATCACTAATAATGGCTAAAAACGGCCAAAAATCGTTAAATTTCTATTTTTTTGCAGGATTTTAGTAAAAACTAAATTTTCAACGATTAACTAGGACATTAAAAATTTTTGCTCAAAATTATGATGAAAAACGTACTTAAATGTCATTAAAATTTGCTAAAATATCTATAAAAACTGCAAAAAAATTTAAAATTAAAAATTAAAAATCAAAAATCCCTTTTGAATCAGTGGAATTTTATTTAGAATAAGTTTTTTGCCATAAAATTGGTTTTTAACCATTTCTGTCAACTAAAATTGCTTCAATTTCAATGCAATTTAACATACTATAGTACGATAAATGTTTATGAAAATTCGCTCATACGATCATGCTGCATGACTGGAACTTTTTTTAAATTTTTTTCACTAATCATTCGCTTGGTCCCTCGAATGCATATTCGGTTTGTGCTTTTTGTGTTGATTGTTGAGATTGTGCGGCTATTTAAATTAATTGATAGGCAGTAGGTTGTGAGGGAGACCGAGTATCGTAAGCTACCTTTTCCCCAGTTTTCAAGTGACACAAACAACTTCCTTTACAAGATGCCCAATTGTTGAAAAACTGTTTTAATTTTTTTCGTGATTCAATTACTCAATTCCGTACTTGTGTTTCCGTGCAAATATTGGGACAAAATCATTTATATCGTAAAGTAGGTGATGGTTAAGATAGTTTAACCTGTTTTACCTATAGGTAAGTGTCAGATTTCAGTAACCGATGTTACCTGCATACCATCTGACAAATGTCTAGTGAAAAGTTCAAGTTAGTGGATTTGGCGAACATGGGAACAGTTTTGGCACCCTGAAATCTAGATTTCCATAGTGGATACAATAGGTACATGCGCGACAAAAATGGATTTTTCTTAAAAAAATATGCAAAAACCGATTTTGGGTTTGAAAATTTGAGATTCTCATCAACATTTGAGAAATCAAATCTCTTGAGAATTTCAACATTCTAGGGTGAAAAGAAAAATTAGCTCACACAGCTGATCAGATGGTGCCCGTACAGCTTAATTTCATTTGTTACGAGGAGGCTCCCAGTGAAACTGAATTTTCTAAGTAGGTATGAACAGGAGAGAATTTTGGTCACTCAGCTGATTTGGAGAGAACCCATAAAATTTCAATCTTCTCTTGAAGTCCCAGAGTATTCCCATCAAATTTCAACTTCCTGTGGTAAACAGGAGAGACTTTAGCTCACTCAGTTTTCACTCACTCCGTTGTAGAGGCTACATGCTAAATTCCAGCTTCATACGGTAAATAAAATAGGAAATAGCTTTAGAAGCTACTCAGCTGACGGGCCCTAGGCATCGTCGTAGTTAATCAAGTCCTAATTCTCCTACCTACACTGCCTTCATTTTCTGTCTCCGAAATAGATCATAGATCACTTTATTTTGATGGAAACGAACATATGTTTTGATGTTCTTTTCGGAGAGGTTTTGGCAGCGATATCACATCTCGAAAGAGTACCAAAAAATGTCAGCACGACGTTTTTAAAGTATTTTGCTACTCAATTACCTACCTACAGCATGTAATGCGAAATAGATAATGTACCCTTCCCATTCTTGATGTCAAAAGTTTAACAACTCAAATTCAACACTTCATTAATAGTCATAACACTAGACTATTTATACATAGATTAATAAAAAACGAGGTAGATGTACCTTTATAGCTTTGTATTTCTTTTTAGTGGCGGTGTTGAGATCTTCATGAACCTTGTCGAGCAGCCACAAAAGGAACTCCTGAGCGTCATGCTGATTGTTCCCGCGAAACTGACTCCCGTACTTGTCCACCACGAGTTTGAACTTATTGGAAATCTCCGGGTCGTACTGACAGGACCATATCGACTTCAGGAGCAACGCCAAGTGCTGGGTCACCTCACCTTTAGTGCCGTGTTTCTTCGAGTTGAGTTTATTCCTGCGAGAAAGATCCGCTTTGTACTGGTCGAGGACGAAATACTCTGCAAGGATGTCCGTGTGACTCAAGCACTGTAGCACAGCGTTGATAAAACAGGTATTTCCGTGGTTCCTCAGACCTATCACACCCGGGACCTTGTCGCCCGGGAAGTTACCTGGACGGACTGGAGGAACTCGAATGTCGTTCGACGACAAACTCACAGCGTTGGGTCTCCGCCCGTAAACGTAGCTCGAACACACGTTTTTGTTATTTTGCAAACTCAAATTGGACATTTTCTGGACAACTTTGTTGAGAAACTTGTTCCAGCTGGGGCGGAGGAAGTTTTTCTTTTTGCCGTCACCTTCCATGTCGTTGATGATCATGGGCGGATTGTGGTCTTTTTTCGAGCGTTTCCGATGAAGGCGAGAGGCTGTCAGGGCGTTCCTGGTGAAAGACAAGGTCCTTCGGAGCTTGGAGTCGCCGACTGTGGAAGCTGACTCCAGACACTCATCAATTTCACTGTCAGTAGCAGGCATTTTCTCCGCTACCGTCTCTGACATGCCAGGCGCATGTTCACACTAGATAAATACGAATTGGCTTTCGCGGATTCTAAAATGGCTCGTTGACCGTGGAAAGTAGAATTTATATCAGGAATTTTATACACGCCGCGCACCGTAATCACACCACCACAACGAACTGCACTGGGATGTTCACACAAACTAAAATGGAGTCAGCGATTTAACAAGTGCGCTGCCTTCTTGAGTTAAAGCGACATTGCTACCAACATGATCACCCTGGAAATCCTTCAAACTATAGTGGAAAGTTAAAGGATGATGGATGAGCCTTTCCGTTGGAGAAGCCACTCACTGGAGTAGGGAGCGTCCAGATGGGGTCTGACCGCCATTTTGTGTGCACCAAACTGTTTCAAACTCATGCGCGACTTCTGCCAACTTTTGAAGTGATTTCAAACAAGTTGGAGTAGTTAACTCCTTCTAAGGAGAGAGGCGATAAACCTGTTACACCTAGAGGTTATCCTGAACTCTGAATCAACGTCAGGGATATCTCCAGCTGCAGCGTATTAGAGAATCGAGAAGGAGGAACTACTCCTATCCATCACACATTTTATGATTGAATGTTTGAGCAAAACACTCGGAGGCATAAAACATTGGCGTAAACAGAGACTAAAATTAGAATGATTTCATTGGCTGCAGTGAGTTTGGTATGAGGGGGCAAATAGTCAGAGAGTAGTCAGCTGGAAAAAAGCTCTGGCCTATCTGACTATCCCCAAATTTAGGAACCAGTTTGGAAACCTCTATGAGCAGACTTTGAATAAGGGTGGGGGCGCTCTAATGATCAGAGAACTCAGTGAACGCCTCAAGTGAGTTGTAAACTGGTTTGGTGACTTCAGCAAAAAAAGGGATGATGTAGGTAGGTACCCGTAATGGTGAATAGGAATATGCATATATACACAGAAAACTTAAACTGTAAATACTTAAATATATGATTACAAATACAAGTGTAGATATTCATATTCACGTGTAAGAATACTGAAATATTCATGATTCATGAATCTGAATACACTGATTTAATGATAGTAAATTCAGGTGTACATACAACTGAATTTACATATTATACATGAATACGAATACAATTTGATTCATATTCAGGTTTGTGGATTCAGCAATATTTATATAGGTATTCTTTAAGACGAATACAGTATAGGTGAATACACTTCAATAAAATATTCTTCAGTATCGTATATGTGAATGTGAATATAAAAAAAGTTCCAGTCATGCAGCATGATCGTATGAGCGAATTTTCATAACCTATCTATAGTATTAGGTACCTACAATACGTTTGATTGTATTGAAATGTGAACAATTTCAGTAGATAGAAATTGTTAAAAACCAATTTTACGGCAAAAAAAAACTCATTCTAAATAAAATTCGACAAGTCAATGGCGATTTTGGATTTTTAGATTTTTTGCAGTTTTTGACTTTTTTGGAGTTAAGTAATATAGATTTTTTAGCAAATATTATTGACATTTAAGTACGTTTTTCAGCATAATTTTGAAAAAACAAATTTTAAATGTCCTATTTAATTGTTGACAATTTATCTTTAACTAAAATTCTGCTAAAAAATATAAATTTTAACAATCTTGGCCGTTTTTAGTGATTTGAGTACGTTTTTCGAAATTTGACCAATTTAATATGCTCAAAAATTGTTGGCCAAAGAATTTGTCTTTTCGTTTGGAATGCTTGATTTTTTGGCGCAAGAACGGTATTTTTATCTCAATCCTAAGGAGAGTTATCGTCTCAAATGACACACACACACACACACACACACAGTGTGTGTATATATATATATATATATATATATATATATATATATATATATATAGGTACAGTCGATGGGTGTGAGTTGGAACACTTTTGAAATTCAACACACTGCCATTTTTTAATGGGTTAAGATACTGAGCTGTTGAAAATTTCAGGAGATAGGAGGCTGGCTGAAGTTTACATTAAGGAGACAAAAAGTTTTTCCCTTCGTTGTTAGGTATGTATTTTTATTTTTAAAGTGCTCTGTTCCAACTCACCTCAAGGAGGGTTTCGGTTGGAACACTCATTGAAAACCCCTAACAAATCAATTATAACGATATGCAATCGAGTTGGTTTTTAAAAAACATCTAGCACATGAAAAAAAAAATTATGAAAATTTTCTTTGAGCATAAATAAAATAAACACTTTTTTTTTTTCATGGTCTGCCTCACTAAGAAAGTGAAAAACTTGGGGAAAAGAAAGGATCACACAGCATATTTATAAACTTTCAATGTATTAAACGAACGTAATGGAAAAATGTAACATAAATATACTTAAAAACAAGTAGGTGCTTTTTTGACTTTCAGTCTCATGAGGTAGCTATGCAGTCTGCTTCTTAATAAATGAGGTAGGTAGCACCTGACAGTGGGTTTCCTACTTATCAGACTCATTAAGAAAATCAGTCCCCCTACTAAGCAGATACAGATAATATCACAAAAATTAATAGAAACGTTTGAGCACATGACAATAGAACACCACAATAATGTAGTGAGATCACCATGGAAATAACGATTTAAAAATCTTAAAAAAAAGGATTTCAAGAATGTCAAGGCACTTAAAACTGTGTACCTAGGTAGGTAGGTACAGTAAATTCTTTATAAAATTACCTACCTTATGACATTTTCATTAAAAAAATAACTTTTAAATTCTAATCAGTACTATCTAGAAAGGACTAGGTTTCAATAGGAAAAGCAAATCTACCCCTCCTTTCATATAGGGGCCTGGTTTTAGCAATAATTTGGTTGAGAGAAACCATTGCTACGTCAGGGATATTTGGATAAACATAAATGTTTTGTCCTTTTGGTGACTTGCGGAAGAAGGAGCATTTTACCTTTCGGTCATGAAAAGAAAGGATTTTCCCCACAAATTTTTTCAACGTAGTTCTACCGCCTCTGACCTTGTAGGGAAATTCAGCAACTACGAATTCGTCCCTCCTCAGGTCTGCAATGCAGAAACTTGGATGGGAAGGTCCTGGAAGATCCAAGTTGAGCTGAGGCTCTTGTTGCATGTCGACGTCTTGAAACTCTGGTTCTGACTGTTTATCGTTGTCAGATGACACGGATTCCTGTTCAGAAGCTCCACTGTTTTGGCTGGGTGATGCTGGTGGAGGGGGATCATCGTAGTTTTCTTCATCTAGATTCAGTTTTTTCCTCCTAACTCTCAGAGGCTTTGTCTCATTTATGTACAAACCCTTCATAAATGTTTCGAATGAGTTAGTCATTATGTCCCTCAGTTCTTCAGGGTCTTCTTCATCGTAAATTTGAGGAACTTTATTAATAACTTTATCCATATTGAGGGGACAAATGCCACAGGCCTCAAAGCCAGCTATGATGTCTTCCTTCATTTTATGATTCATCGAGTCCAGGGTTTGTTTCAATAGTCTTGGAAAATATGTTTTTGGAAGGGTTCCTCGATTATTTTATTTTTTTTTTCCAGCCCTCCAGAGGCTTACGCCATGCTTTTTTCAAAGGCCCAAAGAAGGAGACATCCAAGGGTTGTAGAATGTGGGTTGAATTGGGAGGTAACAAAATAAATGTAATATTTTCTCCCTACAGGTATGTACGACTCTCATAGTAACATGGGACGCCAGGTTATCTCCAATGAGAGCTTTATTTTCTTCAAGCGGAAGAGAGTTGAAGTAGGGCATGGCAATAGTCTGAAACCAATCTTCAAACAAAGTTGTGTTGAACCAGGCTGAGGAGCTCCGATTATACCGAGTCCCTCTTGGCCCCTGTACTGTCCATGCATCATGCATGCATTCTGCCTTATACACAATGTATGGTGGCAAAAGTGTTCCAGAGCCACTAGCACAAAACATAACGGATGTCGAGGACTTTGAGAAGTCTATGATCCGTTGAGGACGTTTACTACCACGACGAAAAATCGATTTTTTCTTGCCTGGATCGTCAACCATTGCCGTCTCATCATAATTGAGTATTGCCTCAGGCTTGATGTCTTTGATAGAAACTTGAAGTTCTTTAAAGGAATCTGCAACAGTTCTGGCATTCAGCTGAGCACGAGCTCTCTTTATGTTCTGGCACCATCTCTCTGATAGTATTCCAGAATGTCGCTCCATGAATCCTTCAGCCCAACCTCTGCCTGGTAAATTGCTGTGAAACTGTCGTATATTACGACCTGCAGCATCCAAGTATTGCTGAACAACGTGGCGCAACTCAAACTGAGTGAGAGGAAAACCCCAATTACTTGCAATGCAGAGGTTTTCAGCAAGCAAATTTTCCTCATTTGGACTTAAAACAGTTTGACCCCCAGTAGGCATTGTCTGTTTATTATTGACTTTCCTTGAGAGCGTTGCAAGAGGAATCCCAAATGCTTCTGCAGCGTTTCGGAGTGTCATAACTTTTTCCTGAACACTACTTACAGCCCTCTCCAAGTTTTCCTGGGTGTACATCATGTAAGGTTTCACCCCACTTTTCCTTACGTACTTACGCCCCATTATCTGCAATAAAAATTACTATTTTCAGTCAAAAGTTCAAAATAAAAAGGCAAAAAGATGCATCACCAACAGTTGAGTGAGTTGGAACAGCCGTTCCAAACGCCCAACAAAACAGTCGAGTGAGTTGGAACAGGTTTTCCAACTCACACTTCGAAGGGGTCATTCTTGAAAAAAAAATCATTAAAAAAAAAGTATGGCGTCTAAAGAGGAGCTGAACTACTGAAAAACCCACAGAATGCATGGTTACTATCCACTAAAACCACAGACTGCCATTGTGTATATGGTGAGGTAGTGCAGCAACCCTCTGAGGCCATTATTTTTAGTGCTAAATACAAGTCCAACTTCAATAAATCGTAAAAAATACTAAGTACTTATACCAAATCAAACTCCAACCATCTCAGCCCACAAGTGAAGTTTTACTGATACCTACCCCTTGGCATAGATTTGATAACAGAGAAGCAATGTTGCCAACATAACAAAAACCAATGCAAGTACCAAATGTTCCAATTCACACTCATGTTCCAACTCACACCCATCGACGGTATATATGAAAAAACGCAAACTTCAGGAATCATTTCAGAATGCCTCAAAACGGATTTCAATGAATAAATTTTTCAACAATTTTGATTTTAAAATTTTCTACGAATATTTGCTATAAATATACCTGTATATTCCTGTAGGTATATTTACACACAATGTTAATACACTTCATTCATTCATATAACTTGTGTGACATACAGGGGTATTCATACTCAAAAATATTCGGTTCCAAGAGCATTTGTTTAATGAATATAACTATTTCTGTATGCATACTCACAAACACGAGTACCTACAAATGTATTTGTACTAAAGATTATAAATATTACTATATTCTTACTCGCAAATACGAATACAGGTGTATTCGAATTAAAGAATATAAATATTACTTACATATGAATATGCATACGTTTGTATTTGTATTCACAGAAAAGTATTAGGTGATTATATTCATATTCGTATTCACGGTTACGAAAATGCCAATATCTGCACCGAAGTCTTTCAACTTTTTTTATATGTGTTATCACTATACTAGGTATCTGAAATTTTCTTGATAGGTTCGCTTCTTGGCCTATTTTAAAACTTTGACAAACGCTACACTTGGTGTTTCACCTCCCTATAACCTAGTTGGTTGACTGTGTTTTAACAAGTCAAAGCACTTCTCTGTTTTTTATGATAGCTTTTTCTATCTGTGCCTTTCAATTCGCTTTGTGTGTACAATGGTCATTCTTGTCTTCTAATAGTTTGTTTTTTATTAAACCAGAGGCACACAACAAACACGGAACTCTGATCGCAAATGTGGAATTCATAAAGCGTTGAAAATACAGTTATGCACCTATGTAGGTACCTATCAAAATCATATTCTACGAAGTGAATCATAACCTACCTACTAATAAATTTAAGAAACAAATTGATAACCAACAGTCATATTCCTTCAAACAGAAAAGGATAAAAATGAAATTTAAATTTTATCTGGACGTGGGAATAATGAAATGGTCAAGCTTGATGTGCTTGATTAGCCCCAAGTAGTTACTCCCTATGTATCTGCAGACATGGCAGCAGAATTCTGTTGGGTTGTGTTTTTTCACATGGATTCGCAATTTCCTCTTGTTCGTAAACAACCTGCCACAATGAGCACATTTCAAAAAGGCTGAACCAGTATCAGCTGTGGAGGTTCGCAATTGTAAAATCCTCAGATGCTTGTCAACTGAATTTGAAGAGTAAACCATTTCCTTGTCCAGATTCTTGAAAGGAAAAATTTATGCAATATTGAAAATTAATAAAACTTTGCCTTTCAAACTACAGATTTGTAAAGTCCCTTCTACTATATAAGTATTATTAACCCTAGAGTAACACCCTTCAAATCCGATCACTTATTGTAACCCACACTCAAAACCACGTACATGCCAGGAAAATCATAGTTTCTGCTGTTCATTCTTTGGTAAATGAAGTGACCATCAAAATAGGTATTCTTATACCAAAACATCAGAACTTTATTCATATCGACTTCTGATAAACTTTATTCTGATGAAATACACAAATATTGCTTTTGTGGTATTTTCATAGCTCCTAACCACAGCAAAAATATTAATTAATTAAGTAACAATGATGAATAAAAAAAATTTAAATCTTCTTTCAAAATTACAATAAAAAAATTTTCTTCTTACGATTTGAAAGGTAAAAATATACTTTCTGGGACCACAATGTAAAATAAATTCTAGTAGGTTATAACACTAACTACAGCTAACGTCGAATTTATTGCTAAATATTATTTCATGTCGTGGCCACACGCCAAAAGAAACATGTTCCACTGAGCGTTCAAGAGAAGAGCACCAGTGGTAACATACCTACCTACCTGGAGGCTCAAGCCGTTGAGGTGCCACTTGGTGGAAATGGGGCAAACTGAAGAAAAATAAGCGTCGAATTAGCTTAGGGGTGCTAATCTAGAGTTAACATCATTTGGTTATATCTTGGTTATAACGGGGTTGGGGGGATATGCAAGTGTTACCATTCAATTCATCGTAAAAAAAATCTGCCAAGTTGGGTGGGCAGTATAGCTTGCTCACACATTGTAACATGGACGTATAGAATTAGTTGAAGAACAAAGTACGACTCAGAATGGTTGATAAGTCGATGTTACTTATAAGAAATTAACGATTGCGCATGCGCATAAACTGCTATTACTCCAACAGCTTTGAAATTTATAGGGTAACATCTGGGAGGTAAACTGAACAATCCTAGAAAATATCATAAAAATCGGTCCATAAGTCTCGGCGTTTTGTCTGTGTCCATAAATTTTAGTTTTGCGCATACCGTTATTACTCCTCCAATCGTGTTATAAATCATGGAGAATTTTCCTAGAACAGAAAAAAAAGAAAAAAAGTCAAGTAAACAACCATTCTAGCTTTTTGTCTGACTGCCACGGGCGTCGCGGACGTCATCAGCTGTCCTCCAAATGGAGGATCAGAATTCTTTCTGATGATTTCGCTTACAACTACTCATTGATTCGCCCCTTGAGTGGAGAGGGGTTCGCCAAACAGAATCGTTAATTTTACTTGGACGTTTGACCCTTACCTGGGCATTCACCCATCCAAGTACTCACCAGGCTCCACGTTGCTCAACTTCACTAATTGCATGATAGTCTATTGCAACACCTAACCTGTATGGCTTTTTCCTAGAACATAAATTCATCTATTCTCAGATTTTGAACGAAATCGGACCAATAGATGATAAGAAATCGACGTTATAATAAATTAACATAGGGGACTGTCTAGAAGCTATTCCGCACAATCCATAATAATTTCATCAAATTTTAGTTTTGCCTGTGTCAATCGGTGTTTCGCGCATGCACAATGGTTATTACTATACCAATCACAATATAATTTATAGGGCATTTTTCTAGAACCTACTGAGTGTGAATGAAATCAGACCAACTGATAATAAGAAATCCATGATATGAGAAATTTGCGTTTGCCTATGCGCACAGGCTACTGTTGATTCGATGGCATTCAAAATGATAGGGGACCGTCTAGGAGCTAACCCGCACAATCTCTGAAAATGTCATCGAAATCGGACTAAAACTTGGTTTAGTTTTGGGTGTGACAAGGATTTACCTCAGACATGGAACCAAAATTGATCAGCAAGCTCTGAGACGCAAAAAGCAAGTGGAAATTTTGATTTTGGAGGAAAAATATTTGTTTGACTTTAATCACAAACACAAAGCTTCCCTACCTTTGGTAGTGAGGAAGCAAAATAAGTAGAAACCTACCTCAATCTTGTATTTTCATAGAAGGTAATTTCTCAAGAAAACCCTCGATTTCATTGAAAAAACAATATTTGTCAACATTAAAACATAGTTTTCTCACCTAAATAGCAAGGTAAAGGTAAAATTGATGACATCGCTGAAAATTTGAGATTTTGGCGCAGTTTTTATCATTCTTGTGTCTTGAAAAAATATTGGTTCTCATGGTTCAATTCCTGATTGAAAAAACTCAAGGTCTCTCAAATTAGGTAAAACTTGCTTTTTAGAGGGCTTTATAATGTCTCAAACCATATTTCTTAACAAAATTCAGAAATCTAACCAGTACCTAGGTAATTCAATGGTCTTTTCAACGGTATCCTCAAATTTGAATTTACACGGCAAATTAAGGGGGTTATGATCGTTAAGCTAAGTTAAGTTTAGTTAATGTAGTTAGTGACAAAAGGTCGAAAAAACGAAAAAAAAATCTTGAAAATTTAATTACTGGAAAACCAGGCATTTAAAAAAAATCTCTATGAGGATCTTTTGATCTGAATGAGCTCTACAAGTGACCTTATCTGGGACACCCTGTATATATACCGGCTGTAAAGATTATTCGTATACACATCAGTCATGTCAGATCCAACAGACCCTAAAAGAGGCTAAGTACGTGCACTGTTAATCCCATAATATACATAGTCAGACGCTGCACAATCAGTAGAGCATTTAAGCTATCTGCAGGAACAGCACCATTGCACCATGCTCCACACCTTATAAAAGAATTCTACTAACCTGCCGGAACGATTTCAAAATTTGAAATATGTTTAAAAAGTTGAGCAAGATAGTCTATACAATAGACTGGTGCCTATTTTGTGACAATAACAAACTTTCAACCGGATCCTAGAACCACTATCAACATAAATTACTAGTTGATAAACACCTGTTTGTTTGTCTCCAAGCACCAACTCATTCAAGTAGTTGGGTCTAAAAGATTATTATTTTAGCAGCGGACATAGATTCATAAAAATTGAATTGCTTCGAAGCACAAACACGTCGATCCGCAACCCCCCCAAACACACCAATTACTGATTGAAAACTAGGATAACAGACTGGATGTGAAGGCAGGGGGAACCTCAACTATTGGCCGCCCGAAGCGCTGGTGCAGCGACACAATGAGCTGCAATCTTCATCTCCTCTTTTCAACATGGATGTGATACGCCGCTTTAGCATCCATGAGCAATGCAATGGCTGACAGTCTGATGAACAGACTTTTTTTTTGGTTACGCAGTAAGCGCGCATCTGAACCTACATTGTTGTGAATGTTGTGAAATCTTCCAGATTGGTGTGGAATTCGTTCATGTGTTTCCTCAGTATTCGATCAACATTTTTCAGTGAAATGTAGTTTTCCAGTTCCGTCTGCAGCTTAAATTGCAAACTGGTATGTAACAGTGCTTTTCTACTCGAACACTTGATGTCATTATGAATGACCTTAATTTGGAAACCCGAACTCCAGATGTACAGAGCAATGGCAACCCAACTTCCTGTAGTACAGTCATGCCCAAAATAGCCAAACAAATTTTTGAACCAACTCCCGGTAATGACTTTAAGGGTGAAGATACACCTGAATGGGCAAGAAAACTTTACTTGGAACCCCTTTTGGAGGGCTGGCGCAGAGAGGTTGTCACTAGAGCTATTCAGACGACCAAGTCAACAATCGACATATATTACTGGAGTCCAGAAGGTAGAAAATTAAGATCTCGCCCTGAACTTACGGAATATCTATCGGAAAATGAGATCACGAAGTTTTCCGCTATGTTCAACTTCTCTTTTGCGAGGCGAGCTTTCGGAAATGAATTCGCACCTTATGAAATTGTTCGAAAAGCTGGTTCTGGAAGCAGTGGTCGCCCGAGGTTCCAACATGCAAAGTCCAAGCATCAAGCGTGGCGTCCTCTTAAACGAAAACAGAAAGCATTCATTGGAAAGAAAAATGGTGGAAATGAAGAGAATTTCACCAAGGGTTTGCCTTTCATGCTAACTGGTGATGACATTTTGCCTGAGAAAGAGGAAAACTCAGTAATCGTATATCCACGTTCTAACCGTCGTGGCAAGAAGCGAAAGCTGAGTAGTTCGTACTCGGAAAGAGGCAATCCAGGCGGCACTCCTGAGAGGAAGTTGTACTGTGTTTGCAATGATGTGGAAAAGGGTCAAATGATATTGTGTGACAACAGTGAATGTGAGATCGGTTGGTATCATTTTGAATGCGTTGGCGTATTGGTGGATACAGATGGACCTTGGTACTGCCCGTTCTGCAGGGGACCCACCCATAGTGTCATCAATCCATTATTAATCAACAATGAAAACTGCTGATTGGTGAAGTGACTTCAGTAACTATTATCTACTATTGTATGTAGTTATATATATTTTACCAACACTAAATGAAATGTGGTAGGTACGTTTGGTTGTTAGAAGTTTGTATCGGCCCTGATTGTTTTTACTAGCTCTCGTCTTTACCTCCTTGGATTATAATGAGCATAATCTATTTTTTTTTTTTTTTTTTCTCATTAAGTACGTTATACATTCGATTCAAGCATACTGAAGCGGTGTTCACCAGACATAAACTCTCCAGGAATGCAAATTTTACCTCGACTGGTAATGTGAATATGCCACCAGCTTTGGGTGTAGCATTTGAAATCTGGCAGAAATGACGGACCAAACCCAAATCTTATATTGTAGTGGAAGTGATATAAAAAACAGGCGATGTTGACACTCCTATCTTTTTAACCAAATTCATTCTCATTAATTTGTTCAACTTCATTTGTTTCAACCATTAATGAGAAAAAAATCAATTGAATTCGATCAATTTTGGTATGTACCTGAAGCGTTATCTGTACCTGATGTACTCTAACTGTTGAATTTACCCTTATTTGTTCCTGTGGGTAGCAGGATTGGTTGAGATTCGACTAGTAACCAAACTCGTTTCATTAGGGTTTCTTTCAACTCAACTCCTATCTTTAACATATACCTATCAACTGTTAAGTGCAGACAATTCCACATAGTGTATGCTGTGCTTCATGTTATAAAAAATGTATATATTTTAATTAGATCTATTGCCACTTACCTCGTAAGCACACACACACAAGAAAAAAAGAAAATGGTTTGGAGCTAGTCTATCTTGAAATGAATGCAATGAATGCTAATTTATTTATTTACTTATACCATTTGGGTGGGACAAAAATGCCCGACTGGTACATCCTCGATAAGACAACCTGACCATGTCGCTACAACTCTCGATTATTCTTCGACTTATGGCAGTGCTTCTTGACATATAAATTTACTGTTTTGCTGTCGCTGCTTCAAATGCGGCCAGTTCTGGACATCTATGTTCTGGCTTGATCGACTATCGTTTAAAACCGCTGTTGCTCTTTCAGCTCGTAATTTTTGCACAAAAATCAGATTGAATGAATCCATTATTATTTCTGTAAAATTTATTGTACCGTATTCTTGTATTTTATATTAAATAGAGCATACAACATTACATTTTGGTCAATGCCTTGATACCTATGTGATAATAAATTATTTTTGACAAGTTCTATTTATTTTTTGTTCAATACGTGAAGAGATATTATATATAATTTGTTATTCGCAAACGAATTCTATGAATTGTAATAATAGTATGTAATTTTTATACACTGAGTACATATACATAAATACTGATAAAAGGAATGAACCAAAAATGTGTGGTTAGTGTAGTGTTGAAGTGTAGGATGACAAATGTTTATTTTCCGAATTTTCTCTGTTCTTTTTTATTTATTACTTGTGAAGTAAATATGTTATCCTGTAATTTTAATGTACGGCTACCATTAATTTATAGCACAATGCACATAATTGTAATCAATACCAATATCGATGTTTAAAAATTGAGTAAGCTTGAGATATTGTAAATTACCTTATTGAATTTATCGATTTTTACATCATCATTGTTGTGTAGTAGTGGTGGACACTTGACATTTAACAAAGCGTAATAAAGTTGAAGAAAAAATCTTGCAACATAACCTTTTGAGTTTCTTTTCCAATTCATTGCATTTTGTTAACTATTTTACGATTTTGCATTAAAGGGAAAGGATTTATACAGCCCCCCTCACCAACATGAACGGCCCAAAATGCTTTTATTACAAGCGTCTGGCTCCAGAGCAAAATCCCTAGTTTGATTCTGCCACTAGGAGCGCCTGGCAGATGGAGCCGGAACTTTTACTGAGAAGCGAAGAGAGCTATGGCTGTGCTGGCACCCGGTCCCTCATTGACTCCCTGCCGCTCTCACGCGTCTCTGGTTCTCTGCTGTCAAATTTTCAAAAATCGCCAATATCACCAAATTACTGGTGAGCAAACTGCATTAGTTGGTCAAGTAGATCAGAATGCTGGGTGTAGTTCGGTGGTCAGGATGCTCGCATCTCAAAATTACATAACATCAAGTAGTCAAAATTCAGTTAAGTTGGACATGTAGGTCAGAATGACGTGCAGCTCTAGTTTGGTGCTCTGGATGCTTGCAAGCTCGCATCTCATAAATACATAACATCAAGTAGTCAATCCCATAGTAACAATTCAGATTAGTTGGGCATATAGGTCAAAATCTAGTTTTGTGGTCTGGATGCTCGCATCTCAAAAATTTAAAACAAAACCCCAAACTAATCATTTTAGTAAAACACAGTTTAGTTGGACGAATAGATTAACATAAGGTTTAAAAATAAGTTTCGGAGGTTGAAGTACGAAGCAATAAATTCAGAGCTCCACTGAAATCGAACCCTGGACTCAGTATTCTTCAATGCTAGCCCTTGGTAGTTGACCTTGGTGGGCTTTACTATCTGATAAACAATCGCAGTACTTTGTTACTTGTGAGAATCCTTGCGTTAAATTGCAGACGCTCTTGGTGGCAGGGAACCAAACTAGTGATTCCACTGGGGGGGGGGGGGGGATGTTATACATTTATCAGGTTTTAGGAAATCCATTTCAAAATTGAAGTTAGAGAAAAAATGTCTATTTCCATGAACAATAAACAACATTAAATTGATTTTGGGTTAGGCCACGATCAGTGTCAAACAATAACTGAACACACATTAGAAAGGACACAGCTTATATAGTCACTGGTGAAGGGAGATTGAATCCCATTGGTCAAGAGAAAGGAAACGGGCAGCGAGGTACAACCACTCAAGTGCAAGCTAAGTGAAGAGGTAACTGTAACTAATCAGCAAGCTAACTGTAGCTAATCAGGTGAAGTGAAAGGTGGGGAAGAATTACTCAATTTGGTTTAAACCGTGTGAAGGGATAATTCCAAGCTTCATAGAATTGGACTTATCAGTGGTGGATATCCTCATTTAAATATTTACCATATCTGTCACTTTTGATAATTTTGAATTGCATACATGCATTCAACGTATCTCCCTTTGGATAAAAATGAAGAAATTCTACTGTATATCTGTCAAATCAAAATTGTAACTCTGATTGGATTCCTTACGATGTTTTGCAAATGTAGACTTACCCTTATCTTCCCTGAAATCCTGGTGCTCCTCTATTCTTTCCCTGAATTTCCTACCAGTTTGCCTAAGTCCATTACATGGTAGCAGAGCGTGGTTAGGATTATGCACGGCTGACGCCTAGTAATCCGATCCACTATTTTTGGGGCGTTAATGTTTCAGAAGAAACATGGCCCGGGTTTCCAGAAGGAATACCCATTATACTCCCTTGGATACATAAATACCTACTTCCATTGGTTCTTGATTATTAATTTCTCAATTTATCCCCTCATATTATTTCTATTTAACATACTTAATTTTCAAGGGCATTGTTCCCAAACCCAGGGCATCGTTCCCTATTTCATAAGTCCCCATAGTGGGCACCTTCCACTGTAAGTCTCCAAAGTTGAGCAAGTTAATTCCCCAGGGCATAGTTCCCATTTTCAAAAGTCCCCAAAGTGGGCAGCTCCCTACTGTAAGTCTCCTGGTTGAGCAAGTTATATTATCGCCGATTGTTCCAATCTTTGATTGTGGGTTGACTACCTAATGAATACCTCATATGAAGATTCAGTGACAATCCATCCTGTTTTAATTTCACATTTTTATCCTCAATCGCCAATGCAGCTATTTATTAGTGAGCATCAGTTCTCAACCAGTAAACTATTCCACCTAGTTTACATACTTGCTCTTCAATCAAGTATGTTTTTTAGGGGGGGGGGAGTGTGACAGTTCCCGCGAGATCCAAGGGAATGCGCTGCCGTCGCTCCGTTGTTTCCCAACGGGCGTCGGGCGCTTCTTCCCGTGTTTTTGAAAGCCCGCGTTTGGCGATGGATGGGTGATCCTAGAACTGGAAAACCTATCTTCTCCGAACGTAGCATATATGCTATTAGTACGAGTTGTATCTCTTATGGTACTGTCACATCCCTCTCTATCTAAGAGTGTGGATTTAGGCCCCCATTGCACCACGGGGCGCCTAAGTTCATTACACAAGATGGCTTTGAAAACCTATGTGTCCTGCCTCGCACATGCTCCTTTCACATTCAAATGACAGGGTTTTGTTTACATTCTCTCGAAACAATGACAACCACTTATTACTTTTCAATTTCATTTAATAATTTAAGCAGCACCTCAACCAGAAGGGCCATTAGTGGCACACACTAGGTGTCAAACGGGACACTCGTGCCATTCCAAGGGGAGCCATGTCACTCTCATCATGGAATGGAGTGCCATCAGGGCTTCATCCATGCAGCATATCTCTGCAGTAGCACGCCCGTCTTCCTCCTCACTATCAGCCAGATCACAGGCATCTGATTTCACGCCTCCGGCTTCTCCAGGACTTCAAACCTCACCACCTGAACCTTTTACAAGGCACAAGGCGTCCTCTGGACCTAGACAATGACTCCAACACAACTTTCACTCTATTCCACCTTCATCACCTACATACTGTTGGTACCACCTCCAATGGGGCTCAGTCGCACGCAGCTGCTGTCAGCCTTGTACCAGGACACAGCAGGGGGCAGGGCTCAGCCTTTGGTACGCTTCAGCACAGGCCAGCATCCGTGCTATCCAACAAGAAACACCGTCTTTTCATAAAGTGTCGTCAATCTAAGGTCTCCTTCCCAGTTGATACTGGCAGTGACGTCTCTCTCCTTCCCAACACGCTTCTCAACCATTACAATCCCCCTAGTCACACGCAAATTCGCACTTTCGGTACTCATCTCGCCTCAGTATATCTTCCGTCACTATCTCCATGTGAATGGGAATTCATAATAGCTGACGTCACTTCCCCTATCCTGGGAGCTGACTTTCTACATCACTTTGGACTGCTCGTCGACATTCATTACAACCGTCTCATCGACACAGCTACTCAAACATTCATCTGTGGCACAGTCCATCTTGTCCAGTCTTCGGACTCATGCTCTTCGACTCTTCATCCATCTACTCCACGTTTCTCGAGGCTATTCTCTAAATATCGACCTTCACAGGCTCCTGAACACAACCCTATCTATCACCACATCAAAACAACCGGCCCTCTGTGCCACACTCACCTCCACCGACTCGCTCCTGCCCTCTTTCAGAAAAAAAAAAAAAAACAGTATTTTGATGAGCTCCTACATGATGGCACAGTTCAGCCCTCTGACTCCCAGTGGTCAAGCCCTCTGTAATGAAACCCAACGGAGATGTACGGCCCGTCGGTGACTACAGGGCTTTAAAGTCTCAAACTATACCCAACAGGTATATACCATACCTCACCTACATGACTTCACAAATTCGCTCTGTGGCATCACCATATATTCAACTCTTGACATCTCCAGAGCCTTCCTACACTAAAAAATTCATCCGGATGATGTTCCCAAGACAGCAGTTGTTACTCCCTTTGGCACTTATCACTTCACCTGCATGAATTATGGCCTTCTTAATGCTCCACAGACTTGGCAGCTTTTTATGCACTATGTCCTCTGGGACCTACCCTTTGCATACTCATATCTCGATGACATCCTCATCGCCTCATCAGATCCGAGCCAACACTACCATCACCTGAAATAGGTGCTCTCTATGATCTCTCGACACAGCCTCTAAGTCAACAAGACAAAATTCCAACTTGCGAAAACTTCAGCCACCTTCCTGGGCCACCGAATCTCTTCCAATGTCTCATTAAGTTGAAATCATCAAGATATTTCCCAAGCCTCACACAGTTCAGGATTTACGAACTTTCCTGGGACTTCTCAACTTCTATCAACGTTCGATACTTCATGTTGCCCAGGCTCTCATTCCACTACAGAAACTCAATCCTCCGGACGCAAGAAATTGGACAAGCGTCCCCTTTCCTGGACATCAAAAGAGGACTCAGCATTCCTCCACGCCAAAAACCCCTTCTGCAGCAGTGTTTTTCACTCACCCTGATCCACTTAAGCCACTGGAACTTCACGCAGACGCCTCTGACACAGCAGGAAGAGCTGCCCTTAATTTTAAGGATGGATCTACACTCTATCCTCTTGGATTCTTCTCCAAAGCACTGAATAAGGCACAACAGAACTATTCTGCCTTCAACAAGAGCTTCTCGCCGTATATCTCGGCATCATCCTTTTCCGGCAAGTGATAGAGCTCCCTGACCATCTACGCAGACCATAAGCCTCTAACTACTTCAATCACCACCATGTCTAATGCTGTGTGTCCTACACGGCTACCCTACCTTCGTTTCATCTCGGAGTTCACCTCAGATATCCGTTACAACCCAGGGCTTGGCAATGTTCCAGCTGATTATCTCTCTCGCCTCAACACAACTGCATTAGATTATCCACCCCCCTTCAGGGTCAGCAAGCTACGAGATTCACAGCTACAAGACCCTCACATTTCAACAATGAACCTTCAGGAAATCCTCATTGTTGGCACTCCCATTTTTTGTGACATAACAGCTTCCTCGCCCAGGACCTATATCCCTTCTCCCCTCCGACCTCTAGTCTTCAACCATATCCATGTTCAATGGCTTCCGGTACTGTCTTACAATGATACAAGTTGACCTGTGTGGTGCCCTTGCATGACATCACTGCCCAAACTGTTACTCAAGCCCTTTTTGATCACTGGATATCTCGATTCAGGGCTCCTAAATTCATCACGGTGGATCAAGACAAGCATTTCACTTCTACATTTTTTCCAACTGCGCCAGCAATGAGGCATTACAAAACGCCACAATTACTTCTAATGGCATTGTCGAATGATTCCACAGTTCACTCAAAGAGGCCTTATGTACTCAGCCTCCCCTTCACGTTTCGTAGCCCTCATTCCTATTGGGGCTACGAAACCGTCCGTCTAAGGATATTACCCTCACAGCACCTCCTCACAGTTACACCCCCCACCTCATGATCTTATCACTACTCCCCCATCTACGTCTATACCACTGCTCTCTCATCACCCCTATCGCCGTTATGTAAAAAATTACTACCCTATGACTCTCCACCACGCTAAGAATATCTACGTTTGAATTGACACCCCAAGAACTGCACTAATTCCGCCTTACATTGGGCTGTTCACTGTTTTGGCGAATGACGGGAAAACCATCACCTACAGGGACACTGCAGGCAACCCCACTTCTATCAAGAGTCAAGCCTGTACCATCAATACACTCAACAACGACCTCCTACAAAGAAAGCCGGCCGGCTCCTTCCACAATCACATTTCACAAATGCCTTCTCCCAAGGAATGGAAACCTACAAGACCAGCTCCTCCAGGCACCTCCACCGCCAATGAGGCTGCCTGCTCCTTCGCTCCCCATACTGTCTCTGTATAGTGGGGAGGACGGTCATGTCCATCGCGACACAGCCTCAAGCCCAGGTCCTTCAATTCATCTTGCCTCCCTTCAACGACCGGTGTGCCAACTGTTACATCCACGGGGTCGATGAATCCCCGTCCTGCAAATTGGTGACCCAGGCAGCACCAGCCATCAAAGAGATGCGTCCCAGTTGGCTGCCAACCCCAACCTTACGGCCCGGCCCCGCCTGGTGTCTGGACAGTGCCCCCTCCCCCTTCACCATCATCAACACCATCACGGCTGCCATTGAGATACCAGCACCGCCCTCCACCGGCCTTCATCAAGACCCCTTTTCAGGGCCACCACAAAACGTGGTATCCCACACAAACTATGAGTACTTAGGGGCTTCAGGACTACTACTATATTAACATAACTCAACCTTAAGCAAATTCTGCTTTGTACTGTGCACAGCTCACATCATTTCCAGTTACTAATAGTTTTTCTCTTTTACAGTTGCCCTCTTGGCTCACAATTCCACGGGGTCCGGCTCCTCCTCCTGCAGCACACCACCTCTGCTGCACCACATCCTCCTCTGCAGTGCACGTTCCTCGCTGCACACATCACTTGTCTACTCAACACGCCGCTACGACCCGTACCAATTGTAAACAGGGCATCACTAACAATCCGTCATAATTGAAACTGGTCAGCAAGAATTACACCAGATTCTTTTTGCACTCATGTAATTCTCGGCTAAAAAAAAATCTTATAAAGGGGAGAGGTGTAGTATACACCCGGACCCGTGGAATCATGTCACTCTCATCTGGCCTGGGGGATGTCCCCGTCACCAGGCCAGCACCTATATAAAGAGCCAAGAGGGCCATGAAATATACCATTCTCATCCTAGACTTCTTAGAGTTATTGTTTCTGATATCCTGCATCCCATCTGAAGCAATCATTACAATATCTATTAAGACCTAAGAGTTTATCTAAGTTAATTTTACTAAGTTTTACTTCATGGAAAGAAAATTTACGAATAATAATCAGGAGCATGAAGTAGATATGTACCTATATCAAAAAAGATTCTGTATACAAAACGCCTTTCCCTTTAAAATTCCAGGCAATGAGAAGGTTCAAGCAAGACTGGAAGGGATCCAAAAGGATGAATCACATCTATTAAGACTGAAGAGTTTATCTAAGTTAATTTAACCAAGTTTCACTTCATGGAAAGAAAATTTACGAATAATAATCAGGATCATGAAGTAGGTAGGTACATCAAAACCACATGTGGATCTCAGATGACTAGGTAAAAACAGAACTAAAAAATCTGCAGATGTAATCCCTATTTCTCAGAACTAATGTGACTCTGGAGAAACTGAATGCTGTGTTTAGTTACCTAGTAAGTAACTGCAAGAATGACAAAAGTTACCTTTATGGTAACCTAAAGCCTTTGTTGACCAAGGTAGTCCATAATCAGTACCTAAGCATTGGCCTAGGTGAATGCAAAGGAGCCAGGGTTGCCAGACTCAAAGAAGCAAAATATTGCAGAAGTTAACAGACAAATTGTGTAGAAATACCGTGGATTTTTCCATTCAAAAATTCTTTATAAAACCGTAGATTTTAATTTAAAAAAAAAAAAAAAAAAAAAAACCGTAGAATACCGTGGAAAGCTTTATTCAAAAACACCTCAGTACAGAATATTATGATGCTAAGCCAGAGGGATTAGCACAGAAGACGATGGTCCCCATCATTGAAATACCTACTCACCTTACGTGTATTTACACACTTAGGGGATGGGAAGGGAAGGAACCTCTAGAACAAATAATCAGCAACGAACATAACGTTGAACATTTTTTATTTCGTACAAAACTCTTGCTTCACTTTACCTTGAGGACAGAAGGAACAACTACACTGAGATAGTAGAACACTTTGCCAAGACTAACAAATAACTTTTGAAATTATCGTCAAAATATAACTTCACCTCCAATACAGCTAATGGCAATCCTGTCTGTATTGGATATTCTGGGTGGTAATGTAGAGGACCTGGTTTTTCCCTTGGAAATATTCAGATTATTCGCATCACGGACTTAGGTCGCCCCCAGAGGTGCAATAGGGCCTAAATCTGCGAAATAAATCGAGAGAGGGGAGTGTGACAGTCCCATAAAAGATACAACTCGTACTAATAGCGTAATGATCCTCATCTATCCCCAATCACAGCAGCTCAATAATTCGAGAAGGGCGCATTCGATCCGCAGCTAGAGCGACGGATAGAAGCGACCTCTCTTAGAATTGACAGGAACTGTCACACTCCTCCCCTTAAAGTTATACTTGTTTGAGGAACAAGTATGTTAACCAGGTGGTATAGTTTACTGGTGGAGAACTGATGCTTATAATATAAATAGCTGCATTGGTGATTGAAGATTAAAAAAGAAAAACATTTTTTTTTAACAGGATGGATTTTTAATGAATCTTCATATATGAAGTATCCATTAGGTAATTAACCCCCATTCAAAGATTGGAACAATCGGGAATAAACGGTTGCTCAACTATGGAGACTTAAACCTATAGGAAAATAAAATAGATATAAAACGTAATTTGCTATGTTCAGGGAAGATCCGTTTTCCGGTTCTAGGATCCTCATCTATCCCCAATCACAGCAGCTCAATGATTCGAGAAGGGCGCATTCGATCCGCAGCTAGGGCGACGGATAGAAGCGACCTCTCTTAGAATTGACGGGAACTGTCACACAGGAGTGGCCAGTCCACTTCTGGAGACCTCTTTGAACAGGTACCAGATAACGACAAGGGGCTGTTGAAGATTTTGGTGGTGTCAATGAGATTTGGATTTAGTTTTCCTGTACAAACTATAAGATTCCTTTTTTTTAAAATAGAAAACAAGATAATTAAGGTAGTTACTATCAAAGCAAAATTTAAGATACCTATCCTACTGATGTTCAAGGACTTTCAGGTTTTGAAGTTTCATGATTGGTTGATCGGACTACAGTCATTAACATTTTCAGAGAAATCAGTGCTGGGAATTTGACTAAATTCGTTGACCTCGGAACACGCTCGAGTTCTCATGGGGTTTTAATGCTAGCCTTTCGTCTTTCTTTTCGTGTCAGCTGGTCAGAGATGTTATGACTATCGCGGCATCCAGCCACCAAGTTCTACATGTGTTTTTGCCTGACAAAGGCATTACTTACAAACTGCAACCATCAGATGAAGAGATGTCTGTACTGGATACTCTGGGTGGTAATTTAGAGGACTTGGTTTTTCCCTTGGAATTGTTCAGAAGATTATTCGCAACCCAGGAGTGGCCAGCCCACTTCTGGAGACCTCGTTGAATAGCTACCAGATAAGGACAAGAGGCTGTTGGAGATTTTGGTGGTGTTAATGAGAGTTGGATTTAGTTTCCCTGTCTATAAGATTCCTTACTTTTGGTAGAAAACAAGATAATTAAGGTAGGTACTATCAAAGCAAAATTTAAGATACCTATCCTACTGATGTATTGTTTAAGGACTTTCAGGTTTTGAAGTTTCACGAGTTGGTTGATAGACTACAGTCATTAAAATTTTCAGAGAAACTAGTGCTGGGAATTTAACTAAATTCGTTGACCCTGGAACACGCTCGAGATCTCATGAATCTCACGGCATCCAGCTATTCAATAGTTTGCCTACAAACTTCTTGGAGAAATCGTTTCATTCAAATTAAACCTAAAAAAAAAAAAAAAAAAACCCCAAATTGTCTTGGTTTGCTGTAGGGGAAAACCCCAAAATATCAATTATCAGGAGATCAAGGAGCTTTGCCTCCTGAATCTAAGGAAATATTAAATCTAAATATTTGCTGGGACCAAACACAACATGACCGTACTGTATGTATGCTACTTGTCGTCTAGTACGTTGAACAATTCAAAAGCTACACCAATCTACATACTCTTTTAGGTTTACGTTTACTTAGGAGTTTTCTTAATTATTTGAAAATCGATCGTCGACACGCAAATATCACTGAAAATCAATGGGGAACGAGTCAAGCTATAAGATAAAAGCACCTCGATTCCTGATATACAATTGAATGTATTTTCATAATATACAAAAGTATTTGACAGTCAACAAAAAAATAATCTTGCTTCAAAATTAGCGTTACCCACGTATCAATTTTAGATTTTTAAATGAAAATAGAAAGAAATTCATTCTAAGAAATTTGATACCATCTGCACTATCTCCTACGATTAGTAGTTTCCTATGTATGGTTTTCAAAGTTTGCACTGGTGACGTCACACTCTTAGGCAGGGGGGGGGGGTCCCGTCCAGGTGGGAGGGGCGCTTTGGCGTCACCAGTGGGCTAAAGAAAACTACTCATCGTAGGAGAGTGCGGATGGTATCAAATTTCTTGGGATCTAATCTTCTTCCATTTAAAAATAGTTAGGATACCTTTTTCGCACCCATGGGTAACGCTCATTGAATATAAAGTAAATGGAGAATCATACCCAGATAATACACAGTAGGTAAATTGCTGTTAATGCAATTCGAAATTAAAAGTAGAACGACGTGCTTGAGTCCCAAATTTCTACTTATGTACGAAGCTATATGAACAGAAGCAATTTTCTTTAATTTCTATTGGGAGAAACATATTCCTCCCTATTTACAAAAGAGAAGGCATTGTGTAAGCTTACCAACATTTGACAAAAATGATGCAGAAAGTTTACCTACTAGCTCTACATAAAAATTGAGATCAGTCTTTTTCATTTGTATACAAAACACTCCTACGTGAAACATAATAAATGGCAGTGTGGAGTATGGTGGGTGGACAAAGGTGCTAAAAATTGCGCTAATATGCAATTAGGCTGGTTGATTTTTAGACCACTTGAGACTAAAGACATCTGTGGGTTCCTGAGTGTTGGGCATTTCAACCCTCAAGAATCCATAGATATCCTTAGAATAAATATGAAACACTAAGAATAAACAGATTTTGTGAAGTAGTATTGTATTTAATTAAACTTAATAATTAATGCACTGATCTTATGAAATGACACCCACAACTGAACTGAGTTCCTGGGAGACCCCCATAAATCATTCAAAGGCCCTTACGGGTTATACAAAATCCCCATCACTTTTGACAGTCAGAGTTTGGAATTTTATGTAAATTGAAAATATATTATTATGAATTTTGAATACAGTAGACAATTATACCTGTTTTCTTTCATTTCCTTGTCTGAAAGATGAATTTCCCAAAAAGAGCAACGTAGGCTACACGAAGGTTATGATCGAAGAGAGTGAAGCATTACTGGTGAGCAAGCTAAATGAGGAGTTGACATGGGAAAGCAGTTAAGTCCAAAAATCAAATTTCATAGGAACTCCCTCTGAACTGTTATCAGATTTCTTTGGACATAATCTCTTCTCCATGCAAAGGACACACATTTATTCAGGGTGCGATCTAGCAAGGACGGGAGGTCCTAAGGCCGTTGGCGTGACTGTTTACTTGCACTTCGACGAAAAAATATGTTCTTTAGATTTTTGGACTTAACTGCTTTTCCATGTCAGCTCCTCAAATGACGTCATCTAGAGGAAGGTTCTGACCATCGCATCTGCCTTACAACCACCTATGACGTCTTACAATTTTCTTCCGGAAATCGGTAGAAGTTGACAGTTTTTAAGGATGCTGAATCCAATTCTGAGATCAAAAATAAATCCTAACACATGAATGTTGCCCATTTCAAGTAATGATCCACTCTACACATATTTAAATAACAATTTCTGTTATAAAAAAATATATGTTTGTATAAAAATAATAATTAATTCGGAAAATACAATTTTGGTGAATTTATTGTAATCCTGAATTAAAAAAAATATATAGCCATGCATTTTAGCGGTTTGTAAACGAACAATTACAAATTTATTAATGAAAGTACATATTCTAGAGTTCACCCTGAGATGAACTGGGGGATTGCACCTATGAAATGGATAGGGTTTCCATGGCTGAATAAAAAGTCAGCAGTTAAAATAGTCGTTTCCAACAAAGCTGAATACTGAAGCTTTTAACGTAATTCTGATTTTCAGTTTTCCTGCCTCAAATTCAAAATACTTCTATGAATTTGTATTGATAATTACAAGATAAATTGGAAACTAAACGAAATTAAATAATACTTAGGTATTTGTTGACTGATGAAGAGTACCTAATAGCTAATTCATGATAATTAGAAATATGTAACACATTTCGGGTCAATTATTATTATGCCCTGGGGATAATTATTCCTCATACATTGGTAGTAAGACTGGTAAGGTATAGGAGTTGAAAATGAAAGTCAATACTACAAATTTGATTGCGAGTTGCATGTAGATACAACCTAGGATATTGTGACCTTTCGAACTGATGGTAAATACATCTTTCTCCTATTAGGCCTTGGATTAAAAATTACTTTCCCAGAAGCGAATCAATCACAAATCCCTCGTAATTCGAAATATTCAAATTACAAAAATGTCTGCCTCTTCCCGACACTTCAGATTGTTATTATGGGCAACACTCAACGATCAACTTTATCAAACACCACCGGGAATGGCATACATCGGATTTAAAGTTTCTGGATTCCAATCACGACATATCGGACAGTACCATAGTTGATGCTCAAGAGGAACTTCCTTGAGACCAACGCAAGGCAAATGGTACAACTTCAAGACGCATCTTTCATTACTACATGAAACCATTGGCCCCCACGCAACGTCAGTGCAGATGCAGTAAAGATTATCACTGGGATTGTGGTTCTTAACAGGATCTAGAGGGTTTCTGGGTTTCTGTCGTTTCTTGAGTTTGAGAGTCTTCTTGGCTTTCGTCCCTGGCAAAGGCGTTATTTCTCCACTAGCCACTGTAGAAGGTGGAATAGTGATGAGAGTATTGCGGTCTATATCGAACTCGAGAGGGTTTCTGGGTTTCTGTGGTTTCTTGAGTTTGGGAGTCTTCTTGGCTTTCGTCCCTGGCAAAGGCGTTATTTCTCCACTAGCCACTGCAGAAGGTGGAATAGTGATGAGAGTATTTCGGTCTATATCGAACTCGGAAATACCAGACTTTTTAGCAGATTTCGATTGATTCTGTCGAACTACTTCATAAGGTGCGCATTCTCCCCCCAAAGGCTCATGGTAGAACGAAAATTGTTTCAGAGTGTACTTCGTCACGCCATTTTCCTCCAGAAATTTCTCAATTTCTTTTGTGGATCTGTTGAGAATGAAAAATTATTAGAAAAATCTCTCGAATAGCATTCTGAAAATAACAGGTAGAGGTCGTTCACTATAACTTGGCGCGTTTCTCCAAACCGTCCGGCAAAAGTTCGCGCAGCTAGACTGAAGTTTTCACATCCCCTCTCTTCCCAACCTGGTAGCCCACTCCATCGGAGGTATAAGCTCCCTGGGAAACTTGCAGAAAAGACACAGGGCTTAGGGTAAGCGGGAGGGAGGGAAGATAATAGGAGGGGTTCAGGCATGGTAGGACTGGACGTTGGGTGGGGAAGGGTCTCACTGCACAGCCCTGCTCAACGGAGCACCTCTCGGAGAAACGCGCCAAGTTATAGTGAACGACCTCTACACTACTACACATCGCTACTATTTATAAATACAATGTACATGTATGAACCCTGCAAGTGGAATTAGGTGATGGGACTCTAACGAAGCAATGATTTCAGAGATACCATGGTTGATGCAGTTGAATTCCAGCACACCCGACTCGAAGAGATCCATGATGAATGACTAGTGTTAAGCAAGATTTGCAGTTGATTAAGAGAGAGAACAAGGCTGTGAATTGGGGAGAATGATGCTTTTATAATTGTTCAAATGTTTACTTCTAGGCCTGAGCTCGTTATGTGAGATACGGCTAGACATGTTTGGGGTATGGAAAAAAACCGTAACCAGTTAGCCGTTGAGATCTAAAGTGATTGTCTTGTCCATCTTGTAAATAGGCCAGAAAGTTGGCTCCAATGATAGGCTTTGTTACTTCTGCTATGGTAAATATCCGTTCATATTTTTGGTTGTCTAGGCAAATGGGAGCAGTGAGGATCGGTAACTCGATTTTCTATTATATACAGACTTAGCTGGAAATTTAACCATCGCACCAATTGCCAGACATTATACCTGTAGAACTAATGGCCAGGCTCATCACGCCCATGGCACTAATCTAATAGCCTTACCCCAAAGGCCTGCAGCTCTAATTAATAGCCAAACTACGAGGGACCGTAGGTTCATAATAATCTCCAGACTGCCAGGGTCCGTAGCTTGAAATTAAATAATAAAAGAGAGACCACTGCAGTTATAACTCGGGAAATGAAAGGAAGAAAATGTAAAGGGAATCAATCAAGACATTCACAAAGACAGCAGTAAAAATATCCGAAAAATCAATATGGTTGGAAGAATTCATCGATATCAGGGTCACGGGAAACCAACACTCAAACAAGAAATTTCCTTTCGAGCACTTCCCTGATAATTTCACCCATCAATTCAACAGTGGGAGCCCAAGTAAGTCGGGAGGACCAGTGACTTTAGTCATGGCCTGAAAAAGTCCATGTCCAATCTCCCAATTCCATCCATCAAGGCTGTCACCAAAAGGTAGTCTCAGCAAGTAGTTCCATGTAGGAAAGTGGCACAAATCATCCGTGGTCGACCTAAAAGCAATTTTACAATGTCTTCAATCCCCTAAGATGAGTATTTTTCTTTCTAAGATTATTCAAACATCGTGCAGGTAACATCACAATGGACAGAGTGGTCCCTCCTAGGCACAAGAGGTGCTTTAACTCACCTGAGTGTATAACTTTGAACAATCATAGAAGGAAAACTACTCAACATAGCAGAGCAGGGTTTCTGCTAAACTTCTTAGCATAGATTCTTCCATTTACATATCGTTAAAGTAGCTTATTGCACCCATGGGTAACACTCATTGTACGATGGTGATCCAGGGTTAGGGGTAGACCTCACGATCACAGTTAAATACATAGTAGGTACATCAGAAAAACGAGTTAGACGAGAGCATTAACAATAGTACAAAGAGAGTACACTTCTGAACATGCCTGTTCATGTATCCCAAAGGACCATAAGTTCATCTTCCAAAAATTATCATAGAATTAGTTTTCTGGGACCCTGAATGAATGGGGAAGAAAAGTATATTATACTCTGGTCAGTGAAGAGATCAAAGAACATAGTGACCGAATCTGAGCTGTTGGTAGAATTCAGATGTGTATTGAATCATAATTTTTAGATAGTTGGACAAATCAAACATTTTGCTTCTATAAACCTACCATTGTCACTATATTCCTCACAGGCAGTCTGAGACCCCATTAAGCACAGCATAATAATTAGGGAATCCACCAGGCTTTTTTTCTTTTTACTTTAAACTCGTTTGAGGGAGTGAGGAAAGGGAAAATCTCAGCCAATAAGTTTAAAATCATCTGTGGTGCTGGTGCAGAGTTAATGACGTAGTTCAGTAGGCGTCTCGACCTCAAGTTTCAAACCTACAAACATCCGCTGATGCTAAGTGGAAGTAAATGATGAATAAATTGTAGTTTTCATATTTGCATCTAAATTTGAGATAACCATTGCGAATCAATTCTTTCGGTAAAATATATTTTATCGTTGAAGCAAAAGTTGAGCCTTCAGGGAGAATTTCATTTGAGACCTCAAGGTGGATAACTTCAAGAAAGTGATTATTCATATCCAAGCTCAATACTCCATGAAGAGCTCAAAGGATCTGGCTCAGGCTAATGAATTACTATACAAGCCGAGTTGGACATAATGGTAATCATAAGGGTTTTTGATTTGTGATTACAATTTCGATTATAATCACAGAACCTGGAGATATGATTATTACACTTAACCTTTTCGATGCTACGCCCGAATATATCCAACGGCGGTTGTTGCCATCTTTTCTACTTGATAACAGTTTGGTTTGTTTTGATTTCCCTGGCAATCACGAAAAAGTGAACTCACGATGTTGCGCTGCGTTTACACTGAACAGGAACTATTGAATATTCTCGAAAATAGTGATGAAGAATTTGTTTTCTAATGGTTCAAATGCGAATGGTTTCCCTTCGATGTTCTCTCCACGAAGTTGAGGAAACCCGTTTCAAACGGAAGTTAGTGAAACACGTTGTCTATTTCCACGAAAAAATAAAGAGTTACAATGTTAAATCGATTTCGACGGTTAGGTCATCATCAGTAACAAACAAAAACTTCCGTGTTGAACATACTACCTTCAACCACCTGACTGGGCTCTACAAATACACACTCTTGAGGAAGTCTGAAGCAGGTGAATAAGGTTCCCCAATCAAGCATTAGAGAGGGTAGGAGTTGACACCTCTCCTAAAATTATGATTCAAGTACGTCTTTTAATTTGGTTGTGATTTCAACGGCCGACCACTTTACCACCCGCCAATTAAGGCCCGGTATCTAGAAACAGAGATAATAAGGAGTTTTTGAGTCGAATACAACGAAGTCGTTGCTACGGAAATGAAACTTCTTCAGTTTTCACCGGAAAAAATTGTTCTCCACTCGTCGGAAAGCTCTCGATTTATCACGCATTTTTTTCGTACATGATCTTCTATTTATATCGTAGTTTTATTTTCATTCATGTTATAAATGGATATAGTGAACAATGCCGCTTGTTTTGTTGTCTCTTGGTTGAGAAGTTGATCTTGGTTATAGTAATTGTAGACGTGCACCATAACAGAAAATTACCTACCTACTTACTCGGTTCTAATTTCGATTAGTAAAACATTTATGTCGTAGTTTTAAATTTATTTACATTTACGAATTAGCGGGAAGAAAGCATGTTCCATGTTTTAGCTTTTTAGCCAAAGGCTCAAAAGCGGAATGCAACCGGGGGTTGCGGAGCCCCTTGCGAGGCCCGAAGGGCAGAGTTTTTTTAATTTAGAGAATGAACATTAGGTATATTAAGCAACTATGGGTTGAATAAATCAAATATAAGAAGTCCCACCTGAATCGGGTGCCGTCGGGAGAGAAGTAATAAATATCTGCACGCGTTGGAGAATTATACCGAAGTCTGATTTCTCTGGTCCACCCATCTTTTAGGGGCACCAAACAAGCAGCTTTAATGTCTTCAGTCAAAAATCTCTTCCTTTTTTTCTTTCCTTTCTTTGCAATTTTAGGTGGCTGAACACTGGTATCTACTGTCGTTATATGTTCTGGAGGTGTCCAAACACGTTCTGGTGGTACCGTTCCATGTTCTGGAGGTGCCGTTACATGTTCTGGAGGTTCTGTTACATGTCCTACAGTTGTTGTTACAAATTCTGAAGGCACTGTTACATATTGTGGAGGCGATGTAACATGTTCTGGAGGTGCCGTTACATGTTCCGAAGTTGTCAAAGGATATGAATCATGCTGCAGGTGTCCAGATGTGTTGTAAATTGACGAATAATTGACTGAAAAGAGAGAGAACAAATAATATTACCATAAGGTAGATCAAATATTTTGCTGTTCACACCAATAATGTTTCATTTCTCTCACACACATAATTTTTTTTTATTTTTGTTTTACGAAACTCCCCTCAAAGGCGGAGGGGGCACCCCATTAGATGAAAAAGAAACAAATGAATCAATAAAAAGTGGGGAGCACGCGCAAGTTTACCCGACACCGGCTCTAGGGATAAGGGAAGTTGCAGGATGAGGAGGAAGAACGGGATGAAAGGAAGTGCCCCTATAAAATGACCACCAGTTACAGTAAGAACCCTTTAGGACGCGGATGGTGATACCACGGAGCACTCCCGCCAAGATGCCCAACTCAAGTAACTCCGTGGCGCTTTTCCTGCACCACACTCCGCGCCATGACACGGTTGCAGCGTTGACCTTGATATTACTTATTGGTCGTCACTCCTTTTAGCTCGGAATTGCTTGCCACACGTAATTTCTGTCACATTCATTTATTTTAGCCCGCCAGGTCTGCTCCATGTCTACGCTAACACTGACAACCTGGACATACTCATACACACACACACTTTTTTTTTTTTTTTTTTTTTTTTTTTTTTTGAGAAACCTCCCCTCAAAGACGGAGACGCCATTAAATTGAAAATAAACAAATAAAAGGACGCCCATGGAGGACGCCCAGGTAACTCCGTAGCGCTTTTCCCGCACCACACCCCGCGCCATGACACGGTCGTGGCAATGACCTTGATGTTATTAGGTGCCACTCCTTTTAGCTCAGATATCGCTTGGCGCAGATCATTTCTATCATATTTACTTTTCTTAGCTCGCCAGGTCTGCTCCATGACCACGCTGCCACTGACAACCTGGACATCCAGGATAATGGCAGACCCATCGGGCTTGACAGGAACGATATCCGGCTTCTTGCCCCGGTCACTCGGCATGTGATATAGTCTCTCTCTCTCAACAGCCCAACCGCTGGATGACAGAGCGCCTGCTATCTGCTTGGCAACCGCATCATGACGGAGAATGCGGCCACCGTGAGTACGAGGACACTGCTGCACTACATGATACAGGTTCTCATTTTTACCCCGACAGGCACGGCAAAGGGTATCCACTGTCCCGCGACTACTCCTCGAACACCTCACCGAGGTGGCCAATGTGGCCACCCGGACGGCATGAAAATGGTGGTAGTCGCGGGCCCCAATGCCCTCTGAAGCCCATTCCACCCACTGGGAAGAAATGGGGGATTCAGAGCACTGTCGGAGTTCTTTACCATCTACTGACTCATGCAGTGCAGCAGCGAACTCAGCAGATGAGCTGGGTTCGGGAGCAGTTGGTGTTGCTCGGTCGCACCACAACAACTGCTGCTTGACAAAGTCAAGGTCAGCAGCAGTGCGAGCGACCTCCCAGCTCGAGCCCCTAAGGGCGAGCAGGCGCTGGCGGCGTAAAGATGGTATGCTGGCTGAGAGAGAGACAATACCGAGCCCACCTGCCTTGACTGGTGCATTGATATAGGCACTTGCGACACCAGGTGGAAAGCCTAGCCAAGAGCGCACAGCAGAGTGAACTTCATGATCTAACTGCAGCAGCCTCTCCGCAGTAAGCCTACCAAAGACTAGCCCATAGGTCAGCTTTGGCAGTAAGTACGTGTGAAGGAGGCGCAGCTTCTGCTGTGGCTTCAATGGAGCCTTGGTGATTCGAGCTAGTGCCCCACCAAGGTCCACACGGCTTGCGGCAATGGTGGCTACACCCATGAAGTCAACTCCAAGGTACCGCCAAACTTCCAGCACAGATCGGTGACTGTCCTATGACAAAACACTCCTCATCCACCACCTTCACTGATGCTGGTGACCCGATGGGACCAAGGAGACTGACCCACACTTATATGGGTTAACCACCAAACCACACTTGGCTAGCTGATCAGCAAAGGCATTGAGGGTGACCTGCAAGCCCTCACGGGTTTTGGCTAGTAGGATGACATCATTGGCAAAAGCCAATGCACCTACTCGCACCCCAGGGACGAGATCGAACCCTATTTCAGCTGGCAGCTTACCCAAGGCCGTGTCCACGACCAGGTTAAAGAGGGGTGGCGACAGAGGATCTCCCTGACAGCGCCCAATGACAACATCCCGTAACATCTCACCTCATGCCTCGAGGACCGTCACGCCTTTGTGGTTCAGGTAAGCAACATACTCAATTAAACGAGTAGGTGCCCCGACACCACGAAGACAATCGGTCAGGGCAAAATGGCTAAAGGTGTCAAAGGCCTTAGCGACGTCCAGAGCGGCAAGATGGAGTTGTCATTTCTCAATACGGACCAGCGAAATGACAGTTTGGAGAACTGTAAGGTTCTCCGCTGTGCCATCCGCTGCCCGAAATGCTCTCTGGACGTCACCTATGACACCAGCCGCTTGGAGGCGAGATGCCAGAATCTTCTGGAAATGGCGGAACACTACAGACGATATAGATGTCGGGCGATAGCCTCCAGGCCCACTTCCTCCTTTTTTTGGGATGAAAATTTTCCGGGCGCGGGTCAACGCTTTCGGGGGTCTTCCAGATAGTAGCAACAGGTTGAGGATGAGCAGCCTAACATTCTTTGGAGCTTTATTCCAGCGTTGGGCAGAAATACCATCAGGCCCAGCAGAAGTGGAGGTTTTGGCACGGCACTTATGTGCCTCGTCATGAAGCACCGGCAAGCACATGATGCCGCGCAAGGAATCCCTGGTGGAAGCTGGGGGTACCACCGACTCTCCAGGGTTGTGGCTGGGAGCACTCAAGAGTGGCTCCCAATAGTCCACAAACTCCTGGAGTGGGGGCAAAACTTGCTCATCCCCAGCTCCCTCCAGTACTTCCGCAGCCACTCGAGCCGGATGCTTCCTCCACAACTTCTGGACCCGCTGATATTCCCGCCTTCTTGCTTGTTTCACTGCTCTGCGACCTTCACGAGGCACCAAAGTAGGAAGAACCGCTCCCTGATGCCCCGTCACGGTCGCTTCCTCAACCCGTGGGAAGATCCACTGTATATAGGCTGCAACCTTGTCCTCCAAGCCTTCAGGCCTCTCAACAGCCCGCCTCGCCAGGTCCTGCAGGTAGGCACTCTCATAACTATCAATACGGCCTACCTGCTCCCCGAGCCTCAACACTTGGGTCTTCAAGTCTTCAAGAAGACCGGAGGTCTCGGGGGAGGATTGCTGAATGGCGGGCTGTTGCCCCACGCCTGTAGGAGGGCACAGCCTCTGCCTACTCTGCTGCCATTCTGCGCAAATCCTCAGAAGCATACCTGGGCTGCTCTCGCCCTATATCAATTGCAGCATTGGCCTGTATAGGATGCTTCTGCCAGATGTGGGCTCTGAGGCCACGCTTGGAGCTGAAGGCTCTCTCACAGTGGGTACACTGGTGGGCATTTACTGGGGTCGTGGAAGAGGATGAGGGATAGGAAGACGAGGATGAAGAAGAGGGAGAGGATGGCCGACGCCCCCTCCTGGGGCGCCCCCGAGAGCCTCCCCCAGAACCCCGCGAGCCAATGGGCCCGCGGGGGTTATGAGGATCTCTTGTATTTGATTCCATAACGGGGAGACGGTAAGATAAGGGTTGGGAGACCCGTTGACACGAGCCTCCCCCCTACACACACACACACACACACTAGTCATTCTACCTATAATCAGCTGACTGGCTTATTCTAGAGACTTGGACACTAGCGCATCCTTATATCGAGGCAAGGCGAAGTCGATGTTATTTCACCTTGTTGTCATGGTGACGAGTAAACTATGCGAAAATGCGTCATTTGTAGCCGTAGCTGGACAACTGCATAACATGGTCTTACCTAGTTCCTATAGCCAATATTTTCATTATTTGTAATATACACAGTGATAAATTGTATGCAAATTACATCAAGTTATTATTAGGTGATGACCTCAAACGCTACGAACGCAAGATTTAATCAGTGGGGTAAACATCCATATGAAATGTGTGTTGGGGAGTGTCAACTCATACAAGTGATCTAGATGATCCAGACATCAGCCGAGAAGATGTGGATTACTTATCTACCTACTTTTCAAAACTGTTCTTTGAATCAATTGAAACATTGAAAATTGAAACTAAAAATCTTTAGAGTACTGTGAAAGTTGTCATGTGAAAGGATGTGTTATGACTGTTATGAGGGAATAGTAAGTTGTATCACATGTGGAAAGGTAAGTACCTAGAGGGAAGGTATACCTACATACTTTCCGTATATTATTACTTGTTATTACTTGTTATGTACTTCATTGATGAAAACGAAAGTAGGTACCTAATTACCTTTTTTGTCCCTGAAATTTGCGTAACTGCAAAGCTCGCGCAATAACTGCACTGCCAATGCCGTCTTTATGAAATCTTACCTTCAGACGCATGCAGTTCAAGGTTTTTTCCTTGCAGCTGGTTTTGAATTTATGCTGCATATTCCCTGATTCGATATTTGACAAACTTGTTAATCAGCTGTTATATTCGTCGGCAAAGCAACGACCCACCTACTTTGTTTAGGCACTTTAAACCAACAGCAAATCTGGTAGGACGTACGTACCTACCTAAGTAGTTTCGTTTCTTGGTGTAGGAACAACCTGCCTTGTTTACTTTGACAAACTATCAAATCTCTCCTTTTGTTCATTCAATATAACAAGTAAAGCTTCCTCAGTTAAGCATAGTACTACGAACTTATAATAAAACGCTGATGAAGCTACCTGCGCAATGGCCATGTACCAACACTGCACTACAGACACCTGAGGAATTTTCAATCATCTTTTCTTTACTATTTTTCAGGTTAATTATTCTCAAAGCCTAAACGAATGAAGTTATTTAGTTTTCTGACACAGATTAACTACAATAGTTAGTAGGCTCCTAGTTCAAATAAAAACTCGTTCACGTTAGATTGGTATCGTTGACAGCAATCTACAATCAATTATTGCGCTGGCAGGCACGATTATTATAACATTTAGTCGAATTGAAACTTTGTATTGCTACAATATTATACTTTTTCAAAACAAAACTGTTGAAAAATGGCCTTATAACCACTAATTATGTTGACGTGAGACGGCAAACTTCTTGTGGGAAATAGGTTGGTTGAGTAGCGATTCATTGACGTAGGGCAGTCATGGCCGACTTTGGCTGACACGCGAACCTACTCCAGGCGTGACGTCACGAGAATATGGAGTCTTTAGATTTTACTAGAACTATGAGCTGTGTATCTTTTCATTTTTCCTCTCTTCACTTGTTCAAGTATAAATAATTGTATTCATATCGCATGAGGAGGTTTAGTTGGCTTGAAATCCTTTCTGCTATTGAAATTTTGCAGTTAAGAGTTTGCGAACCGGGAGACGCCCAGGTTGGTGTGACAAAGTACAACTTTGAAGATGTAAAAAACCTATTTGGGTAATCCGAAATATAAAAAAACATATGTCAATCGATTCAGAATTGAATGCAGATTTTGAATACGCAAAAATTTGAAAAAGTGAAGAAAAATGAAAATTTTTTTTCACGGTTCCGGCACTCGTAAGTATCTCTATTTATGGTACTTTTCCGTTATTACCCCCCCCCCCCAGTCAATTTGTCTTCAACACGCCCACCCTATGTTTCTAGGCATTCCTTCTTACTTAGATTATGTGTTCTTACTTATGATGTATTTTTGAGATGCGAGCATCCAGACCGCCAAAGTATACACATCATTCTGACCTACATGTCCAACTAATCTGTATTTTTACTAAGGGAGTGACTACTTGATCTTATGTGTTTTTGAGATGCGAGCATCCAGACCACCAACCTATACACAGAATTCTGATCTATTTGTGCGAATTCATACGTGCATTCTACTTTTGCGAATTCATGTGGGGGCAATCAAACTACAAACACGCCAATTTGTTTCAACAAATCCTTACCGACATCGGCAACTTCTGAAAACACGGTAATTCTTTTTTTTTTTTTTTTTTAATATCATAATTGTCACCAATTCTACGTAAATATGTAATCTAAGTAAGAAGGAATGCCTAGAAACATCGGACGGGCGTGTTGAAGACAAACTGACTGGGGTATAACGGAAAAGTACCCTATTTATTATAATCTAATTAAGGGTACCGTAAACATTTTTAACTGTACTAGCAACTACCAGCCAGTACCTAATGAACAAATACTTGGATCTTACTTGCAAGTACAGATTTCTCAATTTCCCTGGGTGCAAGTTAAAAGTTTTATCCTTGGTCATTTTACCCTTGCTTGTTCCACGAAGCCAACAGGGGTAGGTTAATACCTACAGTTTATTAATTTAGGGCAGAAATGATCCACTAACGTGATGACAACAACGGAGAGGGAGAGGTACCATCCCTAACCATCCCTAGAGGTTATAACCCATAATTTAAGATTATTGAATGTTTATTAAACCTACCAGTGCCTTCATACATTACGGAGAAATTACTGGTGAATCCCTGATGGCATCAATATGTGGTAATTATTGGTTGATTTCACCTTCTTCCATGGAATTCAGTATTCGGTGGTTCACGTCTGTCACAGTAACTTAATTATGAATTCTATGCACCTACACCTACTAACTCACTTGGAAATTTGATTTGAAACAAACCAAAGGGCTAAAACATAATCTTCTTACAGTTTATTCACACAACTATCCAAGATTTCAATATAAAAATAGAAATTAATAGTTGATCAAGATTTGACAACATAGGTAGAAAATAATTCTTCTTCTTCTTCTCTCTTCTTTTTGGTGGAACTGTCTCCGAGAGATGTGTGTCCGTTGGTGTGTGTAGAAAATTATTATTCTATATAATATTAGTATTCTTCTTCATTTATAATGCTTAAGTCTTGAAAGGAGCCATCTTCTGTGTTCCTGCCCCAGGTGTTTTCTTCCAATATAATTCTCATTTTAGCGAATTTTTGTAAAAATTGAAGCTATTGCAATGGCTCGGAAAACTTGAAAATAAAAAAAATTTCATAATTGAAATCTATTTTGAGGTATTCTGAAACGATTCCTGAAATTTACGCTTTTTCATATACAGGTTGTCTCCAAAACGGGTGTCACGCAAACAAGGAATCGATTCTACAACTAATTTCCAACAAAAAGTTCCTCGTAGAAAATTTTTGGAAAACCCTTGTTTCTGGAAGTAATTTGACTTTGAAGATTTGTTTTCCATGTTCGATCATATTTCCTAAATAACCAAAACTCCCTCAAATAACAGTGAAAATTAAAAGACGAGTACACAGTTGGAAAGCTTGATTTTTCGGCGCAAGAACAGGATTTTTATCTCAATCCTAAGGAGAATTATTGTCTGGAATGACACACTGTGGTGAAAACCACCCCCTCTTTTCAACAGCCCTTTTCAGGGCTACCAAAAAGAGGTAGACACAACACAAAAATATTTATAAGACGTCGAGTTACAACTCCGTCAAACAAAATATTTCACCAGAGAGAAAATACGAATTTCTCTCTCAAAAGTGAAATATTAACTAATAACATACAAGGCGACCTCCCTAGACACTTACTGGGCGAGAGAGATGCGACAAGTATCTCGAACCAAGTCGCCTTGAACGAGAAAACTCAAACAGAAAATCAAACGTCCTCTAAAACTAGCAAGGACAATTCAAACAAGCCTACTCGCCAATCAGAAACACTGATTACACGAGAGACAATAGGCGAACCAACCAAGAGGCGGCAAGCAACCACCTCTGGTCCAGCAGCCACCCCGGGGACCCCGTCTGAACAACTGACGCAGAGAAAGCACCCGAGGTCCCCGGCTAAACTCAAGGTCGTCGGCTCCGCGACGGACGCTCGTAAGCCACCCCCGGGGACCCCGTCGCAGCGACGGACGTGGGGAAACCACCCCGGAGGACCAGCTCAGCTATCATACTCGCAGATACTGAGAAAACAATGTGCGAGCCAATGAGATTACACAGTCGAATTAATGAAATTAAGCGGACCAATCAGGAGGCGGCCACCTCCCTATAAAGACCCCGCTCGGAGCCCTCCGAAATTCATTCTACTCTCCGCTCTCGACGACGACACCTCGAAGTACGAAGATTTCTACACGCTCTACGCTGACGAACCTTCTGCATCCCGAGTTCATCTCAAGAACGGCTTCCTACTGCTTTCTACAAGGCCTACCTTCTCTCCACACAGATCTCGCATTGGCATCTACGAGTCCAGTGATTATTCATCCTGCTCATTGCCCAACGTAGTTCATCTGTCAGGACGCCACCCGGTACATCTATCGATATTCTCTTTAGATCGTACGCCCGCTGGGACGTTCCTAGTCGTGTCACCCGGGTTTCGTAGCACTAAGCTCGTCACCGACCGCTGGGGCACGCCGGTAAATTACTCAGCTCATCCGCTCTAATTTACCGTCCAAGGAAGTCTTTTTCAAGACTACAAGGTAGGACCCTGACATACGAGCACAGGAAAGAAGCTCTGTCAAGCGAGTCCACCTTTCTAAACCCTCTATTTCTATACATAGAGGCATCGAAACGAGCTAATAACTCGGCTATTTCGATGGAACGTCGGCCGTCTTATTTCCTCATGCAAGGGGAGGTAGACGACGGCGAAGCCGGGTCTCTTAGCCCCCGTAGCGCTACCTACACGCTGCCCGGCCAATCCGCCGGTCCCAGCGACGGCGCAAGGCTCGATCCTCACGACGAGATAGCCTTCTCACCTAACGTATTCACGAAGGAAACGTTAGATCAAGCCTCGCCTATACAAAAGATCGAGGATACCTTTCAGACCCGCTCTGAAGTCAATCATTATGATTCGACCAAGCTGTCCGAATACCCACGATATTCGACACAAGCCTACCCGGCCGATCCGAGTGTCAAATACACTCCAAATGTACAAAAAACGAAGGATACTTTTCAGTACCTCAACCAAGCTCAACATATTCCTCCTACAGATATAAATCTTAGGCCGGAATATTACAAAACGGCTCAGTACCAAACTGATCGAACCCAGCACCCACTATGCGAGCCCAGTGCTCCACGCGGCTGCGACACGAACTATCTCTCAGTTCATCCCGCCAAGCAAGCTGACCTTGACGGATTCGCTCACATTCCTTACAGGAATAACCCGGGGACTAACCCGCATAATCAGAATATAAATGTCCCACTTGGTCTACCTACACCAAGTAAAACATATTTAAATCCACTACACACACACACACTTTTTTTTTTTTTTTTTTTTTTTTTACAAATCTTTAATGGCACACCACTAAATTAAAAAATAACTAAATAAATTGGGGAGGAAGCCCAGGTTTACCCAACGCCTGCTCTAAGGATGAAGGACGTCACAGGAGGAGGAGGAAGAAGAGAGGGATGAAAGGAAGTGCCCATATAAAATGACCACCAGTTGAGGCAAGAGCCCCTATGGACGCGAGTGGTGATACCACGGAGCACTCCTGCCGAGATGCCCAACTCAAGTAACTCTGTGGCGCTTTTCCAGCACTACACCCCGACTATATTACAGCTACAATATTTATGGATTCAAAGTCCAAATCCCCACTTACAGTTTCTACTAGTTGCAATAAAGCACAATAGTGCCACTCCAATTCAATGATCTCTGGTTGATCTATTCAGGGTTCATAGGTTACTACCGCACGTTTCTTGGAGTTGAGTATTTGTTGTTTTAAAAGAAATCTTGGAGTTTTTCAAAAAAATATTTTTTGATTGCCCATCATTTGAGTTATGAGTGTGGATCCAGCATGTGTAAATGAGACAGCAATTGACTTAGACAATACTAAGGTTAGTATGCCCAAATGTACCTACCAAAATATAGATGGTAAGCACATGACCAGCTTTTAATAAGCACACGATGGCTTTTGAATTTTAAATGTGTTAAGCGGCGTACACACTTGTAACATACCTCCATGATGTTCCTTCAGACCGAACGAATCCGAGGGATGGGGTAACAAAATTTCAAAGGAATTGGTTTGGAGGAACGATACGGAGCTGATCCACCTGTTGGCGGTTTTTCCGAGCATAACAAAGTGATGTACAGAGCAGGGAAACTAGTAGGATTGTTTCCACTGCTGTACCAAACAGGTTCAGGTCATGTTGAGCTTGCAGAGTGAAGAATGAGTAAGAAAAAGGCATTTCCGCAGCTCCCAGTTCATATTGGGTGCAAGATAACAGGTGTTTCCACTGCCCAAGGAACATGATCCTAACATGAACTTTCTGCTCCACCAGAAGACCATGTGCCTTTGGTGTTGGTACATGTGCTCTTTGGAGCTTTGGATAACCCAATATATTCTCCCTCAAACTTCTATAACCTTACACAGAACATTAGGTTTGGTTTCTTGACTGCTTTGTTCAAAATAGAAATATCGTGGTACACTTTATGACTGAACCTCAAGACCCCAACAAATCTTATCTTACACAGAACAACAGTAGAAAATCCAAAGAGCTTATAATAGGATAGAGAGGGCATGTGTCTATTAAACTGTGGGAGCCAGTTTTCTCGAAGGGAGGGAGCCTTCAATTGTATAGTCGGGGGTAACCTCCAACACTGTTATAAAACCTCATTTCAAAACTTGCCTCCATCGCGGCCTCACTCTCCCAGTTTTGTGATGGTAAACTCTAAACTTTGCGAACGCTCCCGCCACGGAATAACGATTGTCTATGAAAATTCGGTCGACCAAGATCTGAGTTCGAGTTGAGGCTTTATTATTCTTCTCTTTTATTTTCATTTTACTAGTTTATTGTACTATTTTCATCTGTACCTTCAACAAGGTAGCAGTTGTATACTGAATTATTTTGATTGTGCTCGATTTCGAGCCTAGGATGGCAAAGGTATGATGTGTTAAGAGGATGCCATAGCATTACAACATTATAACAGGATTTTAACATGAAAATCGTAATTTTAACCCACTTTGCCTAGTTTGATTATAATCAAAGGAGTTAAGTTTGAAGCTAGAAAATTAAAAACAAGTAAAATGCAAGAAACAAATGCACAGCTAATATGTACTCCTATAATGTGTTGTTGAGAGAAGAAACAACAGAAGACCTAAATAACCACATGGAAATAGATAAATGGTCCAATTTCAAAAAATGTGCTAAAAAAATCACCAAAAATGGCTACAAACGGCTAAAAATTGTTATATTTATATTATCTAGCAGAATTGCTCAAATAAAGTTTAATAACTATAAAATAGAACATTAAATAAACTATGTACAAAATTATGCTGAATAATATTGGTAGGTACCTACTTAAATTTCATCATAATTTGCTTAAGAAATCGATAAAAATTGCAAAAAAGCTAAAAATCCAAAATCTTTCTTTGAATATCAAATTATTATTTAGAATACTTTTTGTCATAAAATTAATAGTTAACAATATTTTTGCGTTCAAAAAGTTCAAATTTCAATTCGATTAGTAATTTACGAAAATTCGCTTATACGATCATGCTGCATATACTTGTCACTTAGGTAGCTTGAATGCTTTTTTCTTTTGTGATGAACTGATTATGTTGATAAAATTCATTTCACGTCTCACACACAGGTAAGTAGGTACGTGGGGGAGGGAGAGTTTCCTCTGTTAACTCCCACTAATAGTTTCTGTATTTATTTAAATGAACATATGCACAGGTATACACCTATTGTGGCAATTGCAAAGGAGTAAGAGACCTCATAGACAAGCACAATGCTCTTAGAAGAAGTTACGAGGCAAGTCTCAGGCTAAATGAAATTTTGGCTCAAAAAATACTTACTTTGGAGAGCTGTTTGGGCTTACCTCATCAGGAAACCGTATTGGAGCCTCTCCGGCCTTGGAACGAAGAACACGAGCGAGCTAGCTTCCAACGATTCTTGCTTGATATATCCATGGAAGCACCAACAAGTCCTAGCAAGAAAGAAGCCGGAGATCATAGTGACGCATCCATACCTGAGAGCTACTCTGTAGTAGGGGGTTTAAAAAGCCCCCGGCACAAAATCCTTAGCCCCACCCATGGGTAGAAGATTTCCTCAAATATAACGATTGCACCATAAAGAGTAGGCAATGAACCCATGACTTTTTATTTTCCTTACTTAACCCGAAGGGTGAAGGGAAAGTCTCGCGATCACCCTGAAAAATTTGTGAAACTTATGCTAGGATGGGTACCTTCTCTGTTCAACCTGAACCCATATCTATAGGTTTCATGAAAACATATGTATGTGTGTATGTAACTTGTGTACACAATTGTGACCTTACGGTACTACATAAAAAAAATCAAATTTCGGGGTAGGGTTTCTATACCCAAGAGCTAGCCACTGTAGAAAAATCAGCTTAAAATGATTAGAGGGTTAAAAAAATCAGAATAGGTGAAAAGTTCGATTCCGCTGGTTGCCTTTGGCGAGCACGGACCATCTACAGTCTACCCGACTATTTTCACAGCATACAAGGTTGTACCTTTTTATTTTACCCTTATTTTTACAATCTCTAAATTAGTTTTATAATTTATATCTCATTCTCTGTTTTCGTTTTTCTGTTGTTTCGCCATTCTCTTAGTTTATCCTTTTGTGCTTCCCTTTCTTATAGGTTATTTGGTTCCACGTGGTTTTTAACTTTTCGATTTAGTTTTTTCTTTCCCGTTTTAACCCATCCCAGTAACTTCATACCCATATTAGTTCCTTTTTTTCCCTTTCATTCTATCATTTATTAATTTCTTCTCAAAGTAAAGGCCCCTGTCTTTAGACAGGGAGCCCCATTAAATTCATTTCTCCCTCCCACATGGTGGGCAGGAAAAAAGTCCCTCCGGGGACACAAAAACCCTTAGTGGAGGGCGCGGGAAATGATATCCCTGACTCCGAAGCACGCCAGGCACCCTCGGGTGCACTCGCGGCGGAGGACGAGGGGGTATACAGTACCCAACCCCATCCTCTCAATCAGGGCAATCAAGCCCTTCCTTCACAGGAGGTTACCAGAGAAGTCACCCCTGGTATGATGCCCAGTGGATTCGCGCCCTCGGGTAGCGCACCATTGGCGTCATCGGATGGGGCAGACACAGGTGCCTCCTGTTCCACTAATTCAGGAAATCCCCCTCTAGGATTCTTGTTTTCCCAATCCTATGTCGCTAAATCGGGATTATCAAAAAACGCACAGAAGTTACGTAAACGGAGGTATAAGATCGCCCAATATAAGGCTAATGCCCCCTCCGTAAACTCACGCCTCGGCGCCTTAGGTCCCTCCGGGGAACCTTCTGCTATCAAGGAACCCTCTTCGGAGGCCCCTCCCTTAGACAAACGCGCTAAAAGCGCTAGCGAGGATGCTGAACAAGTCAGCAAAAAACCCTCAGCTATGGACCTTAAGGTAGTTATCACAAAAATAGATGATAGTCGTATATCCGCCGAGGAAGCCGATATTATTGAAAAACACCTCATTATGGAGGGATGTTTATTACAATCAGTTTTACCTGATTCTTCTCCCCTTTTTAGAGTGAGTTGGTGCGGTTTGACGCAGGATAGCACTTGGTATCTCATAACCTGTGCTAACAGCTATACCGTTGAGGTTATCACCTCAGGTATGGCTGAGAAATGGGAAGGGAGCGGTGTCCGGGTTAGGAAATACCTAGACATGCCAAAACCATGCCAAATCTCCGCCTACATTCCTAGGGTGGTTTTCGATAAAGAGGACATGCTCTTTGTCCTTAGGGCACAAAACAAAGGCCTTGGCCTCCACTTTGACCAGTGGAACATCAGAATTTGGGATAGAAAACCCACTGGAGGCGTCTACCTTAAAGTAGACGTACCTGAAGATGATGGCAAAATAGTTCAAACCATCAAATGTCTAGGCGTTGGATCTAGAGTGCAGGACTTCAAAGTGTCCTGGGAAAGAGCGGTTGATACTGATATGGAGGTTGATCCTCCTGCTCCCGCTCCTCCTCTTCCACCCTCTGGTGGATCAAAAGTCGGAGGGGGTGGAGGGTTGCCTCCTCGGGAAGGCTCCCCTTCTAGTAAGGGGAGAACCCCGAGAGCCCCCGGCGGCCCCCCATCTCTCTCATCATGGCCATCCCTTGAGGAGGCCATGAGACCTTCTAAGCCTCCCTCCTCCACTCCCAAACGAGGACGTGAGGCTACTCAGTCACTCCTTACCCCCCCTGATAAAAGACAGGGTATGGAGTGTAGCTTGATAGGGGCCCAAGTTGAACTCCCCTTCAGGGAAACCCCTCCTGATGCCCCTTTAGATGCATTAGATGCTTTAGATGCTACTCATCACAATTCTCCGATAGAGTCGGATGACTCCGCCTCACCAGGGTCTACCCAGTCCCTGGTGACAGTGAGTAATCGGACTCTGTCGGATATAGAAGAGGACCTTCTGTCCTAAAAGTTAATGGGCTTCACCCATTCCAATAACAAAATTTAATTGTTTTTTCTCATTTTTCTTTTCTTCACAAGAAAATAAAAATAACGTAAATTAACGTAAATTTCAAAACTTCAGGTAAATACTCCTTTCGTTTCTCTTCAATAAATTCAATAAATTAAAATGAAAATGAAAGTATGTCAAATAAATTTACAACATTCAAAGACTGCTACTGACGACATTATGCAATACGTCACCCAAAACAACATTGACATTGTTCTTATACAAGAACCTCATGTATTTAAGCATAGAGTACGAGGTCTAAACCTCAATACATATGATCTTATCTATACCTATTCAGACGGTATTATACCTCGTTCTTGTATTCTTGTCCACAGAAAGTGGGGGGCAACTCCCATTTCCTGGAACAACAACAGGGACTCTACATCTGCTCTCATCTCTACGACGAATAGAGATGGCAGTGTGAGAAGCACTGTCTTCACCTCCGTCTACTGCCCTGGGGACCGACGGACGCCAGTACCCCTCTCCCTGGAGGAACTCACAGCCTGGAGTCAGGCCAACAACCACCACAGCGTCATCGGCGCTGATTCCAACGCCCACTCCACCACATGGGGTGAAAGGTACACGGACACTCATGGTGAGGCATTTCAAGATTTCATACTTTCAAACAATCTTAACATTTTGAATGTAGGAGACACTCATACATTTAGCGGGGGTAGAGGGTCTTCCATAATAGACATTTCCCTCGCCTCAGTAGGTATTCATAACCAAATTCACCACTGGACAGTCAGACCAGACACAATCTTGTCCGACCACCGGTTAATCACGTTTGAGATCGATTTTCCAAAACCACCTATTATAATAGTACAAAATCCCCGCAAAACAGACTGGGAGTTATTTGAAAATAAACTTAGGGAATTATTATCCTCCTTAGCTTGGGACATAAACAACAAAAACTCCCTAGCTCAATCCACTAAGCTTTTAGTAGAACATATAAACACCGCTTTTAACACCGCCTGTCCTCCCAAACTGGTAAAGGCTAAAAACAAGCCTTGGTGGACAGGTGAGCTAAAAACTGCGCGTCGGGAATGTAGACGCTTACAAAGAAAGGCAAGGCGCACTAAGACACAACCCGATAGGGATGCCTTCCACCTAAGTAGGTCAAAATACAGAACCCTCCTCAACCTAAACAAAAGGAAAAGCTGGAAAGAGTTCTGTAAAACAATAGAAACTACTAAAGACTCTGCTAGAATCTTTAAAATACTTCAAGATGAATTTTTTCCTAAGTTAGGACTATTAAGACACCCGAGTGGCAATTTTGCCACCAATGAATCAGAAGCTTTAGACATACTTGCCTCTACTCACTTCCCCAACTCTATACCCTATAGCGAGGGAGATACAACCACTGACTACCTCAGTTACAACCATGATTCAGACTCTTTCAGTAGAAGAATCATCACCCACGAGAAGGTAAAATGGGCCACCTTCTCGATGAAACCATACAAAGCATGCGGAGGCGACGGCATACGTGTCGTATGCCTACAAAAGTCCTACTCTCTTCTCGAGAAATATCTCATAGACATCTTGAGAGGCATGCTACGTTGGGGTTTTGTTCCCCCTTCCCTTCTGGAAACAAGGGTCATCTTCATCCCTAAAGCTAGTAGACCTGATCTCACAGATCCGAAATCAGTCAGACCTATCAGCCTATGCTCTGTTATCATTAAGATTTTAGAGAAAATATTAGATAGATACATTCGGGACTCTATCTTAAACTCTAGACCCCTAAACCACCTTCAATACGCTTACATGGAAGGTAAATCTGTCGAAGGGGCTCTACACAATTTAGTAGGCCTCATAGAAAAAACCATATTCACCGGTGATTGTGCCACGGCAATATTTTTCGACATTGGCGGAGCCTTCGATAATTTGTCGTGGCCAGCAATACAGCTAGGGCTCGAAACCAGAGGAGTTGACTCCCCAATAATCCACTGGTGTAAATCGTATCTATTAAATAGAATGATCACCTGCTCTTTAGGTAATACTTCCAAAAGATATAAAGTTCAAAGAGGCACTCCACAAGGGGGATCACTGTCTCCCCTCCTTTGGTGCCTAGTAGTTGACGACTTATTGAATGCGTTGCTCACTCTCTGCCATCATGCACAATTTTTTGCGGATGACGGGGTTGTCCTAATCAGGGGCTCAAACCCGACGGATATCACGAGAAATGCCAACACCATACTGAGACTCCTTGAACAATGGTGTAGAAATAAGGGACTATTCATTAATCCCAATAAAATTGAAATCATCACTTTCTCAAGGAAACGACGTCCCCCACAAATAACAGGACTGTCATACCTAAACACCAACCTCTCACCCTCCAGTAAGGTGAAGTACCTCGGTATTATACTGGATTCCAAACTCAATTGGAAACCACATATTGAATGGAAGGTCAAAAAAAATCACCAATAGTCTTTTCTGTGCGAGGAGAGCGATTGGAAAAAAGTGGGGACTTACCCCCAAAATAGCCCACTGGATTTACCAAGCCATCATCCTACCTAGACTCCTATTTGGGGTGGTGGTGTGGTGGCCGGGCATTAAAAACAGCAAAATCCTGGGCAAAATCGAAAGATTAGCCTGCATGCTTATCAGTGGAGCTTTCCGCACTACCCCAACTAGGGGCATTCAAATTATCCTTGGACTAGCACCACTGGATACTCTCGCAATGGTCTTTTCCATGCAAGCCGTGGTTAGGTTGAATATTTTGGGAGAATGGGTGCATGACACAAGTCATCTCTCTCACTACACACAAGTAGGACACACCTACATCAAACAAGCTACTAATGCTTATGCACCAGAAACCCTCATGCCCTCTGATGAAATGAAGAGGAGATTTTTCTGGAACTTGAAATCCTCCTTTGAAATAAAAGACAGAAATGAGTGGAACAATCAACAAACCCCTGTTGACACTATAGACACCATACATTGCTACACCGATGGTTCTAAGATAGACAGGGAATCTGAACCTTCCTCTGGTGCTGGTGTTTTCATTCCCAGCCTCCAAGTGGCACATTCTTATAGCCTCGATAAATATGCGACTGTATTTCAATCAGAAATATATGCTATCAATAAGTGCCTGGTCACCTTACATAACCACAACACTTCTAACAAAAACATTCACATTTTTACCGATAGTCAGGCCAGCATCAAAGCACTCCTGAACCCCCTTACGACCTCAAAACTGGTCTGGGAAACAAAGCAACACATCAACAACCTGTTTCTTAGTAACAACAGAATATCCATAAAATGGATTCCTGGTCATGAGAACTACGAAGGCAATGTCAATGCGGACGGCTTAGCGCGGGCTGGCTCGGGACAACAGTTTCTCGGACCATCTCCTGCCATCTGCATTTCCAAAAATGCCTGTAAAGCAAAAATTAAAAACTGGGTCACACAAGACCTCGACATTCTCTGGAGCAAGGAAACTGCTAGATATAGACAAACCAGAATGCTCGTTACTTCTTCCGACCCCAAACGAGCACGCTGGCTTCTAAGCAAAAGTAGAAATTCTATTAGAACCATGATTGGGATCCTCACCGGACATTATGATTTCCGCAGGATGCTAAATATTATAGCTAACAATATCTCACCTATGTGCCCCTGCGGACTCGAGGAAGATTCCGCAGAGCACTTTCTTTGTAGATGCGACCGGTACTGGAGATCCAGAACGGAGGCATTTGGGCATCATATCATTGAACGGGCTTCCCTCAGAGACATTGAGTGGAAAAGAATCAAAAAGTTTGCTGATCTAAGCAAAAGGTTTGCTTGCGACGACTCCAACTCGGGGTAACCTGCGGAATCCTCTTTTAAATTAAAGGGGCCTCATTTTGAGGGAGAGTATAAGCCGTTCATGGTGCCTGAAACTCTTTTCCAATGGAAACCCCGAGCAGTGAGTGAGTGAGGTGAAAAGTTCGTCATGCAGCATGACCGTATGAGCGAATTTTGGTAGGTTATCGTACTATAATTATTATGTTGAATTGTTTTGAGATTTTTGAAAGCAAAGAAATTCTTAGGTATCTATTATTTTTATTACAAAAAACGTATCCTAAATAGTACCTACTAATCTGCTATTCAAAAAGAGATTTTGGATTTTTAGGTTTTTTTTGTTGCAGTTCTTATTGACTTTATAGCATATTTTAATGAAATTTATATAACATTTTCAGCCTGATTTTTTAAATAACATATTACACATATACATTTCATATAATATACATATGATAAAGCGCAAACTTCAGGAGTAGTCTCAAAATGCCTCAAAACGGATTTCAATGAAGGAATTTTTCGAAAATGTGTATTTTATTTTAGACATTTCCGAGCCATTCATTTCCTCCTATTTTCATTTTCTACTAAAATTCGATAAAACGTCTTTTTTAGCACTTTTTTGCCTTTTATCCAAAATGGCTAGAGGTATATTGATGAAATTCACAGGAATTACTCTTCTTCACAGGTCATGCATGGTGTGATTGTGTGGCAACTTAGAACAAAATTATCAAGAGAGGTGAAGATATAATAACACATATATAAGGTACCTACAAGATTTATTAAAATATAAGACATTTAACGCCACATACAAAACTAAATTTGCATAATGTACAAAGCAGGAGAGGTGAAGAATACTACTGGACACACATCCCCAGGGCATAGTTTCATAAAAGCAGAGAGAAGAAGAAGAAGAATCCTTTTCTGTGTCAAACCTCCTATTTCCCCATTCACAGTGATTTTATATAATGGCATTGTAGTATATTTTCGTTGAGTGTTTGAGAAGGTATTTTCACCTACAGTTAGATTTACCTTTTACCTACTTACTTCAAAAAGTATTACTGATGAAAGGTAAATGTCATAGTGCTTAGGTCAACATCGACTTGGAAAATGAACCGTTCGTTGATTGCATTTATTGTTTGCACCTTTTACCTTGGATTGTCTGAGGTTAGTAAACTTCTTATGCAATGACAACTTTTGTATATCTACGTATACTTATCCGTAAACAATGTGATGAAGGATATCTCACTGATGACACCTCTATATTGCTTTGCTAGGCCAACTACGAAGATGCTCGCTGCTTTTGTACGTGCACCGTAATTAATGGAACGCAGCGCTACAAAGAACTTCACATAACGAATGTACCCCCCAATAAGTAAGCCATGATCATATCAAGCTACTTAAAATGTACGGAAACCGTATCCGACTTAAAAATTTGTATCTTGTATATAGTATCTAACTTGAAAAAATAAAAACAGGAATATTGCTTACTCTTAGACTCTCAAGATTATGAAAAGTTTAATTTACTTAAAATATTGAGAAACCAGGCCGAGTCAACTGTCAGGCAGCAACATGTCAATAATTCAACAACTTACTTTCCCCTCATGTATCCGGGTCGTTTTCAAAAAAAATGTCCGTTTTCTCATTTCTGAGGTGGTGTAGCAGTCAAAATTAAATCTTGATCTTTTTAGCCACCGAGTTGCTCCAGATATACTTGAAGATGTCTAAAATAAGGTTCTATGTAAAAGTCACGCGTTTTTCACTTCTCAATATTTTTTTTTCAATTTGAAAAAAAAATCACAATTTTTTGGTCACTGTAGTTACGGTGCAATTTTTTTTTAAAGATGGATTACGGGAGGCAGACTCATTTTTCTGAATGAGTATACTTCTCAGAGATAATAATTACATGAAAATTTGTTGAAATTGTTGGCACATGTTGAACTGTTTCTTCAAGCAATCTAGTTCTGGAATTTCCTTCAATATGTCTAAAACTCCAAACGTCGATAGCACATATGTTTAGAAAAAATTAAATTCAGGCGAAAAAAGTGTTATTGAACACTACAGCTGCGTGGGACACTTAGTGAGGGAAATAGGTAGAACATGTTCGAAACACTCAAGCCAGGCAATTAAACTGGATAAAATTTTATTCAGGGCTAATTACAATAAAGTTCTTTAATAAAACTGTCTCAATTAACAATTCAATTACTTAGCAACTTATTTTAATTGTTTCATGAAGTCTTGAAAACCAAACCAATGTCCCAAAGTTGGACTATTATAGTTGTAGCTCCCCACCTTGTAGCTCCACCAACACGAAGGTTCCACATTTAATTACTGAGGCATCCACTAATTCCATAGGAGGGATGTAATCAGGAATGTCATCCAAGTCACAGCTGTGAAATTCTGCTGAATTTCCAAGTCACTGAGAGCATGGGTGGACCGAGTACTCCAATATCAGGTTCAAGCCCATTCACATGTTCATCAAACGTACGATGTGCCAAACACAAAACCAAGAAAAGCCTCACTGGACAATTTACAATCCACTTCTACACCCTCACCACCAAACCGTCCGAGAACTGTCAAAATGTTCGTCCATCGTAACATTGAATCAGGTGACAACAGTGACTGATCTTCTGAAAGTATTCTGAGGATAAATCTACAGCATCCTTGCCCGATCTGTGGAGGATGCCATGGAGCCAGAAAGTACTGGTGTTTTCTCCGGATGAGTACAGTGCAACATTGGCACAGCACTCAGTTACTCGAACTGTGCATGAACTGCCTGGTATCACACCCTGCAAAACAGAAAAAACTTAGTCGGTCACCATAGTTATCATAACTATCTGGACATTTCGACTTCGAACAAGGCTACACTCCTCCAATCTCATAAAAAAACGATTGGTTAACATGTGCAAAAATATAGATTATTTAGGCGTATAAATTAATCAATAAATGATGTTTACAAACTAACGTATCCCTAGAGAATTCATAGTAACTATGGGGACCTTGAATTAAACCACTTACCATTGTGATGAAGGTGAAAAATCCTTGGACACCAAAGATGCTGCAGAGCACGTGGCACTCAACTAAGGGCGTTAGGGGAACGTCACACGCACTTGCTAGACCCTCCACTTCCCCTCCAAATATTCTCCAGCCGCCACCCCTCGCGTGACTATTGGGACACAACTATTGTGACCAAAGTCCTGGGACAAGGTGCTTTTTCTTCTAGCTGCCCTCTAGTCTTCAGAATTCTAAAAACCTTGCTAAGTCATTATCTATAGATTAATGTCTAATAGAAATTTTCTTCAGATCTAAAAAAACATTTTCTAGTCAAAAGTTACAAACCTTAGTAACTATCGTAAGTACCATTGGGACATAACTATTTGGACTTTTTTTTAAACTGTTGATATTAACAAACCTATTAACTGTTTGAAAAACGTCATGTTTGATAGTTGGTTTTACAAAGGATAACCTAAAGAACATTTTGATTCATACCCCATTGCTATAAGTTGAAAATTGGCTCCAGAATCATGTTTCAACTCTTTGGGACACAGTAAATTGAGAAAACGGACATTTTTTTTGAAAACGACCCATCCATGAAAGAGATGTGGGCTAAAATTAGGTATTTCATCCAAAAAACGCAACCCCTCTCTTTTGATGTTGATGAACTGAATTCATATTTCGCCTCCTGCAGAGTAACCAAACCCAATATAACACCCTTATTCCCTCCCTTCAAATAAATTCTGATTTTTCATTCAAATGTGTAGAAAGTTCTGATGTCCTAAAGCCTAGTACGCACTGGGATTCATTGTTCGGACTCTTTGTTGCAGACGCTCGGATTCATGTCTCAGATTCTTTGCCCCGCGACATTGTCGCTCTGCAAATCGTGTACGCATCTAGTTTGAACCTGAGCCATGTCGAACGAGGTCGCGCTTTCGGGGATTGCAGTAGCACTTTACATAGCTCTACGGTGTAAAAAAAAAAATGCTACATGATGTTTTATTATATCTGCATTAGATAGCCCATCTGCGCCAACCACTAAGAAGGGTGTAATGATGCTTCATGGGTAAATTCTAGAGCTCATTTCTGATCGAAAGTACTTGTTAGAGATTTATTTTAATGCTTTGTTTTCTGAGTAATTTCATTTTTAAGATATGTTTCCACCTTCAAAAGACCATAACTCCACTTGAGATCACTGCAAAATCAAAAATATGACCACCGTTGGAAACAGCGTTAATTGGATAATCCAGCTATTTGATGTCAAATCGATTTTATAAGACGACTTAATAAGTTAGTAAAAAGTTCCAGTCATGCAGCATAATCGTATGAGAGGATTTTCGTAAATTATCTTAGTATATAGGTGTGGTGAAAACCACCCCCTCTTGTCAACAGCCCTTTTCAGGGCTACCAAAAAGAGGTAGACACAACACAAAAATATTTACAAGACGTCGAGTTATAACTCCGTCAAACAAAATATTTCACCAGAGAGAAAATACGAATTTCTCTCTCAAAAGTGAAATATTAACTAATAACATACAAGGCGACCTCCCTAGACACTTACTGGGCGAGAGAGATGCGACAAGTATCTCGAACCAAGTCGCCTTGAACGAGAAAACTCAAACAGAAAATCAAACGTCCTCTAAAACTAACAAGGACAATTCAAACAAGCCTACTCGCCAATCAGAAACACTGATTACACGAGAGACAATAGGCGAACCAACCAAGAGGCGGCAAGCAAACACCTCTGGTCCAGCAGCCACCCCGGGGACCCCGTCTGAACAACTGACGCAGAGAAAGCACCCGAGGTCCCCGGCTAAACTCAAGGTCGTCGGCTCCGCGACGGACGCTCGTAAGCACCCCGGAGGACCAGCTCAGCTATCATACTCGCAGATACTGAGAAAACAATGTGCGAACCAATGAGATTACACAGTCGAATTAATGAAATTAAGCGGACCAATCAGGAGGCGGCAGGGGGCGGCCACCTCCCTATAAATACCCCGCTCGGAGCCTCCGAAATTCATTCTACTCTCCGCTCTCGACGACGACACCTCGAAGTACGAAGATTTCTACACGCTCTACGCTGGCGAACCTTCTGCATCCCGAGTTCATCTCAAGAACGGCTTCCTACTGCTTTCTACAAGGCCTACCTTCTCTCCACACAGATCTCGCATTGGCATCTACGAGTCCAGTGATTATTCATCCTGCTCATTGCCCAACGTAGTTCATCTGTCAGGACGCCACCCGGTACATCTATCGATATTCTCTTTAGATCGTACGCCCGAGGGACGTTCCTAGCCGTGTCACCCGGGTTTCGTAGCACTAGGCTCGTCACCGACCGCTGGGGCACGCCGGTAAATTACTCTGCTCATCCGCTCTAATTTACCGTCCAAGGAAGTCTTTTTCAAGACTACAAGGTAGGACCCTGACATACGAGCAAAGGAAAGAAGCTCTGTCAAGCGAGTCCACCTTCCTAAACCCTCTATTTCTATACATAGAGGCATCGAAACGAGCTAATAACTCGGCTATTTCGATGGAACGTCGGCCGTCTTATTTCCTCATGCAAGGGGAGGCAGACGACGGCGAAGCCGGGCCTCTTAGCCCCCGTAGCGCTACCTACATGCTACACGGCCAATCCGCCGGTCCCAGCGACGGCGCAAGGCTCGATCCTCACGACGAGATCGCCTTCTCACCTAACGTATTCGCGAAGGAAACGTTAGATCAAGCCTCGCCTATACAAAAGATCGAGGATACCTTTCAGACCCGCTCTGAAGTCAATCATTATGATTCGACCAAGCTGTCCGAATACCCACGATATTCGACACAAGCCTACCCGGCCGATCCGAGTGTCAAATACACTCCAAATGTACAAAAAACGAAGGATACTTTTCAGTACCTCAACCAAGCTCAACATATTCCTCCTACAGATATAAATCTTAGGCCGGAATATTACAAAACGGCTCAGGACCAAACTGATCGAACCCAGCACCCACTATGCGAGCCCAGTGCTCCACGCGGCTGCGACACGAACTATCTCTCAGTTCATCCCGCCAAGCAAGCTGACCTTGACGGATTCGCTCACATTCCTTACAGGAATAACACGGGAACTAACCCGCATAATCAGAATATAAATGTCCCACTTGGTCTACCGACACCAAGTAAAACATATATAAATCCACTACAATAGGTATTGTTAAATTGTTTTGAAAATTTAGGATTTTAACTAGGAAGAAATGTTCACTACTGATCACTACTGATTTTTTGGCAAATAAACTTGACCTAAATAATTTTCGGAAATTCAAAAAATGTTTTAGCAAATTTTTCGAAAAAAATGAAGCTTTTTTTTTTTAAATCCATTTTTGACAAATGTTAATGAAATTTAAGTTCCTACTTTTTTCAGCACAAATTTCTTGTTCTTCTAGTTTATTGTTACCGAATAAAGTTCTTTTGACTAAAATTCTGCTAAAAAAAAATTAAAAATTTTTACCCGTTTTTAGCTACAAGCATAACAACGATAACTACAAAGCGATAACAACGAAGACACACCGGTGAGAGGCCCACTTTGTTCGATATTCACGTACGCACTGACTCAATGTTGCGCGACATTGTTCAAAGAATCCCATTCCGTATGGGACTCAAAAAATACTAAAACGCAACACACGAGATGCAAGACTCAATGTCGCGGAGCGTCCCGGATGCAAGAAAATGAGTCCGAGACGCAGCTCCGCGACAAAGAGTCCGAACAAAGAATCCCAGTGCGTACTAGGCTTAAAAGCATTCACCAAAATTAAATTCCATGCCTTTGGAACTGACAGTAGGTATCCCTCTTAGTTTTCTTCTTTTTAGGGGGTCGTTTGATTTTACGCCGACCGAGGAAGTGCTTAGTTTTGCACCTAAGACGTACCTAATACTTATCTTAAATTATTATATATAATAAAACTGCTCAACGATTATAAGAATGATTAGGATCAAAAAGATCGCCCATTTCAGCTCAACAGAACCCTTACATATGGTACTCAAATTCAAGCTCTGGACCTCCTGACTAATGTGTAAAAACCTTAGTTTTCCAAAATATTGAACCATATTCGTTTAGATTGCGAAAGTGTGTAAAAAAAACGTGGTTAGATCAAAAAGCGATGGGTGACCCCCATCGTTTGAAGAGAGGGATTTTTGCGACTTTCTCCACCTGCCTCCTTTTTCCAAGGTGCGGGCTGTTCCTGCCTTCACTGCGCTCCCGCTGCCACCCCCGGCCATTGGTCAGAGCTCTGTCAGAATAAATCTCACCAAGGAGGTGGGCAGTGTAAATCACGCCAAGGAAGTGGACAGTATAAATCTCGCCAAGGAGGTGGGCAGTATAAATCTCGCCGAGGTGGGCAGTATATATCTCGCTAAGGAGTTGGGCATTATAAATATTGCCCATGGCAGTATGGTTTGGTGGGCAATATAAATAGGATTATTAAACAGTATTATTGGATACTGATTGGCTTCAGACTGCAATGGTTGGCCTGCCAGGCCAAAATGGATGGCCCCGATGGCGGGAGTTGGCAGGCGAAGCCTGCTGGGGGTGTCCCCCTATTTAGTTATATATTTTAAAGACAGTTATGACTAAACTATAACAGCTTTATACTCTGTTATACAGCCTAGGCTAGGAGGGCAGGCTACTGTCCTCAATGAAGATGACGATATGATGTTTTTCTAAACTATTTGTTCTTTCTTCCACCTTGTACTTACATATAATTTTTTGATCTCCAGTGACTGTGATTCTATCCCAATTGATGCGATTGACACTCCGAACAAAACCCAGGAACTTTGTCCTAGGTGTGAATGCAAATACGAGAGTCGCAACACCAATATTATCAAGGTGAGCAATATTGGTCTTCACATGACTGTAAGACAGAACCAATGTGTACGGATCTTGATTTACTATTCAATATTTAACCATGGAAAATGTTTTTGTAGGTGGTTGTTGCAATTGTAATTTGGGTCATATCCATCCTCGTCATCTATATGTTCTTCCTTCTTTGTTTGGATCCCCTTCTGAACAAACGCGCTAAGAGCAGCTACGTTGAACACACAAACGAAGAAGTAAGACTTGTATAAGTATTTTTAGTTTGTTTTCATTTGAAGTGATTAGTGTGTTGAGAAAGCTGACGTTGACCATGTGGAAGCCATTTTGAACTTTAATTCAGAGCACTCATCTGACAGCTCTCCTAGACAATCACAGAAGAGTGCGTGCTCGTTCAAAGTATGAATTATCAGAGCTCAAGTGACAAGCCTAGATGCAAGATCACCAATAAAAAACCTCACGCAGTTTGCGTAAGCAGTACCAACTTTTTGAATCGATCAGCTGGAGCTGTGGGTGGAGCACATTATTTCATTTGCCCCTTGATGTCCCAGAGAGGCTCCCTATCAATTTTCGATGTCCTACGGTGAACAGGAGAGATTTCAGGTCACTCAGCTGATCAGGATGGCGCTCCTCACTTTGCTCGTGTCTTGTTGTCCCATAGAGGCTCTTTATCAAATTTCGTCGTCCTAAGGTAAACAGGAGAGATTTGAGCATGATTTTACCATAATTATGATTGGTATTATCTGCTTTGCATTGTTATTATGAAATGGTAATACATCATAACAAAATTTGGTCCAAATGGGACCAGTAGTTTCAGAGGAGTAGTGAGCACAAAATTTTGGCCATATATATATATATATATATATATATATATATATATATATATATATATATATATATATATATGTATGTAAATATATATATATATATACAGGGTGTCCAACGAGACGTTGACCCCCCCCCCCCCCCTGTTAAAATCGTTATTTGTGGATTTAAAAAAAAAATTTTTTTTTTTCAAACTTCATGTTTTTTTGTGAGGATCTCAGAAATGACAAAATTGCGCAGCGCGCAACCAACATCAACTTTGTTTTTTCAAATAAGAACCCCACTTTTTTTATTCCATATTCGGATTCTACACACAATTTCATGAAGATTTGACCCCTCATTCGATTTTTTCGGCCACGCGCAACCCATTCAGCGAGCGCTCAAAGTTGCGCAAACCTATGGTTGCGCCGAAATTCGGATGTACGAAGTACCCAAGTGTGACACATGAAATTTCATTATTTTTTGACGCTGAGTCACGTGGTGCTATCCGTTTTTTTAATTTGACTAAATGTTAACGCTTTACAGGCCAAAATGTGGTTATTTTGAGCGACAATTAGTCTCCCGAAGTGTGTGTTGATTGATTTTTTTTTTCTCTCTATCTCCCTCCTCTTTTTTCAACCGGGCTACAGCAGAGTTAAAATAAAATAAAAAAGTCCTTCATTATTTAAATTAAAAAAACCTCATCTGGTGGATGAGAGGGGTCAGATGTTCATGAAATTGTGTGTAGAATCCGAATATGGAATAAAAAACGCTGCAAATTATTACACAAAGGTTTATTATTTCTGTATCATGCAGACCTTCTACGTAGAAAACTGACCGTAATTATTTAGCCTCACTTATAGTATATTTACTAGGTATCGAAACTCGGGGCTTCCAATATTTGGTTCACTCGTTCACTGACACAGCTCCAGGACCCCATAATTTTACGCTTTATAGTAAAGTTGAGGAAAAAAAAAAAAAAATGGGGCCGTCTAGGGACACCTGAAGGAAGCGAAGCTTTATATCATAAAGCGTAGAATAGAATTATGAGTATTTTCATACTCATAAACAATCTCTTCTAATTGGAATTAATTTCATCACACTATCTCTCTAACCTTCCCTCCCCTCCCCTCCCTTCCCTCTCACTCCCTCCGCCTCCCCCACACTCCCTCGCCCTCCCTTCCCTCTCACTCCATCTCCCCTCCCCTCTCTTCCCTCCGCCTCCCCCATACTCCCTCGCCCTCCCTTCCCTCTCACTCCCTCCGCCTCGCCCTCCCTCTCACTCTCTCCCGCCCACCCTCTCCCACCCACCCTCTCCCACCCACAAGGCGTGCGCGCGTTCGTCAATCTAACACTGACACTTTTTCACACTTTTTCGCCCGTTTTGGGCCCATAGCATCTATGCAAGTAAAGCGATCGGGATGGTTAAACGTTAGGACCAACTAGACCCCAAATGGAGTCTATGTGCGAAAGAACGGGTTTTTAAAGTCAATTCTTAGGCCTTTTATGGCCCGGACGGCGAACGGCGGATGGACATTTCAAATTTGGATTCTACGCACCTTGAAACGTAAAGTGACAAAGTTTGAGGGGGGGTTATAAAAATTTTTTGCTACACGATCACATAGGCTTATTATTGGAAATAATAAACCAAAAGGGGGGTTCCCATTTGAAAAAACAAAGTTGATGTTGGTTGCGCATGGTTGCGCAATTGCGCGCTGCGCAATTTTGTCATTTCTGAGATCCTCACAAAAAAAAACATGGTTTGAAAAAAAAAATTTTTTTTAATCCACAAATAACGATTTTAACAGGGGGGTCAACGTCTCGTTGGACACCCTGTATATATATATATAAATAAATATATATATATATATATATATATATATATATATATATATATATATATATGAAGAAATCTGAAAATGAATTACTATTGTAAACGTGTTTTACACCCTCTGAAACGCAAAGAAAAATAAGCATCCCCACCCCCAAGTGCCACCGTGCCGACGGCTGCAATACCCTCTTTTCTTCGAAAAGTTGGGTAAAAATAGGGGCTGGCACATTCTTGAGCCTCTCTAACTCTCTCCGGTAATTGTTTACTATTACTTTGTCACCTCTAACTTTTTTCAAAACGGATTACAAACGAGAGGTAAACTTGTTTGAAGGCCCGGAACAACAAGATAATGCCTGTTACATGGCGTCAAAGTACCTTAGGACAGCGGTTCCCAACCTTTTCAGTTTGGGGGCCCAATAATATTTTTTTAAAAAGTTCGAGGCCCACCCCGATTATATATATATATATATATATATATATATATATATATATATATATATATATATATATATATATATATAGATATATATATATATAATGTTCCCTTAAGTATTTAAGCAAATATTAAATCAAATTAAAACATACTGAGCAAAAAGAAAAAAAAAACTTTTTACTTAAGAACCTTTATTTATTTATAGATATATTAACATGACTGTTCAAACTGAATGGGGGACATTGTTTGTCCCCTACTAGTGCATCAATATCGAGATTGAAACTTGACAATTTCAGACTTAAGTCACTCTCCACGTTTAACTTATTTCTATATTTTTCAAATAAACTAAAGTAGAAAACGCTCTTCACACAGATAAGTAGCTGAAAATCTCATCAATTGCGTCAGTGCAATTTAGCCAATTGCGAGATAGTCTTTTCGCACATTTATCCAAAAAGGAATCAATGGGGTCATTTTAAAACTTGATTTCAGATCCTGATCACAAGACAGTTCAATTAAAGAGACCTCTTTACTTGAAGATGTGTTAACTTTTTTCAAGTTATCTTCATGAAAAGGATTTCTGATCCATTGGATTTCGCCTTCAATTTGAGGGAACTAGTTCCTAAAAGAAATATGAAAAGACTTAGTTTCTTACTGTGATTTCTCAGTCCAAAAATAAAAAGTTAAAACACAAAGCAAAAGAAAATTTATGAGACAAGTAAATGAAATAAATTTTGATAAAATATATATATTTAAAATTAAACTACCTGAGGTCGGAAGCCAAAGATGAGAGGTGATCTTTTATGGTTGCAGCTGTTGTTTCATCAATTTTTGACTTCGTTGGTTTCAAGGAAATCACGTAGAACAGGAAATACTCGAAAAAAAATTTTATTTTCAATTTTTTCAGCCCTCGTTGAAGTTTTTATTATCATTGCCTCTATTTTGTCTTGTACAAGAAACTTATGAATATCCTTGCCCTGAAGAGTTAGATTAAGAGTGTTGAGGGCACCAAAAATATCTGCCAAATACGCCAACAGCTTTAACCAGTTTTCATCGGTCACACAGTCTAAAGAAAGAACTTGCACGTTTGCCATCATATGCCTTCATGAGGAAAACCCAGAGTTCATCACGAAGTTCAAACAGTCTTGATAAAAATCTCTGGATAGCCACCAAACTTCACAGTGAAGTAGAAGCTATTTGTGTTGATTGCCCATTTCATCACACAAAACACTGAAAAGTCTCGAGTTTTTCGGCCTTGCTTTGATAAAGTTGACGATTTTTACTGCATCGTCAAGAGTTTTTTTCAGACACTCGCTCAAACCTTTAAATGCAAGAGCTTCCCTATGTATGGTGCAATGTGTCCATTTGACTAAGGGAGCTACTGACCTAACTCTGGCGATTAACCCCCCATGAATACCAGACATAGGCCCCGTTAGTTGTCAAACCTACACACTTTGACCAATCTAATTAATTTTCTGTTATAAAATTGTCAAGCGACTTGTAAATAAATTTAGAAAAATAATTGACTCAGTAAACTTACACTATCCAAGAGAATGCCTAAATTAATATTTAATCGCGAGGACTGATTTATTAATAACATACTTATTTTGCAATATTCTAATATTATTTCTTGAGTTCCGGCCAGCATCCGCGGCAAAGTAGCGAGCTGCCTGCGGCCCACAAGTGGGCCGCGGCCCAGCAGTTGGGAACTGCTGCCTTAAGAAATCGAATTCCCAAACTAGTTTCAACGTCACAACAGGATACTAATCTATATGTCCAACTAATCTGCATTTTTATATGGGCTTGATTACTTGATGTTATGTAGTTTGGAGGTGCGAGCGAAGCGAGCATCCAGAATACCGATCTAAGCAAAAATCTGATCAGTGTAATATCTCTAAAGGCCGGTCCCACCAAGTTTTTGAACCAAGTTCAAGACGCAGTTCGACTATTGAACGGAGATCGTCTGCAATATTGGATTTCTCCAAGGAAGCTCAAGGCAGATCTCCAATCAACCGGTGTTCAGCTTTGAATTCTCGATCTCAGCCAGTTACGGGGGCGTAAACTTGGATCAATTAGTGCTCGACTCCTCACTTACCAAACCACCTCATGGAAATTAGGCCAAAATCCTCGTGACATGTTCTTCTTCTAACTTTATGCATATTATTATTGTTTCGAGTGGTAATGGCAAGAGCTCTCGCTTGGTTTTTTCTCAATAATTTGGCCTTTTTTTGCTACTTAATTCAACAGAAAGAAAATATTAACTGCTTCATTTGATTTCCTATGAAGATAATTATGAATATTGGAGTTCACGAGATAAAAGAAAAGGTACATTCAACTTTACTCACCTGTGACGTAAAGGCTATCGTGCGCGTCTGCAAGAGCTCCTTTTGAACGGTTTGTTAAAAATTTTCGCCGAGACGTGATTGTCGGAAAAACTACACTGAATTTTGAACTGAACCAGGGATAATTTTAATTTCTCCCTTGATGGGAAAAACAAAAGATCATGGATATGTCTAGTACCTACTGCTTACCAGTAGGTACCTACTACTCAATTGTATACCAACCATGTAGTGCCTTCTTTTCACAAGATTATTCCATTATGGTTACAAAACAATATTAGTTTATAACTTAGAGTAATAAATCAGCATTCCTTGACACTACAATGGCTTAGAGGTCATGAGATACTGTGATAAAATGAGAGCATTCCAAAAAGTGGAGAACGATTTTCCTACTATGAAAACTATGGGAGTTACTCTTCCCTAGTAACTCATTGGTTGTACGTGAAAAATCAATAGAAATTCTACCTAGCCTTCACTTTTCGAGTTAATAATAATCTAAAGTGCCGGAGCGTTGCATTTTTTGTGGAGAAAAAAAGTGTCGCGAAAAATTCCTTGACCCCTAGCCAAAAGTCATCCATGTCAAAAAGATTTTCCCAAAGCGTTTTCAATTTTGACTTTTCTCGATATTGGTAAGAAGGTACGCTCTGTTCCTCACAGTTTTCAATAACTCTCTGCATACATCCCCATTCTCTCTGAAGGAATTTGACAAAAGCGATGTATGTAATATGGGGGCTAATTTTCGCGGATCGCGCAAGTTTCTCAACACAGTTCACCCACTCAGAGACTTTATTGGAGACGAAAGCAATTAGCCTTTCCAAAACTGTTATCACACGAAACTAATATGCTTATATATGCGCTTTTATTTTTCTAAGAAATAACTTGAACTTTTGAAATCATCACTGGAAGAGGTTCGTTGAAAGTAAACAACTTCTCCAAAAAATGTAAATTTTCATGATAAGCTCTCATAGTTACACTAAACATAGTTAACACAAATCACGATTGCTCCAGGATGATTCAACGAGTGTTGGGCCTTCGGGTGCGCCAATCTCTTCCCATCAGATGGGCGTACGTGGTAACGTCCTCAACCGCGTTGGACATCAACAAGACAAATGGAAACGCCAAGTAAGAGAACAGCGGAAAAACATCTACGACAAACACACCATGCTCAACTAAAAACAGTGAAGTAATGGAATTCCCTGAATTATTCATATGTTAATTATATATTACTATCCCAATTCCAATCTCAGTCTCCCGAAATCCACAATATGTGTTGAGGGTTAAAAGTGGAAATTAGGGCAATCTGTTATTGTGATAGATACCTCCAATAGTCAGTCAAGTTCAAGGTACGTTTGGGTTCATCATCCCTTTCTTCTATTTGTGGTTAGTTATTGAGGTCCTCAATATCGTGACTGTGATAGTTTGTACTTCATTTACATTTTGCCTGGATCAAGGATAGAATGAGCAGGTATGTAGAGGTGCAATTTCCCTGAAGGAGCAAATAAGAACTAACAAATTTTGGACAGCATACCTCTATTTCAGCTCGTTTCAGTTTGATACCTACCTATCATGACATATCACATATCAATCTTAGTCTTTTGTCTTTCTTCAGTTGAGGGATGTTAGTACTCACAAAATATTTGTCTCATTACATTTACTGTGTCAATAGTACAGTAAGGGTGCGTTCCACCATAGGGAGTTCATCCCGACTTGGGAGTTATACCTCAAAAATGGCAGTGATATAACTGGATTAACTCTGGATTAGTTCGTTAGGTTGTGATTTGTTAGGTAGGTAGTGATTTGCTAGGTTTGTGTAACCAAGTTTCTAATCGAACTTTGTCCTTGACATGCTAGAGGAAAACTGCCATTACTGTTACTCGGCAGCATTCCCTCATTCGCTATTGAATATATCTCGAAAAAAAATGCAAAACCTCGAAAAGATAGGTTAGATTAGGTGAACCAATGAACACGTCATCCATGTAAAAATAGCGAGATATGCAGCGTGGGATTGATCATCCAGATTGCAGCAGTAGAGACGCTATTAACCTACCCAGACTTGAGTCGGACTTGGTCGGATGCATTTCACGACTCGCACTCCAACTTTTCTCCAAGTCTTCTTCCCTTTCACATGGTGGAATCATCAAACTTTGTTTATCAAAATGTTTTATCTGAAAAAATAACCATGTTATGCATGTCAGAAGAACAGGTACTCATGGCGGCATCATGCAGTCTCACCCTCAAGGGTAAAGAAAAAGGTTTGGGTGAAAGAATTTTTCTTCAGAGGGATGTCCTTAAAGCGAATTCAACGATTGGAGCCCAGCTTATTTGTCTCAAATCTATTTCAATAGAACGTCCCTCTGAAGCTAGGTAATATTAGTAAGGCTTCGCATATTATAGGAGGGACGCCCTATTGAAATTGATGACCGTGACGCATTTTTATGGGTTGTATTTGTGTAATCGCCGACAGACGAATACGATTACACGAATGCGATTACACGAATGCGATTGATTAGACAAATACGAATATTATCGCAGTTGTGTCAGAATCAACGAATAATTATCGCGATGACAATCGTATTCGATGTAAGATTATGCCCAACACTGACACAGTCTATTGTTTACATCTTTTATAAAATGGTTGACACATAAAGGAAAATATCCCCGCACACCCCCACGAGATTCATTACATAAATCATCCAATGCCAGCCATCGTCCATCAAGCTCATTCACACCCTACGTCTGATTCATAATCAGACTACAAATCGGAGCCTGAATGGTTACCTTTAGAAACCAGAAATAAGACAACTTGCCTAGAAAAAAGTATTCAGAATTCAAGTTTGTTAAAAACTTGACTGACTATTGCCCGTCTGTGGGAAAAAATTACAGGTCATATCTCTGTAGATCAGGTGAAATAATGATGAAGAGGGTTATTGGCTTTTAACAAAGGTCATAATGTTGAAGGAATAATTGCCATCCACTTTTTCTGCATTAATGAAATATAGATTTTATAATTAATTTACGATTCATTTTATGGTATTTTACAGAGAGGGATTAGCTAGTATTATGTTGTATTGGGTAATCTTTTTTACCTGACATCCACGGTTTAATTCTTTTGAGTCACGAAGTTTTTATTTTGTTGATTTTGCTCATTATTAAATAGAATATATCTAAAATATTACAGAACTATTATCTTTATTACCTGACATTACTAGATATATCTGAAATATTACCAGCTTTACAAGAAGTGAGCAACTTCCAAGGCTAAACTCTTAGTTGATTCTATTCTCCAAATCAGTTGTTGCCTTTAATCGATATCAAGTTTTTTCCATAATCATCTAAGATGGCACATTTCATCGTCACGAATAATCCCTAATGAAAATCCAAAAGGTATTTGAAAATATGTGAAATTATTTTTTAAGAGCCTTCGCCACTACTAAGAGCCTTAAAATTACCCCGTTATTTCTAGAATGATTTTCAGGTCCAATGTGAAAGGTATTTGACAGCAATAATGTGATAGAATTGAATGTACCTAGGTGTATGCATATGATACTATAAATACATAATTTACCTATGTAGTGATTAGTATCTAGATTTTCTAAGTGTATTTCTTTGATAAATGGCATCAAATAAATTCTAAAAACGGAAGTTTGTGAAAAAATGTTGTTTATTCCCAGAAAAAATGAAGAATTACAATGTTGAATGAAGCTCGAGGTTTACGTCATGATCAGTAACAAACAATAACTGAACATACATTAAAAAGGACACAGCTTATATAGTCTCAGGTGAAGGTACATTGAATCCCATTGCTCGAGAGAAAGGTAACTGACAGGAGGAACTATTAAGTGGAAGCAAAGTGAAGGGGACTGTAGCTAATCAGATGAAGTGAAAGGAGGGAAACAATCTGGTTTTAAGTGTGGAAGGATAATTTCAAGCTTTATAGAAATGAACTTATCACTGGTGAAATATATTTTGGGATATCCTCATTTAAACATTCACCAGATCTGCCACTTTTGATAATTGAGAATTTTTCAAGTACTTTCAACATACCTCCCTCTGGATAAAAATTGAAAAATTCTGCAAACTGTCAAACCAAATTTGAAACTATGATTGGATTCCTTAAGATGTTTTGCAAATGTTTAAATTCTGGTCATTTATTTAACTCTTAATTTTTCGTGGAATTTTTCACTAACTTCCATTTTGAAATGGGTTTCCACAACTTCGTTGCGATTGATTTAGTTCGTAAATAAATTCTAGATTTCCGAACTATTTAGAATTTGGTTGATGCCATTGCACTACTTTGAATTCGTACGTTGGAGTAGTCATTGACGATCCGAACCATCTTCTTTAAAGAAATCATCCACTGAACGAATTTATAAGTGGCTTTTGCGAAATCGATAATCGTCTCTCCGTCTATGTGTTATAGTCTTTTTCTTGATGATAGTTGTCTTTAAAAATAATTTCCGCTACTTAACTGGTTTTGGTTTGTTTTCCATGTTTTATTTCTACGTGATTGATTAATCCATAGGTATTTAACATTTAGTTGTTTTGTATAAATTTACATTCAGTTCATTGTTTACAAATACTCATATGAATTTTGTTGATATCATTAGCAAAATATGTAAATAAAGTTTACTCTGAACACAGTTTTGATCTTTACCTACTTCATCTTTTCAAAGTTAATTTTCCTTTGATGGCGTTCATTTTGCGAATTTTCTAAAAATGTCTTCATTGAAATCCGTTTTGAGGCATTCTGAAACGAATCCTAGAGTTTAACGCTTTTTCATATATTTAACACTTATTCACATTTTTATATTTCGGCTTAATAATGCCTTTTTCAAAACTACAAAGAAGAATAAATTTTGACGTTGGTACGGAGATATACTTGCCAAGGAGAGACAGTTACCTGGTAACGCCTAATATTCTGGCCTGGATAATCATACGCTCCCAGCACATTGCTATGCGCTCGTTCTGAATGAAGTAGCACTATTTTATTTGCATTTGGTTTCATCTTTTTAGAACTTTGATGCTAAAAAAATCGTTGAATATTTCATTATGTGCCGTGGCATGTTGGCTCACTGGTAACTCGTCATCTCTTCTTACAACAGTTGTCCTGTGGTTGTTTACTCTCAAGTTAAGGGATGGTTGGGCTTTGCCAACGTAAATTTCATGGAATTTTTTGCATAACAACTGATAAACACACATTGGTGTTTGGCATTCTGCCGACCCTTTGCACTCGTAAGAGTTGGGATTGTTTACCGAGGTGAACTCTTCTTCTAGTACAATTGGGCAAACTTCGCAACGCCTCTTACAACAAGGATGCAATCCTCTTGGAGATAGTTCCGTCCTATTGGATCGTCTGTGTGTCAGAATATCTCCGATCGACGACCTTTGTCGATAGGACATTGACGGCACTTGTGGGAAAACCTTTTTTACAGTTGGATTAGTCGAGGGGATTGGATTTAGATTTTTTCGAATTTTGTTCATTCTCTCTATGCCGAAAAAAATGTTGTTAATTGGACTTTTTGATTCAAATTGCGGGGTGTTCGGTGGTATTTTATATGGGAAGGAACAATCCTCGTTCTTTGTAGTTTTGAAAAAGGCATTATTAAGCCGAAATATAAAAATTAGTTTTGTGCCGTACGTTCTTGTTTTTCTAAAAATTGTGAGAACACACACACGCGCCTCGCCGGGGGGTTTCGCCCCCCTGGACCCCCCGGATATTTTCTCTTTTCTACTGCGTAGAAAACGAGGATAATTTGCTATGCAATTTATTAATTGCATATTATCAATGCTAGCGACGATTAATTAATTAATGGATATAAAGTAATAAATTACATAAAAAAAATGGATATAAAAAAATTTGGATAAAAAAATTTTTAAGCCTGGCTGGGATTCGAACCACCGATGCGCATGAACGTGCTGCTTGGAGGTGCTGGATTTTCGTCACGGACGTTACATAAAAAATTTTTGGGGGTCGGCCTAAGAATTGCATAGCAATTAATATATATAAATATATATATATATATATATATATATATATATATATATATATATATATATATTCACAAAATTAGAAAAGATAACAGAAAAAACGTCACAAAACTATTTTTATATTTCGGCTTTTTGCCTTTTTCAAACTAACAAAGAAATTGAATAACTGTGGGAAATTTGTGTACAACGTTGACAAGGAATTTTGGTAACTTTGGATTTGGAATCATCGTCTTATGTTGAGGCCTGGAGGATCGTAAGCACCCAAAACGTTGCTATGTGCTTTTTCTGATTGGTGAAGCAGTCTCTTGTTCTCGTGGGGTTTCATTTTTTTCAAAACTTTTATGCCGAAACAGTCATCGAACGTTGTGTTATGGGTTGTGGCATGGCGGCTTACAGGCAGGTCTTCATTAGCACTCACCACAGATGCTCGATGATTGTTAACCCTAAAGTTGAGTTGGGTTTCGGCCTTCCCTACGTAAAACGCAGGACACTCTTTACAAATCAACTCATACACACACATTGGTGTCTGGCAATCTGCTGACCCTTTGCATGTGTATGAGTTGGGATTGTTGGGTGATCCGAAAATTTCCTCCTCAATGACTAAAGGGCAAATCTTGCAACGGCGCTTCTTGCATGGGTGCAACCCTTTGCTTGGAGCTGGTTCTGGTCTCTCTGACCGCCTGTGTGAGAGTATGTCTCCAAGTGATGAGGCCTGACGATATGTTAGTGTAGGAGCTTCAGAAAAAACATTTCGTGTTGTGGGGTGGGAGGATAAGATTGGGTAGAGATCTTTGAGTACTTTATTCATTCTCTCGATTCCAAAGAAGAATGTAGTGGTTAATTGGACCTTCTCGCTTTTATTGCGGATTGCTGGTCGGTAACCAACATGAGGAGGGATTATCCTCTTCTTTACTACACGTGCCGGATATCCCCTGGTAAGAAGCTTGTTGGATAAATTCTCCAAGTATTTCCCTTTTTCTTCCTGCTCACTGCATATCCGATGTCCTCTAATTGAGAGAGCTCTTGGAATTGACTGTTTTGTATGGCGTGGGTGGCAGCTGTCGTAGTGTAAGTACAATTGTTTGTTAGTAGGTTTTATGTGGACTGATGTTGCAAGCCTGTGATCTGTGAGTTGAATGTTTATGTCGAGGAATGTGGATCAAATGACAAACTTCATCCATCACTACACAAGTTCAAGGCTCCTTCAGAATTCGATCCTCCTCGTTTACCACCAACACATCCTTTGGAAATATTTATAAATCAATTGATACAAAAAACGTCACATACATCTTTCCTCAACTCCTTAACTCCAAAAGACAATCTGACGTCAGAAGAACATAGAGCATTAGGTTCCATCAAAAGAGATAAAAACATAAAAGTAATGCCGGCAGACAAAGGATCAACTGTAGTTGTAATGAATGCAGAAGATTATCAAAGGGAAGCTCTACGTCAACTCAATGACAGACAATTCTACAAACCACTTGACAGAGATCCTTCAAAAAGATTTGCAACAGAAATAAGAGGATACATCAAGCGGAACAAACGTGCTGAAGGGTTATCTGCAGAAGATGTAGGATCATTGGTCCCAAAAACTCCTCGACTTTCGGAATTCTACCTCCTCCCAAAAATACATAAGGAGTATTCTCTTCCAGACCATTTACCCCCAGGACGTCCGATTGTAGCCAGCTTTGACTGCATCACTGAGCGTATATCAGCGTACGTTGACTATCATCTACAGTCACTTGTAAAAGAGCAGCCATCGTATGTAAAGGATACCTACGACTTTTTGAGCATCCTTCAAGAGCAACAGTTGCCGGCTAATAATGAGCACCCAATTCTCTTAGTGACAGTAGATGTGTGCTCATTATATACTGAAATCCCCCATGATGAAGGATTAGCAGCAGTTAGACACTTTTTGGATCAAAGACCGATTCCCCAAAAACCATCAACTTCTTTTTTGGTGATGTTAGCGAATTTTGTCCTGACCAAAAACGTGTTCAAATTTGAAAACCAGCTTTTTCTTCAAGTAAAAGGTACTGCTATGGGGACCAGAATGGCTCCATCGTACGCAAATCTTTTCATGGCCCATATAGAACAAAGATTTCTTTTGTCACGAACGCTTTTACCATTTCTTTGGAAACGCTTTATTGATGACATTTTTTTCATTTGGATTCATGGAGAAGAAACACTCAAAGATTTTTTAAATGATTTAAATTCGGTATTTTCGGTAAAACTCACATGGACATACTCGACAACAACTGCCACATTCCTCGACATAAACATTCAACTCACAGATCACAGGCTTGCAACATCAGTCCACATAAAACCTACTAACAAACAATTGTACTTACACTACGACAGCTGCCACCCACGCCATACAAAACAGTCAATTCCAAGAGCTCTCTCAATTAGAGGACATCGGATATGCAGTGAGCAGGAAGAAAAAGGGAAATACTTGGAGAATTTATCCAACAAGCTTCTTACCAGGGGATATCCGGCACGTGTAGTAAAGAAGAGGATAATCCCTCCTCATGTTGGTTACCGACCAGCAATCCGCAATAAAAGCGAGAAGGTCCAATTAACCACTACATTCTTCTTTGGAATCGAGAGAATGAATAAAGTACTCAAAGATCTCTACCCAATCTTATCCTCCCACCCCACAACACGAAATGTTTTTTCTGAAGCTCCTACACTAACATATCGTCAGGCCTCATCACTTGGAGACATACTCTCACACAGGCGGTCAGAGAGACCAGAACCAGCTCCAAGCAAAGGGTTGCACCCATGCAAGAAGCGCCGTTGCAAGATTTGCCCTTTAGTCATTGAGGAGGAAATTTTCGGATCACCCAACAATCCCAACTCATACACATGCAAAGGGTCAGCAGATTGCCAGACACCAATGTGTGTGTATGAGTTGATTTGTAAAGAGTGTCCTGCGTTTTACGTAGGGAAGGCCGAAACCCAACTCAACTTTAGGGTTAACAATCATCGAGCATCTGTGGTGAGTGCTAATGAAGACCTGCCTGTAAGCCGCCATGCCACAACCCATAACACAACGTTCGATGACTGTTTCGGCATAAAAGTTTTGAAAAAAATGAAACCCCACGAGAACAAGAGACTGCTTCACCAATCAGAAAAAGCACATAGCAACGTTTTGGGTGCTTACGATCCTCCAGGCCTCAACATAAGACGATGATTCCAAATCCAAAGTTACCAAAATTCCTTGTCAACGTTGTACACAAATTTCCCACAGTTATTCAATTTCTTTGTTAGTTTGAAAAAGGCAAAAAGCCGAAATATAAAAATAGTTTTGTGACGTTTTTTCTGTTATCTTTTCTAATTTTGTGAATATAATCAAGCTCTCCTAGAGTCATTTTCAATAAGTGAAATAAATATCAAGTGCCATAGCACCATTCTTTGTTGAAAACTGAGGTATATTTAAGTTTGTGTTTATCTTTCCTCTACACCACTTTCATAATTGTCTTCATCCAATTCAACGAACAAGGAATACATGATGGATCCAGTAAGTGTTTGGCTACAGAAAATACATTACTTCTCAAGGAAAGTTGCCCGTTGTACAAGTCACATTGAATTTTTAGGTCAGTGTTTACAAATGGGTGTTGTTCCGAACGGATTATGTTTGAAAATGCCACTGCAAGCAGCCCCTCCTCTCATGCGAAACTCACTAGTCCAGTTCGGCCATCACACATCACTGCAGCTAGCCCATCTTGTCTTACAACAGTATTTGTTTCTACGAGAGAAATATTTGAATGAAAATTTGATTCCTTTGACAAATATAGTTTCTCGTATAAATCGAAGACTTGCGGGCAAGGTAAATTCTATCCTGGCTGAATCCAACCATATACTAACGTTATTCCGGCAACATCATCTCCAGAAGTTGTCTAAATTATACCTAAGCCACTTAAGAAATGGGGTATCCTTACCTGCTCCTGGTTTATCTTCCATCACTCCAAATTTACCATTGCCGACTCCTGTCACAAATCGTGAAGGAAATCACATAAAAATTCCGGTTCCTAATGGAGAGGGGCCTTCATTACCATCAACTTTTGGAGGAAATGAAGAAATTTCTAATAACCAACCCCCGGTGGATGCGCACAGTGGTACGGACACTGTAGGGACTCCAATTACATCAAATGAAGTATGCAATCTTTCCTCTCGCGAACTAACGGAGTCCGAACTTAAAGTATTGTCTAAAGGACTAAGTTTTACTCCTACACCTCGAGTGGACCATATCCAGCTTCACGAGGATCTCCAAGCTTTTTGTAGGAGGTTGCGCTTAAAATACTACTGGGAAGTGGTAGCAAAGGACGATCCCTCTGGCTCAGGATCAAATGACAAACTTCATCCATCACTACACAAGTTCAAGGCTCCTTCAGAATTCGATCCTCCTCGTTTACCACCAACACATCCTTTGGAAATATTTATAAATCAATTGATACAAAAAACGTCACATACATCTTTCCTCAACTCCTTAACTCCAAAAGACAATCTGACGTCAGAAGAACATAGAGCATTAGGTTCCATCAAAAGAGATAAAAACATAAAAGTAATGCCGGCAGACAAAGGATCAACTGTAGTTGTAATGAATGCAGAAGATTATCAAAGGGAAGCTCTACGTCAACTCAATGACAGACAATTCTACAAACCACTTGACAGAGATCCTTCAAAAAGATTTGCAACAGAAATAAGAGGATACATCAAGCGGAACAAACGTGCTGAAGGGTTATCTGCAGAAGATGTAGGATCATTGGTCCCAAAAACTCCTCGACTTTCGGAATTCTACCTCCTCCCAAAAATACATAAGGAGTATTCTCTTCCAGACCATTTACCCCCAGGACGTCCGATTGTAGCCAGCTTTGACTGCATCACTGAGCGTATATCAGCGTACGTTGACTATCATCTACAGTCACTTGTAAAAGAGCAGCCATCGTATGTAAAGGATACCTACGACTTTTTGAGCATCCTTCAAGAGCAACAGTTGCCGGCTAATAATGAGCACCCAATTCTCTTAGTGACAGTAGATGTGTGCTCATTATATACTGAAATCCCCCATGATGAAGGATTAGCAGCAGTTAGACACTTTTTGGATCAAAGACCGATTCCCCAAAAACCATCAACTTCTTTTTTGGTGATGTTAGCGAATTTTGTCCTGACCAAAAACGTGTTCAAATTTGAAAACCAGCTTTTTCTTCAAGTAAAAGGTACTGCTATGGGGACCAGAATGGCTCCATCGTACGCAAATCTTTTCATGGCCCATATAGAACAAAGATTTCTTTTGTCACGAACGCTTTTACCATTTCTTTGGAAACGCTTTATTGATGACATTTTTTTCATTTGGATTCATGGAGAAGAAACACTCAAAGATTTTTTAAATGATTTAAATTCGGTATTTTCGGTCAAATTCACATGGACATACTCGACAACAACTGCCACATTCCTCGACATAAACATTCAACTCACAGATCACAGGCTTGCAACATCAGTCCACATAAAACCTACTAACAAACAATTGTACTTACACTACGACAGCTGCCACCCACGCCATACAAAACAGTCAATTCCAAGAGCTCTCTCAATTAGAGGACATCGGATATGCAGTGAGCAGGAAGAAAAAGGGAAATACTTGGAGAATTTATCCAACAAGCTTCTTACCAGGGGATATCCGGCACGTGTAGTAAAGAAGAGGATAATCCCTCCTCATGTTGGTTACCGACCAGCAATCCGCAATAAAAGCGAGAAGGTCCAATTAACCACTACATTCTTCTTTGGAATCGAGAGAATGAATAAAGTACTCAAAGATCTCTACCCAATCTTATCCTCCCACCCCACAACACGAAATGTTTTTTCTGAAGCTCCTACACTAACATATCGTCAGGCCTCATCACTTGGAGACATACTCTCACACAGGCGGTCAGAGAGACCAGAACCAGCTCCAAGCAAAGGGTTGCACCCATGCAAGAAGCGCCGTTGCAAGATTTGCCCTTTAGTCATTGAGGAGGAAATTTTCGGATCACCCAACAATCCCAACTCATACACATGCAAAGGGTCAGCAGATTGCCAGACACCAATGTGTGTGTATGAGTTGATTTGTAAAGAGTGTCCTGCGTTTTACGTAGGGAAGGCCGAAACCCAACTCAACTTTAGGGTTAACAATCATCGAGCATCTGTGGTGAGTGCTAATGAAGACCTGCCTGTAAGCCGCCATGCCACAACCCATAACACAACGTTCGATGACTGTTTCGGCATAAAAGTTTTGAAAAAAATGAAACCCCACGAGAACAAGAGACTGCTTCACCAATCAGAAAAAGCACATAGCAACGTTTTGGGTGCTTACGATCCTCCAGGCCTCAACATAAGACGATGATTCCAAATCCAAAGTTACCAAAATTCCTTGTCAACGTTGTACACAAATTTCCCACAGTTATTCAATTTCTTTGTTAGTTTGAAAAAGGCAAAAAGCCGAAATATAAAAATAGTTTTGTGACGTTTTTTCTGTTATCTTTTCTAATTTTGTGAATATAATCAAGCTCTCCTAGAGTCATTTTCAATAAGTGAAATAAATATATATATATATATATATATATATATATATATATATATATATATGTTTGTGTGTGTGTGTGTGTGTGTGTGTGCTTCATTCCAGCAGATAACTTTCTTTAGGATTGAGATGAAAATTCCGTTCCTACGCCAAAAAATCAGGCTCTCTAAATGAAAGGTTGAGTTCGTTGGCCAGCGCTTTTTGAGCACATTGAATTGGTCAAATTTCAAAAACTGTGCTAAAAAAATTACTAAAAATTGATAAATTCATATTTTTCAACAGAATTTTAGTCAAAAAATTTATCAACAATGAACTGGGACATTATAAAATTTGTGCACAAAATTATGCTGAAAAATGTACTTAAATTTTACTGATTTTACTGAACAATCAAACTACAACAGTAGCTAAAAATCCCCAAAAAATTGTCTCGCAGAATATTATTTAGGACTAGTTTTTTGCCATAAAATTAATAGTTAACGATTTCTTTGCACTCAAACACCTCAAATTTCATAATAATGTAACATAATATATTACAATAATTAACGAAAATTCGCTCATACGATCATGCTGCATGACTGGAACTTTCATTTCCAGTTACCTCAACCACCTTCATTTACTTGTAAGTTATGAGGGAATAGGATAAAAAGAAACGTAAACAATAAAGTAATTATATTTGATATATTACAGCTTCGCATAATAAGCTAGTGTTATCAAAATAGTTTATTTCGTCGGATCATTACAATGATGGAATTGACAGAATTAGCGTTGAAGATACTGAAGAGTGATGTGCTTGCATAGTTTAATAACATGAATACCATAATATTGGGAATGAGGAAATATTCAGTAGAATAGAAAAGCTCAGTTGATGAAAAATAGGTTGACCTACTTAGGTAGAGACAGTTTGATGTTATGGCAAGCGGTACTATCAGTACAGTGTTTGCTAAAGGCAGTAATTACTGTTCTTGCATAGTCTAGCACACCCATATTACAAAGAACTACACATAAAGCTGACTTGTAAGAAATGGGAAGTAAAACCCGAGGGAAAATTATTGGTATTCCCTGGCCCCAATATTTAGGTAGTGGTACTCTATCTGTTTCATAAATCTTCGAATTAAAGTAAACATTTTAATAGCCATTGCGTTATTTGATTGCTAAGCCTTGGCCATGACAGATCACAGCAACGCAATTTTATTTATTTGATCACAAGTTCAAAGGAAGTGCCTGAAACATAATTACTACATTTGATTTCGTCTCATTTCGGAAAATAAGAATTAATTAAGATGTATTGCCTTCTGTTGTAATGTGAGACGGTTCCACCGAGGTAACAATAGAAGTAGTTAGCAGTCACTATTAGAAATGAATCGTTGATGCAGCCACGTATTGCAGGAGGCGTTCAATGCGGCTAACTTCTGTACTGGTTCCATTCAGTTTCAAACCAAAAATGGCCATTGTTGATTCATCGTTGACAAGGTCTCTGTGGTATATTGGTGAGGGCTGCAGGGTAGAGGGTAAGGTCTCGGGTTCAAATCCGAGAAACTGCTGATTTGGGCGGGGGGGGTTAATGTACATTTATACACTCACGCATGTACCAGGGTGGGTTAGGCCTGTAGTTACACGGGGGCTCAATGCTTTTTTGGGTTTGTTAGCCATTGCAAAAAGGCGATTAGGGGAGGCCTGAACCTAAGGAGGCTAGAGTTCTCTAATAATCTTTTCCCAATGGCTAAACAAATCCAAAAAGACTGGACTACTCATTACGAAAAAGCCGCTTGAGCGCCACCTTTCTTCATTATAGTACCAAGTCCACCAAAGTCTATGATAGCAACCTGATAAAAACATACCAAATCAGCATTCACCTACTATTTGAGATAAGTACCAAATAGTAACCTGCCTTCCCAGATAATGAAGTTTTATTGAAGATATTGTTGGAGTTGAAATCTATGGATTCCCTCCATATGAACTCTCCTTTAGTGATTGCCTTCGTTGTGGTAAAGAGTAAAGTATTAACGGTAAATAGAAGGGGTGATTCGAGGCATTACATTGCAGAGATATTTCCCTATCCCACTCTTCTCTCGATGGTTACAAAGTAAGGTGGATCAACTAGACGCTAACTTCCTGGAAGATGAAGACATTAAATGATTTATGCTTCTGGCTACAAAGCTGTTCTTCTAACGATATTTAGGTGGCTTATTTGAAAATATAGGTGAATTTATTTATGGGAAAAAAGTATTTGGCCACATCTCAGCATGACATTCATACAATGTGGGTTTCATACAGCTTACTAGCGGATTACCTGGCGCGTTGCAACCGGGAAAAAATTGCCTACTAAAATATTCAACAATGCATTAAAACATTCGACTACTTTAAGACTGCAGTACCTACTATAATTCGCCACCACTTTGGTTGAGATTGGTATAGGTTCACACCTAGTAGTAGTTGCATAATATTGGGTTCGTTCAGTGAGGCAGTCTGGGGCAGTTCTGGATTGACCACGCCCACTTTTGGCCGTTCAGAGAGGACCAGAGTAATACAGGACGAGAAGTCTGCCACTTGGAAAGGCTGTACTAGGGAAGTACAAGGTCGTCCGAACCTGCCCCAGCTTTCTTCGAAGTAGATGAGTCTGGACAATGCGCATGCGTGGGACAGTCCAGAACACTGGTCACCAGTCCCGGAATAGCTTGAGTCCTGGACTGCTTCCGAACAAACCCATTGTGTACCACTTTTTTTATAGTAGAGTTTTTCGCTTTCCTCTTGTCCTGCAAAACCTCTGTACTTCCGTTCAAGTTTACAATTATTTCTGATCCGACAAAACAAATTAAATTAACAAAAAACAGCTAAAATCCTACAAAGAGAACCTACTTAACCTTCACTTAGCCTTATAGTGATGGATTTATCACAAAGAAACAAAATTATCTAGGTTTCGCCTAAAATCAAAAACAGCCATGTTCACTCATTCTTTTCAGCTTAAAAAAAGAAAGAAACCAATTCAAAATTTGACTATTCAGTTTTTTGTTTTAAAAAAACAATCAACATCGTCAACGAAAATTACAAACGAAATAAAATCTTAGGAACTCATACAAATTTTGATACGGGGGACTAATTAATAATAAATGAAAGGGAGTTTGCAAGTTGGGATGTAAATGCACCGATTTCCGATCAGTATCCTTTGATGTAGGCAGCCAGATGTTTTCGGTCTTCATCCGATAAGCCAGTCCGTAGTGTTCTTCTCACTGTGGATAGAAATTAAAAATTATGTAAATTTACAAGGGAAAGAGTGTGTTGATAGACGCAAAGGAAGTAATTTTCAATGATTTGAAGAGAAAAAAGGTGATTGATAGAGCTAGTATAATATTTAATTGCCGGTTTATCAATCATATTTATCCAATGAATAAGAGGGATTTATCTGAAGAATAGCGTTATCCTCTAGATTACACGATAAGGGGTGTTTATCCATCCCTAGTTGGGCGTGTTTATCCATCCCTATCTGGCGTTTTAATTAATCTGGTCTCTGGACGGATGGATAACAATTATAGCTGGAGGTTAATGAGATATCTAGACCTTTCTAACCTCGAACAAGTTTATTAATTTACAAAACATTTACATCTCAAGTTTCTTTGTCTTTATTTTGTACCTCCCAATGGATATATTTGGTAATTTGTCTTCGAATAGCAGCAACGGTGAAGATTCTATCGTAGCATAATTCGTTGAATGGAAAAGAAGACCGTATATACCTAGTAAGACCACGTGTAGATAACCCAATAATATGGGACAAGTGCGTATTTTTATTGAGGTTTCGGGTGGACAAAGATACCGTTCTTTACATTCTAACATAAATCGAAGATGAAATTAAGTCCACAACTTACTGATCACTATAATTCATTCATAGTAATTCAGGTTGCAATACCCCTATTCTTTCTCTCTCGAGAAATGAAGCAGACAAACGGCAAAAATGTGGTGGTTTCTTATTTGCCAAGCTTGATAACATGATGAACACTGTAAATTGCCCTTATTTTGTCGCCTACGGACACCAATGAGGGTGCTAACGGCGCTATCTGCCAGACAGCATTTTATCCGCCAGGTAATTCGGCATTGATAAACGATTCACATTCTTTATCTGGAGTATAGCGCTATACTCAGTGTAGCTATCCTGCAGTTTATGTAGATAATTGATAAGCCGGCCCTAAGTCGTATAAAAATTTATAAGGTACAGAAATGAACTACCAAGGTTGTTTTTAAAGAGGTTTTATATGGGGCATTCTGATTTTTCTTCCACAATGATACTAATGGTTGAATGATGGTATGAATTATCCAAAAAGAATTGAAAAATGCCAAAATCTTGAAAATTTCGAGCTTTGGTCTAGTAATATATATATTATATGAATGGTTGATGATATTTAGAGTGACAGGACTGCATTGAATACCGATGTTAAGCTGGATTCACATGGAGCGGAATGAGCGCAAAAGCGGAAGAAAGGAAGGATGGAACGCAATCTGATTGGCTGTTGGGACATGTTGTCAGAAGGGGAGGACAGCGGTCGTCAGCGGTAGAAATTTCCATACCGTTTCCGCTTACCGTCGAGCTCCTCACAAGCACAGTGGACAGGAATGTTGATAACTGCAAGTAGAGGTTTCAGATCAGAGAGGATTTCAGTAGGTAGGTTACGATTCTGTTCACCACGGAGACATGTTCATGTGAACACTCTTCCCGACTCCACCGCCCCTCCATTAGCTTTTCCATCCTTCCGCTTTCCGCGCTCATTCTGCTCCATGTGAATCCAGCTTTACTGGCACATCCCAGCCGGTGTACAATTTTTGAGCCAAATTTCATAAACTTCGATCCAGTAGTTCTGGGGAAAAGCTTCGGACGGCAGACTGACTGATTTTTTTCATTCCATTTTTGGAATCTTGGTATCTTGAAACGTAAACCATCAAATTTGGAGGGGGGGGGGTTACAATTTTTTTCTTGTTTGATTACAGTTTTTTTAAATTGACAAGCCATCAATTTATTTTATTTTATTTTTTTCAACTGTTCGTCATTGAAAATAATAAACTAAAAATGTGGAATTAATTTAAAAACAGTGGAGCCTTACAGAACACATCGATAAAGTTACAGAACATACCGCCCCCTCCCCCAAAGTTACAACTTGTAATGCCTGAAGGTTGCCTACTCGATTAACCTAATTATAGACTAACTAAACGTTAATTTCTGCCAGTCTCTAAATTATTTGCATAACAACAGATTAACTTGTCATCCTCAATTCAAATAGAACACCATGCAGCAGTTAGCAATCGTTGAGAATTAAATAAATAAATAAAAATAATAATAATAAAAAATAAAATAATGATAATTTTATACTGGGTAAGCCTATCTAGATGAAAGTTAACATTCACGGACAATAATGAATTAGAAAAATAATAATGCTTTAATATTGGCGAAAAAATCTATAAAAACTGCAAAAACATTGTAACTCCAAAATCTTTTTTGAATTGCCAAGTTTTATTTAGTTGAGTTTTTTGGACAATAAAATTGGGTTTTGACAATTTGTATTCCTTTTTAATCTTTGTACTCAAATTGCTCAAATTTCAATTCAATTTAACATATTATATTACGATGGGTAATTAAGAAAATTCGCTCATAAGATCATGCTGCATGACTGAAACTTTTCCAACAGCATTAAGGAATCGAAAGTAGAGACTAGAGATTTAGAAGGCTCAGCAAAGCACCACAGATAAGACCAGTTTGGAAAGCTGTTTTTGGATCATTAGCTCTCACACGAAAATCTTGATAACGTTGATTGTACTCTATGATGACAGCTGGTTAGATTCTATAGATAGAAAGCGAATCGGGGAAGCAGTAAGCATTTATGACACACGGCTCTGCGGCGTTTTCACGCTTTTCATTACCGTTTCTACACTGTGGAAAGTCTTTTGAATCGAGTCTTCGGCTTTCCTTCAGCGCTGGTGTTGCGCCGCGTGACTTCCCAATGTTCTGCCTATAAAATTTAGCTATCAGCATTCAGGATTTTCGTTTCATCGCCATTTTGTGGCTTGGTAACTCGGTTAGACTGTTAGCACGCACAGCACACGTTAAAACGGAAAACCTAAACTATAGATTCCAACAACATGCATAATGGCGTCACCATACTTCAAAGATCAGAAAATACGAATTCCACTAAGTTTTTTGTCATGAATGATTAAGTAAATTTGAAGCAATTTACTGGCTGAGATGATGATTATTTTTACTAGTGTTACTCCAAATAGTCACATTCAATCAATTCTGAATAACAAATTTTTTGCCAAAATTACTCCCTACCTCGACTGTACCCAAAATGAGCCCCAAAAGTAATATAATTATGTAGCCTGACAAAATGAGCCCTCATTTGAAAAATGTAATTGTGTCGATGAGCTCCAGATTAATTAGATGGGCAAATAGGTAAGAACGATTTGTATATTTGATGATTGCAAACTCGCATCTCAAAAATACATAACATCAAGCAGTCAACCCCTTGGTAAATATTCACATTATTTGGACGTACTACAGATTCGTATCGGAGCCCATTTCGGCCGTCACCGAAATTCCTTCAGAAAAATTGAGGCTCATTTCCTCCATTACCAAATTTTCTCCAGAAAAAGCTGGGGCTCATTTCGTCCGGCTATCCAGTTTTTGGGGCTTATGTAGGAAACTCCCTACAACTCAAGTGTGGAATAAACCAGAAATTAAATAAATACTGTAGGTAAATAATGTTTTTAAATTAAATTCAAGACATTTCACAAATATAAAATTGAAGTAATGGTTTGATTATGGTTAAACGATTATCAAGTCAAGATGCGTACAAGCTCATCCCCAGTACTTTCTAAATTCACTTTTCTTCTCATTTTGACAAAGAGTCATTCGAAATATCAAACCATTCTTTGATATTCATACTTGTGAAATGAATTAAATTTAATTTACATAAATTATCTACATCAGTGGAATAGACTAATGTGTATTTAATATAATTATTTTATTCCACCGGGATTCGAACACCAGCCGCCCGGGCAGAATTTCAAAAGCTTTACCATTGAGCGAAGGTTGAATACTGAAATGTTAGCTTCCTTTGACGTATAAGTACAGGCCTGGACTCGATATGTAATTCCCCTTAAACGGATGGAAGTACAGCAACCCGGACGGTCTCATTCGATTTATTGAACCTCTGTATCCACGAATCAAACAAAAACTACCCTTTTATTTTTAAAGTTTGAGAGTTTTCGAAATTGTAACCCTCTAACTTCCATTTTAGCGTTGATCGAGAGTGGTGCTGATGTTGCTGGCACATCCCCCCCTCCCCCCCTGAAAGATGAACCCCCCCCCTGAGGTGTCCCTGGCTGATGAAAGTATAATTTTTGAGCCACATTTCATAAAGTTCGATCATAAGTTTTGCCCAGTAGTTTCGGTGAAAAGCTTTGGACGGTGTACAGTAGGCGAACGGATTTTTATAAATTAGATTTCTCGAATCTACTTATCTTGAAACGTTAACCTACATATTTTGTGGGGTGTTGGTGCGGGGGAGGGGGGGGGGGGGGGTTAAAAAAATTTATTTGTTAAAAATTGGTCAATTACAAAGGTTCATTCCCGAAAAAAAAACCCATAGCCAAGTGCTTTTGCCAAGCGTTAAGGCCGCATCACACTAGCGTTTTTTTTCTGATTTTTTCTCGCATTTTTAAGAGAGCACCGGATGGCATGTATGTGGTTTTTTCAACTTTTCTCGGTCAATATTGGACCGAGTTTGATTATTCTTGCGGCAATCTACTGCTTTTGAAATTCTCCAATAGAATCAAGCCTGTGAAATTTTCAAATTTAGATACCATAACAATTTTAACAATTAACAATTTTACTTTCAAATTTTGAGGTCAGTTTTCATTTCATGCTCCGAAAATAGAACAAACGCTACAAGAATCATTGGAATCGGCCAATTATTGGCTGAGAAAAGTTGAATAAACCGTTTGGTAGGAGAGAGTTTTGAGTCGTTTTCTGGATCAGACTGAATTCGTGTGTCTACCGCTCGGTATCACTAAATTCTGGTCACTCACCTTTCCTGCTCTTTAGGTTGGAAAGGCGCCAGTCGGTCTGCTTTTGGAGACCTTACATGTGACAGTTCCCGTGAGATCCAAGAGAATGAGCGTTCATCGTTATCGTGTCGGGCGTCATCCTCGAGTTCTTGGAATGCTGTGTTTTGGCGATAGATGAGGATCCGAGAACCGGAAAATTATTTTCTTTGAATATAGCACATATGCTATTAGTACGAGTTGTATCTCTTATGGTACTGTCAGACCCCCCTCTCTCCATGAGTGCGAATTTAGGTCCCATTGCACCTCTGGAGGTGACCTAAGTTCGTTACATGGTAGCAGAGTGTGGTTAGGGTTATGTACGGCTGACGCCTAGTAATCGGATCCACTATTTTAGTGGGCTTTAATGTTTCAGAAGGAACATGGCCCGGGTTTCCAGAAAGAATACCCATTATACTCCCTTGGATACATAAATACTTTCATTGGTTCTTGACTATTAATTTCTCAATTTTCCCCCTTTAATTATTTCTATTTTTCTTACTTAATTTCTTCCAAGGGAATTGTTCCCAAACCCAGGGCATCGTTCCCTATTTCATAAGTCCCCAAAGTGGGCACCTTCCACTGTAGGTCTCCAAAGTTGAGCAAGTTATTATCCTCAGGGCATAGTTCCCATTTTCATAAGTCCCCAAAGTGGGCATCTCCCACTGTAAGTCTCCTGGTTGAGCAAATTATATTATTCCCGATTGTTCCAATCTTTGATTGGGGGTTAATTACCAAATGAATACTTCATATGAAGATTCATTGACAATCCATCCTGTTTTAATTTCTCTTTTTCATCCTCAATCGCCAATGCAGCTATTTATTAGTGAGCATCAGTTCTCAACCAGTAAACTATTCCACCTGGTTTACATACTTGTTCCTCAAACAAGTATGTTTTTAAGGGGAAGAGTGTGTCAGTTCCCATGAGATCCAAGAGAATGCGCGTCCGTCGCTCTGGCGCTAGGCATCATCCTCGAGTTCTTGGAATGCTGCGTTTGGCGATAGATGAGGATCTGAGAACCGGAAAATCATCTTCTCCGAACATAGCACATATGCTATTAGTACGAGTTGTATCTCTTATGGTACTGTCACACCCCCCTCTCTCTACGAGTGCGGATTTAGGCCCCATTGCACCTCTGGGGGGCGACCTAAGTTCGTTACATACGTCGCCCCTTAATGCCTAAACGTGAAAAAGGAGAAGTGCTTTTTTCCACAGTCAACTTTTTCTACCATTGCCATCCTGGCGGAGCATTTTTAAGCTCACTTAAAAAAATTGGAACGTGTTTTAATTTTTACCTCAACGCAAGAAACACGCTAAAACGTAACCCTTGGGAAGTAATTCACTGTAAAACCCCTAGGAGCCCTAACCTGACAGACTAATAAAACTGCATTCTGCCAGGATGCGCTGTTTTTTGCAGTTATTCCTCTTCAACATTCACATTTCTAGTCTTCTTCAGTTGCTATTTTCAAACCCCCAATATAGCAGGAAAGCCCGCAATGCAGCGCTAAAAATGCGAGAGAAACATGCTCGTGTGATACAGCCTTTAGGGGTGATCAAGAGGTTGCCAATGTTGCTAGCACGCGGATGATGTACGATTATTCAGCCAAATTTCAGGAAGTTCGATCCAGCAGTTTTGGAGAACAGCTTCGGACAAAATATGGCGGACGGAAGGATTTTTTTAAATTAGATTTTTCGAATCTATGTAGGCTTGAACCGTAAAATAACAAATTTGATGGTGGTGGGTGAGGGGATTTTTTCTTGTTCGATTAATAGAATAAAAAATAAATAAATAATAATTTATTTAAAACCTTTGCCAAGCATTTGCACCTCTAAAAATCCGACAACTGGTATACTCAGCTGTGAAAGAGATGAATGAACGAATTAAAATGAATATCTGGTGGAGGATCTGGGACCATAAGGATTCACAACAGTTTATTGGTGTTAGTTGAATTTTATGTTCGCACATGCGCAGAGGCTATCCATAGCAATCACTGAACGGTTATTATGAGTTAACCTGAATAATCCTTGAATATTATTATCAAAACTTGAGGAAACATATCAAGAAGTTAGTGTGTTACCAGGTTTTGGAAACGAAGCTACCTTTGGAATCGAATTTGTCCAAGGGTTTTGAAATGCAGTAAGTGCTTTGAGTGGATATTTTAATTTTGGAGGAAACTTCAGTGAGTAATATGAATTAGGTAATGAATTATAATGACGCCACGATGAATGCTGAAGAAATCGACAACATCGTTCACAACACAAAGAATGTTCAAAACTACCTGGTTATCGTTTTGTAACTACCTTTAGCTCGACGACTTTATATTTTTTGAGGTTTTTCTTAGAGGTTAAGGGCTTACGTTGCCTCCTTCTGGCAAATTGTCTCGCGTCCGAGATCGTTTGACCACTGCATCAGAACAATAATTTCGACAACTCCAATAAGTTAATGGGAAAGTACCTACTATAACTAATAGTTATACTAATAACTAAAGACAGTTAATCATAATCGAGATGTAGATAAATTTATGAAATATAGGAGGTATTAGTGCATTATAGGGCTGGAAGATGCGATTATGTATCGATTTGTACAGATTTGATATTCCGCCGTTTTCTAGCGATTTTCTACTGTTTCTGTTTTTAGCGAATTTTTGAAGAAAATTAAGCTATTGCTCTCGCCTCAAAATTTGTAGAATGTGAATTTTTGAAAACATTTTATGCAGAAATCCGTTTCAGGCTATTCTGAATCATATTCTGAAGTTTAACGCATTTTTTTTATGTATGTATGTATGTATGTATATATGTATGTATGTATGTATATATGTGTCATTCCAGACGATAACTGTCCGTAGAATTGTGCTAGAAACTTCAAACAAATTTTAAAATGTTAAGGACACAAAACGAAAGTTCAAGTTCGTTGGCCAGCATGATCGGATTACATCTTCGGGTTGAAATTTTCAAAAATGTAGTCAAAAATTTCAAAATAGCCTGTTTTTTGCGATTTGTTGTGCGAAATAATTTTTTCAGCATACTAACATGTGGTATATTCGGAATCAGCGTAAAATTTCCTATAAGAATATGTATCAAGTTTTCAAACATTTCAAAGTTGAAAAATCAGTCAAACTCGGCGCTCCGCGCCTCGCCAGGGGGCAAGCCCCCTGGACCCCCGGTTACCTCTATTTACATACTTCGGACGAAATTATTGAAACACAGAATGTGTTTGCGTTGTCGCGCAACCAAGTGACAACCAAACAAGCGTCATTGTTTACTATTCATTTATAACATCAATTTATATAGTTATAGTATGAAACTACGAAAAAAAAATACGAAATAAATTCGTGATAAATCAAGAGCGATTTATCAAGTAAATGTCCTAAAGAGGCTACATACGAAATTACAGCTTCCTAGAGTGTAAAGTATAGAAATTAGTTTTAAAAGCCACTCATCTGATCCGGACCCTGGACATCGTCAAGTAAATGTCCTAAAGAGGCTACATACGAAATTACAGCTTCCTAGAGTGTAAAGCATAGAAATTAGCTTTAAGAGCCACACATCTGATCCGGACCCTGAGCATCGTCAAGTAAATGTCCTAAAGAGGCTACATACGAAATTACAGCTTCCTAGAGTGTAAAGCATAGAAATTAGCTTTAAGAGCCACACATCTGATCCGGACCCTGAGCATCGTCAAGTAAATGTCCTAAAGAGGCTACAAACGAAATTACAGCTTCCTAGAGTGTAAAGTATAGAAATTACCTATTCAAATTATTTAACCTCCGCTTCACAAATCAAACCGTTTTCGTAATACTCAGATCACCTGCTATGAATCAAATCATCGAAACACAAGCTCAATGAAATCATCAGAAATTAACAAGCGGTTGCAATCATGTTCACAATATCAATTATTGAGAATGATCACCTGTGTGTAAACAATTATTTATGTAACCATGCTCATAACTCAGTTTGTTGGACACGCACTTCGCAGTAGTTAACATAATATTGTTGGATAAATCGAGAGCTTTCGAACGAATGGTCAACGAATTTTGTGGGATGAAAAACGACGAAGTACCATATCCCTAGCAACGACTCGGTTGTACGTGAAAATCATCCGTCACACATTTCGTTACCATCCCGCGTTCCATTTTCGGCTAGTTAGTCCATGGCTAAAACACATTCTGTGTTAAAATCGAAATAATGCCATTCGCTAGTTGTAAAAATCGGTAATATTTGCATGAAACATTGTCCAAATTCAGATTGAACTACTCTTATGGAAGTATCCCTGTATAACCAATCCTAGAACCATGCTGTTTAAAACGTAGGTAGTAGGTGCTTGTTTAAAATTTCATTCCATGTTTGTCTATCAAAATCATAAACTAAAATTTCTCTACACGATCAATAGCGACTGAAATGTCGAAGATTTCTTCAAAAATTCGCTCATGGGGTCATGCTGCATGACTGGACTTTTTTCATTTCTACAGTAGGGTGTGGTAGGAATGAATCAACCACTAACAAACCAAAGGAGTGAATCTATGTACCAATTTTTGAGAATGATAATATTGACTAGGGGGCTTTGGCTGCCAGGGCCACCCATTTCATCCTGCCAGGCTGACCATTGTGCCCATTGCGGCCCAGCACAGGTGTAACGGCCCAAAAATATTTGATACCTCGACAGGAGTTCGAACTTGCGTTGTGTCAACTACGGGAAAGTTCCCTTAGTTGCTACACTCCAACGATCTGAGCTATGAGGCCAGGGTAATCAAACCTCTTTGACTGTGAGAGTTATTTTCCTGGGGTGTAACATTTCCCCGGAGTCAAATACCAGCCGTCTTGGCTGGTTTGGGGTCGGACGAATGACGAAGTGAAACTGCAGGCCACTGGCTCAGCAGATGCTCGCAGGAACAAGTCAGCAGCCGAGCGAGGTCATTGTCGCGGTGTGTTTTGACTCAAGTGAGTGAGGAAGTGAAAGGTGCTAACGATAGGAAATGTGATGTTTACAGTCTTTTGGCTCGAGAGGGATTTAATTAATTATGTTTCTTATGATTTCGGGTCCTACCAACTGTGCCACTGTAACCGCCCAAAAATATTTGATACCTCGACAGGAGTTCGAACTCAGGTCGTCACAACTACGACAAATTTCCCGAAGTTGCAACACTCCAAACATCTGAGCTATGAGGCCAGGGTAATCAAACCTCTTCGACTGTGAGAGTTATTTTCTTGGAGCGTAACACAGGCAAAGACAGGAACGGCTCACACCTTGGAAGTAGGAGGCAGGCGGAGAAGGTCACTCAAATCCCTCTCTTAAGCAAAGGGGGCCAGGCCATCCTTCGTTTTTTTTAAAAAAAGCTACGCTTTTATACAAACTTTCACAATTTAAACGAATATCGTTTGAAATTTTGGAAAACTAAGATTTTTCTGATGGTCAGGAGGTCCAGGGCTTGAATTTGAGTACTGTTCTGTTAAGCCAAAATGGGCGATCTTTTTGGTTCTCGCTGTGCAGTTTTATTATATAGAATAATAATGATAAAGACCGGTGTCCGGGGAAAACTCGAAATCTCGAACGGATCAGAATCGATTCATGATCCCATTTTTCGATTATATCGATAATTTAATCTTCCGGCCCTATAATGCCCGTAGGATTGTAGTTAGGCATCGTATCAAATACTCAGAAAACATGAGGAGATGATTGTGATTCAGATGAATGAAACGATGAATGTGATTTTTTTTTTTTTTTTTTTTTGAGAGGAAGTTGAAAGCAGAATTGGTGTAAAATAGCACTTTCACGATGGCGTCCGGGGAAAACGGGTAATTTATACTGAATTTATGAATTCATACCTTTAAAAAATAGCTGTTCACAAAGCTGGCAGCAAACAAGCATTATTATTTTACAAATTAGTATGTAGCCAACTAAGTATTGCAAAAAGCAAGGCGTTTTGTGGAAGTAATTGAAAAAAAAAAAAATTAATTAAAAATAAGTCGTATGATGATATTTACATACAGCATATTCTTAATTGATCTAGAAATTGCTGGTGTAAGGATTTGTTGGAGCGAAACCAAATGATTGAGGATTGCATTTTACAATTGTACAAATTTATTATCCATTTCCTAATTTGTTATCCTCAGTTATCCCCAACTTATATGATCAAGTACAATTTTCCTTTTCTTTTTTGTTTTGTAATTGATAATGAACTTATTTTGATATGAAGGATGAATGAGTTGGTAATGATGTGATTAATGATCAGTACTACCTATAAGAACAATTTGGAGGAATAGAATTCAATCTAGATTTATAAACGTATTCGTAGATGAACAGGTAATAATTCACTAGGATATATAGTTAAAGGTTGACTGCAATTCAGGACATAAATGTATACTTTTAGAAAATAGCTACTTCTTGCAGCCATCACGACTCCAAATAAGATGTTTCTGGGTACAGAAACATAGATGCTAACCCTTGATTTGTCAGGCACGAGTGGCGAGCCGTAATCCGAATCGGCTTACAAGTCAATGAGTAACGTTAACGTGAGGATTCCTTCGAAATGACGTGTTTTTATGTGATTCACATCGTAGTTTAATACAGTCTGTCTTATTTAAAGTGATGCACTGTTTTATTGGATCGATTTGTGGAGTTGTATTAATATGGAAGAATTGGATCAATATGTGGAGTTGTATTTGACGGGTATGATGTGTTAGCGATCAGGAAATGGATTTAGTCCTCGAAGGATATCTGTGTCATAATTGTACAACCCCGCGAGGAGATTGAGGTACCTACAGATCTTTCAATCTCGGAAATAAGAAAGACCGCGAGGCATCCCTTGCTTTCAGATTTGGTATTGAGGACATACCTCTATTAATTGAAGCGTGGAAGAGCAAAAGGGTCTAAGTGCCAAAAAATAGGAAACTCACGATTTTGCAATTTTACAGGTCTATGTGCCAAGACCAGTGATAATTATGAAGTAGGTGCAAGAGCCATTGGAACATTTTTCTAGTTCCTACAGCGAATTGGTCCATGGCACACACCCTTTGAAGTAACACGTGTGGGGGACTAACATAGTATTTGTCGAACTTGGAGGCAACATTTAAGTATTGGACATCAACTCTTGGGATCACCGAAAACCACATGACAAACCTTTGATGTCAGGGGTCACACAATGTGAAAACTGTCTGCAACTTCTAAGAAAACTTCCACCCACTTGGGTGGGCCTGTAGCATCCAACTTTCCTCTAGGTGTTTGGTTCCTTATAGTTGGTGTTTTGTTCCACTCATTCGTGATTATTCAAAGTAACGGACGTAGGATTGGATGCCTCTGACCTAATACTCAATGTTATTCGAACCTAAAAGCTCATAGGTTCAAAACTAGTGGGTAATTTTAGATACATTTCAGAACTAATCGAGTTAATGTCCACCAGCTATCTATGTAACTAGATTAAATTTGTCAATCCTGCCTACACCCTACCTAGCAAGCTACTCAAGGATATATCATAACCTTTGGTTCATCATGTATAAGATTCAAATATGTAGACACAGCGTTAATTAACGCAAAATTGGAAACTTACAGGATTTTCTGTCTGCATTTCGAGTTCGTTTCCGTTCTCTAGGTATCGTCCGGGAGACAGGGGATTTGGTTGCGGTTTTGACCAGAGTTTCCAGAATTTCATCATCTGCATCCGTCAGGTTACCATTCGCTCTTTCATAAGAGATTGAGTGGTTACCTTAACAATAGGAAATGGTTAATAGCGTTGTAACATGTAACTAATTAATGTTCACCTGATTGAAGTGCGAAATTTTCAAACAATAAAAAGCAAAGTTTTAATCTGTAACCACCAAGTCTAACGCGCCAAGGAATAATTGGTATTCAAGTATTTTTATGTGTTCCCACTTACTTGTTGTGATGTCTTTTTTCGTCCGCCGCCATGGCAGTGACCCTCCATGCGTTATCATAGAATCCTGTAAATGAACAATTAGTTAAAATAGGTATGGGTTGGAAGTGGTGCAATAGAAAAATTGAGGTGATATTCGGAATCAACGATACATTTTGACATTTTCATGTCTTTGCTTTGGCACATAAACTGAAAAATCTTCACGAAAACTTGCTCACGCGATACCAATAAATAAAATAGACTCACTGTGTTGCGTAGAGAACAATCAACTGTTATTTTGATGCTTAGGTACATGAACTAACAACCTTACTTCACTACCTTGTTGTGTATTGGTAACAACAACGCTACTGGGGTAGTTCGTAGTTGATGTAGCCTGGCTCGAATTCAATAAAGTACCCACGGGTGTCGGAACAACGAGTCAACACGAACGCGAATTCAATTAAGTACCCACGGGTGGGCGGTTTCTCTTATGGCCCATTTAATTGATCTGTACGCCCCGCCGTGCAATGCACGGGTGAGATCTGCCTAGTAATAAATACAATAAGAAAACACACATGAAAATGTCCCAATGTGTTGCAGACTCGTATGCAAGCATTTAAGTTCCTCAGACTGAAGAAGAGAACGCGTTGCTGAAAATGTGCGGTTTCCTGGTTTGTTGTGTTTTTCTTAGTTTTATAGAAATGATTACCACTCTAACCTATAATATTAGAAATTCACTATAGGTTCCCAGAAACACCCAGGCACTCATTGAATGAAGTAAATGTTAGTTATCGTACAGCAATAATAATAGTTATAAAACCCTTACCACTGAACATGCTTAGTTGTTCACGGAATAGTCATAATTTCCGACTCAAAGTTGGCTAATTCGTTTTGTCCAAATTGTATGAATATTCGTATCAATTCATATCAAGATCAGATTTTCGTTTAACAAACAGCCCTCCGTCAACGCTCCTGTATCTTGACCGAAGGTCGGTACTTTTACATAAGTTAGGAAGTCTGGAAGTGTGTTAAATGAAAATCCTGAAAAGCTTGTGCAAAAAAAAAAAAGTGAAAACAAGCTATATCATGGAAAAACGAGCTAGAAAAAAAAGACCTTGGATTCAGCACATCAAATAACGTATGAAAACAAGCTCGGCCGGATGCAAGATCACCCCTGAATCTCCTCAGGAAGATCATGTTGCTTATTCAGTAGGTCATGTAGGAAAACATATATTGAAAAGTTTAATAAAACACTCGATGCCAATTTATTCACCTTAGCATCACCGTTATGACCAAGAAGTTGTTTGAGTTCGGCATCTTTGCTGTCTTCTTGACTCCTCATTTTGCCCACCTGGAAACGAAAGGGATATCGTATAATTCAACAACGATTAACAAAGTGAAAGTTTTAATAGGACAAAGTGATACCGAGACCTCAACTACCTATTAGGGAACGTATTAATGGACGTAGATAATAATGTAGGAGGAAATAATTGTTATCCTAGGAAATAGTAGCCGGCCCAATATGGGATTAGGGACACATCGCTACCATTTAAGTGCCTATTTAACTATACTTGCAGTCGACGAAATTGAAAACAGCGCATTGATACGCTAATAATACAGGGTGTCTAGTAGATCTTTAAAATAAAAATCAGGGACTTTTGGGGTTCTAAATTTCAAAAATCGGTGACCTTTTACAGGCTTTAATTTCTCTAGGAATAGCGTACCGAAATACTTACCAGTAGACCTACTGTAATCATTAGTAGCCTATAAAAAAATTAGATCTTCATAACTTTTTTATTGATTCTAGCACAGCATTCTCTAGCAAAGTTTCGTCAGTTCCCGCCATCTCTAATCTGTTGTCTCATTGTAACCGATTCACTGCGCATCTGATGCGGAGAAACTGCATTAGTCCCATTTGCCAATGTTTCCGACACTTGCATCTGTCAGTACTATATGGATTCAAAAATCTCAATTTATCTCTTTCGTATGTTTTGTGAATCCCGGTACTGGCATTATATTATGATTATTTGGTTACCGACGCCATAAAAATCGGTGACTTCTATAATAAAATCCGTGACTTTCAGAAATATCCGTGCCCTACTATTAAATCCGTGACTTTTCCGGGAATCCGTGACCTGTAGACACCCTATAATATGGACTGCAATTAAAGAATATAAATATTATTGTTTTCGTTGACTATGTACCTGTCCAGTTGGTTGGTGACATGAAATCATTAAAAAATGCCTTGCTATGGGTATGGTCTTCTGATCTTCGAGAATAGTCTAGGCTAGAGAGAAGTTAAATATAGTATTACTATAGATGCGCCATTTTCACTTTTTGTTTTCTTTTGATGAAGTTTTGTGAGTTTTGATTTACTTAGTAATGTTTTTTTTGTTACCTGATAATTTACATACCTTTCGTAGGAGTCAGTGGTCACTCGTCGTGTTCAGGGGGCGCTTTCGATGTTAGGACATCATCATCAGGGCGTCAAACGAGTACCTACTATTTGGACTGTTTTGTGTTTTGAGGGAAGAGAATTTTTCATAGGCCTCTCAAATAATATGGTTATTGATTATGGGGCTGAGCGCTTTCGCCGTCTTTTGGCCTCTTCAGAGCTTATTATTGATTGGTTTATGTTTAAATATAAGTTTTTTGGGCCCCCTTCAATATCTCAGTGATAACCAGTTATGTTTGGAGATGTTGTTTGCGTCAATTATATTGAAATCGAAGTAGATGTGAAAATTTGTGTGGAGAGACACACATTGTCTGCTAGTTGAACCTCTTAGTTCTGACCTTTTCAAAAAAACTTTTCAAATTAAAGTTTTATCACTTCAGATTGTGCACATCTCCATAAAAATTTTGAATATTTCTCAATTTAACTACAAATTAAACCCAGGAAATAAAACCATACTTACGAGGTCAGAACTAAGAGGGTCAGCTAGTAGACAATGTGTGTCTCTCCACACAAGTTTTCACATCTACTTCGATTTCAACATAATTGATGCAAACTACATCTCCAAACATAACTGGTTATCACTGAGATGTTGAAGGGGGCCCAAAAAAACTTATATTTAAACATGAACCAATCAATAATAAGCTCTGAAGAGGCCAAAATACGGCGAAAGCGCTCAGCCCATGAATAAACCACATTATTTGAGAAGCCTATGAAAAATTCTCTACCCCCAAAACATCAAACCTACGAAGGACAAGGCAAAAATCCATAACTAATATTTGGACAGGATGATGTTCTTATATCGAAAGCGCTCGCCCCTTGAACACGACTTGCTAGTGATGACGGACTCCTACGAAAGGTATGTAAATGATAACTTTACTCTTATTACTAGCAGAAATAACCCTTTCTATTTAATACTTGAGAATCCAATTACGGATCAACCCAAAGTTTCCACCTACCTCAGTGATCATCTTCCCCCTCGTCTTGTTCCGCTCCCTGTGCGATGCTTTCTTCTCCAGTTGCTGTATGACTCGTTCCCTCGTTGTCCTGTACTCGAGCGCAAACTCAGATATGATCCGACACAGCTGGTCAGGCTTCGTGAGCGACACTCGGTGAAGCGGCACTCCAACCCACAGACAAAACTTGTGATACCTATTGAGCACTCGTCTATGGATTTTGTCTAAAATTATTATCCTTTCGGCGCAATCTCCCAAGAAGTCTGACATTCTGTAATCCAATTAGAAGAAAAACCATAATTAGTTATATGCTCAGACTCCACTAACTTCTTTGTTAATTAAACTAACAACTATTCTGAAGAAACATATCAACTATTTTCTCTATGTGAATCTAGCTTAAACGTAGACATCCATTGATTGTTCTCTACTTTGTAATTTCGAAATTTGGTAGTATTTCTAGAGCGATTTTAGCAACACTTTGAATATCACTTAAACCTTTCCTAAAATTTATGTTTGATCTGATGGCCAATCTGGACGTGTTACTGCGCCAATTATGGAATATTATTCATTCTACGAAGTACTTAAGGACCGTCTGGAGGGTGTACAGCGTAGGTTCTTGAGATACCCGGTGTACATAAGAGAGATCCCCCCTTCTTATAGAAGGTTGACATTCGCTTAGGAGAGCCAATCCCTCGTGGACTGTGCTTCTCCCCCCACCTGCAAACTGGTGGGACACAACTCTCGCCGTTCAGGAGCCAATGCTCGGAGCTTTCCTTGCAAGGTACCTAAAAGCCAAGGCACTGCAGGTGGAGGTGAACCTTCTAGCTGGTTCTCCCAGCTAAGGGAGCTGGTATCTAAGTTTATAGCAAAACTTACATGCCGAGACCCACTACCAGGGTACAAGTCCCTAGTGTTGTGATCTCTTCCCCTAAGCACCCTGGGCCACATGTCCCAAGGCTGGGGTGTGCCCAACCACTGCCACCACGAATCCTACCTCATCAGGGAGGCAGGCCAGTAAGACATATAAGGCATAGTGCCAGTGTGCCGGTAGCCTGGGGCTTCACCCAACCCGTGGTACCAGTTTTGAGATGGGAGATTACTATGTTACTGGACTCCGCCGTCTCCAGATGGCTGACCGGGTAGCAGGCCCAAGGGCAGAGAATTTGTACCTATCCTCTAACCGATCTACCTTTGCCTGAGTGAGGAAATTCCTCCCCAAACTCAGCCCAAACAATAAGGGTGTGCAGAGGAGGCACAGCGGTCAGGAACTAAACAAAACTTCGGCTGCGATGCTGACGAAAACCCATGGTGAAAAACGATACTTTGAAGTACCAGAAAACCAAAAATTCAAACCCCAAAATCAAAGCGGTGCATCTCCAAAAACGGCGCATGAATTGAGAATGTATCAGTTACAACATTTTTTGACGTTCGATTATGAGTAAGCACAACGATAGGGTGGTTCAAAAAAAAAAAAAAAAAGTTCTGGGATTTCTTGTCCCCATTGTTTTTTTTTTTTTTTTTTTTTTTTTTGCTTCCTCGGTATGTCAGGATGACACTCCTAAATTTTTAGCAAAAAATATTAATCCTAATCACTTTACCTGGGTCGATTTTGGCCAGTTATCGACCGCTATGGTAAACCAACCTCTAAATTGGTGCCGAGGTGATGATTTGATGGACGGATTTCAATTTTTTTAGGTCAATGTATGGGTTTTTGCATGCGCTGAACACGATGAACTCATTTATTTTACGCTCCGTTCACTAGTTATCCGGTAAACTGGCAGAGGGGTCGTTAAGCGAATAAGTACAATGCCGATTCAAGTCCTTGCCAAATTACCAACGGCTTTGTATCGAGTATCCTGGAGAATACCAAATTTTATCGGCACAAGGTATTTCAGAACCTTAAATTATCAACGCGACATAATTTCCGGTGAAATTAGGGTGAATTTCTCTATTACCCTACTATTAATTTGAGATTAATGGCCGATAAACGAAGCAATCATCGGCGGAAAAGTATAGTAAAAAACGGAATCATGTTCAGAACATGCCAAAGCATATTATCCGACCAATTTAGCATGTTTCTAGTACAATTCTTAACCAGGCGACAGCATTTTCGGTGAAATTTTCGGTTTTTACTTATCTTCAAGCAGCGCCCTCTGCCAGTTTACCGGATAACTAGTGGACGGAGCGTAAAATAAATAGGTTCATCGTGTTCAGCGCATGCGATAACCCATAAATTGACCCAAAAAAATTGAAATCCGTCCTTCAAATCATCATCTCGGCACCAATTTAGAGGTTGGTTTACCATAGCGGTCGATAACTGGCCAAAATCGACCCAGGTAAAGTGATTAGGATTAATATTTTTTGCTAAAAATTTAGGAGTGTCATCCTGACATACCGAGGAAGCAAAAAAAAAAAAAAAAAAAAAAAAAACAATGGGGACAAGAAATCCCAGAACTTTTTTTTTTTTTTTTTGAACCACCCTATTGTTGTGCTTGGGTCATAATAAACGTCAAAAAATGTTGTAACCGATACATTCTCAATCCATGCGCCGTTTTTGGAGATGCACCGCTTTGATTTTGGGGTTTGAATTTTTGGTTTTCTGGTACTTCAAAGTATCGTTTTTCACCATGGGTTTACGTCGGCATCGCAGCCGAACTTTTGTCTAGTTCCTGACCGCTGTGGAGGGAGGCTCTTCACGCACGCTTTGGTGCCCAGTGTACAAGTACATGTGCCAGTTGACCAGATGGATTAAGCAATACTGCGAACATCTGCTGTATGGAGGATGTGGTATTTTTTCATAAATTGGCCAATGGCAGCCTTCAGTGTTCTAATTCACTGTCCAAGGTCGACTTGAATATTCCGAGCTACCCCACCCGACGACACAGCCCATTGTTTCACGCCCCTTTGCTGCTTTAAACCACCAATTGAATCGTCCCCTCCACGCCTGGTTAATGCATTCCTTCAAATCACCAGTTTTGAATCCTTCTTGGATAGTCTGACTTGCCTGAAGCGTCAACTCAATACCTACCTCCAATCTTGACAGAAGTGTTGATTTCATTTCTATACTTGACTGATACACCGTCATAATTGTTTCTCTCACCAATACTGTGAATTGCTTTTTATTTCTATTATTACCTACTTACTGTTGAAAAACAACTTCAGTAATTGGCGTATGCCGCAGATAAATAAAATAAATAAATACAATAAAAAATAAATATGGACTCTACCGTAATAAGAGTTTCCCAACAAATTTTTTAATGAACTTACTTGAGTTTCATGGAAGTTGTGCCATCATGAGTTGAAATGACTTTGAGGTGTTCAAAAGAGGCTTTGCACTCTTGTTCCATCTTGGAGATATTGCCTGACAACTCGTCAAAGTCTACTTTTGAAGCTCTGGTTACAGCACCGATCTATAGGTACAGAAAATATTTTGATAAATAGGTGACATACTGTGCCAAAGGTAAGTTGAGTTAGCGATTGTAATCTAGTCAACCAAATAACAGAAAAATGCTTAAAGCAAGGAGGATTTGGAGGCTTGCATGTAGAGTAAATACTTCGTGAAAAATTCAAATTTTGTGTGTAAAGTGGAAACTGACTTCAGAATAGAGATCAGTCGCGTCTGGAAATTTTTCCATGACCATGTGACAAAGGTGATGAAGCAGAGTGTGTTTGTGGACTGTATCCTTCACCTCTGGAACCTTGGCCAAGTATTCTATTTGGAACCCTTTAACCTGCAACGCAAAAGAAAGAAGCTGTAGACAATAATATCAATGAGAATAATAGATCAATATAATGGGCCATAAAGATTATAACCTATTTTGTGATTACAACTTAGTAAAAATATCCATCAACAGACGCGATTGGTCATTGAAATCACCACAGAAGGTAATTGAAAACAGCCATACTAAACTCTGGAAATTATGAGGTTTATTATTTCTGTATTGTATAGGGAGCTCTTCTACGCAGAACACCTGTCTATATTATTAAACAAATCATTAGGTAGGTATCTAATGTGTCTGCATAGGTGATGCCTTCTGAAGAGAAATTGATAAAATTAAATAACAACTAAACTTTCCTTACACGAGCTGATGATGCAGTGCTGTGAATTGGCAAAACCGTGGGGACAGCGCATATGCCGCTCAATAGCGTTTGCTTGCTGCAAGCCTAACACTATCTAGTGGTCACTGATGAAACTTAGTTCCCCCCAAAAATCATTGAGTCATTGAAAAATCATATTGAGAGAACGGAAAACCATACAGAAAATACAATCATGTAAACGACAACCCAAAAAACATCACTGTTACATTGAATGTTTTCTAGATCTCGATTTTTCAATATTTCAGCCCTAAATTACTACCCTTTAGCCCCGGTGCACACGAGCGGCAAAAGGACGCTGGACGCCGCGTCATTTTCAATCGGATAACTAGAAATACACAGCGAAGCATGGTGCGGTGGGACGCCAATACCTATCTGCAGCTGGCGTTCCCGCGGATAGGTATCGAGGTTGACGCAGGTTTCTGTGGGACGCGCGTTGCGGGCGATAGCTATCTTGCCGCCCGATACCCCTAGCAGTACTCAACAGTCAATCGGCCGGTGCACACGTGCAGCTGCGTCACTTCGCGTCAACAATCATTTTGAAGATTTCGGCCCACGATTTTTTGAAAAACTTAAATTTTCTGCACATTGATTCATTGAAAAAGGATACGAGAAAGCTACATGCTATGCCCAACATGCCGTTTTTAGCGAATCTTCGCAGAAAATAGGGCTACTGCAATTATAAAATAACAATTTTCGAAAACATTCTTCATTGAAATCCGAGTCCTAGCTCCGAGGTCCTTCCAACTTTTCGTCCAACGCCAACCAAAATCCATATTCATATCAATTTCATATACCTATATATATAGGTATGTATATGGGAGTATCGGGATTATTTTATTTAGAAGAATTTCCAGTCATGCAGTATGATCGAATGAGCGAATTTTCTTAAATTACATGTCGTATTATATTATGCTAAATTGTATCGAAATTTGAGCAATTGAAGTAGAAAGGAAATTTTTAAAAACCAATGCTATGGCAGAAAAAGTTTATACTAAATAAAATTCGGTGATCCAAATAAGATTTGGGAGTTTTAGGTTTTGTTTTTGCAGTTTTGATAGATTTTTCAGCAAATATTAATGAAATGTAGGAACGTTTTAGCGAATTTTCGTCGAAAATGGTACCTACGTTATTGCGAATTGAAAAATCAAAATTTTTGAAAATGTTCTTCATTGAAATCCGTTTTGAAACATTCTGACACGAATCCTAGAGTTTAACATTTTTCATATATGTATACCTATATATATATATCATTCCAGACGATAACTCTCCTTAGGATTGAGGTAAAAATTCCGTTCTTGGGCCAAAAAATCAAGCATTCCAAACGAAACTTGGTCAACTATTTTTGAGCACATTAAATTGACAAATTTCGAAAAATGTACTAAAAAATCACTAAAAATGGCTAAAAACAGCCAAAAAGCGTTACATTTATAAGTTTTAGCACAATTTTAGTCAAAACTAAACTGTAAACGATTAATTAGGACATTTAATAAGTTTTGCTCAAAATTATGCTGAAAACGTAGGTACGTTAATTCCTATGATATTCGCTTCTTCAGTACTTCCGATTTCTGCCCTCTTCTATGCGAAATACGTACTTGTGCACCAAATACGAAAAACCAATTTATTCATCAATATCTGGGCGCGGGTTGACAGATCCATCCTCGTAGGTGGCGAGCGAGTGACTGACGCGTCATGACGCGGCGTCCTGCGTCCTTTTGCCGCTCGTGTGCATTGAAACGGAGATAGGACGCAGATAGCTATTCCTAGGAAATGACGCGGCGTCCTGCGTCCTTTTTCCGCTCGTGTGCACCGGGCCTTAGGGTTGATCAAAATTAATTCCGATGTTACTGGCACATCCCCAGCCAATGTATGATTTGATAGTCAAATTTCATAAACTTTAGTCCGGAAGTTTTGGAAAAAAGCTCTGCATGGCGTATCGACGATTTTTTTTTTTTAAATTTAATTTTTAGATTCTATGCATCAAAATCAACAAATTTTTTGGGGGGGGGGGGGGGGGGTTATATATGTTTTTTCTTGGTCAATTACAAAGGTTCGTAATTGAAAATAATAAACTAAAAATAGTAATTAGTGAAAATATCCAAACCAATGTCAGAAATTGTTTAAACATTCATACCTCAGATCCATTGAGGAATATCCCGATAGACAACAGAGTACCGAGAATCGCTCGGAAAGTTCGATTGGATCGCAAGCTTTCCATTCCCTGCTTGAGATCCATAAGCGGTTCAGCAATTTCCTGTCGATAATGCAATATATTTAATGTAGATTCTAAATACATTGCATACATTTTCTTATTTGAAAATTTAAAAATTAATAAAAATTTACAACTGATTCAAGGGTTAAAATTAATTTTGTTCTTTGAAAATCAAATGTATAAGCTACTTATTCAGCTGTTCACTGAAAAACCAACCTTTTCGAGATTTTCATAATCCAGCTTGAACGCCCAGAGCTTTAATCGAGCAGGCAACTCCGAGATGGAAGCTAGTGTGAGGAGAAACTGTTCCGCACTGCCCAGTGGGAGATCTGGATTGGTAGACTGAGCTTCTTGGATTTTACTGATTTCTTCCTCAGTTGGCAACATTGTGAGAAGTTTCTGAGGAAAAAAAGATCAACACCGTATAGAACACAATTGAATCATCTACGAATTAATTCTTAAAGCCCATTTACACTGAGCATGCACCGTTTGCAAACGTTTGCGAACAGGTCGCACTGTAACACTCCATGCAGAGCGTTTACACTGTCCACACACCAATACAAATAGTTATTGTTCTCGCGCAAGGAACATGAGCATTTGAAGAAAAATTGAAGTGGAAGGAGCGACCCCACACACGAACGAACGCTATTCACAAACATGGCTCGGCATGGGTGAGTGTTAACACAGCACGTGCATCATAGTAGTGATTGTTCACAAACACTGTTTGCAAACGATGTACGCTCAGTGTAAATGGGCCTTTAAATGGTAGGTAATCAGTCACATGTAATCAAAAATTGTTCTAGAGGAAGTTAAGAAAGAAATGGGTTTATTTACCTCAATGCCTTCTCGATTCATCACAGTGGCATCCATTTTCAAAATGGCGGTTTTTATCGAGCGGGGTGGCGGTAACTTGGTCATTCCGATGTTGATTGCGTTTGATCGTTTGTGGTCCAACACAATCACTTCCTTATTTTTATTCATTTCTTGTTGTTTCTAGAGTAGAAAATATGTCATATTAGGTGTTATATTCTCACAAGTGTAGTAATACCACAAAAGCTGTAGGTATGTATTTTTTAACTTGTATAATTATCATTATGTATCATTTAAACTTTTGCTGTTCATAAAGAGGTGTGCTTAGAGCTTAAATATACCTACCCAAGTAGGTAGGTACTAAGTTAACTAACAAACCTACTTCATCCCGCCACAATGGAACTATTTTGTAATTTTCCGATTTAAATGTGAAACGGCGCTAGCGAAGGAGACTTATAACTACGATTAGATAATTTCATTTTGGAGGCGGGTTGTCTCCATTTAAGGTGTAGAAATTCTTAGACAGGTGAAGGTATTTTTGGTCATATGACAAAACCAATTTCACGTAATCAACACCAAAAAACAACTTGGGTGCAGCACACATGCATAGCACAACAATTCTGTTGGTACAACAAAATGAGAAATAGAAGGTACATTAGCAAATTCGTAGAAGGAACCAAACTATTTATAACGACAACATTGGATTTAACATGTATCTTAAGGGCTTAGGACCCTTTAGGGGTCTTGCAAAAAGTTTCCGTCACATTTTTGAAATGGGACAACCAATCAATAGCTTCCCCTAGTTACTTTGAATTTTTAATGATTTTCCAATAACAACCGATCCAAATAATAGAGAGTTACCATTAGATCCGTCAATCTCAATACATCCTGCGGTAACGCACACAGTTGGGACGAGCGAACTGTACTAACCACAACTGTGAAAAATTTACTACACCTTAAAGTCACGTTGAGTCCTTTACAGATCTAGTTATAGCGCTAAATCCATGGAAGAAGGAAATTATCCATTTTTCTATGCTTTCTACATCACCATTTCAATTTCTAGCGCTCAAGCGTCTCCCTATTTCTCGAGCTTTTTTTGCTCCATTTTCATCCAGTACTCTTTATTTTCGATTTCAAAGGTTCTTATAAGAATGAACATTGAACGATATCAAAGATTCCGCGAAATTACAAGTGAACAGTTTTTGTCTGCTAATGACCTACTAGTGGCTTTTGAGGGCTTCCTTGAATAGGAGACTTTGAGGAACCCGGCTCGCCAACTCCGTGAGCAATATGGAATAACCACACCAGATGAGAACGAGCGGGAAAAGGCAATGGAGGTTATTGACGCAGAAGGTTATTTGAGACGATTACATTTTTTACGGATTGTGATCCGTTTAGGTATCTGTACGGGAGGTTGCATCACCAAAACCCATTGTGTCAGAGCTTTGGCACCAGACTGCCGATACTTCACGATGTATTGTGTTAAGGATCTTCTAGGAACTCTCTATTGGTTTACTAGTATTGAATGTGGTAACAAGGTAACCGCTGTTGGGGTTTCATCTTATCACAGTTATGTGTCATCTACTGCTCTTTTGGGTCACACAGTTCAGATATGTTTAGTTAGAAGGGAAATAAAAGGTTTATTCATAGCCCAAAAACATAGACATGTTCAGGGCTGGATTCACCGCATAGGCAATGTGGAGTTGTGCCCAAGGTGGCAAATTTTAGGGTCAGCAAATTTTTGGTGACAGATTTTTAATTTGGAAATACGAGAAGTTTTGATTATTTGTTCCATCCGGTTATTTTATTATCCATTAGGTAGTTTATAGTTTCACTGTATTAGTGATTTGGTATTTTAAACAAAAACTGTCATATTCTCTTAGAAGAAATGTTCATTAAAGTAAAGATTTATCAGTTTTTGATGTGATGTATTACTCGCAGGCTGGTTGAGGTCTAGCGGCAGTGCTTTGGGGTGCGGCCAGAATGCGGATGCCTAGAGGGAAGATGTCGATGTAGATGGCTATAGCGCTAGCTATCAATCTACATCCATATCTTGCCTCCTGCCTGTGTTGTTCAGGATGCAGTGGTCGCTGAAGTGGGCTGGGATGAGGCATAGTAGGAGAGGAGTGGCTGTGAAATATGAAACACAGGACGGAAACATGCAGTGGAGGGGGTGCGTCCTTGAAACAGCCAATCAGAGAAGAGGGAGCATGGATGCGACTGCGACCTCCTAGGATCAAATTATTTTGGAATTCAAAATCATCAACGGCGCAGCAAGCCTGGCAGTGCTCCTGTCTCCTTGTTCTGTCCTCCCGCATTCAAAAATTTGTATTTGTTTACATGCATGGCTAGCGCGATAGCCATCCATCCACATCCATTTCTAGCCTCCTGCCTGCGTAGTTCAGAATGCGGCAGTCTCTGAAGAGGGCCGGGGTAAGGCTTAGTGGCTGTCGGAGTGGCACTGAGAGGAGCGGATGTGAAATGTGAAACACAGAACGGAAACATGCAGTGGAGAGATTTCTTGAAACAGCCAATCAGAGGAGAGGGAGCAAGGTACGACCTCCCAGGATCAAATTATTTCGGAATTCAAAATCATCGACTTTGCAGCGAACCCGGCATTGCTCCTTCCTGCCTCCTTGTTCTGTCCTCCCACATTCAAACATTCGTATTTGTTTATATTGGAGGCCAGCACGATAGCCATCCCAACAACATCCTCCTAGGCATCCACGTTCAGTTCACGCGCGGGCGATGTGGTGGTGGTGGGTCATAGGTACGGTGTGGGATTTTTCAAACAGATTTTCATTTTTAACAAATTTATTCGAGATAAATCCAGAAGATATAAAAACTGCCTCTTCAAATCCAACAGATTTATGAAGTGGATATGGAGGAATCACCTTCTGTTATAGAGTGCATTCACCTTAAAGGTTTGCTGTGTCCAGAGAGTTTCAAAGAGTGTGAACCTTTAACATTATCCAGCCTGCACTAGTTCCTAGTTTCAAAAAAGCTGATGGACTTATCAAATGTGAATATTGCTTTGAAAATATGTCTCTACCCTCCTGCTTCAAATTGCTCAGCAGAGAAATCGTTCTCTTCTCTCACAACGTTCAAGGAGCCAACTTACGTTCCACCACCACACAAAAGCTACTTAACTTTCTTGCAGTTTTAACCATTGAAAACGATAACAAATTTAGATTTATCTGAGTTTTCCAACAAGAAAGCTAGACGCGTAAAGTTTCATTAGTCAACAAATGTAGATTTAGTCTAATTAACACGTGTTTGTTTTGACAAAACACAACTTTCCAGTATATTGTAATCCTGTTTCATTTAAAAGCAATGGCAATTATACCCACAAGTTGAATAATGTGTAAATTAAGTGTAAATAATTCCAAATTAAGTAACCAGTAAGTAAAGTGAAAATACATGGAAACAAACTTGATACAATTCTAAATTTGATTGATAGTTGGGTCAAGTGAGTTTCGCCATTATTGTGCTGGGGAGGGGGCAGTTTAACTTATTTGGGCCAGTACGTGCTTCAATGTTTTTCTGCAGGCGGAGATGTTTTTTACTTCTGGTGGTTGTTATATACCGTTTATTAACCTTAAACTTCGTACCTACAGCTTTATGACAATTACCATAAATACCTTAAATCTAAGTACAACAAATACTTAGTGCTCAGTCATGGGACAGTACCCGTTATTTCCGAGAGAGGGGACCTTTTGCTCGGTGTCCGGACAGTTGCGGACACGGACAATTGCGGACACGTCTTAAAAGCGGACAATTGCGGACACTAGGGATTAATGCTACCTGACAAGGGTTTGACAGGTCTCTACAAATATTTCACTGCCGGACAACTGCGGACACGTTCATTTTAGAGAGTTTAAAATCAGCTTTAGTAGGCTTCGTCATTCCTTATAACTACTAATTCCTAATATTTGTTAATTAGGCTTTGTCATTATAAGTATTTACAATTATATAAATATTCGTTACACTCAAAGTGTTGTGTCAAATCCCAACTGTTGGATCTACTCTAATCTTTGGATATGCAAAATGGTCTTCAAAAATGATTTTATTTTTTTTTCTCTTCATACACCTGTACAGTTCTCTCTATCCTTTTATCTAGTTTCATGTATTGCTTCTTCCTCTTCTTCCCTTCTAAATTTAGTTCCATCTTCATGAACACGCAGTTTGTGTTTTCAGCTTCTTTCTTCAAACAATCCACTAGCGTGTTAAATCTAGGGTGAGCGTTACCAATGAATGTGTTAATTTTGTTGTGCCACCCTTCTACTGCATTTGTTGTTCTGTGCCTTTTGCCGTAGCAATTCCACATTTCGATGGGTATTTGGTCATTCTCAAGCCATGTCTCTATAAAGTAGTCGAAGAAATGAAATGTTGCAGGTTCATGAGGAAGCTCCCGACCATAACAACCCAAAACTGTCAGAGTTCTTCGACTACTTTATAGAGACATGGCTTGAGAATGACCAAATACCCATCGAAATGTGGAATTGCTACGGCAAAAGGCACAGAACAACAAATGCAGTAGAAGGGTGGCACAACAAAATTAACACATTCATTGGTAACGCTCACCCTAGATTTAACACGCTAGTGGATTGTTTGAAGAAAGAAGCTGAAAACACAAACTGCGTGTTCATGAAGATGGAACTAAATTTAGAAGGGAAGAAGAGGAAGAAGCAATACATGAAACTAGATAAAAGGATAGAGAGAACTGTACAGGTGTATGAAGAGAAAAAAAATATAAAATCATATTTGAAGACCATTTCGCATATCCAAAGATTAGAGTAGATCCAACAGTTGGGATTTGACACAACACTTTGAGTGTAACGAATATTTATATAATTGTAAATACTTATAATGACAAAGCCTAATTAACAAATATTAGGAATTAGTAGTTATAAGGAATGACGAAGCCTACTTAAGCTGATTTTAAACACGCCAAAATGATTTTACCATTTTGACAGTCCAAAGCCTGTGTAAAGTGTGATGGAAATCAGTCTTAAAATCATATATCATGTATGTATCTGTTCTTTAGGTGGAAATCAGACTCTTTCCAGAACATGTGTCCGCAGTTGTCCGGCAGTGAAATATTTGTAGAGACCTGTCAAACCCTTGTCAGGTAGCATTAATCCCTAGTGTCCGCAATTGTCCGCTTTTAAGACGTGTCCCCAATTGTCCGTGTCCGCAATTGCCCGGTATTCTTTTGCTCAGAGTTGGGTTGAACGCTGCTTCTCGCGTTTTTGAGCTGCTGCGATTGGGGATATAGCCTTACTGTATGATCGGGAGGATATTCCCTGCACACAACACATTTATGCGCTATTAAGGGAAGGGGCTGACACACCTCTCCTCTGCTATTTATTGCGCAGATTTCAGCCCTGGATGCCCGCCCAGCCCTGTAAGGTACCCTCAATCTGTTACAGTCATTAAACCCCCACCACTTCTGTCAAGCAAATAACGCTGTTAGCGAATTTTCGTAGAAAATAAACTATTGCAATGGCTCCAAAAATTTTATAATCAAAATTTTCGAAAACTTTCTTCATTGAAATCCTTTTTGAGTATATATAAATATATATATGTCCTACCAGATGATAACTCTTCATAGGATTAAGATAACAATTCCGTTCTTGCGCCAAATAATCAAGCTTTTCAAACGAAAGGATGAGTTCGTTGGCCAGCATTTTTTGAGCAAATTAAATCGGTCAAACTTGAAAAAAAAGTGCTGAAAAAATCACTAAAAATAGCAAAAAACGGCTAAAAATCGTTAAATTTATACTTTTTAGCAGAATATTGCTCAAATAAAGTTTATTAACAATAAAATAGAATATTCGAAAATTGATGTACAAAATTATGCAGGAAAATGTACTTAAATTTCATTAAAATGTGCTACAAAATCTATAAAAACTGCAAAAAAGTTAAAAATCCTACATCTCTTTCTGAACAGCAGATTATTATTTAGAACGAGTATTTTTAGTTAGTTAAAAATTTCTTTTCACTCAGCCTTCAAATTTCAAAACAATTCAACATCATGTACCATAATTTTCTAAACTTATGCTCGGTTACCAAAGCCTATATCGAATCAGTAATAAATGAGACTCACATTAGAATCACAGACGAAAATAGAGGCACAGTGCAGGAAAATTGACAACAAAAGCATGCAAACGAGACACACAAGTTTCTTATGAATTTGAAAAATATACTCACCTCCTATGAGAGGTAATCCAGGCATCAGACAAAATAAACATAATAGCATATTAGTGGATAAATAATCAAACTTTTATATGTACAAGAATGCTTTTCGATTTTGTTGTTTATCTGTACATGATTATTTACAAGATATGCTAATTGGGAGGTTAAGCCAGGGAATCCGGCAAGCAATTTGAATTATTCCAAGATGCTATACAGCTCTAGGTCAGTTGGATTTCATTTCAACATTCTTGACTATGAAATTAATCATTTAACTACAGAGTCATATAAAATGGATTGATTAAAAATTGAGAGGCGAAAAAGAAATTACAAGTGAGATTGAATATTATGGACAGATAATGGAAAATGGCGTTATTTGATTCATATGTACAAGAACAAATGAAAACATTAAGTAAACGTAGGTTTCTATTATTCTACTATGACAAACTGTTGATTATGTGGTATAATATATACCTATATGTACATGGATGACATTATGATGGACGCTTTGAATGGGTGATGGTTGAGTCATAATCACAGTATTGTTTGAGAAAACTTGAAAACAAGATTTACACTATATTAATAGATTGAGAGGAAGCTGAAGACTAAGGGAATATGAGTGCCAAATGTTTCTTATCGGAATTGTGACTTAGAAAGTTTCAATGTTCTCAGTCTTGAATGTTTTATTATTTAAGAGAAGTTTCCAGTCTCTATGTCTTTGATATGGATAAATATTGAATCTAAAGCCTAGTTTGTAGAAGAGCTAGGCAAGGAGTTTCGGGAAGCTAATATTATCCATGCCTTGCATAAAGCTGAGGCAGTAGGTACTTCACTGAGACTAGAAATCTGCAAGTTGGTGAACTATGAAGTTTAGGATTCATGGCACTGGATATATAGCAAACAAAGTCCAGTTTGAGAACCAGGGACAAAAAAACACACTCATCCCACAGCCTTGGAAAAGATGTTGGCGTATTAGTATAAACTTCAAAGATGCCAACCAACTCGATTGGACAACCAGAAAACTACATCTTATGAGCATTTTAGGACTCATAGTCACAGGGCTTCTTAACTAGTTGTTTGTAGAAATAGACAGTGCCAGGAGAAGTAGTATATTGTTGAGATTATAGAGACCCTATTAATTGATTAGGTAGATTCGCAATAATAGCTGAATACCACTGAGTCAGGAATGTTGGGGTCGACTGGAAGCATCAGTTTGAAAATTATAACAAAAAAAATTCTTATCCCAAGAAAGAAAGGTGCATACCAAAGGAATAGAGGATGTTATGGTCCAAAAATATTTGATTCTTCGGACAGAGTTCGAACTCTTGTCCTAACTTACTAAGGAGAAATTTCTCTTTAGTTGCAAGACTCCACCGGGTTGAGCTATCAGGCTGATTGAATCAAAACTCTTCGACTGCAAGAGTTTTCCATGACCATAACATTTCCCCTGGAGCCAAATACCACCTGTCTCGGCTGGTTTGGGGTTTGATGGACGATGAAGTGAAAACTGCAGGCCGCTGGCTCAACAGATGCTCGCTTGGAAAAGTCCAGCAGTCTAGGGAGCTCATTATCACGGAGTGTGTTTTAACTGAGATAGAAAGTGAAAGCTGCTACATCAGGGAATGGAATGCTTACAGTATTTTGGCTCGAGAAGGATTTAATTAATTATTGTTCCATATTAATTCGGGTTCCTACTGACTGCGCCAACTGTTATGGCCCAAAAATATTTGATACTTCAGACGGAGTTCGAATTCGTCCTTATTTACAAAGGAGAAATTTTTCATTAGTGGTAACACTCCAATGGGTTGAGCTATGAAGCCAATTTAATAAAACCTCTTTGACTGTGAGACTTTTTCTTGAATATAACAAGGAAAATTGCTCCTCCTGTGAACTTCATCTCTCACAGATAAGACAAACTGTTTATACCAAATAAGAAAATCAGATAAGTGCCTACCTACTTCTAATCTCATCAAAACCACAATCTCAACAGAGGTAAGCAGAAAGAACTGATTTTGTATATTGAATCGAGCAATCATCCAAGAAGACATTTTTTTTGCACGAACAACTAGTTCTCCTCAATAAATTTAAAAAAATATCACCTCCTCCCTATTAAAAAACATACAAGACTTTTAAACAATTGTGATCTTCCCAGGACCTCAAGATGCAAAAGATGTGAAATTGAGAGAGTGATCGAAAGAAGGGTTAGATGAAAAAGTTGTTGTTCACTAAGAATATAGGCAAAATGCTATGGAAAAAGATTAGCAGAACGAGAAGTTATTCTAAGCAAAAGCATTAAATGAAAAGAACGACCTTAAAGATACAATGATTTGTGTGAGTTTTAGTGTTTTGCTCAGGGTGTTTCAGTCTATCAACCAAATGTTTCTTGCTATTTAATTTGAATGAATCAACAGTCTAAACTTACCTTAGTTATGAGATCTTTGGCTCTGGATTCGAAGAGATGTTCCAGTTTTTGGGTGTCTATGGTAACAGGAGTAAGTTCATCCCATATGAGGCTCCCCGGACCGATTTTGGTCACAACGATGGGGTCATCTCGTACTTCCTGGACACGATATTTAACAATCAGGATGGTAATAAATGGAACAGCAAACGCTTTAAATACACGAGGTCTGTCCCGAAAGTTGGTATAAAAGTGAAATAAGAAATTTATTTTACATTTATTCCGATAAATACATTTTTTCCCCCTTCAAAATACTCTTCATCAGATACAGTGCCCTTGAGCCATGCCTTCAATAGGTTCTATTCGGAGTAACCTAGAACTCCGACATTTCTTTTGGAAATCAACTTCTTGACAGTAAATGTATTGAAGCTGTAATGGATATGGGTAGTTCCTTCATCTCGATTCTTGCAAATGCCACACCTTGCAGTAGTGCATGCTCAACAAAGAGTGATGCCAGATGCGATGGAATACTAGGTATTTTAATGACCAAGCTACAGTGGACAATCGAAAAAAAAAAAAAAAAAAAAAAAAAACTGAGGAGTGATTGATCTGATTCTTCAATGTGATTTCATCAGCATCACATACTTATTTGAAAATGGAAAGGGTGTATGCTTACCTTCCAAAATAATTTCACAGTCTTTTTGGTTTTGCTGTTAGTGGCGATAGGAGGGGGCTGCATCATGGCAGGGGGCGGTCCAGGAGCACCAGTGGGCGCCATGGGAGGCAGCAGCCCAGGTGGTGGGGGTGGAGGAATTCCCCCCGCCACGCCTGCTGGCGCCAGCACGTCACGCTCTTCATCACTACCCAAGTCCTCGAAGTCCAAGTCACAGAGCTTGAGAGGCCTCGATGATTCTTGTTTCAGAGCTTCCCACTGAAATACAAAAAATTTGTTAATAGGTGAATCGACAAAACCTGGTAGTAGGTACAGTTAAAAGACAGTGGTAAAAGTTCCAATATTAGTGGAGTGGAATCATACAACCATTTATAATTAAATCAAATCAAATAAAATAATTTTAGCGAATTTTTGTTGAAAATGAAGCTACTGTTAAGGCTCCAAAAAATTTAAAATTTAAATTTTTGAAAATTTTCTTCATCAAAATCCATTTGAGGCATTTCGAAACGAATTCCAGAGTTTATCGCTTTTTCATATATATATATATATATATATATATATATATATATATATATATATATGTACATACCGGGTATCCCCCCCCTCCCCCGCTAAAATCCTTAATAATGGGCCAAATTCGAGAACATTCTTCAGCATAATTTTGTACATACATTTTTGAATGTTCTATTTTATAGTTAGTTAACTTTATTTGAGCAATATTCTGCCAAATAAACATAAATTCAACGTTTTTAAACCGTTCTTAGCCATTTTTAGTGATTTTTTGAAATTCGGCCAATTCAATGAGCTACAAAAAAAGTGCTGACCAACGAAATCATCCTTTCGTTTGAAAAGCTTGATTTTTTGGCGCAAGAAAGGAATTTTCATCTCAATTCTAAGGAGAGTTATTGTTTGGAATGACACACACACACACACACAAATATATATATATATATATATATATATATATTGTGGTGAGTTTCTGACTAGTCAAATATGTGAACTTGAGGTTGAAAAATGACCAAGCTAGTCTTTGTAATAAACAACTGTCTTTGGAATAAACAACTCCACACAAAGACTAGCTTGGTCATTTCTCAACCTCAAGTTTATATATATACTCTAGGATTCGTTTCACAACGCATCAAAACTGATTTCAACGAAGAAATATTTCAAAATTTTTTATTAAAATTTTCCGAGTCATTGCAATTCAATTTTGCCATACAGTTCATTTTCTACAAATTGCGCTAAAACATAATATATAGATAAGAGTTCTGGGTACGTAAGCTGTACTAAAACGATAGGTATGTTCGAGTACTTGTATAAATCTTCCTCGACATGCCAGTCACAACAAATTTATATAGGTTACATCTAAGTCGCAATTGTGAGTATACTGATCGATATGAAGAGCTAGATACTATTGAAGGAAAATTTACCATTTTTTGCAGGAGAGTCGTTACCCCAACCATCGATTGCAATATTTGATAATTAAAAAAAGGCTTTTCTTGAAGGGGAAAGCTGCAAGTTCTCTCCAAGTAAAAATTTACTCAGGAATGGCCAAATTCAAAATAAACTAGCACATCATACCATTGGGAGATTTAACTAAACAAAGAGGAATTCAAATTTAATGTGGTAAAAAGGCTCCTCACGGAATCGGTAGCTAAAGTTCAAATATAAGACAATTACCTGAAGTTCAGCTTCGGATTTTTTAATCTCTGGAGGCGGAGGCGGTGGCGTTGGGGTTCCAGGGCTTCCGAGACCACCAGTGAGTTTGTGTTGGGATTGTGACTTGGCCAATTCTTCTTTGGCTTTGGATATTATTCCTAGGACAATGACATAATGAATCGTCAACCAGCTAGTTCTGTAACCATGGGTTTTCTTAAGTGGCAATGTGACTCAAATCAAATCAAATCGCATATTTGAAGACCGCCATATGCAAAACATCCTAACTGCCATTTATAAAATTGTCCAGCAGACCCAAAAAACTGTTCATAGCCGAGAAAAAAAAAAAAAAAAAATTAAATGTCTTTTGTAGTTTTCCATGTCAGTTGTACATTTTATTATTGTTTAATTAAGTTAATAAATCAACAACTATAATTAATTATCCCATTTTTAGCGAATTCCAACAAAAACACCTTAAGTGCCTATCCCCTTGCACAACATATTTTGGTAACCAGGAAGGTCAAATTTTAGTTTATTGAATACACTTTAGTCTGTGTTCTGCTTCTTATATCACAAAATGTTGAAGAAAGGGTTGAATATGAAGTAGGTAGGTAATTAAACTTTTATTGCACCAACTGCATCTAAAAGAAGTAATTAAAATGTAAGGAAAGCATGAGACGTAAAACAGGTTGAAAAAATAAAAATATACAATTTCTCTCATTTTTTATATAATCTATACTGTTAGGTAGGTACGTATATAAAAATTGAACTCGTCTATGATTGTGTTACTCAATTACATAAAAACTACTGGACCCATTGAGCTGAAATCGTACATGGACATTCATAGGGTCCCTGGTCAATCCAAAGACTATAATATTACAATCTTCTAGGCTTACACTTTCATATATCCAATTCAGCTATACCGTCAGTCGACTATATCGTCACTAAATGGCTGGTCCCAATTGTGATGGTATAAATGGCCACTGCTATACTAAGTGATCGTAGAAGTTACACACCAGTTAGTAACATAATAGTGAATAGCTTGAAAGATATACATTTATTTGAGCAAACAAAGCTTTTCGAAAATAAATACAGTAGGGTATGAAATGTTTATCAAGTGAGTTTGGTGTAGAACATCAGTAGCTTCCCTCTTATCGATTCTTCTAGGAACAGAGTGGTAGGTGCATATAGCAAATACCTATCGAACAAGATGGAAATTAATGGCATTTTAAAAATTAACTTACCTTTCATATCCCCAAAAGGACCGGATTTGGTTTCTTCACTTGGACTGCCGAGGCTGCTCGCGAGTTTCTGAGTGAGATCTTTCACACTTGCCCGGCTTTCTTCTTGCTCATCGCTGTCCTCCTCGTGACCTGCTCATGTTCCATATTATTAGTCATGTTAGCATGTGATTTTTCTCAACCTCCCAAAAAATAAGGCATGGAGGAAAAAATAGAAATCGATGATGTTGATAGTTAGGATGGAAATTATGCATGATGATTATTTTGAAATGCTGTCTGGTGTTTAGACTTGGTTTTGAGCAGCAAAACACAGGAGGTCATAATTCCCTGTTGATATTAAGCAGACTACTTCACTCACAAAAGCTTCTGTTACTACTCGTTTGTTATCAGCAGGTACCTACCTGTTTATTTTCACATTGTTGGGTTAAATCAGTGGAAGGAAGAACAGTACGTACCAATATTATTTGATTATTTCGGTTCCTACTGGAAGTCCAGGGTTACGAAATTAGTGAACATAAGAATTGTCATTGTGACGAAATAGTAAAACAATACCTATCAGGAAACAGTACCTCCTTTTATAACTAACCTAGTATCCACTGGAATAATTGAATCCTTCTAACGAATAGATAACATTGAGAAATCATAAGTCCTAATTGACCAATGAAATTATTTATATACCAAAGGATAATAATGGGTATTCCTTCTGTAAACCCGGGTCTTGTTTCTTCTGAAGCATATAATCCTCAAAAATAGTGGACCTGGATGTACTAGGTATAACCATGCGCAATCCAGGAAACCACGCTCTGCTACCATATAACGGACTTAGGTCGCCCCCCAGAGGTGCAATGGGGCCTAAATCTGCACTCAAAGAGAGAGGGGAGTGTGAGAGTACCATAAAAGATACAACTCGTACTACTAGCGTATTTGCTATGTTCAGAGAAGATTGGTTTTCCGGTTCTCGGACCTCATCCATCGCCAAACGCAGCATTCCAAGAACTTGGGAATGACCAGTTCAACCAAAATTATAATTTACATACCTTTTGGCAGAGCCCATTGTCACTAGCAATTCAGTACAGGGGGCGAGCACTTGTGATGTAAGGACATCATCATCTAAGCCAGTCTAAGCAGTCCTTACTCGCTAGAACTGTCTCGGTGGCATGATGATGATGTTCTTACTTTGGAAGCACTCGCCCCCTGTACTCGACTTGATAGTGGCGACGGAGTCCTCCAAAAGCTATGTGAATGATAATTTTAGAGCTTTAGAAGGTTCAGCAAAGCACCCAGATATAAGTACCTATTCAAATACTGTTTCGACGGCCTGATGATGGTGTCCTTACGTCGAAAGTGCTGGCTCCCAGTAATCGAATTGCTAGTGACGACAGACTCATCCGAAAGGTACGTAAATGATAATTTTAGAGCTTTAGAAGGTTCAGCAAAGCATCAGATGTAGGTACCCAAGTACTGTTTTGACAGCCTGATGATGATGCCCTTACTTTGAAAGCGCTCCCTCCCCCCAATCGACTTGATAGTGACAACGGACTCCTCCCAAAGGTATGTAAATGATAACTTTAGAGCTTTTGAAGTTCAGCAAAGCACCCAGATACAGGTACTCAAGTAGCTACTGTTTTGATGACCTGATGAGGATGTCCTTACATCGAAAGTGCTCACCCCCAGTAATCGACTTGCAACTGACAACAAACTTCTCCAAAAGGTATGTAAATGATAATTTTAGCTAGGTATACTTAGTAGGAAATTTATCTGGAGCGACTCCTGATAAAGCTGATAATCAACGGATTTCGAAATACAAAATAATGTTCTTATCAATTACAGAGTTTTATGCCAATGTCTTTTTTTTTTTGCTTTATAGGATTTAGCAAAGTCATTTGATTTGAAAATGATTTCAAATGATTTACTAAAAGTGACACTAGTGTTCATTGTAGGTACTTTACCTTTGACCTGGTTGGTGGGAGTCAGATCCAGAGTGACCTCGCCATTGTTCTTCACTGTAACCATGGCAGTAACAGCTGCTGTATAGTTGTTATTCGTTTCGTTGTTTTTAATGACTTTGTTAATGTTATTGTTTCTGTCGTCAACAACGGACAGGGGCGGGGAGGAATCGTCTGAACAAAGTATGATGGGTCCTTTGCCGGCCTCTTGCTGCTCCCGGATGAAGCTCTTGTTCCTCTCCGCTCGCTCCCGTCGCCTCCTCAGCCCGGGCGTTACTCCGACGCTGTTCACGTCTATGTTAGCGAAAAGCAAATAAAACCATGCAAAAAACACAACATTTAAAAGGGAAAAGAACGCTTCTTCCGTCAAATTCATCGAACATTGTCAGCAATAATGACACAAACTCAGTTACAAAATTCCGCTATAAGCTAAGAAATGCAATGGTAGGAACACGGGGAAAAGACAAGTCACCTCAATAGAGCGATGACAATCCATGTTGGTTGCCACCCAAAAGCGCTGGTCTATTGTTCAAATACTTCCCAAAAGCTTCAGCAAAACAATGGTGGAGACTCTACCAAAAGCGCCGGTGGTTATGATGATAGTTTTTAACGTTGAAAGGCAAAGCAAGTAGGTATGAAGAAAAATAGATCAGAGTGGTGAGTATAGTTTGGTGGTCTAGATGCTCGTAAGCTTGTGTAAAAAAAAAAATCCTAGATCAACTCTTAGTAAAATATAGATTAGAAGGGCAAATAGATTAGAATGATATGAATAGTTCAGTGGTCAAGTAGCGATGTGCAAAAAACAAAAACCTAATAACTTCCGATTGTGAGAAAGTTAGGAGCAATGAAGGATGCGCGAAATAAGCACTGGCGCTTGAGTCCCACAAGATTTGGCGCTTTCGGGAAAAGCCACCGGCGCTGTCGTCCAACTACTAACTCACTCACTCATTGCTCGGGGTTTCCATTGGAAAAGAGTTTCAGGCACCATAATCGGCTTATACTCTCCCTCAAGAAGACGCCCCTTTAATTTAAAAGAGGATTCCCCCGGTTAACCCGAGTTGGAGTCGTCACAAGCAAATCTTTTGCTTAAATCAGCAAATTTTTTTATTCTTTTCCACTCAATATCTCTGAGGGAAGACAACTAGCACCGGCACATTTGTACCTTATCACACGTAAAACCAGCGCTTCTGTTTGACAACATCCATGTTATCCTGTTGTCCTTTCCAGAAAAGAATTTATTTTGTCTTTCGGTAATCGTAACTCATTCAGAGGTACATCTGTTCAGCAGAATGGGCATATTCGTAATCGTGAATACGAATATAAGACAGTATATTCGTATTAAAGAATATAAATATTTTTGTATTATCACACTTGACGATGAATACACTTGTATTCGTATTCAGATTTGTCCATACGAATGCAGGTGTATTAGTAGGTACCTATTCAGTTGTGTGAATTCAAATGTACCTATTCAAAACGGAAGTTAGTGAAAAACATTGTCTATTCTACGAAAAATAAAGAGTTACAATGTTGAATCGATTTCAACATTTAGGTCATCATCAGTAAGTACCTAACAAACAATACCACATTGGATAGGACACAGCTTAATACTTACAGGTGAAGGGAGATTGGACCCCAGTCTGTGTATAGCATTTCCCCTCAAATAATTGCCACTTCGAATCACCTTTTAGCCCATAATCATACAGCCTTCCAAAGTATGATCAACCGAGCTATCTAATCCAGTGAGTGAACGAATTTATCAAAAGAAAATCCCATTGTCAAAAGTATAGCGGCTAGTAATGGATATGGGGGAGATCTCATTGACACCATACATGGGCTAAGGTTCTTAAGAAAACGAGTAGATATAGTTTCCAATCTGGTTAGGGAATATGTAACTTTAGAAGAAAAATAATGGATAGGGAGGTAGGTAAGTATACCTAATTATAGGAACAATTCCTGATAAAATCGGCAAAATTCTATCATCAAGGGGTTACAAAGTGGATTTTAAAACTATGCAATCAATGCTCAGGATAAAAGTGGGGTTTGTAAACTAAAATGTTCTTGTGGCTACATCTTGTACCTTTGGGTTCTTGTGTTGAAATTCAGGGAAAGAATAGATGAGCATCAGAAGGATTTCAGGGAAAATTAGGGTACCTAAGTCTACATTTCCAAAACATCTTAAGGAATCCAATCATAGTAACAATTTTGATTTGACAGGTAGACAGTTTGTAGAATTTCTTCTAGGGAGATATGTTGAATGTACTTGAAAAATTCGAAATTATCAAATGACAGATCTAGTAAATGTTTAAATGAGGATATCCCTCAATATATTTCACCATTGCTAAGTCCATTATCATAAAGCTTGGACTTATCCCTTCACACTGTTGAAACCTGACTGAGTAATTCTTCCCCTCTTTCCACTTAGTCTGATTAGTTATAATCCCCCTTCACTTTGCTTGCACTTGATTGGTTGTACCTCCAGCCCCCTTTCCTTTCTCTCGACCAATGGGATTCAATCTCACTTCACCTGTGACTATACAAGCTGTGTCCTTTCTAATGTGCGGTCAGTTTTTGTTTGAACCGACGAAATCGATTTAACATTGCAACTCCTTATTTTTCAAGGAACTCGACAACATTTTTTCACTAACTTCCATTTTGGAATGGGTTTTCACAAATTCGTCGCGAGTGATTTAGTTCGTAGGTAGGTACCTATTCAAATTCAAAAATTCGAATATTCCTGTATTCTCGCACGTGAATTGTATTCTTGTATTCGTATAATTCATAAATTGAATACGAATATATTCGTATTTGTATTCACAGAATAGGTTTTCTGTGAATAATAGTATATTCGTATACACAATTACGAACATGCCCATCTCTGCTGTACAGGCCACCTCCTTTCAGTTTTGTCCATACTATCCTAACATCTCTCCACCTCAAGAATTTCCTAAACTCATTTGAATTTGACTGAAGTAAACAATCACATTACTAAATCAACAGCTTGTGGCGGACATTAATTTAAACAATATAAAGCCAAAAACAGAAAGAACCTCTTGAGTGCTTTGTGCCAAGAGGATCATAAAACCATTCTTTTAGTTGATTTGTATAGAATCCATTACAATTTCAAGAGCAAGAAGACGTTAGAAAAGCACAAGATGTGACGAAGGTGGGTCAGTAACTCCAGGAATAATGATAAGAATCAATGAAACTTCATGAGAGAAATGGATGAAGCTAAAATTTATATGTAGATAGAATTTTTTTTTCTACCAAATGTTTATTGCAACTAAAAACTAAGTTTCTTCGGGGGTAAAAAATAGTCTTAAGAAAATGACTTACCACATAAAAATGCATGTAGGTGTGTGGAAGCAAGTTTATTTGTATTCTAGTACCTACAGTAAATTAAACAAAATAAACCAATAATAATCACTAAACGATTCTCTTGCGATAGGTACCTACCTATTAATAAATAAAATCTATAAACTGGAATATGTTTCCTTCAAAATTGCTTGCTCAAACTCGAGAGGATGTTGGGTACCTACAGGGTGATGTCCTCTGTATTTCAACGCATTTGCTCGAATAATAGGTACCGAATAATTGCGTATACGCAAAACCAATATTGGATGACACTTCGCGGATAATGAATCGATTTTGATGAAATTTTCAATTAGACATTTTCCACAAATGCAAACATGAATTTTAGCCCTAATTTGCATTTTAGCATGTCTACACATGCGTTACTCGTAGATACTGCTGCAATTTGCATTCAATCATTTCGACTCGTACTTTGTTCTTCAACTTATTCAGGGTGGCCCCAAATGGAAATTTTCAATTTCCCTGACTTATCCCTGACCGAACTTCAGATTTCCCTGACAAAACAATAATTATATGTAGTCTACTTATATTCAAAAATTTCATTGCCCTCGAAGTGCTCAAATATCATAACAATTTAACCTAAACGTAATATGATAATTTAGGAAAATTCACCCATACGATCATACTGCATGACTTTCTATTTAATATTTTATGGTCTCTCAATTTATGATCTGAAGCAATTTGTTGAAGTACAAATTTTAATCATTGGAATTTAATATTTTTTCCTTACATGGATTTCTTAGCTCTGGGGATAATTCAAAATTTTCGTCCGACAGCAAAAAATGTCACGTTTTTTTTCTCCTACTACCAATCGCTGCCAGAGAGAGTATAACTTCCTGATTTCCCATCGCACCAAAATCGTTCGTTGGAAAATTGCTCTGTGAATTTATAACACATGACTCCACATAACAATGGGCCAATTTACCCCTCCTTTAGCCTTCTGAGAAGTCCTAGCTTATACATACAAACTGGTTTTTGGACTCTTACTGGATCAATCCACTACTCTGCTGGGTTTTTTCTCCCTAGTTCAATACTCTGTTGATTTTCCTCACAAATGGTTTATTAGGTGATGTAGTTACCAGGGAAGCCAATGGCACATCCATTCCTTTTTTCAAGTGCGTGTAGCGTTGTTACTTTTAAACAATTTAACCAACACCCTTGATAATTATTTTTGTCATTCGCATAACTCACCTATGAAACAATATGTAGGACCTAGAATGATAAAGTACGCTATTGAAATTTGATTGTTTAGGAGTTATACCTGAAAACGCTTCAAATGATTACACCAAGTTTTCATTAAAAAAATTCCCTGACATTTGGTGGTTTTTGCGAAATTCCCTGACATTTCCCTGACTTTTCCTGACGCAAAGAATTCCACGACAATTCCACGTTTTCCCTGACTTTTCCAGTTGGGGGCCACCCTGTTATTCTATAAGTCCTTGCTACAATGTGTGAGAAGCCACACAGCCCACCCAACTTGGCAGACGATTTCTCTGTAGTTTCAAATGAATTATCCAGGGACCTGGGTTATTTATTTCTCGGTAATCCACTCTTATTTAGGACGTTATTTGTGGAAATAATGATTTGGTATTATAAATATGATATACACATATCTACCATTCATAGCGAGAATGTCCGGAGACAGGGGAGGGGGAGTGATGATACGTGTGGGCGTCAACGTCAAAGTGACGGGAGAGCTGCCGATCAGCCGCCGTCGGGATTTTCTCCTGTCGTCTGGGTGCAACGTCGCCGTCAGACTCTTACGGTTTTTCAACGATTTCCTGAAACAAAATACGGCCATGGAATTGGGACAATTATTACCAGATTCGTGTTTCCAAGTTGTAAATGAACAATTTATTCTCGACTTTTAAAGGATGTATAACTAGGTAATAATATGGTTGGTATCAATGCCTGACATGTTTGACAATGAGGAGGTGATGGAAATGTAGTAGGTCCTTCTTCAAAGTGGAGAAGCGATAAACCTGCTACACCCAGAGGATATCCAGTAGGTTGAATAACCTCAGGGATATGCCAAGGGGTAGCAGTTTCAAGAATCGAGGAGGAGGAACTACACACCACACTTGGAGTTTCAGATGGTTTGCAATCACAGCCACGAAGCAAAAGGAACGGACTGATTTGACTAATGCGAAGCTACCCACTCCAAATGAAAGAACTCTTTATTTGTTAATATTCTCACAAAAAGTTTGGTATTTCTATCTATCCCTTTTAGCAGTAATAGCTAAGTATCTATGGTAATGGTTGTGGACTGCCTTCAGACAGGATTCAGCCTTGGCTGGTATTCGTTGCAGGGAGGTATGACCATTCAATGCAATTGGAAATAACAAATTCATCCCCCTGAGATTCCTAATATCCAGTACCTGATGCCTCCCGAAGCGAAACTGGCTGTAGGTACTTGATTAAATCTTCATAAACTGGAAGAAGCCTAAACATCTTCCCCTTCAACCCCTGTACACTCTATTAGAGATGGCAACCACCACAGAAGCTATTATTTATTTTTAGTGTCTTCCTAAGTATTTTCTGATAAATAATCTTGTAAATTGAACGACTAATTCTCTGGCGGAGCACACAGACGCTTCAAAAAGCCTCAATAGAGGAAGCTACATGGTCAGACTTGGGCAAAATCAAATCTACGATTAGGTACTATTAAGATTTTAACCGTAATCGTGTACTCGATTAAACGATTAAAATTTTAAATCAAATTCGAATGAGTGATTAAGAATTGCATCAAAATCACCTAAGAATGTATAAGATTAAAATCTTACTCGCAAGGATGATTACGATAAAAATCTTAATCTCCAGCATGATTACGAAGGAAATTGTAATTTTAATCACGAATTATACAATAATCGCCATTTCAAAACGAGATTTACATTTTAATCAAGGACAAAAACGATGTTTTAAAATTCGTGGGGAAAAGTGAAATTTCAATCGTAATCTTGCTGGCGATTAAGATTTCAATCGTAATCAGCCTCGCGATTAAGCTTTTCATCGTATTCATGGAGGCGATTTTGATTCAATTTTTAATCACACTTTCGAATTTGACTGAAAATTTTAATCGTGTAATGGAGTACACGATTACGATTAAAATCTTTGTCCATGTCTGTACATGATTCGGTTCCAGCTCTCACCTCAGAGCTTCGTCAAGTTGTCGTAGAGGCGTCCCTTTTTCATCATCGCCGTCCTCGTGGGCCAAAACGGCCTCGTAGATCTGGAACTGACGGAGAAGATCTAGATCTGTCCCTTGTTTGGACATATACCTGAAAAACAAACAAAGGTACTCAGTAATGAGCAATCAATCAATCATTTTATTTGCCTTCACATGAAATGCGTAGCAATGGGGAACTTTCGTGTGTCGGAATTTCACCACTTTGACCTTAGATTCGGATTCAACGCAATCGAAAACCCCCTAATAGCAATTTTCAACTCAAAAGACCGTTTAATTTGGCTCATAAATGGGTTGGAAGATCGCGCATAACGTAGTAGTGCAAAGGAGCTGAGGGTTCCCCCCTGGCGGGGAGGGAGGGGGGGTGCGTGACGTCATCGAGCAAATAAATTTCAAAAGCCTTATTACTAGTCAGATACCCATCACATAGCACCTTTTTGGAAAGCTCTATCTAAGATCTCGATATTGAGCAAATAAAAACTAACCATGAAAATTCCCCATTGCCAACAATAAATGATTCAAATAATGGAAAAAACTTAGATGGTAAGGAGGATCAGTTTATACGGTGAAGGAGTTTGCTGCTGCAGAAACTCGTCAAAAGAATAAAGAGCTCAATTTATAAGTAAAGAATGTATTTATGTATTTTAAACAATTTTGTTTTCAAAAGTTGCGGCATGGCTTAGGTATAGAGCGAAATTTAAAAAAAGTTGTGAGTAAAACTGAGGGGACAGCCGAGTGACGAGATCGCAACGAAAATTTTAGGACTCGCAGGCAAATTCGAAAATTTGGTCAACTAAGGGCATTTTCCCTCTAAAAATCGATTTGTCTCACTTATCATGAATCTTAGCAAACTTGGAGTGGTCGCAACTGTGAAAACCCACAAACACACAAATTTGTAAATTTGATCCTGAAATTCTGGAGCGATTCCGGCCTACAAACTCGACCTGTCTTATGTCAAGACGGATTTTTCCGCGTTGGAACGAATTTTTCACGCCGTATTAATTTTAAGGGAAATATCGTCTGGAAATAGTATATATACGACGTTAAAATCTAGGATTGTGTTCTTTGATGTATGATACGGATTTGTAGCGGTCCCCACACCCTCCCATCTAAATAGCTCATTTGTCTTTGAAAATTCGCTAAAACGGAATTATCACCACAAACCAACAGAACATTTTTATAGATATAGATAGATATATACATATGGAAAAGCATTAAACTCTAGGATTCGTTCCAGAATGCCTCAAAACGGGTTTCAATGAAGAAATTTTTTGAAAATTTGTTTTTAAAATTTTCCGAGCCATTGCAATAGCTTCATTTTCTAAGAAAATTCGCGATATTTTACGCAAATTTGCTCATACGGCCATTCTGGAACTTTTAAATAAATAGGTGGTTTTTACCTACGTATATGATATATGAAAAGTAGAGCTTGAAAGGTGAACTTGGAATATGATGCTTATTAGGAGGCCTATTATTTTGTATTTGGGCCTTTTTCATCTGAAAATTCGCGCAAATGGTCTTGCTGCATGACTGGAAATGTTCTAAAACTTTTTTACTTTCTTTTCTGATGTATGTCTTCTCTTCCTGCATTGAATAAAACCATTTTCAAATCAATATGACGATCCGTTTTCAAGATGCAGAGTTCTTTTACAGGGGGGGGGGGGGGGGGGGGGGGGGGGGGGGCTTGGGAGATTTTGGGAAAATTTTGGAGGTGGCAATGAAACCCGTAATTCGAAGATACCAATTTATAAGTCTAATCCTAATCAAAGCCAGATTTTGACAACTGTAGGTACCAGGTATTTATAAAAGAATCGAGTTATTTTCATTTTGTGCATGAAACTGGTATTTTTTGTCCAAACTTTTCGAAAATTTGTTTTTAAAATTTTCCGAGCCATTGAAATAGTTTCATTTTTTAAGAAAATTCGCGATATTTTACGCAATACGCTCATACCATCATACTGGAACTTTTTCATACATAGGTATATACCTACCTATATAATATACGAAAAGGTTGCATTGTCGCACACGAGCTTTTATAAACCTCATCCTCTCCCTACTCACCTATCTCCAACTCACCATCAGTTTTTGACAAAAGAAAATATTTATTTTTTTCTTCGAAAATTGGATGGCGTCGTAACTTTGTTCATTTGTTTGATTTTTTTTCATTTTTTTTTTCACCAAATTCACGACTTTCGTTTGGTTCTCAACGTACCACACAAATGTGCCACCGTATGACAGGGAAATACCTTGTGGTGAAAACCACCCCCTCTTGGCAACAGCCCTTTTCAGGGCTACCAAAAAGAGGTAGACACAACACAAAAATATTTATAAGACGTCGAGTTATAACTCCGTCAAACAAAATATTTCACCAGAGAGAAAATACTAAATTCTCTCTCAAAAGTGAAATATTAACGAATAACACACAAGGCGACCTCCCCAAACATTTACTGGGCGAGAGAGATGCGACAAGCATCTCGAAACAAGTCGCCTTGAATGAGAAATCTCAAAACAGAAAAACTCAAGGTCGTCAACCACCCCCGGGGACCCCGTCGCAGCGACGGACGTGGGGAAACCACCTCGAAAGACCAGCTCAGCTATCATACTCACAGATACTGAGAAAACAATGTGCGAACCAATGAGATTACACAGTCGAATTAATGAAATTAAGCGGACCAACCAGGAGGCGGCAGGAGGCGGCCACCTCCCTATAAATACCCCGCTGGGAGCCCTCCGAATTTCATTCCACTCTCCGCTCTCGACGACTACACTTGGAAGTACGAAGAATTCTACACGCTCTACGCTGACGAACCTTCTGCATCCCGAGTTCATCTCAAGAACGGCTTCCTACTGCTTTCTACAAGGCATACCTTCTCTCCACACAGATCTCGCATTGGCATCTACGAGTCCAGTGATTATTCATCCTGCTCATTGCCCAACGTAGTTCATCTGTCAGGACGCCACCCGGTACATCTATCGATATTCTCTTTAGATCGTACGCCCGAGGGACGTTCCGAGCCGTGTCGCCCGGGTTTCGTAGCATTAAGCTCGTAACCGACCGCTGTGGGCACGCCGGTAAATTACTCTGCTCATCCGCTCTAATTTACCGTCCAAGGAAGTCTTTTTCAAGACTACGAGGTAGGACCCTGACATACGAGCATTGGAAAGACGCTCTGTCAAGCGAGTCCACCTCCCAAACCCTCTATTTTTCACACATAGAGGCATCGAAACGAGCTAAAAACTCGGTTATTTCGATGGAACGTCGGCCGTCTTATTTCCCCATGCAAGGGGAGGCAGACGACGGCGAAGCCGGGCCGCGTAGCCCCCGTAGCGCTCCCTACAGGCTACCCGGCGAATCCGCTGAACCCAGCGACGGCGCAAGGCGCGATCCTCACGCCCGGACCGCCTTCTCACCCGACGTATTCGTTAAAGAAACGTTCGATCAAGCCTCGCCTATACAAAAGATCGAGGATACCTTTCAGACTCGCTCTGAAGCCGATCATTACGATTCGACCAAGCTGTCCGAGTACCCACGATATTCGACGCAGGCCTACCCGGCCGATCCGAGTGTCAAATACACTCCAAATGTGCAAAAAGCGAAGGATACTTTTCAGTACCTCAACCAAGCTCAACATATTCCCCCTACAGATATAAATCTTAGGCTGGAATATTACAAAACGGCTCAGTACCAAACTGATCGAACCCAGCACCCGCTATGCGAGCCCAGTGCTCCACGCGGCTGCGACACGAACTACCTCCCATTTCAGTCCGCCAAGCCAGTTGACCTTGGCGGATCCGCTCACATTCCTTACGGGAATGACCCGGGGACTAACCCGCATAACCGGAATATAAATGTCCGACTTGGCCTACCTACGCCAAGTAAAACATATTTAAATCCACTACATACCTATTTCGAAGTAACGAGAAAATATTACGAAAAATACATCATTCCGAATTTGTATGAGCACTCACGCTATTCTCATTATCATTAACTGTTCGTTACTTTTTATTTGTTTTATATCATTCCCATACAATTAATTGTGTAAAAAAAAGAGTTAGCACAAAGCACAGTATGCTGGATTATAGCCACATGATCCACTTTGGTTTATTATTTTCAATAATAAGCCTACGTGATCGTATAGCAAAAAATTTGTATAACCCTCCCCTCAAACTTTGTCATTTTACGTTTCAAAGTGCGTAGAATCCAAATTTGCAATGTCCGTCCGCCGTTCGCCGTCCGGGCCTTATTAGAATTGACTTGAAAAATCCGTTCTTTCGCACATAGACTCCACTTGGGGTCTAGTTGGTCCTAACTTCTCGCCAGCTCGATTGCTCCACACCCATGGGCGCTATGAACCAAAAATAGGTGGAAAAGTGTCTTTTTCGAGGCTTTGAGTGTTAGACTGACGTACTCGCACACGCCTGGCACGCTTAGTGGAATGATGAAAACATTGGCAGAGGGTCATGAGGGGGGGAGGGGGAGGAGGCGCGACGACTTGTAGGGATATAGCCAATTGAAAAAATAATAAACCTTTCTGAAATAATTTGCAGCGTTTTTAACTTTGATTTTGTTTCATATTTTGGTAATCTGATTTTGTCCATTTTTTGTTGATTTTTCTATCGGCTCAATTTCCGGAGCTTGAAAGATGAACTAGGAATATGATGCTTATTAGGAGGCCTATTAGGTACAAGTGAATCTGCTGGCTGGTGCTCAACTTGCAGCAGGCATCGAGGCGCTCACACGGTTTCCCATAGTATCAGAATCTACCTGGGATCCAGCGAATGCATTTCCGTCGCTGCGTCCGGAATGACAATGGAGATCCTAATGGCTGGGTGGGGATGATTCTATCGGGGGCTTCGCCAGAATACAAAACAGGTCTTTTTTTTCACCTCAGCGAAACCTTAATCTTCGTGGTTTATTCAACTCGGTTTCCAACTGAGGGAGCACACGGGACGCCACCTGCTCTCGGAGTCCTATCCGATGTTCGCATTATCTATTAGCTCATCACCATAGAATGCGGTTCGTTCACCCGCCTCGTCCTCCCGTTCTCACCACATATCTCCCAGAAATGGTTTTAAAAAGTTCCAGCCATGCAGCATTATCGTATGAGCAAATTTTCGTAAGTTATCGTACTATATTATGTTACAATGTTTTTAAACTTGTGAACTAAGTGAAAATAAATGGTTAATCACCAATTTTATGACAAAAAACTCATTCTAAATATTAATGTGCTACTCAAAAAGAGATTTTGGTTTTCTAACTTTTTTTTTGAGTTTTTACACATTTTTTAGCACATTTTAATGAACTTTAGGTAAGTACATTTTTCACCTTAACTTTGTACATAAATTTTCGAATGTTTTATTTTATGATTAATAAACTTTATTTGAGCAATATTCTACTAAAAAATGGGAAATTAAACAATTTTTATCCGTTTTTTGCTATTTTTAGTGATTTTCTCAGCACTTTTTTTGAAATTTGACAAATTAAATGTGTTCAAAAAATGCTGGCCAACGAAATCGTCCTTTCGTTTGGGAAGCTTGATTTTTTGGCGCAAGAATGGAATTTTTATCTCCATCCTAAGGAGAGTTATCGTATGGAAGGACACATATATACAAAAATAAATAAATAAATAAATAAATATATATATATATATATTTACATATGAAAAAGCGTTAAACTCTAGGAAACGTTTCAGAATGTCTCAAAACAGATTTCAATAAAGAAAATTTTCGAAAATTTTGATTTTAAAATTTTTGGAGCCGTTGCCATAGCTACATTTTCAACAAAAATTTGCTAAAATGAAAAATGAGGCTAAAAATCGTTAATTGTATATTATTAGTGGACTAATACTCAAATCAATTTTATCAACTATAAACTAGAACATGAAAAATTTATGCACAAAATCGTGCTGAAAATTGTCCTTAAATTTCATTAAAATATGCTAAACAATCGATAAAAACTGCATAAAAAGTTGAAAGTCCAAATAATTTTTCGAATAGCAGATCATATTTAGAATGAGTTTCTTGTTTTATACTGGTATTCAATAATTCCAGCATTATATTATAGATAATAAGATAGCTTTCGAAAATTCGCACATACGATCATGTTGGATGACTAGAACTTTTTAACGTGGAACATGCAGGTATTATGTCTGGACCCAAAATCGCTTTGTACCTACTAAATTGTGATGTGAAAAGTAGCACGGAGTATTCTAATGATTTTTGCTTAAAACCAACCAGTTGGAGAAATGTATAGTTCAAGAATGCATATATAGGAATTAACTCCCTTCAATGAAGTAAAAACCGCACGCTTCCTTAAAAATTTCTCCTTCCTGTTATTGGTCGAACATTTTGGCTATGCAGAAATAAACTTCACTACTCAACTTTTACGACAACTGAAAGTAGGTAGGTACCTACGTACCTTTCTAAAATAATAACGCAAATTGTACAAGAAACCAGTGAAACTTGAGTGAATTCTGTTGGGGAGACATGCATGCATATGGATAGCATCGTAAAAACGCTTGACGGGACTGATGTCAATGCATGAAAGTGACAATGACAATATCAATTTTAGGTTTGCATCAAAGACCCCGACATCGATTCCTAATCAAAGATCATAAATTCTAGAATCTAATTTCAATGCAGGTTCATTGAAAAAACTCAATTTTCCTCAAAGAAATTGGTAGGTAACTTCTACAATTTCAATAACCTAACTTCTACTGTTTCTCTACAATCTGATAACACCAGTGAGCATTACAGATCCGTTTAGATCATATATCTACTAACCTATGTAAATTGAACGAGGTTATTTTATCAAGGCAGCTCACGAACCCGACGACTCTGCTCTCTCGATAATAGAACAAGCCAGCTCTCTACGTGACCTGCTACACTCAGCCTACGAAAAAATTCGTCGCTAGCTACCTACAGGCACTCTTTCTAGGAACCTAGTACTCCAAGCTCTTTCTCTACACGTCTGCAAGGTTGTCAGCTTCTACCGAGACCGATATCACCAAACTAGCTCAGCAAGCAGATCGTCTCCTGTCCTACAATTACTAATATTACTATCCTAAACACCCATAACACCCACAAGGAGTCTTAAGGAGTCTTGGGGCAAAGCCTTGTCGTCTCCCCTCCAGCTGGAGATGAAACACTCCAAAGAGTGGATTGTACACACTATCAATGTTCTTGCAAATGTAAGTACCTGTATTAACCCACAGGAGAGGGCGCACGTTCTTGCGTGTGCTTCCAAACTATGCATGAAGGGTGCCCGAGTTTTTGGCAATTCACAAAACTCACATGTTGGGATCCGCTTGCAGGGGCCCACCCCCGCGAGCCCAAACCCACTGACCTCTACCTGGGTAGTGTAGCCACTACCAAGGTTATAAACCACTGCCCCCACGAATCAAACCTCAACGGGGGGCAGGCTGGCAGTACTACGACAAAGTCTATGCACCTGTAGCCTGGGGCTCCCTCTGCCCGCGGTACCAGTTTTGGATACAATGTCAGCCAGTTACCCCTCCCAGAGGTCTTGACTGGTCACAGACCCAGAGAGATTCACAAGTTCATCTCTCCTACTACTTTACTTCTACCCCTGGATGTCCCAGGGCTTGAACATTACAGGAGCCCAACAGAAGGATACAGTGCCCATGTCGCTGCTGGTTTGATCACAGATCTTCAAGCTCTTACCAGTAAGAGCAGCACATACCTGCTACCATTTTATGTCACAAGGAGAAAGGGACATTGGATCATATGTGACAGATAGGAGTAGTTCCTCCTTCTCGATTCTTGAATACGCTGCTTCTGGAGAAATGCCTGATGGTTTTCACAACCGAAAGGGATACCTCTGGGTGTAGCAGGTTAATCGCCTCTCACCTTTGAAGGAGGAACTCTCTCTTTCCATCACCTCTCGTTGTTACACATATCCAATTCAAACTTATGAAGATGGTACCCAAAGTTGGTGCGGCCTCCTAACCTAACCATCCCCTGACAACACCTCTCCATTAGAAAGTGTGCAAAAGGACAGGATTTACCCTAATAATTCTAAAATCCCCCTATGTACTGTAATTTTTCCGTCCCAACACACCCTCTATCCCACCCCCAAAGGGTTTTACTGTAGGACAAGCTCCTGAGTAATTTCCCAAAAACTTGGCCACACCCAGAAGATAGATAGTTGAAGACCAAAAGCTCCCAAAATATCAACTAAATCCAACCCTTCCCACATCACTTCTCTTGAGTTGAAGACCAAAAGCTCCCAAAATATCAACTAAATCCAACCCTTCCCACATCACTTCCCTTGATTTTGGGAGACACCTTACCCACCTTTAACAGGTCACTTTTCTGGTGTGGGAATAAGCGAGGAAGCAACTCCAACCCACTCTAGTGGCTGTTTGGGGAAGCTAGATCATCTGTTTCAGAGTGTCTCAACTCTGCTGAGTAGATGTTTGGGGAAGGCAGCCAGGTAGTTGTGTGTAGATTAGTAGGTTGTGTGTGTACAGAGCGCTTACTTGCTTGCTACGTCCTCCTTGTCATTGTGACATTCAGTTAGCTTCACTTACTTTCGGATGATGTTCTCCATTCCCTGCTCTTCTAGGGCGTCGACCTGATCGTAGTACATGTCCTGATCGGGCAGACCGTTTAGCGTCTTGTTGATGAGAGTCATAGCGTAAATGAGGATTTCCGTGTCTGCCGCATCGTAGTCTTTCATCAGTTTCATTATGTTGGTCCAAGGCTTGCAAGCTGTGTCAATTATCAGTAAATTATTGTTGGTAAACCACACATAAAAAATATTACGGTTTAATGGATATTGGATTTTGTACCTTTGAAGTATACATCATAAAGGTTCATGATAATTATATGATCTTGTGGTAAACGTTCTTTAAGCAACCAACCAAGGAATGCTTCTTAAGATTTCCAAGTTCACAAAGACAAAAAAATCTTAAAAATTAAATTATTTCAAAAAAAAAAAAAAAAAAAAAAAATCTAAGCTGAACTTTTGATCAGAAATAAGCACTAGAATTGACCTCTGAAATACTGACCACCTTATGCGGAACACCCTGTACTTCAAACTATGCATCCAGGTACCAATTATAAAAATTAAACATAAGATACGATTTGACTTACTATGTACGTAATCTACAGCTTTGACGGCTTTGACTAGAAGAACGCAGTTGGAGTAGGTGTACTCCACGAAGACGAGGAGCAACTTGAGGGCGGTTTTCACAACGAGACGGAATTTGGACGAGACGAGACCGTAAAGCCACTGCAGCGTCCCCGGGTGCTCCATCACCCCATTCATGCCGTCTACGTACAGCATCACTTGCCCCAGAGCTGAAATCCATCAAAATATATGGTTGGAGTGAAGCTGATAAGTACAGTTGGTACAATATCCTATCTATGAATTTAGCCGAAGTGATCAATGAATTCGTGCTATCTTGGTAGATTTCTTCCCGTTTTGAAATCAGTCTACATGAAAATTGTTAACTACATTATGGAGATTGTCAAAAATTGTCACCAAGCATTGAAGTAAAATTACAAATATTAGGGCAGAATTCATATACAGGGTGCGGCAGTGAGGACGGACGGTTTTAAAAAATCATAAAATAGTTAATTTTCACTCAAAAACAAATTTATTGATGCAATCAGGTTCGCAAGGAAATAGCATTTGAGACAGTCAAGTGTGAAAAATCACATCAGGCATGTGGTGGCCGATATTGTTTATGCAGTGCTTGAGGTGTTCTTGGGCGTTATCTCCAACATACTCTCTCAACTTGGGCGACTTCCACGCGAATTGCGTCCTTCAATTTGTCCAGAGTTCGGGGCTTGTTCTCGGATCCTCTAAGCCTTGAGGTGTCCCCATAAGAAAAAATCGCATATGGATAAATCTGAGGACCGAGGAGGCCAATGAACATCGCTAAACCTGGAAATAAGGCGACCAGGGAAGAGGGAATATCGTCCATTGATTCTCTGGCTGTGTGGGCGGTCGCCCCATCCTGCTGGAACCACACACGTCGGGTTGGAACACGTCGCCGTCATAATTCCGGGAAAAAGAAGTTGGTGATCATTACGACGTAAGGGTTATGTTGGAGAGAGTCTACATGAACTTCCAAGAACGCCTCCAGCACTGCATCAACAATTTCGGCCACCACATGCCTGATGTGATTTTTCACACTTAACTTTCTCAAATGCTATTTCCTTGCGAACCTGATTGCATCAATAAATTTGTTTTTGAGTAAAAATGAACTATTTTATGATTTTTTTAAAACCATCCGTCCTCACTGCCGCACCCTGTACCAAGCCTGAGTGTGTCTGTTCACTCACACACACCTAAATGGAGGGCCACCAGTTCGAATTCATAGTTTAGTGTGGTGGTTCACTCAGCAGTTTGGGTCACTATCAGATTATAGGAGTTTGACAGTGCACTCAGGGGACACTCAACGCTTTTTCAACTTAGGTTGGCAGCCCTGACAGTTTATTGTAGGTGAAGTTTCCCTGGTTTAAGGGAAAAGGGTGGGAAAATTCCCTCTCGCCTTCTGCACTGATCAATAACAGTTCTCAAAGGTTACTCTCATCTTTGTGTTTTTGCTTTTTGTGCTGATATCCTTGTTCCTTGGGGAGACAGGGCATATGCCTTATCAGACAAAGACGAAAGTCATTGGTCCTCCATCCTGGATAGGGAAATATACCTAACCAATACATCTCTAATCATTAAATACATCAATACATATACCTAACTTACGAGCAACTGCGTTATCAACTGAATGAATGAATTAGGTACGTACCTAATACCGATGGTCTTGGTGATTATTTTGCTCTACACGATTATTATTTCTGAATTGTGTTATACATGGTTATTATTTCTTCAAACTAATGAAAATAATTGAAAAAAAGTGAATTAGAAAGTTTATTACGAACCTCTTAGAATATAGTTCTGGTAATTTTGATCAGCATCGTTGCCAACTTTGATGAGACAGGCGAGTCCGTCATTTTGAACGAATTCGTGGACGAGGTCTTTATCTTCCTGTAGAGTTGATCCCAACAATTAGACAATCAAGTATGAAATCGCATTTTATCAGTCGAATAAAATAGGGGAATATAGATTTCTTTCTCCGTAATAATGCGATAGAAAAGGGAGGAAACATTATTTGTTCAGGAAACAATGAAAATAAACAATGGCACTTCAGTAGTAAATCAGTAGGCACTAACCTGAAATATTTGTTTTAAGGAGAATAAGGCTCGGCGGAGGTCTCTGCCTTCGGAGTTGAGGAGCTTTTCTGCAACATAGAAGAAAAACACGGTTATTCACGTTCGTAAAATAGACTTTTGACAAGTCGTGCATGATTATTACCTTCCCAATGCCTCTTAGAGGTAAGGGGAAGTTATGTAATCGACCTGGACCTATTTTATACCATACAAAATTAATTAATTGAACAAATTATATTCAGTAATCCATAATTAATTCTGAGCATGAGTGGTCTGAAGCATCATATACCTAATCTTGCAGAGTTCTGTTTTTCGATTATACTGTCTTTGTATAGATTATTCAATACTTATTTTACAAGAACAAAAGTATTTCTGGTTTTGCTTGTAGAAAATAATGCACAATGTATCATTGATTATTATTAGTAGTAGTCAATTAGATAGTAGTACCTATTATTATTAGTAGTCAATGACTATTAATAAATTATTCAGGGAAAATAAACTTGGTAACAAACATTGGGACTGGAGTCAATTTGTACATCTTCACATCTAAAATATCGTTTAAAACAAAAATTCACAGAGCTAAGGAATACTGCATACAAGGATACTAAAAAGGAATGCCACTTAGTCTTTACTCCTATTTCTTGCTCTTCAACGCCCTTCTCGCATTGCTCAAAGAGGGTGAATCTGATTTGTAAAAAGTTCCAGTCCTGCAGCACGATCGTAGGAGCGAATTTTCGAAAATTATCTTACTGTATAATGTTGAATTGTTTTGAAATTTGAGCTGTTTAATTGAAAGGAAATTGTTTATTATCAATTCTATGGCAAGACCATATTCTAAATAATAATCTGTTATAAACAAAAAAAGTTTTGGATTTTAAGCTTTTTTAGCAGTTTTTATCGATTTTTTGCAAATTTCAATGAAATGCAAGTACATTTTACGACATATTTTGTCCATAAATTTTCGAATGTTCTATTTTGTAATTAATAAACTTTATTTGACTTAAATTTTGCTAAAAAATATAAGTTCAACAATATTTAGCCATTTTTAGTGAATTTGTGAGTACATTCTTTGAAATTCGACTAATTTAATTTGCTCAAAAAGTCTTGGCCAACGAACTCATCCTTTCGTTTAGAAAGCTTGATTTTTTGGCGCAAGAACGGAATTTTTACCTCAATCCTAGGGAGAGTTATCGTCTAGAATGACACACACTTTTTTATTTTTTTTAATTTTTTTAAATGAAACTCCCTTCAAAGGCGGAAGGTTCACACCATTAACTTGTGAAAATAAACAAAAGAAGTGGGGAGGACACCCAGGTTTACCCGACGCCGGCTCTAGGGATAAGGGAAGTTGCAGAACGATGAGGAGGAAGAGTGAGATGCCAGGAAGTGCCCCTATAAAATGACCACCAGTTCAAGTAAGAGCCCCTCAGGAGGGGGTGGTGATACCACGGAGCACTCCCGCTGAGATGCCCAACTCTAGTAACTCCGTGGCACTTTTCCCGCACCACACCCCATGCCATAATAAGGTCGCGGCCATGACCTTGATGTTATTGGTCGAAACTCCTTCTATCTCGGAAATCGCTTGCTGGAGGTCACTTATGTTATCTTAGCCCGCCAGGACTCCTCGATGTTGACGCTGCCTCTAGCGACTTGGACATCCAGAATTACTACAGACCCATCGGACTTGACGGCAACGATATCCGGCTTCTTGCCCCGATCACTCGGCATGTGATATAGTCTCTCCCTTTCGACATCCAACTGCTGGATGACAAAGCGCCTGCTATCTGCTTGGCAACCACATTGTGGCGTAGAATGTGGCCGCCATGCGTCCTAGGAGACTGGTAAAGGTTCTCATGTTTACCCTGACAGGCATGGCAAAGGGTGTCCACTGTCCCGCGACTTCCCCTTGAACACCTCACCAAGGTAGCTAGTGAAGTACGGGCAACTTCCCAGCTCGAGCCTCGAAGGGCAAGCAGGCGTTGGCTGCGTAAGGATGGGATGCTGGCCAAAAGAGACAATACCGAGCCCACCGGCCTTGACCGGTGCATGATGTAGGCATTTGGGACACCAGGTGGGAAGCCTAGGCAAGAGCGCACAGCAGAGCGAACTTCACGATCTAACTCAAGCAGCCTCTTCGCAATAAGCCTGCCAAAGACTAACCCGTAAGTTAGCTTTGGCAGTAAGGACGTGCGAAGGACGCGCAGCTTCTGCTGTGGCTTAAATGGGACCGTCTACCCCCTAGCCCGCATATCCCCTGAAAATTTCATCCAAATCGGATGAAAAATGTGGAAAATAAACTTGTTACATGGATTAGCGGACACACAAACATAGACCGACAGACATGGAACCAAAGTTGTTCAAAATGGTCTGAAACGTAAAATGCGAGTGGGAATTTTGATTTTGGAAACCAAAAATTGTTTTTCTCCCAAAAGTGAAAACAACGCTTCCGCTACCTTTAGGTAGACCCGGAAGCAATAATATTACGGCTGTAACCACAGGAATAATTGAGATTATGGATGTAACTACAGGGGAAAATCTGCGGTAAAGGGCTATTTTATAGGGAACATCAGTTGTTACGGCCAAAATCACATTAAGAACTTGTGATTACAATCGTAATCGCAAAAGAAGTTGTGATTACAAATGTAATTACAGAACAAACTGTGGTTGAGAATGTAATCATAATCGTTATCGTAATCATATCTTCTCGGCCTGTGATTATAATCGTAATCACAACTCTAAAATCCTGTGATTGTAATCGTAATCGTAATTATGATTACACCCAACTCTGGCTGAAACCACCCGCCATGGCTGAAATCACCCCAGATGAAGTTACTTTCATAAAAGTAATCATTTGAGGGGCATAGATAGCATTTGCTGGTGAAGTGAGCATTGAACTTGGAAGAAAATAAAAAGTAGAGGCCATCAGCAAAACAGATTATGTCCTGGCCTTGAAGTGAAGGTACAACTCTTTGTATTTGTGAAGAGACCCCCTCGTTTTGACGTATTTTGCCCTCACCACCCATCAGAAGACGAATGTTGAAAAATAAATTAGAGGGGAAAAAACTGACGCGACAATTCGTTGATGGACTGTCGAGTGACCATCTTCCAGGAGTCGCAAGTTCATCCCACAAATGACCAGGGCGGTCTCCAAAAGGGCTCAAAGACCTGGGGGTGCCTCTTCCAACTCCGTCATTCGGCTCGGAGATGTTTTTGCCTCTAGAAGGTCGCGGTTTTCTTCAAGGCCGCCAACCCCGAATGTCATCTGCGGGTAATGACGCCTTCATCATCTCAGGACGACTGTCACCCATAAAATACCCACCTCATCGGATGTTGGTTTTTTTTTCCAGATTACCGAGACAGAAAGACACAAAGGGACAAAACCCCTTTTTTTGAAATCCTAAAAAATTCGGATTTCCCATCGGTGAGGGGGGTGGAGGGGGTAATTGCCGAATTTTCTGCCCGTTCCAAGGTCCGTTCTGCATTTTTTAAAATGTTTATTCGAATCATGTTACCGGCATTAAAAATGTTTCACAATTATTGTTACATGTGTAGTTCCAAACAAGAAGAAGAACCCTAACACTGTAAGACGCATCTTCAGCAAAATATTTGTTAATAGAGGGTTTTTGTTTTTCCCAAAATTTTCTCCCCGTGTACGCAAAAAGACTGAAATACAAACTGCGTATGCGCGAATTTACACGTCAGCGCGTAGAACCACGCATGTACGGGAAAAAGGCCTATCTACACGTAGGCGGGAAAAATGCTTTCGTTGGAATCCCGTCCTACGCGTAGTCGTCATAACCTGACGCAAAGGTGACCTCAGCTTTAAGAACATTAAGCGTCGATTAAAATTATGGGCTTTTTCCTCTTCAGCTGAGTGAGCCAAGTTCTCTCCAGGTCACCCAAGGAAGTTGAAATTTGAGTGCTCCTTGACAGGTACGATGAAAATCATAAATGATCTCATACACTGTAAAACATTCGTGATTATATATATAAAATATATAATCGGCAATTCTTAGGCCGACCCCCAACAATTTTCCGTAACGAAAAAACGTCCGTAACGTCGGCATCGTGGGTTCGAATCCCAGCCAGGCTTGAAAATTTTTTTATCTTCATTTTAGCGAATTTTTGAAGAAAATTATTAGCGAATTTTTGAAGAAAATTAAGCTATTGCTCTCGCCTCAAAATTTGTAGAATGTGAATTTTTGAAAACTTTTTATGCAGAAATCCGTTTCAGGCTATTCTGAATCATATTCTGAAGTTTAACGCATTTTTTTATGTATGTATGTATATATGTATATATGTATATATGTATGTGTCATTCCAGACGATAACTGTCCGTAGAATTGTGCTAGAAACTTCAAACAAATTTTAAAATGTTAAGGGCACAAAACGAAAGTTCAAGTTCGTTGGCCAGCATGATCGGATTACATCTTCGGGTTGAAATTTTCAAAAATGTAGTCAAAAATTTCAAAATAGCCTGTTTTTTGCGATTTGTTGTGCGAAATAATTTTTTCAGCATACTAACATGTGGTATATTCGGAATCAGCGTAAAATTTCCTATAAGAATATGTATCAAGTTTTCAAAAATTTCAAAGTTGAAAAATCAGTCAAAAATCGAAATAATGCCGTTCGCTAGTTGTAAAAATCGGTAATATTCTTCAAAAATTCGCTCATGGGGTCATGCTGCATGACTGGACTTTTTTAATGTAAAATGAACGAATAAAAATGTACAAAAGAGAAAAAAACGACTTTATTTTTTGAAGTCGTATATATATCTCGATAATTTCGTTACGGACTATATCGATAAGAATTGCATAGCAAATTATCCTCGTTTTCTACACAGTAGAAAAGAGAAAAGATCCGGGGGATCCAGGGGGGCGAAGCCCCCCGGCGAAGCGCCGAGTATATATATATATATATATATAAAAGCATTAAATTCCAGGATTAGTTTCAGAATGCCTCAAAACAAAATTCAATGAAGAAAATTTATATACATATAAATACACATATGTGTGTGTGTGTGTGTGTGTGTGTGTGTGTGTGTGTGTGTATTCAGGCTTGTTTATTTGTTGACATTTTTCTAATAATTAGGTACTTAGTAAAAACTTACTGCAAAGGTGAATTTGGTTATGAAAAGGTAGAATTTGACTTGGAAAAAATTGAATTTGACTAGGAAAATTGTCTCATATTATAATCTTCATTATGTTATGTCGTATTTGTGAAACTTGTCGGAAGAACAGGTCGTCAGTAAAATGGCTCGAAAACTGATTAGACCAGCTGCTTCTGTCCTTAAAAAATCTTTATGAATGGATGGGTTTCCAGTTTAGGTGGTTTCGGTCTGAATGAGGGAGATCGTGACCTTCCTTGGGCTACCTGAGGGCTAACCGGGCTAATAGGTACCCACAGACCCCCAAAGTGGCCGTCATTAATCACAAATCATTCATCACACATCCATTAATCATTCGAAAGTTCGGCAATAATCAAACAGTGGACCTCCTTTGTGAAAACGTTTCGTCTGCTCCCGATGTTTGTGACGTCATGTTTGTTGTAGGCGGAATGGAAGAAACCTTCATTTCAACCGTCTCTTAATCACCCAGAGAGTCTCCCAATCAATATTATTTTCTACAAAAAGTCGCTAAAAGAAAATGTAACCCCCCCACGTAATTTCAATGTTATGTTAAATGCATGTGTAATTTGTGTTCCGTATTAGTTAGAATTGTTTGTATTCATCCATGTAATTTATACTAAATTTATGATGGAGTATTTTTATATTTGTGCATAAATAGTGATTATGTTCAGCAATGCAACTTTTTCATGTACCAACTCACCGATTATAGCGTGCACTCGAACTGACAGCTGGGTCCTCAAGACGATCGAATTTTTTCGACTGCAACAAGTAACAGTAAACCATTTATTAAAATTATGTTAATAAAACCAAATTAGCTAAGCATGCATTTATAAATCCACGTGACAATAAGAAAAAATAGATATTTTCATTTTTTATTTCATGGTAACATTGGGCAAAATATTTTCGTAGTAAACCATTATATACTAATTCGCCTACTTTGATTCATACCCAGGAATTAAGCCTTTTATTCAGGTTGTATAATATAATACAAATGTGTATGAGGTAGGTGTTATTTTTTATAAGCGTGGTATATAGATATAAAGATGAACTCAACTATTGGTAGTCAAATTTATTGAATGACTGACGACGACATAATCATTTGTACAACGACGCCACAACCTGGCAGGAGTGTATCACTACCCTCATTATATGTTTATATAATTAGTTTCTACTTTAGTATTCATTTAATCTATTCATTTAGCATCGAGAGTTTGATAATTAAATAATATTTACTATAATAAATATTATGAAATATTGTAACAGTAGGTATATCCAATTGGGGAAGCAGAGTGCGTCCCTACGAAACAGTTTTTTCAAAATACTCGTATTTCATGTATATATATATATATATATATATATATATATATATGTATATGTATATATATATATATATATATTGTTATCAGATACACGAATGAATGGCGGCCGAAGAATTTTTTAAATTCTAAATTTATATTCATAGCAACTGAAAATTTATAGTCATACTAATGTAAAGAAACCAATACGGGACATTGTTTCAAGTGCTGCTGGGAAAACTACTATCCATAGCCGCAAGGAGAAAACTAATTAGTCTAGTATAGTAGTTATTTTTATAAATTTACAAAGGAGCAATGTTTTTGAATTTAGGTGGCTCAAAGTATTTATAACTCAAAATGGAATAAATGATCGTAACTTTTTTTTGTTGTTGTTGAAAAGATGAATAAAAAAAGAGTTGTGGCTCCGTACCAAGTTTTGAGGTGACGACATTGATTAAAAGTCACAGAATTAGATCTCCTACTACCTACGTTTTCAAGTCCGGAATTTATCAATTTGATATTTTTGAGTTCACACCTTACCGCCAACGCACACACAGAAATCCTGAAAAAATAATTTCAACATGGAACATGTTTTTGCCATCATAACCCGGCCAAAAATGAGACAAAATTACCGTGACGATATTATCGCAGCAAAATTCCAGCCACTATAACATATTATGCTACAACGCAAGAAGTTGAAATTTGAGACGGAGGCTCAAGGGAGAAAGCTGAAGACGACTAACTGCGCATCAGCTGAGAGCTCCAAAGCCATTAGCGAATTTTCGTAGAAAATGAACTATTGTAATGGCACGGAAAATGTTAAAAATCATAATTTTTGAAAAATTTCTATAATAAAATCTGTTTTGGGGCATTCTAAAACGAATCCTAGAGTTTATATATATATATATATATATATATATATCATTCCAGACGATAGCTCTCCTTGGGATTGGGATGGAAATTCCGTTCTTGCGCCTAAAATTCAAGCTTTCCAAACGATAGGATAAATTCGTTGGCAAGCACTTTTTGAGTACGTTAAATTGGCCAAATTAAAAAAAAGTACTAAAAATGAATATATTGTTCAAATACAGTTTTTTAACTATAAAATAGAACATAAAGAATGTATGTACAAAATTATGCTGAAAAATGTAGGTACTTTTTAGCGAATTTTTGAAGAAAATTATTAGCGAATTTTTGAAGAAAATTAAGCTATTGCTCTCGCCTCAAAATTTGTAGAATGTGAATTTTTGAAAAAAATTTATACAGAAATCCGTTTCAGGCTATTCTGAATCATATTCTGAAGTTTAACGCATTTTTTTATGTATGTATGTATGTATATATGTATGTATATATGTATGTATGTGTCTTTCCAGACGATAACTGTCCGTAGAATTGTGCTAGAAACTTCAAACAAATTTTAAAATGTTAAGGACACAAAACGAAAGTTCAAGTTCGTTGGCCAGCATGATCGGATTACATCTTCGGGTTGAAATGTTCAAAAATGTAGTCAAAAATTTCAAAATAGCCTGTTTTTTGCGATTTGTTGTGCGAAATAATTTTTTCAGCATACTAACATGTGGTATATTCGGAATCAGCGTAAAATTTCCTATAAGAATATGTATTAAGTTTTCAAAAATTTCAAAGTTGAAAAATCAGTCAAAAATCGAAATAATGCCGTTCGCTAGTTGTAAAAATCGGTAATATTTGCATGAAACATTGTCCAAATTCAGATTGAACTACTCTTATGGAAGTATCCCTGTATAACCAATCCTAGAACCATGCTGTTTAAAACGTAGGTAGTAGGTACTTAAAAAAAAAAAAAAAAAAAAAAAAAAAAAGTAATCACAACTGATGAGTTTACGCTGTGCATGTGTTAATAATTTGATTCCATGTTTGTCTATCAAAATCATAAACTAAAATTTCTCAACACGATCAATAGCGACTGAAATGTCGACGATTTCTTCAAAAATTCGCTCATGGGGTCATGCTGCAGGACAGGACTTTTTTATTTTTTTATTTTAAGGTATAAACCGCACCTCAACCAGAAGGGTCATTAGCGGCATTGAACAAGGTGTCTAAAAGGACACTGGAAGTGGCAAGATTCTAAGGGGAGCAATGTTGTCATCCTTGACTAAAAAGGAGCGCCATCATGGACCCCACTGGCAACTCGGAAGATCGGAGGGGGGAAAAATGAGGGGTACAGTGATGACCACTGTTTAGCCCCCAAAGTGGATTTAAATAAAAAACCCAAAAATAAAGTAATACAACTAAGACTAGATGTAAAATAGGCTAACTACTATATACATGCTACTATATACAATCAGCAAAGTGAAATAAAACTACGACTAGATGTATATAAATATATCACAGGTCAGATATCACAGTTCCTAGTAGAGCTCAGCGGTTCTCAGTTACAACAACAGGGATCGGACCTTGTCTGATCCGGATAAAACGTCAACCAACTGAGGGGGCTGATGCTGGACTCGGAGGTCCAGAAAAATGTACTTAAAATTCATTTAAATTTGCTAAAACATCTATAAAAACTGCAAAAATAAGCTAAAATTCAAAACCTCTATTTGAATAGGAGATTATTATTTAGAATAAGTTAGTTGTCACAAAATTAATAGTTAACAATTTCCTTGCACTCAAAAAGCTCAAATTTCAAAAAATTGAACAATATACAATACGATAATATTCGAAAATTTGCTCATACAATCATGCTGCATGACTGTAACATTTTTCTTTCCTATTCAACGCAGGAAGCTGGTATTTGAGAGGGAGGTTCAAGGGAGAATGCTGATGATGAAGGTACAGAGAAGATGAATAAGATATGCCGATAAGCTGAGTTGAAAGCATTTATCAAAGCATGTATTAAATAATAATATAACAGAGTTTATTTCAAATTATAATTGAAGTGCGTCTTTTAATTTGGATGATTTCATCGGCCGACCGCTGTACCTCCGCCATTTGGCCAGGGAAGCATCGTCAATTACTTCTGTGTAATAAAATAAATAACAATTAAATCTCTGCAGTTAACAGTTTTAATGGATGCAAAAACTTTTTCCATCTTCTGTCAAGATTTAGTGCTTAGGACTAAATCTGTTTTATTTTTTATTTTCGAACAATTATTGGTACAGAGGGACTATACAAATAAGTATACCCACGTATAGTGCAATTTGTCATGACCTCCAACTCCAATATCCCTTTCGGACACAGTTCTGAGCCCGTTTGGATCTAGGTTATTGAAGAAATAGTGCTATGCATGATTCGTGATGGGAAAATAATGATCAGTGAAGTAAATCGTGAATTTCGCAAGGTATAACCTTCGCTCCTTCGTCTTGTTCGAAGGTACTGGACAATCATACCTTGGTACGTCGTTAGAGAAAAACGAGATTGTTATAAGTTCGTAACTTGGAAAAATGTATCATTATAATTCTAGTTTCGTTTGAGCTGTTTTTTCTAGATCAAAGTAGACCTCAGTTGTCGTGCTTTGGATCACTTGCATCGAAATAATCGGGGGCTCAGAGATTTCGATTTCCAAATGCGAAAAGTACCTAAGGCATGAGGCATTATTGCTCAAAATACAATTGCTGAAATGAATTTGCTACATAGAAAAACGACGGCCAAGTTGGGTGTGCACATAGCTTCCTCGTTTGCGTATCATGATCACTGGAAAGTTTTGAACGATCTTGAAAAATTCCATAGCGGGAAAGAGTTAATCAACAAGTAGCGTGAAACGTCATAATTGGTCAAATAAAAAACGAAAAAATCATACGCAATGTAATTTACGTTTGCGCATGCACAGAATGAACGGATGAGTTGAGAACAATGAAATAGGTACGGGACCATCTACAACCTAAACCGCGCATTCACTGACTATTTCATCATAATCGAATGAAAACTATGGAAATTAAGGTCATTACAAGTATTTCACATTGGTGCATGCGCAGTAGCTACTACTGTTACAATCGTGTTGAAATTGATATGAGGTAATCAAGTCATCTTCTTCCAATTATCATCCAAATTTAAGCGAAATCGAACGACTAGAGTGTGAAAAAATGGAGGCTGATGAAATTTACGTTTGCGCGTGCGCAGAATGAAGTATTGATTTGGCAACACTGAAACTGATAGGGGACCATCTACAACTAACCCGCGCATTCTCTGACAATGTAATCCACAGTTTTCATCCGATTTTGATGAAATTGTCAGGGAATGCACGGTTTAGGTGGTAGATGGTCCCGTATCTATTTCATTGGTTTCAACACATCAGTTCATTATGTGCTTGCACTAATGTAAATTATATTGCGTATCATTTTCTCGTTTCTTAATTGACCAATTATGACATTTCACGCTACTTGTCGATTTACTCTTTTCCGCAATGGAATTTTTCAAGATCATTTAAAACTTTTCAATGATCTATACATTCATGATATGTAAGAGATGAAGCTATGTGCTACTCCCAACTTGGCAGACGTTTTTATCATAATAATATTAAGCTCGAAGGTTTTCCCAACTTGAATTCATTTAAACGTGTTATTAAGGTAAATATGTCTTAGTTGTTTCAAGTGTAATTTTGCTTTCATTCTGTGTTTTGTTAGTTATATAAATGTATCAAGATGTTATCAAACTAAAACGATGGTTATATGGTCCAGTTGCATGCCGTCTTGATTGGAGATGAACTACTGGTTGGTGGAAAAAAAACTTATCATTCACTACGGACGAAGTACGTTGGAGGATTCTACATCTACTGAGTCAGAAGTGGAGATTAATCTGAGTACTCCTCCTCCGTCCCCTCCTAACATTTCCAGAAAACATGTCAAGATGAAGATGAAAATCTACAACAGATAGAACGAACATCAACACCGCTTTGGAAGTTTTGGCAATGACTCGGGATGATTATTGAAATTTGGCAGTGCAGTGTAGGCATTATTGATTGTGATCTATGTTAACTATGCAGTGCTCATTTATTATACGTAAATGATGTAGACATAATAATAAGTAAAATAAGTAGACGTAAATAATAAGTAATTATTTGATACATCATACGTAAAAGTCTAACATTGTTTGTTGAGGCAGAAATGAAGGCAAGATACCATATGCTATTTTTTAATATGTATTTAAGGAACTCCTTGTAACACATTGTGATGTATTGTATGAAGTGCGAATTTACAAAAATATAAACACCGCAGAGATGGATGGGATTCAAGCAGGAACGAGTTGACGAGAGTCAACCTGGTGAAATACGACCTAGCGTGGGTGGCAGTTAACTGCCGGTTAACAACTTAACTTTTGACTGCGCCCTCGTTTTAAACTGGGCACTTCGGGGCTTCCGCGTTCTTAAGTATGTTTGAAAATGCAATATTATTAACGTTGAATTGAGGCAAAATCATTCAAATTCATCACGTGCAGCCACAACAGTACATTCTACAAGTACTCGTGCTAGCTTCAATAACTGTGATAGAATTGTTACCTGTTAGATATATATTTTGCTCCCGAGTCTACCTAAAGGTAGCGGAAGCATTGTTTTCACTTTCGGGAGAAAATTTTTTTTCTTCTCCAAAATCAAAATTTCTACTCGCATTTTATTTTTTAGACCATTCTGAACAACTTTGGTTCCGTGTCTGTCTGTCCGTCTGAGAGTGTGCCTGTCGTGTCCGCAAATCCTTGTAACAAGCTTATTTTCCACAGTTTTCATCCGATTTGAATATCATTTTCAGGGGATGTGCGGGCTAGGGGGTAGACCTAGATAGTAAGTGCCGAGCTACGAAAGGGTTGCCCTTCTCCTAAACCTGTTGTAATCTCATGAACTAATGCGAAAATGATAGATAAATAGATTTATAATAATGTATTTACGTAGGTTTTCCATTTTACCGTATTTTCGCGTACGGTAATGAGATAGCTACCGTACACCGTATGTGCAACCAAAATTATCGTATGTTTACGGTAATTACCGTACAGTTGGCATCCCTCGGGCTGCGGCGTATGGAGCTTCGAGTTTTCGGTCCGCTTTCATTTGTTTACGGAATTCATTCGCATAAGTTCGTTTAGGTTTTCGGTTATCATCGGATCAGCTGACAACGCCTTTAGGCCACATGCGGTCAGCTTCCGTAGAAAGCAAAAACTCTCTAATGTTGAATTCGACTTTTGGAAATGTTGGATTCTATTCGGAAAATGTTCGATTCAATCTGTAAAATGTTGAATTTGATCTGGAAAAGCTGTAAAATAGATTCCATCTCAATGGATCGACCAATACTATGGTTTGCAACCCATTCGTCTGAAGGTTCAACTACCGACACGGGAAACGGATTGCCGGTAAAGCCAGATACCGTTTTGTCACCAATCGATGGCGATCAACTTCCGCAATCTCCTTTCCTTTGTGGTCCCGACCGTACGGATGTCGCCGGAATGAACGGAAAAGGAGATGGAGAGAGAAAAAAGGTGAAAAAAGCCCAGAATCCCTCAAATCACTTCATAATCACCAAAGTGCGCCCCAGGAAACCTGTTTGTATTGACGCCCGTCGGCGAAGACACTCGAGTGGGAAATTTCTGCGCCCAAACGGTCCGCGAACTTCGATGATTTTCGGGTTCTTTTTTGAGTCTTCGGATTCCGATTTGTTAAAACGGCGCTTTTAAACGCCGAATAATTTTAACGGGACCATCAAGTGTTTCGGCGCTGCCTTAGTGATTATTAAAAGCTGAAATTTCGCTCGTTTAGATGATAATTGCAAAGGCTAACAAAAAATCGATTAGTTTTGGATAGAAAAAACACTAGATCTAGAAATTACGTCATTATTTTAAAACACTGCAGCTTTAGTATATTATTTTCAATTATGAACCTTTCCAATCGGCCAAGAACTTTTTTGCTGTTTTACTACCAAAGTTGGAGAAGCAGTAAATAGAAAAAAGTGTTATCCTCCAAACTCAAAATGTCCTCTTGCTTTTACCGAATTTTCGTATGGAATGAAGCTACTGCAATGGCTCCAAACATTTTAAAATCAGATTTTCTTGAAACACGACCTTTATGAATCTACGAGTTTGCGTTCGGTTTCTACGTATTTTTTCCCCACTTTTTACATCTCCGTTATAACCGAGTTTTACACTTGGACTCACAAATTTTGGTTTATTATTTTCAATAATAAACCTTTGTAATTGTCCTAGAAAAAAAATTTTAAACCCCTCTAAAAATTTTTTGGTTTACGTTTCAAGATCCGTAGAATCCATAAATCGAATTAAAAAAAAACATCCGTCCGTCCGCCGTCCGCGACTTTTCTCCAAAATTAATAGACCAGCTTGCGTCAAAAATGAAGTTTGCGTCAAAAATCGTATTTGGGGTTTAGATGGTCCCACAAGCTGGGCATCAATTTTTGTCAACCCTAAAGGGCATTAAAGGGCTAAACGTTCAAAAATCGAGATCTCTAAAACTTTCAAGGTAACAGTAATGATTTTTTTCAATGATAAATATAATCTCAAAGAATCGATTATAACCACCCGCAACGCTGTAAGTACGTTGAACGGTTCGTTTTTTCTAAGGGCAGGAACAGCGGGTCTATTGATTAGACGATCAAGCTCTAAATTCCATCAATAATCGCTAGATGGTGACACTGGGATACATAAAAATTGCCTTGTATATATCAGCTGATATAATGCGAATGATGGAATTAATCATGTGATTTGGTTCTAATGGAATTTATACTAACGTTGCGAAACTGTGTTTATTAACTATTGTCCGTGCGGATGTACCTACAAGTGAAGTATTGGTACCTAAATGCTAAATTTCATTTCTTAAATTGCTCCCAAGTTTACCTATAGATAGCGGATGCATTGATTTCTTTTTTGAGGGATGGAAAAGAAGTAGTCTCCACTAAAATCAAACGGTTTTTGTTTTTTTACAGTGGTAAAATTTCTACTCGCATTTTACGTATTTGACACTTTCGTTCCGTGTCTTTCTGTGTGTGTGTATGTGAGTGTCTGTCGTGTATCCGCAAATCCTTGTAACAAGCTTAAATTCCACAATATTCAACGGATTTTTATGGAACGTTCATGGAATGTGCAGATTAAGGTGAAGATGGTCCCCTATGAGTTTCGTTGTTCCCAAATCAATACTTCACTCAGCGCATGCGCAAACGTAAAATCTATCAAGCATAATTTTCTCACGCCCCCATCGTCCAATCTCGCTCAAATTGGGAGGGTAGGTGGCAGAGGTTAATTTGAGCATTGTCTAGAGATTTCAACATAATCCTATCATTAGTAGCTACTACGCATGCGCGAATGTGTATTCCTTTTTAAACGAACCTAATCTCAACAGTTTTCATTCGATTTTGATGAAATTTCGAGGAAATGTGCTGGTTAGGCTGTAATTGGTCTACTATTAATTCCATGATTCTCAAATCATTACTTCATTTTGCGCATGCGCAAACGTAAATTCCTTCAAGCATCTTATTTTTACGTCCTAGTCGTCCAATACCGCTCAAATTTGGTGTATAGTTGGGGGGGACAATGGTTCAATTTTTGTAGAAGTACGTCGACGTCTAGGGTAACTGTGGCAAAGGTTTTGCTTCGAAGATCCGTCCTTGTAAAGAACAATGACTTTATATTAAGGTGAGGAACCTTCTGCCGATCTATGAAAATTATTGTTAGCCCTTGGTAGGCGGTGAGGTGGGAAATTTTTTCCTACAAAGTTAAGTCGTTTGAAACTGATGAATGCGACTGTAATTAGAGGCCGTCCCGGATGGCGTCCGGCAAGTTGGCTTCCGCTCTTCCTTTCCCCGTGAGAACATCCGGACTCCCAGACGGACCTCTAGAACCCTTTCTAGATCTAGATGTCTAGGTCCAGGGAAATGAGTCGAGAGAGGATATTAAGGTACTTAGCCTAGTAACATTATTTATTAAACAAATTATATTATTATTAAACAAATTTTACATTATCATAACATTATTTATTAAACCGTCCCCACGAATTGCCCGAGAAGCCAATCTCTGTGTTTCACTCGATCCCGAAGTAGATTTTTTTCTTTCATCCCTCAACTCTTATTTGGCATCTGTTAAGGGGACCCGGTAGCAAAAAATTTGAGAAAAATCGATTTTTTTTTCTTTCATAAAACGATGTATTAACATCTAGGGAACAGTTAAATTCAATAAAATAGTCAAATTTATGCTTACAAATGCGTAAATTTTTTGTTTAAGTACAGGCCGGCAGCATAGGCTGGCTAGATGGTTGCTCTGTCGTCTTTATTCTTGAATAACGGTTTACTGGTCCTTTCTTTTTTTTTGAAAATTCATGTAGAACCACCCATTTTCAATAAATAATCAAAAGAAAACGTAAAAACGAAATTGGGCCACTAAATATGACAAAGAAACATGAAAATAACAGTCTTTTCATCAATTTCTTCCTTGTATTTATTTGACTGGGCTACAACCATGGGTATTATGTTTATATTATCCATGGATGACATAGTTAAGCTATTATGATACAACACTTCATTTCAGATAGGTATAGGGAAAGCAAAAAAAAAAAAAACTTCTATTTGCATAATGCGTTGCGAAGTTATGAAAACATGGATGCTGTTGGTTTTTCTGCTCTCCTGTAAGGTAATGTTTTTTCATGTTCACGGGCGTTTTTCTTCGGAACGGTTGACCCTATTTGGTCGATTTTTGTTTTTTTTAAGAAGAGATCTGGGCCTATATATTAACGTAGTGGTTTACAAAATGTTGATTTCAACTGCCGCTAGATGTTTCTGAAGTAAAAAAAATATGACATTTATTCCATGATACCTACGAATTCGTGTTTTTGAGATACCTGGAAACCCCTATGTTAATTGAAAATTGAGAATATAAGGAACAAAAAGAAAAAAAAGCACTGAAATTGGTTGCAGGGGGGCTGAGGAAAACGCCTGTAAAAAGTCCAGTCATGCAGCATAATCGTATCAGCGAATTTTCATAAATGGTCGTATTACATTTTTGTTAAATTCTGTTGAAATTTTAGCACTTTGGGGACAAATAAAAATTTTATTATACATTTTATAGCAAACTATCTTTTTGTGAGTAATATTCCAATGAACAAACGATTTTGTGGATTTTTACAAATTTTTCAAGTGTTCCTATCGATTTTGGTTTATTATTTCCAATAATAAGCCTATGTGATCGTGTAGCAAAAAATTTTTATAACCCCCCCTCAAACTTTGTCACTTTACGTTTCAAGGTGCGTAGAATCCAAATTTGAAATGTCCGTCCGCCGTTCGGGCCATAAAAGGCCTAAGAATTGACTTAAAAAACCTGTTCTTTCGCACACAGACTCCATTTGGGGTCTAGTTGGTCCTAACGTTTAACCATCCCGATCGCTTTACTCGCATAGATGCTATGGGCCAAAAACGGGCGAAAAAGTGTCTTTTTCGACGCGCGCACGCCTGGCACGCTTGGCAGGAGGTCACGGGGGGGGGGGGGGGGGGGGGGGGGAGTGAGAGGAGGCGCCGGCGCCGCGGCACCTTGTGGTGGGTACGGCGCCGGCGTTCCTTCCAGGCATGAATATGTTTTTTTCAAGGTCATATTTGTGTGTTAATACCAAAGCTTTTCCTACGCATATTTAATAACATATCCTCTCTACTTTTCGCACGTACTTAGATAATGATATTATTAAGGCAATAACTATTTGAATAGATAGGAGCTCAAATCGAGAAATATAAACATGCGTATATCTCTATCTCTATTATTTATAAGAATGAAACTCCGTCTGTCTGTTTGTCTGTTTGTCTGTCTGTCGTGTCTATGCACGGCCAAACGGCTGAGTGGGCCGGATCTACGAGTGGGGGGATCTTCTTGGGATTTTCCGAAAGGTGGAACGAGCGAATTTAAAATTTTCTGATCCCACCCGAACCATGGGCCGTAGGGCGGGAGGGGGGTCGAAGTAAGAATTAATGTGCGCATTTTTCCACTCTACCCCTCTAAACGGCCGTCGAAAATTCCGGAAAAATACGGGTTTCGTAGGTTTTCCTACGAGGAAGACGACGGCGCGATCGGATCGCGAAAAAAGTATCGGGAAATGCGTCAAAAAAATGCGAGAGTACGGACCCGTTTTCTCGAAAAGTCCGCCGAAAAACTTGGTTTTTTCCGATTAAAATATACCCCATAAAGGTACGTTTTTCGGAACGGTTTTCGCGGGCGAAATACAGCTTTGGGTCCGCCGAATCTGAATCCGAAATCGGATATCGAAAAAAGTGACGTTAAGTCGGTCAAATTGCGAGAAGAAGCGAGCAAAGCGTTTAAAATTACATTTTTAATCGACCCGGGCCGCTGTTTCACAATAATGCGAGTTGAAGGGACTCAAAGTTCGCTCTTGCACTCTTGCGAGCTATTCATAACGGTCACATAACGGTCGCTAATGATGCCCTAACACCCTTTGGGGTTCCAAATCCCAAGCGGTGCAAATTCGTGGAGGCGAGCGTAGCGAGCCGGAGCGGCTAGTTATTAATAAGAATGAAACTCCGTCTGTCTGTTTGTCTGTCTGTTTGTCTGTCTGTCGTGTCTATGCACGGCCAAACGGCTGAGTGGGGGGAGTGTACGAGTGGGGGGATCTTCTTGAGATTTTCCAAAAGTGGGAGCGAGCGAATTTAAAATTGTTTAATCCCACCCGAACCATGGGCCGTAGGGCGGGAGGGGGGTCGAAGTAAGAATTAATGTGCGCTTTTTGGACTTCCCCTCTTCCCCTACCCCTCTAAACGGCCGTTGACAATTCCGGAAAAATACGGGTTTCGTAGGTTTTTGAACGAGGAAGACGACGGCGCGATCGGATCGCGAAAAAAGTATCGGGAAATGCGTTAAAAAAATGCAAGAATACGGACCCGTTTTCTCGAAAAGTCCGCCGAAAAACTTGGTTTTTTCCGATTAAAATATACCCCATAAAGGTACGTTTTTCGGAACGGTTTTCGCGGGCGAAATATAGCTTTGGGTCCGCCGAATCTGAATCCGAAATCGGATATCGAAAAAAGTGACGTTAAGTCGGTCAAATCGCGAGCGGAAGCGTTTAACATCAGAAATTAATTTTGCCGTGTTCGCGAGAAGGCTCTACGAAGACGTCAAGGGGTTTGTCAGGTATTTCACAATGTTACCTGCAGGCCTATTTCAAAAGAATAAATACGGGTTTTTTCCTACCTATATACAGGTATACCTTGCGAGCGAAGCGAGCAACATCCCCGAATAATCTTTTTGTGGTTCCACGTAGTTTTATAAGATTTAATTTGTTTGTAAGAATTTCCAACAGAAAAAAACGTCTGCCAAGTTGGGTGGGCAGTATAACTTCCTCAAGCGAGCAAAGCGAGCAGCATCCCTTACAGAAGTTAAACCTACTCTTAGGGATCTATCGTTTGCGAGCGAAGCGAGCAACATCCCCTACACACGTTAAACCTACCCTTAGGGATCTACCGTTTGCGAGCAAAGCGAGCAACATTCCCTACATACCACACTTTGCGAGCGAAGCGAGCAAAATTCCCTACATGCCACATTTTGCGAGCGAAGCGAGCAATTTAATGGGGGGTCCGGGGGGCTTGCCCCCCGGCTGGACGTGGAGGCGAGCGTAGCGAGCCGGAGCGGCTAGTTATTAATAAGAATGAAACTCCGTCTGTCTGTTTGTCTGTCTGTCTGTCTGTCTGTCGTGTCTATCGCCTGGCACGCTTGGCAGGAGGTCACGGTGGGTGCGGAGGGGGGGGGGGGGGGGGGGGGGGGGGGGGGGGGGGGGGGGGGGAGTGAGAGGAGGCGCCGGCGCCGCGGCACCTTGTGGTGGGTACGGCGCCGGCGTTCCTTCCAGGCATGAATATGTTTTTTTCAAGGTCATATTTGTGTGTTAATACCAAAGCTTTTCCTACGCATATTTAATAACATATCCTCTCTACTTTTCGTACGTACTTAGATAATGATATTATTAAGGCAATAACTATTTGAATAGATAGGAGCTCAAATCGAGAAATATAAACACGCGTATATCTCTATCTCTATTATTTATAAGAATGAAACTAATGTGCGCTTTTTGGACTTCCCCTCTTCCCCTACCCCTCTAAACGGCCGTTGAAAATTCCGGAAAAATACGGGTTTCGTAGGTTTTCCTACGAGGAAGACGACGGCGCGATCGGATCGCGAAAAAAGTATCGGGAAATGCGTCAAAAAAATGCGAGAGTACGGACCCGTTTTCTCGAAAAGTCCGCCGAAAAACTTGGTTTTTTCCGATTAAAATATACCCCATAAAGGTACGTTTTTCGGAACGGTTTTCGCGGGCGAAATACAGCTTTGGGTCCGCCGAATCTGAATCCGAAATCGGATATCGAAAAAAGTGACGTTAAGTCGGTCAAATCGCGAGCGGAAGCGAGTAGAAGCGTTTAACATCAGAAATTAATTTTGCCGTGTTCGCGAGAAGGCTCTACGAAGACGTCAAGGGGTTTGTCAGGTATTTCACAATGTTACCTGCAGGCCTATTTCAAAAGAATAAATACGGGTTTTTTCCTATCTATATACAGGTATACCTTGCGAGCGAAGCGAGCAACATCCCCGAATAATCTTTTTGTGGTTCCACGTAGTTTTATAAGATTTAATTTGTGTGTAAGAATTTCCAACAGAAAAAAACGTCTGCCAAGTTGGGTGGGCAGTATAACTTCCTCAAGCGAGCGAAGCGAGCAGCATCCCTTACAGAAGTTAAACCTACTCTTAGGGATCTATCGTTTGCGAGCGAAGCGAGCAACATTCCCTACATGCCACACTTTGCGAGCGAAGCGAGCAATTGAATGGGGGGTCCGGGGGGCTTGCCCCCCGGCTGGACGTGGAGGCGAGCGTAGCGAGCCGGAGCGGCTAGTTATTAATAAGAATGAAACTCCGTCTGTCTGTCTGTCTGTCGTGTCTATGCACGGCCAAACGGCTGAGTGGGCCGGATCTACGAGTGGGGGGATCTTCTTGGGATTTTCCGAAAGGTGGAACGAGCGAATTTAAAATTTTCTAATCCCACCCGAACCATGGGCTGTAGGGCGGGAGGGGGGTCGAAGTAAGAATTAATGTGCGCTTTTTCCACTTCCCCGCTTCCCCTACCCCTCTAAACGGCCGTTGAAAATTCCGGAAAAATACGGGTTTCGTAGGTTTTCCTACGAGGAAGACGACGGCGCGATCGGATCGCGAAAAAAGTATCGGGAAATGCGTCAAAAAAATGCGAGAGTACGGACCCGTTTTCTCGAAAAGTCCGCCGAAAAACTTGGTTTTTTCCGATTAAAATATACCCCATAAAGGTACGTTTTTCGGAACGGTTTTTGCGGGCGAAATACAGCTTTGGGTCCGCCGAATCTGAATCCGAAATCGGATATCGAAAAAAGTGACGTTAAGTCGGTCAAATTGCGAGAAGAAGCGAGCAAAGCGTTTAAAATTACATTTTTAATCGACCCGGGCCGCTGTGTCACAATAATGCGAGTTGAAGGGACTCAAAGTTCGCTCTTGCACTCTTGCGAGCTATTCATAACGGTCACATAACGGTCGCTAATGATGCCCTAACACCCTTTGGGGTTCCAAATCCCAAGCGGTGCAAATTCATAGGTAGTTTTAGCTATTCACATGTCGGAATATGCAGCAATATTAATAAGAATGAAACTCCGTCTGTCTGTCTGTCTGTCGTGTCTATGCACGGCCAAACGGCTGAGTGGGCCGGATCTACGAGTGGGGGGATCTTCTTGGGATTTTCCGAAAGGTGGAACGAGCGAATTTAAAATTTTCTAATCCCACCCGAACCATGGGCCGTAGGGCGGGAGGGGGGTCGAAGTAAGAATTAATGTGCGCTTTTTCCACTTCCCCGCTTCCCCTACCCCTCTAAACGGCCGTTGACAATTCCGGAAAAATACGGGTTTCGTAGGTTTTCCTACGAGAAAGACGACGGCGCGATCGGATCGCGAAAAAAGTATCGGGAAATGCGTCAAAAAAATGCGAGAGTACGGACCCGTTTTCTCGAAAAGTCCGCCGAAAAACTTGGTTTTTTCCGATTAAAATATACCCCATAAAGGTACGTTTTTCGGAACGGTTTTCGCGGGCGAAATACAGCTTTGGGTCCGCCGAATCTGAATCCGAAATCGGATATCGAAAAAAGTGACGTTAAGTCGGTCAAATTGCGAGAAGAAGCGAGCAAAGCGTTTAAAATTACATTTTTAATCGACCCGGGCCGCTGTTTCACAATAATGCGAGTTGAAGGGACTCAAAGTTCGCTCTTGCACTCTTGCGAGCTATTCATAACGGTCACATAACGGTCGCTAATGATGCCCTAACACCCTTTGGGGTTCCAAATCCCAAGCGGTGCAAATTCGTAGGTAGTTTTAGCTATTCACATGTCGGAATATGCAGCAATACCTTGCGAGCGAAGCGAGCAACATTCCTTAATAAACTTTTCGTGGTTCCACGTAGTTTTATAAGATTTAATTTGTTTGTAAGAATTTCCAACAGAAAAAAAACGTCTGCCAAGTTGGGTGGGCAGTATAACTTCCTCAAGCGAGCGAAGCGAGCAGCATCCCCTTCAGACTTTAAACCTACCCTAAGGGATCTATCATTTGCGAGCAGATACACATAGGTACCTTGCGAGCGAAGCGAGAGCCATTTCAACAGAATAAATACGGACTTTTTCCTACACATATACAGCAATACCTTGCGAGCGAAGCGAGCAACATCCCCGAATAAACTTTTCGTGGTTCCACGTAGTTTTATAACATTTAATTTGTTTGTAAGAATTCCCAACTGAAAAAAACGTCTGCCAAGTTGGGTGGGCAGTATAACTTCCTCAAGCGAGCGAAGCGAGCAGCATCCCCTACAGAAGTTAAACCTACCCTTATAGATCTACCGTTTGCGAACGAAGCGAGTAACATCCCCTACAGAAGTTAAAACTACCCTTAGAGATCTACCGTTTGCGAGCGAAGCGAGCAACATCCCCTACATGTTTCAATTGTAATACATCGCATGTATACAGCCACACTTTGCGAGCGAAGCGAGCAACATTCCTTACATACCACACTTTGCGAGCGAAGCGAGCAACATTCCCTATCTGCCACACTTTGCGAGCGAAGCGAGCAATTTAATGGGGGGTCCGGGGGGCTTGCCCCCGGCTGGACGTGGAGGCGAGCGTAGCGAGCCGGAGCGGCTAGTAATTATAGAAGTATAGGTTGTGGCAACTCGAAGTAGGACACGCCGAGGAGTCTGGACGGGCCTTATGACGTACGCTAGCCAACTAAAACTACTATCATACTCAATTGAAAAAATAATAAACCTTTGTGAAATAATTTGCAGCGTTTTTAGATTATTTTAATGAAATTCAAGTACATTTTTCAGTACAATTTTGTGCTTAAATTTGTAAATGTCCTAGTTCATGTTCGATTAATTTTTTTCGAGTAGCATTCTGCTAAATGCTATAGAAATTTGTTAATTTTTAGCGGTTTTTTGCCTTTTTTTAGTGATTGTTAAGTATATTTTTTGAAATTTGACCAATTTAATGTGCTCAAAAAGTGTTGTCCAACGAACTCATCCTTTCTTTTGAAATGCTTGATTTTTTGGCGAAAGAACGAAGTTTTTATCTCAATTCTATTGAGAGTTATCGTCTGGAATGACACATACATATATATACTTATATATATATATATATATATATATATACATATAAAAAAGCGTTAAAATCCAGGAATCATTTCAGAATGCCTCAAAACAGATTTCGATGAAGAAAATTTTTGAAAATTTTTATTTTAAAATTTTTGGAGCCATTGCAATAGCTTTATTTTCCAAGAAAATTCGCTAAAAGAGGTCTATTAAGGGCGGGAGGGGGATGGGTGCCGGGTCCCCTTAAGCTTCGCCTAGGCCACTCTAATACCTAATTTTCCAATTAAATTGTTTGCATATTTATTTGTTTACCTATTTACTATCTAAGTCATATTTAAGCGGATATATATTTTTATCAATTGTTACTGTAAGTTGTTCGCCTTAATCATCACATATATCTGTACTTACTAATTTAATTTGTAATTTTGTAATTGGGCTTTTTTGCCCGTGTTTGCTGCAATGAACAATAAACCATTTTTTAGATCGTCCCTCTGAAGTTGTGTCTTATAGGCCTTATAGCTTAAGAAATCAAGTGAAGATGAATTGATTTTTCTAGTAACTTTTCAAGTTTAGATAGAAGTTTTATTGAAGTAATTTCGGTTTTGCCAGTTGATTACAAATGAAAATAAGTTTTGTCATGTTTTACTAAATTCATTCGATAAATATCAACATTTTGTAGAAATTTGTCTACGGTGAAGGTATGGTAAGTTTAAGGAATTCATGTACGGGAACGTACGGTAATTTGGAAGGGACCGGTACGTAAAGATGACCGTGAGATGGCAACCCTGCGCTGCCGCCACTGCCTCCGGCACTTTTTTCGCAAATGACAACCAGACCTAATTAGGTTTAGAAGAAGTTTACTTTGGTCTGGAAAAAGTTGCATTTAGTCTGGAAATGCTATATTTCCAAGCCTCGGCAGGAAGGTAGATAATCAGGAAGTGATGTTCCTCCACGTCTATTTCTGTGTTGTTTCGTCGAATGAAAACACGATGCTTGTAAAAACGAATTTTACCTCGGGAAAAAACACAAACTCCCTCCGAAAACGAGGTCTTTCCACAAAGGGTGTTTTGATTCGCGTCAAGATATTTTTAGCCGACTTCATTATTCTCGAGCCTCCAGTAGTTTGTCGGACATTCATCTGACTGTCATAGCAGACTATAGATGCGATGCTATCTCCCACAACATACCACTTCATTACCAGCCCTAATTGAGGGCAAACCGAAGTCAAGTTTTTAGCGAAGTTTCGATAGAACATTGAAAACGGATTTCAACAAAGACATTTTCGGATGAAAACAGTGGAACATTACGTCGTTACAAGTATTTCACATAGGCGCATGCACAATAGCTATTAACGGTACAATCATCCAAATTTGAGTGAGATCGGATTCGATAGAATTTACGTTTGCGCCTGCGCAGAGTGGAGTAATGATTTCGCAACAATGAAACTGATAGGAGGCCGTCTACACCCTAGTCCGCACATTCCCTAAAAATTTCATCCAGATCGGATGAAAACTGTGGAAAATAATCTTGTTACAAGGATTTCATGTTGACACATGCGCAGTAGTTATTAATGATGAAATCATGTTGAAAATTATATAAGATGATCGAATAGTCGTTCCCCAACTATCAGCCAAATTTGAGCGAGATCGAACAACAAGGACTTGTGAAAATGATGCTTGGTAGAAATTACGTTTGCGCATGCGCAGAGTGAGGTATTGAGTCAAGAAGGAAAATAAGCTTGTTACAAAGATTTGGGGACACACGCCACACCACACACAGACACACACACAGACAGACAGACATGTAACCAAAGTTGTTCTAAAACGTAAAATGCGAGTGGAAATTTTGATTTTGGAGACCAACAATGTTTTTCCCCCGAACGTGAAAACAATGCATAGACTCGGAAGCAATATTTTATAACGATTATTATAATGAAAACAAGTAGGTACAATTTCGTAATTTCTGCATATTTAGTGTTTATCCACATGAACTCATAAATACAAAAATGTAATGGCTTCGCTGATCTTGGGGGAGAAGGTAAGGAGAGATTCTCGCGAAGAGAAAAATGTCCAACGGGTGACTCATCCGCGACCGCTCGTATTTTAGTAGTAGGAAACTAATTTTAGAAAAAGAAGTGGGAAACGAACAGGCAGCTTGGAATTACGGTGTTGTTTATTAAACGTGACGGGAGGAGTCTTTCTCCTGGTTATTTAGTGGGGTATTCTTTAACACGATTATAGTGAAGAAGGGAATTGAGTCTTTCTTACAAAGGGGACTTCGTTCTTTGCCAAGTGCGTACCCGTTTTTCATAAATCTGACTTTGTGATGCTACTATTTCCCTCAAACTACAAGTTAAATAATGACTACAGTTTTATTATATTCCCCAGACATTTCTACGTCGAAAAACGTGTGGATATAATGAATTGAAGTTGGGAATTCATCAAAAATTGGGAAAAACCTAGAAGCATTCAAACAACGCACTTGCCCCCTGTTGGGGGGCAAGTGCGTTTTCAACTTTCTACCCGAAAAATAATAAAAATAAAATGAACCAATGTAGGTAGATTTTAGGTAAGTATAATTTAAAATCATTGTTACTGAAAAATAAAACGGCACTAAATAGATCATTTTTAGCAACTCAACATGAATTCCTGAGTTGATAAAATGGTCAATAAACTCATCCACTTGTTGGCTGTCCTCTGATTTGCTGTCGGTTGGGGAATGAGGTTTGCGTGAGAGAGAATTTGAAGACTCCAGAGTTTTGCGGAATCAGATAGGACTGAGGTTTGGGAGAAGCGTGCGGTTGTGCGTGGGGGTTGAGGAAGAGGTTCTGAATGGAAACTATGCTTCAAGATCTGGATTTTCTCATTTTTCTTGGTAATTTCATGCGGTTTTTAATGAAACGCACTTGTCCCTTATTTGAAAACGCACTTGCCCCACTGCCAAAAAAAAGAGGATCAAGAACGTTTTATTGATTTACTGCAGCAATTTTTGTAGCCTTGAAGTTATCAAGTGCGCAGTTCATAGAGAGACCAAAGGTTGAAAGATAAACAGTGGAATAAACGGGAAAGGAAGGGTTTTTTAGACAAGAAAACCATTGAAAACTGTACCTCCCTCAGATTCACATTCTGATACCGGACGAAGGCTTCCGGAAAATGGTTCCAATTACGCTTATTTGTTCACTGAGGATGTTACAAGTTTTATCATTTAACAATGATTAACAGGACGTTAATAAAACAAAACACCTGTTCTCTCATTTGCTAAGAAACTTATTAAAATAGAGAGGTCGCATAGCGAAATAAAACGAAGAGACGCACTTGCCCCACCTGACCCTATTTTATTTAATAGGGTCAGGCGGGGCAAGTGCGTTTTCGGGACAAGCGCGTCTCTTCGTTTTATTTCGCTATGAGGCCACTTTATTTTAATACGTTTCTTAGCAAATGATAGAACAGGTGTTTATTACCTATCACCTGATAAAAATTGTAACCTCCTCAGTGAACAAATAAGCGTAATTGAAACCATTTACCGCGAAGCCTTTCTTTCCTGTTTATTCCATTGTTTATCTTTTAACCTTTAGTCTCTCAATGAACTGCGCACTTGATAACTTCAAGGCTACAAAAATTGCTGCAGTAAATCAATAAAACGTTCTTGCCCGTATTTTTTTGACAGTGGGGAAAGTCCGTTTTCAAATAAGGGGCAAGTGCGTTTCATTAAAAACCGCATGAAATTACCAGGGAAAATAAGAAAACCAAGGTCTTGAAGCATAGTTTCCATTTAGAAGCTCCTCCTCTTCCAGTCCTACCTGATTCTGCAAAACTCTGGAGTCTTCAAATTCTCTCTCACGCAAACCTCATTCCCCAACCGACAGCGAATCAGAGGACAGCCAACAAGTGGATGAGTTTATTGACCATTTTATCAACTCATGATTTCAGGTTGAGTTGCTGAAAATTATCCATTTTGGGGCGTTTCATTTTTCATTAACAATTCATTATAAATTATACCTAAAATCTACATTGGTTCATTTTATTTTTATTATTTGCCGGGTAGAAAGTTGAAAACGCACTTGCCCCCCTCAACAGGGGGCAAGTGCGTTGTTTGAATGCTTCTAGGTTGTTTTTGGTTTATTATTTCCAATAATAAGCTTATGTGATCGTGTAGCAAAAAATTTTTATAACCCCCCCTCAAACTTTGTCACTTTACGTTTCTAGGTGCGTAGAATCCAAATTTGAAATGTCCGTCCGCCGTTCGCCGTCCGCCGTCCGGTGTCCGCCGTCCGTGCCATAAAAGGCCTAAGAATTGACTTAAAAAACCTGTTCTTTCGCACATAGACTCCATTTGGGGTCTAGTTGGTCCTAACGTTTAACCATCCCGATCGCGTTACTCGCATAGATGCTATGGGCCAAAAACGGACGAAAAAGTGTCTTTTAGGACGTGTTAGACGCACGCCTGGCACGCTTGGCAGGGGGTCCCGGTGGGTGGTGAGGAGGGTGAGCGGGGGGTGGAGTGAGAGGAGGCGCCGCGACACCATGAGGTGGGTACAGCGTTCCTTCGAGGCATGAATATATGTTTTTTCCTAGGTCATATTTGTGTGTTAATACCAATGCTTTTCCTACTCATATTTAATAACATATCCTCTCGACTTTTCGTACGTACTTAGACAATGATATTATTAAGGCAACAACTATTTGAATAGATAGGAGCTCAAATCGAGAAATATAAACATGCGTATATAATTATAGAAGTATAGGTTGTGGCAACTCGAAATAGGACACGCCGAGGAGTCTGGACGGGCCTTATGACGTACGCAAGCCAACTAAAACTACGATCATACTCAATTGAAAAAATAATAAAGGTTTGTGAAATAATTTGCAGCGTTTTTTTTTAAATGAATACCAACTTCAATTCATTATAATCCACACGTTTTTCGATGTAGAAATGTCCGGGGAATGTAATAAAACTGTAGTCATTATTTAACTTGCAGTTTGAGGGAAATGGTAGCATCACAAAGTCAGATTTATGAAAACAGGTATGCACTTGCCCCCCCCCCCCCCCCCCCCCCCCCCCGACCCTATCTGAAATTCTATTAATAACAAATTACACCTACTTTTAAAAGATTGGTTGAAACAGATATTGCAGTTGAGAGACGGGGGACGAAGACTTGGAAGAACACCAATATTTTCACCGTGGAAATTAGATTTACCTGCCCCTGAATGAGTCACCCGATAAATCAAGGGCAAAAACAGGCGTTTGAAATAACCTTTCCCACAGGTGTGATTTACGCGCACAACATGCCGATGCAGTCGCTGCATTTCCGAATAGATCGCATTCCTCGTTTGAAAGAATTTTAACAAAAGCACGGAATTTAAAAGTTCCAGTCATGCAGCATGATAGTATGAGCGAATTTTCTTAGATTATCGTATTATATCATGTTACTTCGTTTTGAAATTTGAGCACTTCAAGTGCAAAGAAATTGCTAACCACCAATTATGGCAAATAAACTCGTTCTTAATTATATTCTACGATTCAAAACCAGTTTTGGATGTTACTAATTTTTCAGTTTTTTAAATCGATTGTTCAGCAAATAATAATGAAATTTAAGGACATTTTTCAACATGAATTTCTGCATAAATTTTTTAATTTTTTAGTACATTGTCAATAGACTTCTTTTAACTAAAATTCCGCTAAAAACATGAATTTAACGATTTTTAGCCGTTTTTAGTTTCTTGGAGAACATTTTTTGAAATTTGACCAATTTATTTAACGTGCTTCAAAAATGATGGCCAACGAACTCATCTCTTCTTTTGGAAAGCTTGATTTTTCGGCACAAGAACGGAATTTGTATCTCAATCCTAAGGAGAGTTATCGTCTGGAATGACATATAAATCTGGAAAAGGTTAAACTCTACTACTTAAACTAATCGTTTTAGTAAATTGTCGTATTATACAGGGTGTCTCAACTTAAGTAGGCAAGACTTCAGGGATCAATTCTACAAGTAATTTGCAACAAAAAGTGTCTCCTAAAGTGTTATTTCTTAGAGGCTTCGTTTTCGAGTTATTGACGATCTAAGATTTTTTTCGTGTTTTCGACCTTATCTCCTAAAAATGGCTGTGACCCCATCATTCTTTGAGTTTTCTCAAACCTGAGGATACCGTTGGAAAGAACGTTAAATTTACTATCTTTTTGATGCCAAATCATAATTATTCAAGAGAGTTAAGATACCGAAAAAATAGGTCGAAGTACAAACTTTGTAAAATTCTAAAAATTTGGGGTTTTTCAATCTGATTCCTCCCTCCACAAAAAAAAAAAAAAAAAAAAAAAAATGAACAGTCGTTTGCAAGCACAGTAAAAACTTCAAAATCTTATCAGCTTTCTAACGGTATACCCAAAAAATTGATAAAAGTAACAACAAGGAGAAAAAACTGCTTTTGAATGCGAAAAAACGTGGTATTTTTAACGAAAATCGATGGATTTCAGGAAAAAACGATCTCCCACAACTTTATGATTTAAATGTCGAATTCTAGGTAATTTTTCACGCTGAATCGAATGGTGACACTTGCAGACCTCTACGACTAACCAATAAGGGTGAAAGTGCCCTTTGACCCTCGAAACTGAGAGAAGGGCACTTTCGCCCTTATTCGTTAGTCGTAGGGGTCTAACCTAATAGTTAACCACCAATTTTATGGTAACAAAACTCGTTCAAGTGGAAGGTACTAAATGCAGGGTGGCCCCCAACTGGAAAAGTCAGGGAAAACCTGGAATTGTCAGGGAATTTTTCGCGTTGGGAAAAGTCAGGTAATTTAGCAAATGAAGAATGACAAAAATAATTATCGGGTGCAGGTTAAACTCTTCATAGAGTAAGAGAGGATATGTCTTTGGTTCCTCTGTTTACTTCATCACCTAGTAGTAAACCACATGTAAGAGTAGTGGATTCATCCAGTGAGAGTCCTATCAACTAGTTTGTAAAGGTACATAATCTAAAACTTCTCAGGAGGGTTAAGGTGAGGGAAATTCGCCCGTTGAAATGTGGGACGGAAAATCAGGAAGTGATATTCTCTCTAGGCAACAATTTAGTTGTAGGTGAAAATAAACGCGAACATTTTTTGCTGTAGGACAAAAATTTGGAGTTACCCTCAGAGCGAAGAAATATCCATGTTACATATATATATTTTTTTCTTTCTTAATTTTAAATTAATAAAAATTTGAGCTTCAACATATAGCTTCAGATTACAAATTGAGAGTCCGTAAACTATTGAATAAAAAATCATGCAGCATTCTAAATGATGGTCTGCTATTCAAAAACTGATTTCTGATTTCTAACTTTTTCTGAAGTTTTTATTGATTTTTTGGCACATATTAATGAAATTCAAGGACATTTTTCAGTACGATTTTGTGCTTACATTTTTGAATGTTATAATTTTGGTATAGTTGATAAACCTAATTTGAGTAATATTCCGCTAGAAATTTAATCCATTCCTTTCTTGGGAGTCAATGTCTAATTGCGATTTTTTTTTTTCAATTGGTAACACATTCTTTTACTTTTACAAATGCAATTACTTAAAAAAATGTATCTTTTTCCATGCTTGACCTTCATTATTACCACCAGTATGCTGGAGTAGGTTGGGGGGTTTTTCTCTTTCTTAAATTATACGATTTTCGTTTTAGAAACATTAAAGGTGGCGCATTATATATAACACTTTGAAATGACGAGAAACAAATAATTTAACTGCTATTTTTTGTCAGGGATATCTGACGTTCGGTCAGGGAAAAGTTGGGGAAATTTAAAATTTACATTTTGGGCCACCCTGTAAATGTCAGTAGAAAGGTTCTAAAATATCGGTAAAAAGGTGGCATTAGGTATCAGTGTATAGGAGCACTAGGTACCTCTGTCTATGATAGCACTAGGTATCTTTGTATTAAATGGGTTACTACTAGGTATCTCTGTGCAGAGGATACGAGGTGTGTTTAAATTAGAGGGACCTACTAACTATCGCTGTATAGTTAGCTGGAAGGTACTCGGTTGGTATGAAGGCGGTTCTAAAATATTTTTGAAATAGGAATACATCATTGTATAGGAATGTTAGTAGATAGCAATGGGTATCGGTGTAAAGGTGTTACTAGGTAATATTGTAAAGGTGGTACTTAGCGTTATTGATAAGGTGGTAACAGGTATCTGTGTAAAGGTGGTGACAGGTATCTGTGTAAAGGTGGTACGAGGTATTATTGTAAAGTTGGTACCCGGTATCTCTGTATAGGTTAGTACTCACGAGGTTACGAGGCTTCCCGTCATGGTGGCCACCGGAGGGCGCTCGAAACAGACTGGCCAGAACGAACGCCACTGAACACGACCCCCCCCCCCCCCCCCCCCCCCCCCCCCACGCCACGTTGTTTGCCATCGGCGAGGTTTAAATTTAGTTTCCCACCCCCACCACTGAATTTATTGGTCGCTCGAATGAAATATGCTAAGTAAAAAAAAAAAAGTTCCAGTCATGCAGCATGACTGTATGAGCGAATTTATTTAGATCTCTTTATTGAGCAAATGAAAAATAACTATGAAAATTCCCCATTGTTTCAGAATGCCTCAAAACGGATTTCCTTTAAGGAAATTTTCAAAAATTTTGATTATAAACTTTTTTGGCCCATGGCCTTAGTTTCATTTTCTACGAAAATTCGCTAATTAGAATGATAGTAATGCATTTTTTTTTTTTTCATTCTGACCATTTGGCTGAACTGTTCGTTGCTTAGTTTTCTCTATTTCAGTTGCCTTAACTATATAAAACGAAACCATTCTACGGTTTCCAATGTTCGAATACAAAAAACAAATTAGTGCGTAGATTTATAATTCGATTTTGTTTAGATTTGTCCAAATTAAAGAATTATATGTTGTCTCTGAATCGTGCAACCGCGTCGATCAAGAATGATGCATCGGATCCACCTCCCCAACCCGGTGAAGAAACACGTGGTGCTGGTAATCGTAACGGTGTCTATGATGAAGATCACCCTCATCATCAGGCAGATCGTACGCGAGCTTTGGATGGGTCTCTTGCCGCCAGATCTGAACAGTATGAGCCAGCAGGACTACGAGATGTACAGAAAGGAATCGCTTGGTTCCAACACCAAAGACCTCCTGGATGTAATGACGACAGATCTTTCCATGGTTCTATGCATCATCATCGGCGTTCCAGCTTGGATTTGGAACCTGACGGAGGTTTACACTGACAATTTGATAGAACGTGCTGTGCTGTACGCGTTTCTGGACGTCATGATCTCCAAGGGGACGTCCATGGTTATCGTATTCTTGATATCGCGTGACGCAGAAGCGGTTGTATATATGTTCCACTGGTCGATTCTCACACTCCTCACTTGGACTGTTACGACCAGCATATTGATTGTTATGACCAAACGCTTCGGTAGGCTTATTACATGTATAATTGTTCAGGTCGCCCATTTTCAACACTCCCATTCAAAACATTACTTTCACATTTTAAAAATACGATTTGGGCTCTTCAAAACTCCATCTTTTTTACTATTATCATTTGAAACTTCCCAAGAATGGTTAACATTAAATAATTATGGTTTTAAAAAGATGGGGGGGGGGGGGGGGGGGGGGGGGGGCTGGGGCAGTACCTAGTAAAGACTAGAAAAAACTTCACTAATGCTACCTCTTTGCAGCCACCTCCATGCAGGCCACTAGGCATGGAGGAAGGAAGGAGGTAGAAAAAGAAGAAGACAAAGACAAGATGAGGTATCACTCCTTGGTGGGTGACGTCACTGATAAACCAGCATTAATGTCAATGAACCACTATCAGTGACCTCATCTCGTCTTTGTCTTCTTCTTGTTCTACCTCCTTCCTTCCTCCATGCCTAATGGCCTGCATGGAGGTAACACTATTGCATCCCACTCCCGACCCAAACAGCAGTAACCGCGGGATAATACAATACAGGTCTGTCAGATGAAGCACATGTACACTTTGATCAAAAGTAAAGGGATTGAGAGTTGATAAAAAGTAGGCATGGCTGGACTCCTCCCCGTCCAATCTCAAGAGAGTGTGGGGAATTCCCCTCAACTCCCATATGTGATCAATTTGACCAACTAACCTATATTTTACCAAAAGGATCGATTTAGGATATTTTCATTATTTTTGAGATGCGAGCTTGCGAGATGCGATTAAATACACATCATTCAGAGCAAATCGTCCAAGTACATGTAATTTGTGAAAAATAAAAATATTTGATTTATGTGTTTAATTGGATGTATATAATATGAATGGTGTGTATAATTCGGTGGTCTGGATGCTCGCAAGCTCTCATCTCAAACATGAAAAAATATCCTAAATCGATCCTCCTAGTTATATGTACATGTATTAATTGGAAAATAAATCAAAATTATGTGGATAGTTTGATATGCAAAAACAATCCATTTTAGTAAAAACAGATTAGTTGGAGAAATTTATCCAAATCTGTGGTTGGAATTAGGTGTAGAAAATCCCGCAGACTCTCATGAGATCAAACAAAGCCGAGTTCAACAGTAATTACCCAACTAATTGCTTGCCTTTTTTTTCAAATATAATTAAATTTAAGCCCTGGAGGGCAGTACCCCCATTTTTTAAAACCATAATTAATTAATATTAATCAAATGTGGGATGTTTCAAATTATAGCAGTATAAAAGAGGGCGTTTTGAAGAGCCCAAATCGTATTTTCAAAATGGAAAAGCGATATTTTGAAAGGGGAAAATCTCAAATTGAAAATGGATGGCTGTAGAAAAGAACACCCAATTGTTCTCTTACGCCTACCAAGGTACTTGTGCATTGTAGGGCCGGAAGGTTTGATGATTCAGATAATCGAAAGATGCGATTATGTATCGATTCTGCGTTCGATGTTTAAACTTTTTTCTCGAACACCGGCCAAATTTTATTCCAATTTTTCAGTAGTTTTAGTGGATTTTCAAAGAAAAAATGAGCTATTTAGGCGGATCAAAATTTAAAAAAAGGGTACCCCCCCTCCAAATCCGTTTCATACAACAAAGAACACAATCCTAAATTTTAACGTTGTATGTATATATATATATATATATGTATAGGTGTGTGTTTCCAGACGATAACTCCGTTTAGATACGGCGTAAAAAAATCGTTATAATGCAGAATAATCAGTATTGGCAAATGACAAGTCGGGTTCGTGGGCCAGCTAGTTCGCTCCAGAATTTCAGGTCCAAATTTACAATTTAGTGTCTCAAAAAATGCTAAAAAAATCAATCGGATTTTTGACAATAGGGCATGTGGGGTGTCACAGTCGAAGTAGTTTTTTTAAGCATTGAGTCGATTGCGACCACTTCCAGATATATCTAAGATTCATATTAAGTGAGAAAAATAGATATTTAGGAGAAAAATGCCCATAATTGACTAAATTTTTACAATAGGGCATGTGGGGCGTCACAGTCTAAGTATTTTTTAGCGCTGAGTCGATTGCGACTCTCAGATGTCCAGGATTCATATTAAGTGAGAAAAATAGATTGATATTTCGGCGAAAAATGCCCATAATTGGCTGAATTTTGACAATAGGGCATGTGGGGTGTCACTTTCGTTGTCTTTTTTTTTTTGGCGATGAATAGATTGCGGCCACTCCCAGATCTCTACGATTCACAATAAGTGAGAAAAATAGATGTTTGGGTGAAATATGCCCATAATTAACTAAATTTTCGAGTCCGGTTGCGTATCCTAAAATTTCCTTTCAAACTCAACCAATTAAGTTGAAATTCAACCAAATGAAAGGGCATGATTCACTGAGGTTTCTTAGACCAAAGAAAACAATGTATCTCAATTAGAATCTGAGATATCAAAGGAAAAAGCGATAAAAATTTGAGTTATCTGATTTTCAATGCTTGATGACAAATCTATGCATAAATATTTTCATTTAAAAAAACAAGGAAATCGACCGGATTGAATGGCCGTAGATTAGATTGCCATTAGATTTCGTAAAATGTTTCAATATTTGATTTAGATGTTTCAATATATGATCTATCATGATTCAACATCATGATAGATCATAGGAATTTATCAAATTCAATCATTATGGATTGCAGGAGCAAAGGGTTTTATATACGCAGCACTTATTTTCAACGTTGCGGAATTACTGAGGATCATCCTGACGATTAAAGTCGTAGTGGCGACCTTCTGCAACAAGCTAACGCCGGATATCGAGAAGACACTGGAGCCTGTGGCAGCCCGCGTGAATTACCCAATATCGAAAGTATGCACAGCGTCTGATGGAATTGTGACGGGCGTCCCTAACGCTCAATACGTGGGGTTCCTAGGTTTCAAGATTATCGTTATCTCAGAATCTCTGATTAAGATCATCGGGCTTCCGGATACTAGATCTGTTTTCGGTAAAACATTTAAAAGCTTATCAAAATTTAGCGTAATGGTGGTTTGGGGTGAACTTCCGAATGTGTCCCCACTTTCAAACTAATGTAAATCTATCATTATCCAATCAAAAAATGAATATGACAACTGTTTCGGAAACCTCCGAATCCCCTCTTTTCCATGGATTCATGGTAATTTAGCTTTCCCCTTAGCGTACTTGAGAAAAAGGGAATTGAAAAAAGTGGGGACACATACTGAACTACTTGCCTAGTTCTATTTCATAGTTCTATTCCCGATTGAAAAAAACTCGTGGTTTCCCAAATTAGGTAAAATTATATTCTCAGAGGGCATTTTCATGTCTCAAACCTTAATTTTTAAGAGAGGTCATCTGATAGGAGATTTAGGGCGGAATTCATAGACGGGAATTGAGTCTGAGTGGGCCCCTAAGTGTATCGATAAGGGAATTCATGCACTCAGCGCGACTCTTAAACGTGACTTGAGGGCGACCCTGAGGGTGCACTAAGTGTGCAACCCAAATGCACACTCAACAGGAATCATAAACAAAAAATGGCGTTGAAGTGAGTTTCACCCTCAGCTCAACGGTGTAATATCCTGAGTGACAGCACTTAAGTGCGTCAACTGATAACTTTTATTATTATTTCAATTTCCGTTTATTTTGTACGGAGTTTATTCAAAAACTGCAGAACATAAGAGTAGGTAGGCTGTACCTAAACGGATGTGACCAACAGATCCCATTCGAATGTTATAAAATCAACAACGAAATATTTTGCTAACTATTCCGATTCGGGAAAGAGGCAGTCATGGACAAATCCGAACCTGAAGGAGCCTAAAATAAATGAAAGGATTTATGATCACCACAGCTGAAAGTGCTGGTTCATGCGATCTCTACATACCAAGTTTGTAGCGCATAGTTTTCCAATCCATCTCGGTTTGTGGAATGAGTTGGTGGAAGGTACCTTCCATTCATCAGGATGTACAATCAATGAGAATTTCAAGAAAATGTGATTGCTTGAAGCTCTCCCAAACCCTCACGGCTTCTTTTTGTCCAACAGTCTCATTATACCTATACCTAACTCTTCTTATTTTCAACTACATATCTGTTCTTCAAAACTAACTGGCAATCATTGTTTTCTCATTTTCTCACTTCTTTTCCGTCACAACTCTATACATAAACAAAAATTATCAGCACTTCAACAAACAAGAAACAAGCATTCAATTCAACTGTGGCTACCCTGATCAAGGCGGGAAGACCAATGACTTTCGTTTTTGTCTGATGAGGCTTATGTCCTTTCTCCCCAATTATCAAAATAATAGCATAAAAAGCAAAAACACAAAGAAAAGAGCAACCTTTAAGAACTGTTATTGATCAATGCAGAATGTGAGAGGGAATTTTCCCGTCCCTTTCCCTAAAACCAGGGAAACTTCCCATACAACATACTGTCAGGGCTGCCAACTTCAGTTGAAAAGCGTTGAGTGTCCCCTGAGCACCGTCAAACTCGTATGATCTGAGAGTGCCCCAAACTGCTGAGTGAACCATACCACTCAACTATGAATTCGAACTGGTCAGTGGAGGATGACCCTCCATTTAGGTGAGTGTGAGCGAACACACACAGTCAGGCATTGTCTATGAATTCTGCCCTTAATGCTCTTTCCAACGATATGCTCAAATTTGAATTTACACAGCAAATTAAGGGAGTAATGATCGTTTTAGTAACAAAACGTCGAAAAAAAGAGAAACATCCCCAAAAATTAAATTACTTACTCGAAAACTAAGCGTTTAAAAAGACATTCCTAAGAGAAATGAGTTATAGAATCGATCCTTGGATTTTTGACCATTAGGTTTGTTACACCCTGTAGACATACAGTTGAAGACTTTCTGTATACAGCATTGCTACACCTTGATCTGTAACTTTCAGCTCACGAATTGGGACATTGGGTGAAAGGACACACCGCCATAAAACTCTCCACGCGATTGTTTCAAACAATTTTTACTTGTTGTATGCTGGCGATGAGCCACAACAGTCGTCTCATCTTCAAAATTTTTGGATTTGACAACGACGATCCTCCTCATCCCATCGTCGGCGTCCTGGTCTGCTGGACGTACATCTTACCTTCCATCACCACCATCATATTGGGAATATCCAACGTCATCAACTATTTCTGCGAGTACCAAGCCGACGGTTTCGTTATATACTTGGGTTTCGGGGATAGTCTAGTAAGGTCGCTATTGACGCTCGTCGGGAAGCTCAATAGATACCCTCTCTGCGATGCCTGGTACGCCGCCTTTTTCGTGGGACATCCTGACGTCATGGACAGAGTTAACCGGATCAGAGAATCTCAATGAAACAACCCCCTGGGTTTCTCGAAATTGACCGCTCATCAGCCGACTCTCTAAGTTTCACAGATTCATATTCGGATATATTTCAAGACTGGTTGGATGGCCCTCGAATCGTATGATCAAGTCTACTGCCTAAAAGCCCAGAGCAGAGCAAAATATAACTTTCTATTCATACATTGTACCTTCAAATGCAATCGAAACAAGCCTCTTTTGGCCTTAAATAATCTCACCAAGCCTGAGGAACAATTTTAATGAAATTTGAGTACTTTTGTCAGTATAATTTTGAAGATAAATTTTTTATTGTTCTATTTTAAATTCGATAAACTTCATTTGAGCAATATTCTGCTAAAAATGATAACTTTAACAATTTTTAGCCGTTTTAACTGATTTTTAGTGATTTTTTCAGCGTATTTTTTGAAATTTGACAAATTTAATGAGCCCAAAAAGAGCTGGCCAACAATCTCATCCTTTCGTTAGCAAAGCTTAATTTTTTTTGCGCAAGAAAGGAATTGTCATCTTAATCCTAAGGAGAGTTATCGTCTGGAAAGACATGTGAATACATATTGATATATATATACACATATGAAAACACAATACCCAAATTCATATTCGGATATTTCAAGACTGGTTGGATGACCCTCGAATCGTATGATCAAGTCTACCTTCCTAAAAGCCCAGAGCAGAGCAAAATATGACTTTCTATTCTTACATTGTACCTTCAAATGCAATCGAAACAAGCCTCTTTTGGCCTAAAACAATCTCACCAAGCCTGAGGAGCAATTTTCATGAAATTTAAGTACATTTCGCAGTATAATTTGGAACATACGTTTTTCAATATTCTATTAATGTAGTATGTATAAAACGTAGTATATTATATTACGTGTAGTAATGTATGGATAACGATAATTTACGAAAATTCGCTCACACGATCATGCTGCATGACTGGAACTTTTTATTATTATGGTAGTAGGCAGAGTTTAAATTGAGTAAGCAATTATTAATTTATTGTTTTACTATAGTAAAGTTTATTATAGTTGAAGTACCGAAGGGTGGCGGCTTTCGAGCCTCACAAGTATGACTGGGTTTGTAAAGGAGTTTCGGCCTTGCCCGGGGGGCTAGAGAGGGAAAATACCGCTCGGGTCAAGGAATGTTAATAATTCCCGACGGAAAGGTAATTCAGACCCATCGTGATACCGGCGAGCGGAAAATGAGGCGAAACAACCCATTGAGACGAGCGAGACCTTCTCGCTCAAACAAAATCATTGTGTGGGATCTGAGATCAACTACAGTGGGAATAAGCGGTTTCCAACCCCATAGCGCCTTCACACGTGTGAGTCATCCCACGAGCCATCGCGTCCGATCTGCAAATTACCTACATCGCGCTTTCGACCTCGTAGACAGAAAACTGCAGGATCCTCCGAACACATGGACACAGTGCATATTCACTGTTTCACATTTACCAGTAATAGACAAAAAAAGTTCAACATGAAAAAAATGAAGAGTTTATTATTATTTAATCCTGTGTTTACTATATAAAAGTATAGTTTATAAATAATATTACATCACGAGGACTGAAGTTCTCCAGGGTTTTATGTTTCATTTCCTGCCTTTTTCGATTTAATTTTGCAAAAAAAAAAAAAAAAAATTACTTACCTAATTACTTACCTATAATCATTTTATTTTTTGTGTGTACATGGAAGTTTGGTAACCAATCTAAAATTTGTGCAAATAAAAATTATGTTTTTCATGTTAATTTTTACATACCTGATAGAAAGTGTGGGTCTATAACCTCCAAAACTGCTAGTTTTTCAAGGTCTTTTTTAAAAAAATTCTCGAGGGGGGGCAAATATGAAGAGGGGACCTCCGAAATGAGGAGAAAATATAAGATAAATTCAACTAAACTGAGTTTATTCTTTAAATTTTTTTGGTATGTTCATCTTCACAATAAAAATAATACAACTTATTTTAAGGAATTATGAACTATATTATAGTTCAGATATACCTAGTTCAAAATTCCTTGTAACAAGTTGCTTTATTTTATTGAGAAGATGAGCATGCCACAAAATCTAAAGAATAAGTGTTTACCATCTTCATTGTTTAGGCAAATATTAATAGGAATTGTTGTAATGCCTAATTTGCCAGATTTAATAGAAGTTGGGGTCAACAGTAGCAGGTGGGTCAGTAACTCCAGGAATAATGATTAGAATCAATGAAATTTCATGAGAGATATCGAAGAAGCTAAAATTTATATGTATATAGAATTTCCTTCTACCAAATGTTTATTGCAATAAATTAAAAACGGGGTTATTTCTTTGGGGGTAAAAAATGGTTTTAAGAAAAGTGAGTGGTGAGCGGTTTGATTGGTAGGATTCAATGTCGTCTCGGGCCTCTGCCCGAAGCAAAAAGCTGGATAGCTAGAGGCGATCTACGCAGGCGCGGATAAACTTCAGCCAGTTGCCGCTAGACCTAAACCTCGTTAAGTAAATATAGCAGGTTAATCTAATTTTTAAGTATGTATCCACCGTAATGTAATGTTAATTTTCTAATTTTTATAACAAACCATTTTTTCAATTGTCAATCACTTTGTTTAAATCCTTTCTAAAACAATATGCAAGTAATCTAGTTGTGATTTACCCTCTAAAATCGCCCTAAAACCTCGCGTGAAACATGAGTACGTAACTACTTTATTATCCAAATTACCTAACATAACATCCCCCCCCGGCCAATATGTATACCAATATATATACCATCTGTGGCTGCAGATCCAAGATTATATACAATATGTGTTTAAACTGGAAGGACCGTATCACAATTTTATGCAACAGGATGAGAAGATTGACAGGAATTTGTTTTGAAGTTAGGAGTTTTCTTTCAATTGAACTTGAAAAAATTCTATAATGCCCTTGTTCACTCAGTCAGCGAATTTACGTAGAAAATAAACTATTGCAATGGCTTGGAAAATGTCTCAAAAATCTCTCCATTGAAATCTGTTTCGAGGGATTCTGAAACGAATCCTAGAGTTTAACACTTTTTCTTATGTGTATATTATGTAATTATTTATTTATTTATATGTATCACTCCAGACGACAACTCTCCTTAGGATTGAGATAAAAATTCCGTTCTTGCGCCAAAAAATCAAGCATTCTAAACGAAAGGATTAGTTCGTTGGCCAGCACTTTTTGAGCACATTAAATTGGTCAAATTCCAAAAAATTAACTAAAAAATCACTAAAAATGGCTATAAATCGTTAAATTTCTATTTTTTTTTCCAGAATATTGCTCAAATAAAGTTAAATAACTATTAAATAGAACAATCTACACTCTAGAACTACACCCTAGATTTTCAGTTTTCTAAACCAGGCAGTAGATTTCGTAATCAATAAGAGACAACAATTTAGTTATGTTCCTTTCTTTAAACGAAATAGCGTGTGAAAATCCATATCTTCCGCTGCCAAGAATAAATGTGGAACGAACGAGAAATTACATGATTTTTTTTAATCCGAAACATCATAATCTTCTAATTCCCAATCAGAATCAAAGTCCACAATTGAAAAAAAAATAAAAATAAAAATAAACGTGGAGATATCAGATATAAGTTTATTACAATAAACTCCCACATCGATGATTCCATTACTCATTTAACTGAGCAGCTAAAATGGTAGCCGAACCTTAGTCAGACGCTCAGTTAAAATAATCAGCGATTATCGAATAAATGGGCAGTAAAATTAATTTGATAATCAGGTATGTTGAAGATAATCAGAGATTTGACTTAGACTTTAATCACGCTAGCAAATACGAATGATAACCGGCCCTTAAAGCCTCTGCTGCATTCATTTATTTATTTAAGTTGTACAATGAACACGTGTCCGTACAATTGTGTAGTATCATTTACAATCGTATTCGTATTCGACGATAAGATTATGCCCAATACTGCCCATATGTTATGAAAGTTTCTAGAAATTTACGAAGGTAGCAGTTTCCGAGGGCAGAGGGTGTAACTGAATACTGGGTCATCTGCCACGCGAGGTGTGCGTTCAGGTGGTCTGTGACGGACCCAAACACTGAAACTTGCGATTTACGAGCAAACCAGATGCCTCGGACGTGTCTTTAGTTGTTTTTATATATTTTTTGGAGGCTTCACCCGTCAACAGGTGGTAGGTTGGCTGAAAACCGAGCCTCATTTGAAGATTTTTCCAGTACTACGAGTAACGGCTACTGGGTTATATAAATATATCTAGTCTAGCTAACATACCGGTGATGCGATACATTCAGAAGTATACAGGGTATACACAAAACAATTCCACTAAACAGAAGGAGGCGATTTTAGAGGTAAATTCTGATTGAAAGTTGCTCCTAGAGATTTTTTCAACGCTTAGTTTTCAATTAATTTAATTTCTAAGATTTTGTTTGTTTGTGTTTTTGACCTTTTGTCGCAAAAACTATCATAACTCCCTTAATTTTCTGAATGAATTCAAATTTGAGGATACCGATGGAAAGCATTAAATTTCTTATTATATAAATGCCTGAACGTTTTAAAGAATCAACGTTTGAGATATGAAAAAGTTCTATCATGAAATTTGACCTAATTTGGGAAACCTTGAGTTTTTTCAATCGGGAATTGAACGATGAGATACAATATTTTACAAGATGCAACAACGGTAAAAACTGCGCCAAAATCTCACGTTTTCAACGGTGTAGTCAATTTCACCAAAATATAGGCGCCTGGAATCTGAGTTCAGGCAGTTGCTATGGAAACAACTGATACTACTCAGTGTTCCAACCTGATTTCGTGGGAATATTTTGCTGCTGAACAATCCCTGTTTTCCTCGAGGTAAATTCTGATTAGTTAGTCAGCAGTCATTTCAAGCTTGATAAAAGGTATCTGAAAGTCCAACACATTTTAACCTCTGACTAATTATAATCAACGGTTAGTAAATCAGAGATTTGACTGAGCACTGATAAACCGTCTCTAAGGGTCGGTGTATCAATACCAGATCGCCAACGCCATCGCCTTCATTCTCGGATCAACCTCAAAATCAGCTGATCATAGCATTATAACATGCCTGATGGATGAAAACACCTTGGTACATCCCAGTTGCGAATTATTGTAGTTTTGACTGTGAATAAAATAGTGTTCAACTGTCGTGGTTTTCGTTTTCTTTGGGAAAGAATGTCAGGGAATTTGTATCCCCTTGATTCGGTTTTGTCGTTCGACGAAAACGACTAGATTTCATACGTTTGTTGGAGAGGGAATGACGACCCTACACTATTAACCCAAGTGGATTATTTTAATATTCTGGATGATGAGGATTTTCATGTGCGATTTCGCCTGACCAAGGAAACGTTTCCATTTGTATTGCCACTAATCAAACGAAGAATTGAAACCTAGTCAGATCGCAACCATTCAATAAGTTTGAGAAAATTCTTTTGTAAACTTATTTGGTTTAATTTGTCAAGATTTCTCATGACGAAGTTCAGACCCCAATTGTCGTAAGTTGGTCAAATGTTACATCACAAGCTATGTGCTGTTACTTTGCCAGATGGCAGTTGCACGGGAACTGTCGGTTTCGTTTGGGCATTTGAGATTCGTCTCATGTGTTCGAGGCAATTTCACCGCGCACGCCCGTCTGCCTGTTGCATACGTATCTTTTCAACAAATGCTCGGCGTTACGTAGTCCGATCCTACACCCGTAACTCATTTACTCACGAGAAATCATTATTTTATAAATTGCATCTTTCTATCCAGTTCAACTTAGATGAAAGTTGTTGAATTCTCAATTTCGTTGCTTACGAGTCTACCTACAGGTAGCGGAAGCATTGCTTTCACTCTCGGGAGAGAACAACTGTCTCCAAAATAAAAATTTCCACACGTATTATAACTTTAGTTTTTATAACGTATTTATAACGTAATAACGTAGTATAACTTTGGTTCCGTGCCTGTCTCTCTGTGTGTCTGTCGTGTGTCTACAAATCCTTGTAATAAGCTTTTATTTTCCACAGTATTCACCAGATTTGGATGAAATTTTCAGAGAATGAGCGGGCTAGGGGGTAGACATTCCCCTGTCAGTTTCATTGTTCCTAACTCAATATTTCACTCTGCGCATGCGCAAATAAATTATACCAAGCATTATTTTCTCACGCCCTAGTCGTCTATCTCGCTCAAATTTGGATGATAGTTGGGGGATGACGATTTGATCATCCCATATAAATTTCTACATGATATTATAATTAATAGCTACTGCGCTTGCGCCAATATGAAATCCTTGTAACGACTTTAATTTTCACAATTTTCATACGATTTTGATGAAATTGTCAGGGAATATATATATATATATATATATATATATATATATATATATATATATATATATATATATATATATATATATATATATATATATATATATATATATATATATACAATTCCAGACGATAACTCTCCTTAGGATTGAGATAAAAGTTCCTTTCTTACGCCAAAAAAATCAAGCTTCGGCAGGAGGAGCCACTTTCCTCCTGACCAATACGGTGCAGGAATGATTGGTGACGGTCAACCCGCTTCTCAATCGTGTTATCTATTGCTTCCGAGACTGCAAGGCAGCGGAAGCTTTGTTTTCACTTTCGAAATGAAAAAAAAAATTTTGCTCCAAAATCAAAATTTCCACTCGCATTTTGCGTTTCAGAACCTTCTGAACAAATTTGGTTCCGTGTCTGTCTGTCTGTCTGTCCGTCCACATTTCCTTGTAACAGCCATAACTTCCACAATTTTGATCCGATTTTAACCAAATTTTCAGGGGTCGTGCGGATTAAGCTTTAGATGTTCCTCTATCAACTTCATTATGATTGAATCAACGGTAGCTTCTGCGCAGGCGCTAACGTGAATTCCTTGTGACGGTCATAACTCGGTCAATGTTGAACGGATTTCGGTCACATTTTCAGGGATGATGTGGGTAAGGTCCCTTGAGGTCCCATAAGACAATAATAATAATTACACTAGCGGTACGCTCTGCGCATGCGTGAACGAAATATTCTTATTACGGTCCTTTCAACTGCCGTAATTTCCACAATTTTGATGCGATTTTCTTCAAATTTTTAGGGATCGTGCGGGTATAGCTCTACATGGTCCCCTATCAGTTCCATCATAATCGAATCAACGGTAGCCTCTGCGCAGGCGCAAACAAAATTTTCTTGTTTCGGTCATAACTCAGGCAATTGTGAACGGATTTCGGTCAGATTTTCAGGGATGATGCGGGCAAGGTTTCTTGAGGTCCCGTATCACATTCTTCGCGATCATCACCAGCGGTACGCTAGGCGCATGCGCGAAAGTGAAGTTTTTGTTACGGTCACAGCTTAGTTATGAGGAACATGCGGACTACATCCTGGATGGTCCCATATTAAAATCAAAATTTTCCTTATTAATTTCATTTATTATATGTACCATTCACCTTCCAATTTCCCACCTTATTAATTCCCTGATGCCAGAACCGGTCGTTTCTAGTTTTCTGGAATTTAATGGTGACGTACTGTGAAGGTCACGAGGAAGCTCATGTGCCATTTCCTTGGCAGTGTATCTTCTATCTTCTCTTCTATATATATAAAAATCAATTGCTGTTCGTTAGTCTCGCTAAAACTCGAGAATGGCTGGACCGACTTGGCTTAATTTGATCTTAAATTATTTGTGGAAGTCCAGAGGAGGTTTAAAAGGTTTAAAATTTCAGATCTGCCCCATAGGGGGTGTTTTAGGTGAGGAGAGGGGAATGGGGTATCTTTGTCATCACTGAACAAACTGGGGATTTGATTGTCGAGTATGTTTGGGTTACTCCAATTCAAGTCAAAGACTACTTTTTTTTTAAATTTTTCAAATCGGACCCAAAATGGAGGGGGGAGGGGGAGTTACAGCGCTTTGAACGTCATTGAACAAACTGGGGATCTGAGTTGTCGAATATGTTTGGAGTATTCTAACTTAAATCACAGGCTCCTTGAAAATTTTCAAATCCAACCCATAGAAGGGGGTGTTAATGTGGAAGGGGGAGGGGGGGGGGTATCTTTGTCATCACTGAACCAACTTGGGATTTGATTGTCGAAAATGTTTGGATTACTCTAATTCAAGTCAAAGACTACTTTTTTCAAATTTCTGAAATATGACCCAGTGTTGATGATGTTAAAGCGTTTTGAACGTCACTGAACCAACTGAGGATCTGAGTGGGAGTGAGCGAATCTATCAGAATTATTTTAACTCACTTTGGTCACAGGCTATTTGATAATGTTCAAGTCAACCTGTGCATCGCACGGGTGAACCAGCTAGTTGCCTTATAAAACTGTTTTGGCAGGCCAGCGAAGGATGGATGGGAGTGCCAGGATGTTGGTGATGTTGCAGGGAACAAGGTAGTGTAGCGTCGGCCAGAAGGATAATGTACTTAAATTTCATTAATGTTTGTTGAAAAATCGATTTTAAAGAACTGCAAAATTGCTAATTATCCTAAATCTGTTTTCATTTATAGAATGTGATTTAAAATGAGTTTATTTGCCATAAAATTGGTAGTTTAAAATTTCGTTGCTCTCAAAATGCTGAAATTTCATGACAAAGCAGCATATTTAAAAACAATAATTTATACGAATATTCGTTCATACGATCATGCTGCAGAACTGGAACTTTTTGTGTCGTTTTGCACCAGTGAAGATGATCTTTTGTTCTCAACGAGGTGTGAAAACGGCTCGCAATCGCCCCCTCCGCCTCCCCCCGTCATTCGTCGGCTCATCCTCTTTTTCTTTCTCTTCCTTCAAACACGCCTTTTCTTCGTTTCCCTCATCCAACCGGTTACGGCAAAGTGGCGATGAAAGGAGACGGACGGGCTCTGCCGGGCAACAATAGTTTAGCATTACTTCTCTTTGTGGTCCGGCGAGTGGCGGCTCCACCGAGAAGCTATTCAGGACTGGGGCGAAGGCGCGAACTCTTTCATACGCACTGAATGAATGGAAAGTTCTCCTACGTCGGAAGGAACTGTAAATAACAGTCATGCAGCATGATCGTATGAGCGAATTTTCGTAGATTATCGCATTATATTATGTAATCAAGTTTTGAAATTTGAGCATTTTGAGTGCAAAGAAATTGTTAACCACCAATTTCATGGCAAATAAACTCGTTCCACGAACCACATTCCACGATTCAAAACAATTTTGGATTTTTAGCAATTTTTCAGTTTTTTAAATCAAATTTTCAGTGAATATTAATGAAATTTGCTCAATTACTCAAATTTCATAACAATAACATAAATATACGCAGAACAATTACAAAAATTTGCTCAGATGAGCTTGACTCAAACTTTTTTCGCGTTTTGATTTTACTATTGTTTAAATAAACGCGACATATACTTATATTTTCTTCAAAACTGGGCATCTCCCGATAAGGTGTACCATAAATGTAGAACTGGCCGTTCCTATTTCCGCTAACTCCATTATCAAAGAAGAAAACGTGCGTAAAAAGTACGAAAACAAGCTCAAAATGTCGGAAGAGGTTAGAAACACATCAGATATATATAAACGCGTTTGACGCGCGGCGAGCGCGATAAAAATCAAACTTGTTTGAGCAAATTTACCAACGTATTTTTCAAACTCAGAGGAGGCCTTAATAATATACAATATATACAAGGCTCTAGTACAGAGCATCATTGGCTTTGGGATGATTGCATGGGGAGGCGCTGTTTCAACTGTTCTGAACCCCCTAAGCATCTTACAGAAGAGCATTTTAAAAATTATTGCAAAAAGACCTCGAAGACTTCCCACCACCGAATTGTTCAACTATGTTCGCGTATTTTCCATTCATCAATCGTATATAAAAACGTCCCTCTCTTTCTTTCACTAACATCCAGAATTTTTCAACATCTTCAAGAATACTTCGTACCCACTTCGTCTTACCTCCCAAGCCGTGGTGCCGGCACCAAAAACCCGTTTATGGAGCACAACTAGACACATATTTTATAGCATGCCATTCTTGATCCGCTCATTGCCTGACGAAATGAGATCCCCATCAAATTTTTCCCGCTCCAATTATACAAAGACAATTTTTTCATGGTTGATTTCCCGTGGAGTTGAAAATTGCTTAGATCAGGGGTGCTCAAACGGTCGATCGCGATCGACCAGTCGATCGCGAGTGCTTTTTGAGGGTGTCGTCCTGATTGCGGTCGGTCCAGATTGCGGTAAGTCCAGATTACGGTCAAGTGGGTACCTGAAGGGGATGATTAGGGTTTGACACGTGTTCATGAGTCCAGATTGCGGACAAGCTGTTATGCTACTTACCTAGACAGGTTGTGGTAGCAGTTGGCATCACAAAAGCAGTATTGCGAGCGAAGCGAGCAACATCCCCGAATAAACTTTTCGTACTTCCACGTAGTTTTATAAGATTTAATTTGTTTGTAAGAATTTCCAACCGAAAAAAACGTCTGCCAAGTTGGGTGGGCAGTATAACTTCCTCAAGCGAGCGAAGCGAGCAGCATCCCCTTCAGACTTTAGACCTACCCTTAGGGACCTACCGTTTGCAAGCCAAGCGAGCAACATCCCCTACATGTTTAAATTGTAGTACATCGCATCTACACAGCCACACCTTGCGAGCGAAGCGAGCAACACTGCCTACTTGCCACACTTAGCGAGCGAAGCGAGCAATATCTCCTACATGACACACTTTGCGAGCGAAGCGAGCAATTTAATGGGGGCCCGGGGGGCTTGCCCCCCGGCTGGACGTGGAGGCGAGCGAAGCGAGCCGGAGCGGCTAGTAACTAAGAAGACTATTTAGATTTCATTCTTCCCATGAGTTGGGAGTGAGAAGCCTGAAAACTTCGTTGTTTTCCCGCTCATTTGGGATTTGTTTGTGGTCCGCTGATTCCAATTACGGAAGCTTATCTTTGTTGTTCTGTTGCGATTTAGAGTGAAAATGTTCGAATTTCACCTAGGGAGTAGGTACCTACTTTTGGTAATAATTGTACCTACTTGAATGAGGGCTAATCAAAAGAAAAAACACAAACGGTGGGTACAGCTTTCGTACAAGTTGGTACTCAACCACGAGGGACATTTTATGTCGTTGCGCCCCCTTTCGCACCCACACCACGTACCTCGTACTTTATTTTTTTGTTTAAAAATTTTTGTTTTAAAATAATAAATGAGAAACTCAAAATTACAATACATTCAACCGTGGTTCAACCGTTTCTCGAAAACACGAAACAACATTTACAACGCTTACGTAGCTACAGCTTCGCATTTATTTGTCGTACTCGTACGCAGTTTTTTGCGCAAACGATATTCACGCATCAGCTCCTTGGCTGATTTGGGAAGTTTCGGTTTCGTCGATGGTCCATTGGATGATTGTTGATGCTCCATGTAATGTTTCGTCGTAACAGGTGGTGCCTTATACACAGCTTCTTATATACACACTCACGAGTGCACTTCATAAAAATTTTGTTAAACATAAACACAGTCCGAGAGACTCTTTTGAAAATGTTATATGCTTTATGTTCCTGGGTCAACTTTAATCTCTTGCCCGCAATCTGGACAGGGTACATTTAGTTGCCCGCAATCTGGACAGATTTTTCCTTGACCGCAATCTGGACTGCCCGCAATCAGGACACAATCCTTATTGAGTAGATCTCGAGAAACATTGAGGAATAAGCTACTGAAGTAGCAAGTCAGTTTAACATGAACTCATCTTCTGTTGAAAATGAGTTGGTGCAGATTATATCAGATATACATCTCAAAACTACAGCATCTGATACAAATTTCTGGTGTTTTATATCTGAAGATAAATATCCGAATCTAAGGCAAATCGCCCTTCAACTGACGGCAATGTTTGGGTCAACTTACTTGTGCGAGTCCGCATTTTCTGAAATGAAGATAATTAAGTCAAAATATCGCAATGGACTACCTGACGATCATATGTCATCAAGCTTGCGATTGGCACTCAGTTGTTACGCACCATCTTATGAAAAGTATGCTAAGGACATGCAGTGCCACGCTTCAACATCCAAAGTCACTCCTTAGTTGAGTTCAACACCATATGTAACTCTTTTGTTTTGTAACAACGAATAAACTCGCAATTTTGAATAACTAGGAGTTTTTTCATTGATATTGTAGAGAAGAACTTAAGTAAACCTAACCCAAACCTTGACTAAAATAATGTAAATTGTTGCTTAGATGCTCTTTCCAGCATTTATGTAAAATAATTCTGTATTGTCTATATTTTAAGCCTTAAAAGTTAGCTTCATTTTTTATATTTTTTTTTTTCTGCTTTTCTAAATAGGTAAATTTAATAGTCCCTGCTGAGTTAGTGCTCCGTGTGTTACACATGTAAAAGAAGAATATAACTGCAATGTTATTCATAAGCAACTCCCCTTAGCCGCACAGGGCTGACCTATGGCTTAGGGGTATATTTCGTTGAAGTCATCAACCTCTAATAATTTGTATTTGTATTGCACTGTTTGCTTTGCTTCGGAATAAATTCACTATTCATTCATTCAAACCGAAGCGCTCATCGCCGGGTCACGTGACGATTTCCGCGGATTTCATTGGTCCACCGGCTGAACGCGTAAACGCCCGAACGCGTTGACGCGTGCGGCGAATCCACATAGGACACGGCGTCAGGCCTATTGCATTACTGCGTCACGCGTCATCTTCCTATCCGTTTACTGGCCAAACTAAACGGTCTTTTGAGCTGAAAAACCCTACCCATCAGAAATATTCGTTAAAGCGCTGGGCGGTGCATCCCGCAGACCAGATGCTCCGTATAATTAAAAGGGAAGAACCGAAAATAAGATCGTAAAAACTCGACTATTACCGTCGCCGAACCCGAAGTCTTTTGTCCTTAATATCCGGGTAACGAAATTTCGGGTTGTCCCGGATGTGACGTCCTGTGAAAGGCAAAATGACGACATTGAATACCTCGTTACCTTGTATTTCAAAAGATCTTTAACCGAGAGGAGGGGAAAAATGAGAGAGGATTTTTTTTAGGGTCACAATGTGTTCGATTTTATGACGGCGGTGATTTTTCCAACTTTACCTCGTAAAAATCACGGAGAGATTACGTTTTGATGGGGTCGAGAAAGCTGTTCGAACAGGATCAGTAATATCCTTGCTGCAAATTGATTTGTAACTTTTTTGGAACGTGAGTGTGACGCTGTAGTGTATTTTACCTGTATCAGGTATTTTATGTTAGTTGTGTTTGAAGTTTCATTCTCGGGTTGAACATCACGCCTTATCGTGAAATTATCGTTTTCCGTTATCCGGAATCGTAGCGTCGACCACACAAGTGAAGCTTGATGTCTCGTATCTCAATGGATAACTTTTGTGTGTCGGAAATTTCACGCTTTTGACCTCAGATTCGGATTCAGCGTACTAGAATACCCTCTTGTACAACCACCAAATGAAACCATGAACCAATCAAATGAAAGCTATTTTCAACCAAATGCAACTTTTTTTTTTTTTTCCAAACAAATGGAACTTCTTCGAATCATCCAGAGAAAAATTACATTTCATTTCAGATTTTTGCTAATCAAGTTAATACAGAGGCACTACAACTTGATTGGGTGAAGTGGGTGTTCAGAAGCTGCGGCAACAGTTTCATCATCATGTTGTCACAAAGTTGGAGAAGTCTGTCGCAGTGATCAGCCATATGGTGGACCGAAAAGTTTCATTTGAATGAAATGAGGTTTCATTTGTTTGAAAAAAAGTTTCACTTGGTTGAAAAGAGGTTTCATTTTATTGGTACGTGGTTTCATTTGGTAGTTACGAAGTTTCATTTGATAGAACGAAGGTTTCATTTGACTGAAAAATGCTATAGGTATATTTATGAAAAAGCGCAAAATTAGGAATACTTTCAAAATGCTTCAAAACGGATTTCTATGAAGAAAATCCTGAAAAACTTTTTATTTTAAAAATGTTTGACCCAAAGCAATGCTTTATTTTCATGAAAACTCGCTAATGACTCAGGGCCAGTGTTGGGCATAATCTTATCGTTTAATACGAATACGATTGCAATTGCGATAATTATTCGTTGATTCTGATTCAACTGCGATTATATTCGTATTCGTGTAATCGAATTCGTCTGCCGGTGATCACACGAATTCAACCAATAAAAATGCGTCACGGTCATCAATTTCAATAGGACGTCGCTCCTATAATATGCGAAGTGGATGGTAGACAAGGTTTTCATTGGTGCAGTAATCAGCGCTAACCCGCAGGCACGCATATTACATACCTACATGATATCTTCCTACTTTTATAATTCGACATTTGGGTGTGTGTGTTCTTCGACTAGACCAGTGGTTGTCAATCTATGGTCCGTGGATCCACTAGATGTTTTAGAGCAGTGTTGGGCATTTCTTATTGTCGAATACGAATACGATTGTAACCGTTAATTCGTTGATTCTGAGTCGACTGCAATTATATTCGTATCCTTGTAATCGTATTCATCTGTCGGCAATTACACGAATACAACCCATAATAAAAAGGAACCCATAAAAACAAGTTTTTAATGTAACTATTTCTTTTTCTCATGTTCTCGGTTAATTTTATTGTTGTTTCAATATTTGGTAGTTTCTTGGCAACGGTAAATTGAAACAAAATCACATTGTTTCAAAATCAAATTGATAATAACTTAAATTATATTGACAAGGAAAATCATTTAATATTTTATTGACCCTGGATTCGTTGTCATTTTATGCAGACGTTCAATAGTATCCTCCTCCTCCCTCCTACCTCCTCCTCCTCATCCTCCTCCTCCCTCACTCCTCCTCCCTCCCTCACTCCTCCTCCCTCCCTCACTCCTCCTCCCTCCCTCACTCCTCCTCCCTACAATACACAACACTTGTAAGGTTTCCCATATTAAATTTCAAATTTTCGAAAATTTATAGTATAACTAACTTTTTCTTCGCGAAAATTTGATAAATTAAAATGTACGCCAGCATGAACTCGTGTGCAAAATTTCAGATCGATTGGATATCGGGAAGTGGGTTAAAAATCGATCTGAAATTTTGTCTCAAGCAAGAAGAGAATCGAAGTTAAAAGAAAGAGTTAAAAAATGCGTCTCGGTCATCAATTTCAATAGGGCGTCCCTCCTATAATATGCGAAGCCTTGCTAATATTACCTAGCTTCAGAGGGACGTCCTTAAAGCGAATTCAACGATTGGAGCCCAGCCTATTTATCTCAAATCTATTTCAATAGGACGTCCCTCTGAAGCTAGGTAATATTAGCAAGGCTTTGCATATTATAGGAGGGACGCCCTATTGAAATTGATGACCGTGACGCATTTTTATGGGTTGTATTCGTGTAATCGCCGACAGATGAATACGATTACACGAATACGAATATAATCGCAGTAGACTCAGAATCAACGAATAATTATCGCGATTACAATCGTATTCGTATTTGAAGATAAGATTATGCCCAAGACTGCTCGAAAATGAAGGCCCCGCAGTCTCCCTAAATGCTAAACAGAACGGCAACGTCGGGGGAAGAAAAGGGAAAATCGTCAACGACGGATGATCGTCGCACTTTTCCGGATGACGAGAGGGAAATCGGGCGTGAATGTGTCCCTGTCAGAGGGGTATCTGGTCCCTGACGCTCCGGTGCCATAACCCTCAGACAGGATCAGCCGAATGGAGCCAGCTCGGGTCATTGCACAGAAATCGTTAGCGGCGTCAGTGGAACCTGACTCGCCCCGCGATTAGTGTCGCCACTTCGCGAGGGGAAATCAGTTTTTCGGTAACGACCTCGATAAGGACTTTTTGGAGGAGCAGAGTTGTCGCGAACGCGAATTCAATTATATAGTTTGATCATTTATTGATTTTGATTTATATTAATTTCAATGTGGACATTAAATGTCCCATTTGTTATTTTTAAAATCCCAAATGTTTAATTAGTATATTCATAACTTCAAGAAAAATAGACGAGAAAACATCAAATGAGAAATAATTGAGTTTTCATTCATACGAACTTATTACTTAACAAACAGAAAAATAAATTAGGTAGGTACGAAAGTACCTAATAATAAGAAAAAGGAGCGAAACAAGAAAACTCCGTCTCAACAATACCAAGACAAGAGTTGGGCAAAATCTTACTCATAAGTATGATTAAGATTTTTTAATCACAGGGAATACGTTTCTATGATTATGAATAAGACTAAATTCGTAAAATGTTGCGGGTTTCTCGAGGGTTGGTCAATAAAAAGTCTATATTCTAGGCCGACGTTTCGAAATATTTATATTTCATCTTCAGGGCATGGAAAACTGTATTTGGACGCTTATTTCATATCAATCCTCGTCATAGAGCTTTAGTAGGTAGCTATGTACTTAAACAACATCTTTTGGTATACTAAGAACACTGAGAATAAATTGGGTGGACGTAGCTGTTATACACCTTTTATAACTTCAATTTTCGTCTCTGTTCAGTTTAACTTGAAAATGTTTTCTCAGTATACCCAAAGATGTAGTTCAAGTACATTGCTACCTACTAAAGCTCTATGACGAGGTGTGATATGAAATAAGCGTCCAAATACAGTTTTCCAAGCCCTGAAGATGAAATATAAATATTTCGAAACGTCGGCTTAAATATAGATTTTCACTGACCAACCCTCGAGAAATCCCGAGAAACCCGAAACATTTAACACTTAAATCAGTGGTCGAGGAAACCCAGCCTGATTAAATTCGTATTCACACGTATGAATATGATTAAAATCATAATCACCGAGTATGACTAAGAATAAATTCTTTATCATAGAAATCCATTATAAATCACAAAAATCCCTGATTAATAATAGAAATTCGTAATTAATCACAGAAATCTGTGATCAATAACCGATTGATGTGATTATAAACAATTTTTGAGATTTCTCACAATTCGCCGATGATTAATCACCAATTCTGTGATTAATAACAGATTTTCACTATTAATCATGGATTTCTGAGATTTATCACAATATCCCCATGAATAATCACCGTTTTCTGTGATCAATAAACGACTGATGTGATAATCACAGGAATACGTTTCTGTTATTATGAATAACATTAAATTCGTACTCACACGGAAGAGTATGATTAAGATCACACTCACAGAGTATGATTAAGAATAAATTCTTTACCACAGAAATCCATGGTAAATCATAGGAATCGGAAATTAACCATTGGCGAATTTTTGGAAATCTCAGAAATTGTTGAATAATCACATCAATCGGTTATTGATCACAGAATCGGTGATTAATTATAGAAATCTGTGAATACACAGAAATCTTATTCAAAGAAATCGGTGATTAATCATGGAAAAATGTGAGAAATCACAGGAATCTGTGATTAATCATAAGAAAATTGTGAGAAACCACTGAAATTTGTAATTAATCGTGGAAATCGGTAATTATGTGATTATTAAGCAATTTCTGGGATTTCTCACAATTTGCCCATGATTAATCGTCGATTCTGTGATTAATGACCGATTTTCGTTATTAATCATAGATTTCTGAGATTTATCAAAATATCCCCACGATCAATCTCCGTTTTCTGTGATTTCTCACAGCTTTCCTATAATTACTTAATCACCGATTTCTGTGATCAATAACCGATTGATGTGACAATCACAGGAATACGTTTCTGTGATTATGAATAAGATTAAATTCGTATTCACACGTAAGAGTATGATTACAATCACAATCACAGAATATGATTAAGAATGAATTCTTTATCACAGAAGTCCATGATTAATCAGGAAATTTGTAGGAAATCCTAGGAATCGGAAATTAATCATGGGTAAATTTTGAGAAATTTCAGAAATTGTTAAATAAGCACATCAATCGATTATTTATCACAGACATCGGTGATTAATTATTAAAATCGGTGATTAATCATGGAAAAACTGTGATAAATCACAGGAATCTTTAATTTATCATAAGAAAACTTTGAAAAAACCACTGAAATCGGCAATTAATCGCAGAAATCGGTAATTACTCACAGAAATCGGTGATTAATTATGGAAAAATTGCGAGAAATCACAAGAATCTTTGATTAATCAGAGGAAACTTTGAGAAACCACTGAAATCGGCAATTAATCTCAGAAATCGGTAATCACTCACAGAATTCGGTGATTAATCATGGAAAACCTGCGAGAAATCACAGGAAAATTTTGAGAAACCACTGAAATCGGTAATTCATTGCAGAAATCGGTAATTATTCACAGAAATCTGTGATTAATCACGGATTTTGTGTGATTAAGAATTCACTCTAAATCATACTCCGTGACTATGATTTTAATCATACTCTTACGTGTGAATACGAATTTAATCTAATCAATAATCACAGAAATTTATTCCTAAGTTTAATCATTCTCATCATTAAGATTTGCCCAACTCTGCAAGTCTTGTGTGATGATAACTACAGGAATTACATTTTCCCAGAAACGCCTTGATTTAAGAGAAAATCATCAGAAAAGTGGTAACATTTTGAGTAACGCAACGGGTAACAGAATTTTTAGAAATCTCCCCAAGCTATAAGACATATTCTTGCCATTTCGGGCATATTCATATCTTTATATTATGACGATGTCTCGGTGTTTCACATAAGTTTTTCAGGGTTTACGCGTGTCATTTCAATCTCGAATTCTCGCTCGAGTAGGCGGCAGCCTTCCGCATTTTAACTCTCCTGGGGCACAAATGTTGTTTGGACGAGTAAATAATTTTAGCAGCCCATAAAGATAAAGATGAGAGCTGTAATACTCAACTCAGATTACAAGTCCGTAAAATAGGTCGCTACCTGCACGTAGTAAATTTTTGCGGTTTTGTGACCCAATTGTTCGTTTGATTGAACATATTTTTCACATCTTTACAGAATATTCCATTTTTGTTACATATGATCTTATTGAGAAGATCATCAATTGAAGACCTTCAGGTTTAATGGGCCTAAGTGCCAAAAACTTCAAAAAAAGTTGGCGCAATTTAATGTTTCATAATCTCCAAAATGTATTCACTATGCATTCAAAATTCCTGCAATTTTTCTTACATTACTTTTGTTTTAAGTGCTTTTATTCCTCGCAGCCAGCACCTTCACAGGACTTCTTTATGATTAATAAAAAAATAATTTGTTTGTGAAAAGCTCAAAAGGGCCTATGTACCACCCCAGGTTCCCAAGAGCGTGTAAGTGCCATTAGTTTCTCCCTTATGTTGGAAATATTGGTCCCCGATCCATTCTACTAATCAAGAGTAGCTGTGAACTACATCAATCAAAAAAGAGGAAAAACCAACATAAAACAATGGCAGTGTTGCCCGAAAACGGGTTGGCACTTAACCCGTCAATGAAAATCTTTTCTGAACTTTAGGCATCTCATGGAAAAGGGAGGAGAATAATGGCAACCCAGCTTTTTGGCGGTCGATTTCAAAACGAATAGAAATGAGGAGGAACATAGGACCTTCCTAAATATATTCCCGTTGACACATACGTATTGAATACGGAAAAAAAAGAAAAACTTCCAAGATGGAAAAAAAAGAAAAACTTCCAAGATGGCACTCAGGCCCTTTGTACCTGAAGGGCTTCAATTAGGTTTATCATCAAACTGTTGTGAAATCTCATCAGGGTGGAGTGAAACGAAGAAGTACAGGTAAAGAAATAAACGGGTCGGGGCACATCATTATGGAGTAGCACTAACAGGAATAGTGAAACCAATAATGAAATGAGCCCATCCAGTTATTTATTGAGTTGGAAATAAACAGATTACTTGATGCTTGATGATGTTTCAGGATGAATAGGAAGAGAACGTAGATTGGAAATGAGTTTATTAACGATTGAGATTTAAAGTAAAAATTTGCTAATTATATTACACAAATGTTTATTATTTCTGCCCTTCTACGCAGATAATTGGTCTATAATTATCAAACCCCGTACATAATACGAGTATAAAGGATTCATACCTTTTTACGCTCCATAGTAAATGTAAAAAATAATAATAAATAAATAAATAAATAAATAAATATATATATATATATATATATATATATAAATATATCATAGCTTTCTACATACACTCTATTACTACTAGACTTACTATCTACAGTATGTAGAAAGCTCTCGAGCTAACAGTACAGCATATATAATATCAAACTCTGTCCAAATTTCTAAGTTTGTGCTACTTGTGAACAAAAACTGAACTTTATACTACTCCACGCCTTGAGAATGGTAATAAACTTCACCGAAAATTTGGCAAATCAAAATCTTAAGACTGATCCTCAAGAAAACCACCTCTATTACATATATACCAGTCAATAACTTCACACTTCATATATATATATATATATATATATATATATATATATATATATATATATATATATAATAAAAGGTTGGTCGGAAGGAAAGAAATCAGCCCCCTCCGTTCCTCGTAATTGTTTTCGAGATGTTCCAAAGGAGCTCCATTTAAATTTCAGTACCTAAAGTTGATTAGGATACTAAAAAAGTCCCGAAGCTGATTTCGTAATTATAATTTATCTGGGGCTTTGTAATTGTATTCTAGATGTCCAAAAGGATTTTAGGTTTCAGCATCATAAGTCGATTAAGAAACACATTAACACATTAGGGTCAGAGGTCCCTCAGTGAATTCCAGATATGACAAAGGAGCTCCCCAAACCAACAAATTTTGAGGGGGGGGGGGGGGTTAAGTATATATATATATATATATATATATATATATATATATATATATATATATATATATATATATATATATATATATTGGTTGATTAGAAATGTTCATTATTGGAAATAATCAACCAAAAATAACACGACAGACGCGTATTCAGGAGGCATTCTATCTCCAATCACTATTAAATGGTAGGTTTCTCTCGTATATAAATTTTTATTATTGGTTAGTACGGGAACGGTTAAATTTTGTAGATTAATAGACGCTGAAACGGACTTCAGGTTGAAGATTGAGGGAACATTTAAAAGAAATGTAGGTCAACCATCGAATCACTTCAGGATGGTGATGCGGTTAGGGAGCCCGATGAGAACTGGCTATTAAGGGCGGCACCTCATCTCGGCTTCCACTTAGTGGAAAACTCGAGTCATGACAAAGGGATTTGTACTTTCTTTTTTTCGGAAGCGTTGGCACAGAGAAGGAATGAAGGAGCGTGACCACGAGAAAGAAAAGGGCCTCAAGGGCTTCACGTGGGTGGACGTGTCATTTCCATAGGTCGATGCTCTTTTGCCTTGTGACGGGCCCTTTAGAACGTTATGAAGATTCATTACTCGGAATAATAGTTTACTTAATGTTCGTATGTTCACTTGGAAAGGTTAGGATCCGGTGGGCGTGGACCACTTAGGTGCAGGAATATATTCCTAGGAATTTTAAGTTTGTAAAGTTCCGTCAGGGTAAGAGGCCAACAAACTCTATTAAATGCACCAGAGATATATAAGAGGGCCATAACGTGCTTATGAGTTGATCCTTTAATTGTTCTAATTAACAGCACCACTGCATCATCAGTACATCTGCCCGGAGTGCATCCAAATTATCACCAACATTTCCTTGTGGTGCTCAATACAAAACTGCTGAACATGTAGTAAGGCATTGCGTGAGATATAATGATATAAGGCTAAATATGTGTGGGTATACACATTATGATGGACCTCAGGATAAACTGGTGGAGTGCGCAAGAAGTATTTGACAGATTCGAGTTATTCACAAGGGGCTAGCGGACTAAACTGAGATCTTCGGTTTAATGAGTAAACGTTGATTAAAAACTTTGGTGAAACCGGCCCTAAGGACCACATGGAATTACTTACTTGGAATTGAAGGACTCAAACTCTTCCGGCTGCTCGTTGATGGAGGACTCGAGGTCGAGGTAGGCGCCGTAGTCTCCATCTTTGTACAGCTGCAGAGCGGTGTCGTCCAACTGCAAAAAACAATTAAAATTAACTCTTTTGAATGAATGAATTAATTCTTTATTTGTCGTTACAACTTTTTGCAAGACAATTGTTAATCATACATTTCAATACATACCTAATTAAGATAACAATTTGCTAATTCATTAAATTGGTACCTAGGTTCTGTGACATCAACCAATCATGATTGGAGTGGGATTAGTGTCGTGGGGGACCCAAAAAGCACCCCCACGATGCCGGCCACGGGCCCCACCCACCATGTCTTCTGGTGGTGTGGTTGTCTCTGGCTTCCCAGGCCAGGCAACAACCAGAGAGAACCGCCAAGAATATGACGGGCCTCCCTACGGCTAGACGCCCAGCCAATTGATCTAACTCTCAGGCAACTCCACGCCATTTGAGCCATGCCGAATCCACGCAAAATGGGGGCCGCCGCCCGAGACCGACCGAATGGCCCGATCAAGCAAGGGGGGAAACTGAATGGCGACACACACAATCGCACAACCTTTTGGACAAATAATTACTAGCACAAGCCAAAGAATAAACAAGCAGTCAACGATAAACACTGTGGCAAACACTTGACAACAAACACTTAATTTTAAGACATTTATGTGTCATCAAAAATATTAAAGTAACAGAAAATTTTCAAGAAAAAACTTTTAGGATGGTATTTTTACTATAAAACACGATAAAAAAATAATATTTGCAACATTCAGGTATCAACATAGATATCACAGTCAAAAGGATGTCAATTCGTTTGCATGATCAGAGTACTCCTCAGTCAGAATTGATCAGAGTACTCCTCAGTCAGAATTGAGAATTGAGAATAACCACGCAATGAAATAGACAAGAATGTAATAGAATGGTTACCTATTTACAGACTCGTCAATTATTATGATGTACTAATTATTCAATCCAGTCAACCATTATTCATTACAATTAAGTCAATACTAGTAGAACTCTTAACGATTTCAATTTATTTTAAGTACATATGAACTACAGAAATTAGCCTAAAAAACCCCGATCTTTTGCTTCCTCACTACCGAAGGTAGGGAAGATTTGTGTTCGTGATTGAAGTCGAAGAAATTTACGTCTTCCAAAATCAAAATTTCCACTTGATTTTTACGTTGCAAAGCTTGCTGATCAATTTTGGTTCCGTATCTGTGGTAAATCGTTGTCACGCCCAAAACTATATCAAGTTTCAGTCCGATTCTTGAGAGGTTGTGAGGATTAGCTCCTAGACGGTCTCCCATAATTTTCAAAGCCGTCGAATCGACAGTACCCTGTGCGCATGCGCGAACGTGAATTTATCATAACGTAGATTTCTTGTCATCTGTTTTTCCGATTTCGTTCAAACTCGGTAGGTGATTGGGTATATGTTCTTGAAAAATACCCTGTAAATTATATCGGGATTGATAGAGTAATTACCTTTGCGCATGCGCGAAACTAATATCGATAGACACAGGCAAAACTTCAAATCCAATGGAACGATTTTAATGAAATTGTATGCGCAAACGTTAATTTATTGTAACGTCAATTTGTTATCCATCTATTAGTCCGATTTCGACCAAACTCGGGGAGTAGATATATATATCCCCGAGAGACTAATAGATCAAATTTCATGAAATTTTCAAGGATTGTGCGGTTTAGATCCTAGACGTTCCCCTGTAAATCATTGTCGCTGGATTATTAGTATTCGGGAGTCGATGTTGATCCAAAATTGAATTGAAAACCCCATTATGAGCAACTAGCCAAGTCCTTGAACAGAGTGACCTTTCTTCTTCGTAAAGTTGCTGATAGTCTTCCAGAATTTGCTCAACTTTCAGCTTTTCATGCAGTGTTTCAAAGCCGTGCTGCTTATTCAATTCTTTGTTGGGGTCACTCACCAGCTTCTGCCATAATCTTTGGCTGTCAAAGAAGAGCAGTCAGAGCGATTTCCAATCGAGGATATCGTGATGATTGCAAGCATGAGTTTATTAACAAGCAAATTCTAACTGTCCCAGCAGTTTAAATTCTAGAGAGCGCCTTGTATGTTCACTCGCATCTCCCTAATTATGAATTTTCTGCCCACATGTACTCAACCGAGAATAAGGACAATCTTCCTCTACCATTCCACAGAGTAATGACAACCCGTCACTCGACGAAATGGTGGGGACTTGAATTGTATAATGCGATTCCACTAAACGTACGTGAAATACCCCCACATAATCTCAGGCGACGCTTGAAGTAATTTCTATTAATCTTGGCTCCTTATAGTTTTGACGATTATTTTGCATCTGCGAGCCTCATTAAATAGCTTTTTGAGAATTTATTTTTGAGAATTTACTGTTACATTGTAGAGAGTTTTTTTAGATTGCCTATACGAGGATATTTGTCAAAGTACTCAGGCACTGTTTGTTATTTATAGCATAATAACTATACTGTGACAAAGGTATCATCTTTAATATATTATTATTTGACAATTTGACAATTGTTATGCACATGAGTGATGGCAAATAAAATTTCTCTCTCACTCTCTCTCTCTCTCTCTCTCTCTCTCTGAAACGTTAATTTCTTATAACGTCGACTTATCAATAACTTCGACTTGTACTTTGTTCTTCAACGAATTCCACATGTTCATGTTAAAATATGTGGGGAAGCTATAATGCCCACCCATCTTGGCAGACGTTTTTCCGTGTGTGATGTGATGTGATCGATTTTACTAACCTGGGCTCACCGTAGTTTAACTTAACGTCAAAAACGATTCAGAAATCTTGAAAGGCACGACGAGCTCGCTATTGATGTCAACAAATGACCATAATGAACTCTCACAGCTTCAACGCGTTTCTTTCAATGAGGTTAAAAATCGTCTTCACCGTCGCGTCGTCAACGTTTCCAACAGAAGTCGTGACGACCCATCGAGTGTTTGGTCTGGAAGAGGAAAATGATGCGGCATTCCGGCACCTCGAGATGGTCATTTTTTCTACAGCCTTCACGGTCGCCCCCAATAAACGTGAACTCTCGGAGATCTACCGCGGACCAACTCCTAGGAAAAAGTGAGGAATTCATTCATAGCAAGTGGTTGTTTTTTTATCTTTTTTTTCCAGCTGGAGGTGATCGTTCTGTGATTCGCTGGAGTGACATTTCGTTTGTGGGAGTGGAGAATCCCTGCATACCTTCCCCAAGTCGTTACAATACAGTTGAACTTTGAAGTGAAGAGACTTATTGCCTATCCCATCAAAACGTCAGCGTTTCGAAAGGTCAAACAAGAATAATTGTTTGAGATAACTTAAGTATTTTACCGTATCTGGCTGATGGTTATTTCTAAAACTTTCGAGTCTACCCACAGATAGCGGAAGCATTGTTTTTTACTTTCGGGAGAAAAAAATCAAAATTTCCACTCGCATTTAGCGTTTTAGACCATTCTGAACAACCTTGGTTACGTGTCTGTGTGAGTGCGAGTGTCCGCAAATCCTTGTAACAAACTAAATCACTCGCGACGAAGTTGTGGAAACCCATTTCAAAACGGAAGTTAGTGAAAAACGTTGTATATTTCCACGAAAAATAATAATAAGTTATTGTTTGTTACTGATGATGGCCTAACCGTCGAAATCGATTTAACACTGTAACTCTTTATTTTTCGTGGAAATAGACAACGTTTTTCACTAACTTCAGTTTCCCTTGTGACAACATGTGCGGGCTAAGGTGTAGACGGTTTCCTATCAGTTTCATCGTTCTTGAAATACCTCACTCTGCGCATGCGCAAACTTAAGTTCTACCAAGCATTATTTTTTCACGCCCTAGTCGTCCGAAGTCACTAAAAGTTGGATGATAGATGGGGGATAACAATTTGATCATCTTATATAAATTTCAACATGGTTGCATTATTAATAGCGACTGCGCATGCGCCAATATGAAATCCATATAACAAGCTTATTTTTCACAGTTTTTATCCGATCTGGGTGAATTTTTCAGGGATGTGCGGGCTAGGGAGTAGATGGTCCCCAGTCAGTTTCATTGTTGCCCAATTAATACATCACTCTACGCATGCGCAAACAAAAATTCCATTATTCTCCATTTTTTCACGCCCTAGTCGCCCGATCTCGCTCAAATTTGAATGATAATTGGGGATGACAATTTGATCATACCATATACATTTCAACATGATTGTATCAATAATAGCTACTGCCCATGTGCCTATGTGAAATCCTTGTTGACCTTAATTGCCACTGTTTTCATCCGATTTCGAATAAATTGTCAGAGAATGCGTGGCTCAGGTTGTAGATGGTCTCCTATCAGTTTCATTGTTGCCGAATCAATATTTCATTCTGCGCATGCGCTAACTTAAATTCCATTATGAATTTTTCACACTCTAGTCGTTCGATTTCCCTCAAGTAAATTTGGATGATAGTTGGAAGAAGATGACTTGATTGCCTCATATAAATTTCAACACAATTGTATCAATAATAGCTACTGCGCATGCGCCAATGTGAAATACTTGTAATGACCTCAATTTCCACAGTATTCATTCAATTTTGATGAAATCGTCAGCGAATGCGCGGTTTAGGTGGTAGATGGTCCCGTACCTATTTCATTGTTTTCAACTCATCAGATCATTGTGCGCTTGCACAAACGTAAATTACATTGAGTATCATTTGTTCGTTCCTTAATTGACTAATTATGACATTTCACACTACTTCTTGATTTACTCTTTTCTGCTATCGTATTTTCCAAAATCATTTAAAACTTTTCAGTGATCTATACATTCATGATAGGCAAACGAGGAAGCTATGCCGCCACACCCAACTTGGCAGAAATTTCTTCTATTACAGTCAGCCTCAACATCATGTTAATTGCTATGGACATTTTCTGATTTTCTAATTTTGTAGAGAATGAAATTATGATAAAAAAATAGCCATTTTTAGAGATTTTGTCGCGCATTTTTTTTCTCGAAATTTTGCCAATTTAATGAGCTCAAAAAGTGCTGGCCAACGAACTCATTCTTTAATTTGGAAATCTTGATTTTTCGGTACAAGAACGGGATTTTTACCTCAATCCTAAGGAGAGTTATTGTCTGGAATGTCATTAATTTCAGGAATCGTTTCAGTGTGCCTCAAACCGGATTTAAATGAAAAAAATTCCAACAATTTTTATTTTAAAATAAAGAAATTTAAAAAAATTTTTCATTGAAATCCGTTTTGAGGCATTCTGAAACGAATCCTACAGTTTAATGCTTTTTCATATGTGTATATATGTGTTCTTCCAGACATTTTGCTCAAATAAAGTTTATTAACTCATAAAATAGAACATTCTACAATTTATGTACACAATTATACTGAAAAATGTACCTAAATTTAATTAATATTTGCAAAAATAGCAATAAAAACTTGGAAAAAAATATAGGTATATATATATATATATATATATATATATATATATATATATATAATCCAAAATCTATTTTTTAGTAGCAGATTGTTATTCAGAATACTTTTTTTTGCCATAAAATAATAGCTAACAATTTCTTCGCACTAAAATAGCTCACATTTTAAAGTAACAACGTTATACAATAATAAAATAATTTAGGAATATTCTCTCATACTTTCATGCTGCATAACTGGCACTTTCTAATATACGTTCAACCTTGTCAAACAGCATGAAAGGAGAAGCGAGATAGATAATGCGATCTGAGAAGCTACCGGTGCAGATTTTAGCTTGGCGTCATTGCAAGCTCAACACGTGCAGGCGCCGGCGCTGCTGGGTGTCTGGTATCGTGAAAAGTCGCAAACGTTAATCGTTTAACGAAGGAAAAATTACATTGGGGAGATCTAAAATTTATTTCATCTGAACAGATGTTCCGTACCAAAGAATCCATAGAATCCTTTCGTCGAATTCCATACCCTGTACCCACAAAGTCAGACCAGCTCACAGGAGTGGAAGATGTTGCACGATTGAAATATGAAACGAATGGTACGTAAAGCTCGGAAGAGAAAACGAGAAGTGGAACACAAGAGAAGATAAACGATCAAGAAGTTCGAAAGCACGTCATCTCAACTTGCCTCCAAGTTTCTCGTGGACCTCGAGGAGAAGGGAATCAAGCCGGAGACCGTTCTAGATTTCCGCACTCGAGATCAGGATAAGAGAAGAAAAAATACTAACAGAAAAGATGGAAGAGGGAGAAAAAGGGTAAAAGAGAAAACCAACAACAACAAGGCACAAGGAAGGAATCGAGGACTCATCGGGAGATCGTGAATAGAGTCCATTAGCCCTTGGACGGGTGGACATGAAGGAAGGTGGGTAGGAGGGAGGTTGCGGTTGTTGTTCGAGTTGGTTACTTTTGCGACCAAGTTGACCTCGTTGGCTTTCACATCTTGACCCCCCTGGCGGTTTCCTCGGGAAGCCCCTCTCACTCGGGCCTTTATTACTCCGAGAAACATCAAGTTCCGGAGACGGTATGGCGGCGAATTTAACATTCAAATGAAGTACCTTTGGGGTTTCCGATTCTGAGGAAAATGCATGAAGCGCATTCAAAATAGCATTCTTCCCCCAACTACAAACTTTTACTTATGAACACACATGCTAAAACAGGCATTCCTATAACTAAACATATTGGTAAGTAATGCAAGCATTGCAGGGATGTCCCAATAAATTTATATAATTTTGGTGAGAATTAAAATAATAGGAGAAATCAAGATTTCTCGAAATCCCCCCCCCCCCCCCCTCCTGCACCGAGAGTAAATTTGAAAGTTCCCAAGGTTGCAAAACTGGACTAAAATCTGGCTCGAAGAATTATTAAAAACTGTAATAAGGGTGGTTTGAGGGGATGAGCTCATCTCATGAGGTTCATAATACATCTTACTTTTGAAAACTTCCGCGTAATGGAACCTCAACCAGAAACAAACCATCTAGTACCGACAACGAACCAACTAGTAATGACAAGATGCAACTTGATGAAACCATGATTTTATAAACACTAAGTGATTGTTATGAAATATATTCAATACATATAGCTACAATAGTACATAGTAGTATCACAGCTTCAGACCGCACGCTTGTAGGAAGTTGAATAGAGAAATGTATACTGGTGGAAGTTAGGAGCATAGAGCGACTTCGAGATTATATGGTCTTGATAGTTCTTTGTCCCACTTGTGGAACAACGTGGCTCTTTGGTTGTGTGTCTTGGCGCACTCCATAATCAGGTGCTTTGCAGTTTCTTCTGTTCGGCAGGTGGAGCATAAGCCACTTTTCTCCAGACCAATACGGTGCAGGAATGATTTGGTCGCCCCGCTTCTCAATCGTGTTATCGCCTTATAAAACTGTTTTGGTAGGCCAGCGAAGGATGGATGGGAGTGCCAGGCTGTTGGTGATGTTGCAGGGAGCTTCGGCCAGAAGGATAAGTATAAATCTCTCATCCCCGCAAACCACCCCTACCATAGTAAATAGATGGCAACACACCGATCACATAAAAACTGTAATATGGAAATCAGATGAGAAAATGTAAACTTCACGATTCATTACTACCACCCTCGGGGCTTTATACCTTGGAGAAACATCAGTTTCGGAGACGGTATGGCGGCGAATTTAACATTCAAATGAAGTACCTTTGGGGTTTCCGATTCTGGGGAAAATGCATGGAGTGCATTCAAAATAGCGAATTCTTCGATACAGAGGCCTCAACTATAAACTTTTACATATGAACACACATGTTAGAATATGCACTCCTATAACTAAACATAACCAGTGTTTGACAGGGACCTAGTGGTTGACATCTCACCAAAAAGTTTAAATAATAAGCCATAAAAGTTTTTCACTCGCTTGATCCTTGTGAATGTTGAGACAAAAAACCTTCTCAGTGAAGTATAAAGGCGGTCAAAGGTTTCAGCCGGGTTTTTGTGAAATCTGGAGAAGTTTACCCAAAAGAACCTCGTGTTGATTTATCTTTGGTGCTGTTTCATGTGATTTTTCTGAGTAAGTGTTTTATTTTGCTTCGCCATGCCCTCCACATTTTCAAATTAGATTGTTCCCATGGATTTCTCAATCAGTTTTTTGGGTAGATTTCATTATGTTATCATTTTTTGGAAATAAACTGGAAAAAAATAACATGTGAAAATGCAAATGTCAATTACTAGTCCCCAAACTGATGCTACTCACAACGACTGACCGTGCTGTCAATATGGATCTCTATTCGTTCTTTATTTTTTATATTTATAAGAATACATGGCAACTGAGAAGCTACTACGACTAGAAACACTGTACTCGTGGTATTGAGAAAACCTTGTACCTTCCTATTTTATGATATTTTCAACTTTGTCTTTATGAATACTCATATTAATTTTATATTTAGATTAATAAAACGAAGTTCAAATGCTCAATTTATCAATAAAATGTCGAAATAAATGTTTTGTTGATACACGGAATCATTTATTGCAGAAGAACTGCTGTGTCAATCATGGGGTGTCAATCACAGGTGCAACCAAAAATTTGGCTGTCAAATACTGGGTCAAAAATTGGATTTAAAAAAAAAAAAAAAAAAAAAAAAAAAAAAAAAAAAAAAGAATTCATGATGTTTCCCGGCTTGAATTAGTGATTTTTCCAATACTTAGCAGTTTGCGGACATCCTGATGCAGCAGTAGATTTAAGCTTCAAGTTTGAACAATAAAAAAACAACTTATTTGCTTGTCAAAGACAAAATTTCTCTTAAGGTGTCAAACACTGGCCCCTCCACCCTAAGTAATGCATGCATTAAAGGGATTTCCCTATAAAAGGATTTTATATTGTATCGGTGAAAATTAAAATAATAGAAAAAAATAAAGATTTCTCGAACCCCCCCCCCCCCCTCCTCCTGCACCGACAGTAAATTTGTAACTTCCAAGGTTGCAAAACTGGACTAAAATCTGGATCGAACAATTAATAAAAACTGTAATAAGGGAGGTTTGAGGGGATGACCTCATCCCATGAGGTCTTTATCTTATATTCTAGTTCTATAATATTTGCCACTGTAATAATCACAGGTCTCGTAATTTTTTGAACAAATTCTGGATGTTTTTTTGGTGTCGAATTGATCAGTGTACACCTCTGGAATGGAACCGATATATGAGGAGCTCTACATACTGACTTAGGGGGTCATACAAATCAGTGATACAAGGGAATGGGAAACCATGCAGGGGAAGGATAAAATAAATTTCATACGGTATCACAATGTTAATCCAGCGATTTATAAAAGTAACTTAGCCAACTCTCCAGAAATACAATCTTCGTATTTTTCTTGTTTTTGTACATGTTATTCTTCGCTATTCTGTCCCTCTTTTCCCATCAATATAACTTTCAACTCAAGAACAAGACTCCCTCCTTCCATCATTTACCTGATTTCTCGCAAGTTTTAACACTTATACTTCAATATAATATCCCGCCCGTTTTTGTCACAGATTCTGCTCAAATGTTAATCTGCAACCGTTCATTGCAACCACCCAGGATTCCTCCCAGGCCTCCAATTATCCCACATTAAATTCCGCGTTCAAATAAAAGCATCCTCACACCCATACAGTCTGCTCGGCCCTCAAGGCGGTTTGTTGACCCGGGGGGCGTCCCGTCGATAATGGGGGGGTTTTGAGTGCGAGGCAGCGAGCCAACATGCCGATCTACAACTCGGCCGTTGTTTTTGCGGGCTGGACGGAGTTCTGTTCCCACAGGGACGGATGGCGGACGCCGCGGAATTTCCTTTCGCCTCCCAGCGTCTCGTCCTTTTTATTCATTCTCGCCCGGTAGCCAAGTCACTAAACTACCCCGAAGGATCCACCTTATTGGTTTATTTATTTACGGGCTAATTGGCCCGATATACAATAAAGAATAATAGAGAGTTCCTAGTAGATCCGTCGGTCTCAATACCGCGTGCGGTAACGAGAAACATTACCGCACCTTACAGTCACGTCAAGTCCTTAACGGATCTAGTTGTAACACTAAATCCATGGAAGGAGGAAATTATCCCTAGGAGGTTATTTGAGTCAATGGAAGTTTATTTTAGGCAATTACGTTTTTTCCGGATTGCGATCCGTTAACGTATCTGTACGGATGGATCCGTCACAGTAACTCATTGCGTCCGAGTTACGACGCCGGATCGTCGATACCACACGACGTATTATGTTTTACAGATCTACTAGGAACTCTCTAATAATACATGGGAAATACAGAATATGAATGAAAATAGAAATATACAGAAGTTGAGGGTAGCGGGTAACTACCTAAATAAAGAGGCGACTTGGCGATTTTTAGGTATCATTTTCTCGGTTGCTGTTCGGACAGTCTTTTTACAATTTTTTTTTCAGCATGTACTGTTGGTCTTCCTCTTCAAATAAGTCGGGTAGTTTTTTTTTTTTTTTTTTTTATGATTAGAAAAAACATTTTTTACGTGCGATCCAAAAAGAGGTTTTTTTGAGCCCGATTTTTATTTATTCATAAAATTGTACTACCTAAGCCAAGCCTCATTTCATGAACCTATCCGACTAATTCGAAGCTCTCTTCTTCCTTCATCAGGAGAAAAAAGTGCCATCCTGCAACGATGAACCGTTTTTGAGAAATAGATACCCAAATTTGGACAAAAGTATTTTTCAGGAGGGCCGTTTTACGCATGCTCGCATCTTAAAAATGCGTAAAATCAAGTAGGTGATCAATCCCGTCCTGTTGAGACTAATAAAAACTTAAGTTACTGTACCTGGAAATAGCATTTTGGTGAATTTTGGTAGGAAATGAAGCTATTGCAATGGCTCGGAAATTTTTAAAATCAAAATTTTCGAAAAATTTCTTCATTGAAGTCTGTTTTTGAGACATTCTGAAACGATCCCTAGAGGTTGCGCTTTTCCATATACTATATATATATACACCATTGTATATATACCATTCCAGACGAGAACTCTCCTTAGGATTGAGATAAAAATTCCAAAAAAATCAAAAAAAATCAAGCTTTTCAAACGAAAGGATGAGTTCGTTGGCCAGCACTTTTTGACCACATTATTGGTCAAATTAAAAAAAAAGTGCTGAAAAAATCACTAAAAACAGCTCAGCTTAAAACGGCCAAAATTTAAAATTTTAGCAGAATATCACTTAAATAAAGTTTATTAATTTTAAAATAGAACATTGAAAAATTTATGTACATAATTAGGCCGAAAAATGTAGTTATTATCATCAAGGTAAGTGCGAAGTTATCTCGTAAGTCACTGCAGGATCATCCGGTATTTCGTTGGTTGTCAGTAGGAAACATTACCAGGCGGTGATCCCACGGAAAATGGCTGTGGAAATCGCCTCCGAGAAGCGGTAACAAAATGAAAAGATTCGCTCGAGAAAAAAAAGCACTAGCTACTAAAGGATGATGGGTGGGAAATACTCAAGTCTCGAGGATGATGATCTTAGAAACGGTTTCCTGAGAAAGCGACCCGTCGGAATCATTGTAAACACAGACGCAGAGATCGCTAGTTTGGATGAATCCCGTCCGAGGAACCGCCTCAATAATTTATAGGGTGGTGCATTTTAGCGTGGAGTGCGCTTTTGCTGGCCCCTGAAAGTGAAAAAAGTTCCACTCTTGCAGCATGATTGTATGAGCGAATTTTCTTGAATTACCACCTATCGTATTATGTACCTAAGAAGAAGAAACACGTTTATTTGATAATATCCGAAGGAAATAATAAATATGTGCGTGTTACCCAAACAAAGGAAACATACATACACCACTGTCAATAATTAAACATGAACATTTGATGTTTATCCAGCCGTCTGGCGGAAGATCGTTTAAACTCTTCCAGGTCTTCTACTGCTATAACATAAATATTCTTATATAAACAGGCGATAATAATACGTGATTTGTAAGTAATGAAGGACAAGGTGTGTAAATGATGATGAGAGAAAGAGGAAACAAATAAAAAATAATACATTCTTATGAACTAAACTAAACAATTGGACTGGTCAACCAAAAACTGTCTGTATATATATATATATATATATATATATATATATATATATATATATATATATATTTGAGCTGCTCCAATTGGAACCATAATTTTGACACAGAAATATACTGATCCCTAACGAATTGCTCCATTTCGGATCGAATCCGCGTGGGATGATTATTTTTACTCCGGAGTGGATTCAATCCAGGCGATATATTCCATTCCAAGATGATCCGATCCTCGCCGGATCGATAAATATCAATCCAATTCAACTCACTGATTAGGTTATTTAACTCACCTTTATCAAATCACTTTATGGGTATTTCTAGATAATAAATATAGTGGGAAGACAAGATGTTTCTGTAAAACTGACCTACCAAGACGAGAGCATAAGCAAACAATAGTACTTACATCCATTTCTCCGTATCCTCAAATTGGCATACAATCAATAAACACCTATAATCTTTAACTTAAATTCTTTCGGATCGTATCACAAAATTTATGACACCACAGATCAGTTTGCTTAACCTAATCACTTGCTCTCCTTGTGATTATTAGGATAGCGAGCAGGACAGTCTCTTAAATAGCTGGACGACTGTCGGCAGGGGACTTTCACGAACAAAGCAGGACATATGGTCACCATATCTAAAACGACTTTGACGACAAGGGTGTTTGTATCCGTTAACACTCGAGAGAGTTAATAACAGTTATGACGAGCTCACATTAGGATTATCCTAATCAAAACCAAACAATCAACCAAGGCGCTGCGTCGTACTAAATCGTCCTCCGAAAAAGGAGCTGCGCCCGATACCTCGTCATCTTGGGAGCTGACCTGGATTTCCTACTCAATTTTATCGCCGTCGTGTGCGCATGCAAGATCGTTCATGCGGTCCCGCAGGCTCCCCCGCCCGGTTCAAAGGTCGCGGGTTCACATTCACACACGTCAACCACGCAAGCTCTCAGAAAGAAGGCGACATCATGCTGTCGGAACGAGAGTTGGGTGGTACCTATTACTAAGGGCCGGTTTAACAATCACATTTATCCAAAGGATAAGGGGGATTTAGCTGAGGGATAGCGTCATCCACCAGATAACACAATAGGGGGTGTTTATCCATCCCTAGTTAAACCTATCTGGCGTTTTAATTTATCTGGTCCCTGGACGGCTGGATAACAATTAACTGGGGGTTAATGAGATATCTAGAGCTTTCTAACCTCAAACAAGTTTATTTATTTATAAAAATCTTATTTGAATCTCAAGTTTGTTTGTCTTAATTTTGTATCTTCCAATAGAATAGATATTTGGGGATTGTTCATCAACGGCGAAGCATCATCGTAGCACAATTCGTTGAATGGAACAGAAGACCACATATACCAAGTAAGACCCAGTGTAGATCACCTACTATTATGGGACGAGTGCGTATTTTTATTGAGGTTTCGGTTGGACAAAGATACCTTCTTCACATTCTAACACAGATCGAAGATGAAATTAAGTCCACAACTTACTGATTACAATGATTCATTCATAATAATTCGGGTTGCAATATCGCGATTCGTGTAAGCATTTATCTCTCTAGAAATGAAGCAAATAGCAGATTTCAAAACTGTGATGGTTTCTTATTTGTCGAGCTTGATAACATGATGCATACTCTCTGGAATTGAAAAAGAGGAAAAAGAAGAACTGATCAAGAGATGTAACGAGGGTCAATACCATGACCTGTACAGATCACAACCGATGTGCCTGTATCATCCGATGTCCTATCACATGGGATGGATCTGGAGAGAACCTCGTGGATATTGAAATGCCGCTGTGAACTACTCCACCTCAATTATACCCCCTGGATCCCGAACAGAATTTATTTATGTGCTCTATGCAATATCCGGGAAAAGGAAGACACCCTGCACTTCCTTGCAAAATGCCCAATAAGTACTAACATACCTCAGAAGGAGCTATCTTAGCAATGTAACGCTAACTAGGCAAGAGCTCATCGAAATTCTAAATGGGAAGGACTGGGAGAATCTTTACAAACTCACAAAGGCGGCCTGGACTTATAGACGTTCATTGATTACAGAATTAAATTAGTATAATAAGAAAAAATAGGAACACAACAGAATACATATATATTTATAATATGAGAGAAGTATAACACAAAAATAATAATGAACTAATAATAGGAAACAATGAAAAGACAACATTTACCTACTCATAACAAGAAAATAAGTTAGGAGGATTATGTACAATTGAACCAACGATAATATGTATATGTAACCACCACAGAATTACATATGGTAATGGTGGCTATTGTAACAATTAAGAGAACAAATAACTAATAACTGATGACAAATATATTAACAATAATTTATAATAAATAGGTTAACAATAATTTATAACAAATATATTAACAAAACGATTCATTCTAATACGGGCGAACTCCGGCTGACGGTAAAAATACCAATAGCCGTTCATGTTTCTTTCATTAATGGTGCATTTAAAATTTATGTAAAATAAAAACATGTTTTCATTCATCCATTCATTCACTAGTGAGAATTGATTACTAGTTAGAAAGGATTTTTTTTGTTAGAACTGGTCGGGATGCAGCCCAGGGAAAATAAATGAAATTATTTCATTTATTCTTTTATTAAATGACGTTTCGTCCCCTTACTGTGGACATCTTCAGAATGGTGTGTCCAGGAAAAAAATTACAAACACCCGAATGCCTGGGCACAGCATTCTGAAGATGTCCACAGTAAGGGGACGAAACGTCATTTAATAAAAGAATAAATGAAATAATTTCATTTATTTTCCCTGGGCCGCATCCCGAACCATTCTAACAAAACAATACTTACGGCCGACCAAACTACTAATATCATTGTTAGAAAGGAGTCAGAAGCCTCGAAATTGACGTTTTCATATCTATAGTTTACACCCACTCGTACTGGTAGGTGGGTACTCGTAAGTACAGGACTTGCATTACGTAAGTCTGGTGCAGCGCCTAAGGTGAACCACTTTTGAGTGAAAGCCCCCTGGCCACAGGGTCAAGGTTCCAGGAAGCCCCACAGCTGCCTCCGTCGCTCATTCCATCTTTCAAAGAAGAATGCGGTTTTGTCCCATTCGTCAGATCTCGCTGCTGCTTTACTTGAACTGACCCTGCGGAACGTTTTCCTGTATCCTCCTCTGATACCAAGGACCGTATTATTTACGACTGTAAGGGCGGGTTTCACCACCTCGAGTTAGTGAACGAGTTACCGATATCCTAGAGATGGCATCATGAAATGCGTTTCTCCACTCTGAGATAATTGTCACCCCTGGGTTTACCACCATGTTAGCTCCCAGATTTTATTCCCTACTTTATCCAGGTATTAAGTGCTAAGTCCAAAAGCTACCACAGTTGTTGCAATAAAACGTACGCCATATTGTTTTATCACTTCAAAATCGTCTTGGTTAGGGAGATTGCTGAGTTTGATAATAATCTTTGTGTTTATTCTTGATTGATCATTTTGCGTGTTAATTAAAATGACATTCATTTCAATTCAACATCGGTGATAACGACGATTTTTCAAAGAAGAATGCGGCTTTGTCCCATTCGTCAGGTCTCCCTGCTGTTTTACTTGAACTGACCCTACGGAACGTTTTCCCTTGTCCTCCTCTGATACCAAAGACCCAGAATAACCGTATTATTTACGACTGTGGGGTTTCGCCACCTCGAGTTAGTGTACGAGTTACCGATATCCTAGAGATGGCATCATGAAATGCGTTTCTCCACTCTGAGATAATTGTGACCCCTGTGTTTGCCACCATGTTAGGTCCCAGATTTTATTCCCTACTTTATCAAGGTATTAAGTGCTAACTCCAAAAGCTACCACAGTTGTTACAATAAAACATATGCCATATTGTTTTATCACTACAAAATCGTCTTGGTTAGGGAGATTGCTCAGTTTGATTATAATCATTGTGTTTATTCTTGATTGATCATTTTGCGTGTTAATTAAAATGACATTCATTTCAATTCAACATCGGTGACAACGACGATTGGTTGATTCGGAAGGTTCGTTGTAAACTAGTGGGTTGAGTGACCAGAAGCCTCACGCAACTTTTTGTGGGAACATAATAAACATGCATTGGCAGGAAGTATCCAATATTTCCCAACATGAAATGCTTGGAAAGGTTCAAAAATGTAAGTTAAGTAGGAGTAAAAAACCAATGTTCCGCAATTAGTATTACATTATTTTTCCTGTCATTCTGAATGTCTAGTTGTAAAATCCCCAAAAGCTGCTAGAAATCCATAAACGAAAGGCACGAGTAAGTATTAACAACTATGATCGAAATTCAGTAAGGGAAAGTGCAACTTGTCTTTGGGCTTCATTGACCCATTCCCTATTGAAGCATGTAAGTGACGTGAATAGTTTAGAGGTCTGTATACTCACAAGCAAGTGAGCCTATGCTGCCCTGAAAAAATTCATGTGAAAAATGAACGGGACTTGACTGAACTTCTTACGACAACAGCTCAGCCTCCCGCTGACTCTCCTGATGTTATGCCCGCGTCTCCCACAGAGTATGGACATTGCTATATTTTCAGTTCGAGAATGAGCCTCAGGTAAAAGAATCTTTTCTATTTCAACCTCTATCCCTTTCACCCAAGAGTATGAAGAAGACACAGCGATGGCTCGTCAGGTTTTCCACTCTTTCGGGTCCGAGTCCCCGACTGTCTTCTCAAGAATAGGTACGCTTCGGAAATCGTCAACTTGGAATGTTCGAGAAAAACAGCCTAACATCCGAGATGGAGACAGGGTACCATCGAATGAAGAAAACGCTTGGTTCGAAACACCTAGTTCAAACAACAGTGTTCTACAGGAACGTGGATGATGCGGGTCAAAAAGCAAACTGGCTGAAAGTCTCTGCTCGACGTTTCTCTGTCAAGAATTAGCAGATGCGGCTCACCAAATTACCAACGAGTAACAGTACAGGGCTGCTGAACCTGCACTGTCAGATAATTCTCACAAAAAATGTTACAAGCGAAAAAAAAAAAAAAAAGTCTGTTTTTGTTTTCCACGATGTTCTAGAATAATTTTAAGTAGAATTGCAGATTTGAAATAGAACGGGTACCTAACGTGTAAGTAAATGCACCTGTTAGAGCTTAGATTCATAAGTTAAAAACTTTTTTTCAAATTATGATTTTACATTCAATCAAAACCTCTATAACTACAATCCTCCCTTAATGCAATCGAATTCAGGTTTGGATTCTTAGAAAAATCCATGAAGTCATGAGGCCTCGAGAAATTTTCGGAGAGTGAAAATCACCAAGTCACTTTAGTCTGGTGAAATTTAGTAAGTCAGGTCCATTATTACGACAAGCACCTTTTTAAGTTACTTGTAATTGTAAAAAAAGTTTGAGGTCCACGAGGAAGTAAGTACACAACACAAAGCAGCTGCAAACCGAATTTCTACCCTCAAATCCAATTTCTTCCCTGCGAAATGGGTCTCACCAAACACTAAATATTTCAAATTTCATTTTCTCGAAACTACAATATTTGACTTAGTAAATTTCACCTGTAAGCCGACGATATATATGAAAAAGCGTTAAACTCTGATTCGTTTCAGAATGCCTCAAAACGGATTTCAATGAAAAAAATTTTCAAAAATTTTGCCGAGCCATTGCAATAGTTCATTTCCCAAGAAAATTCGCTAATAGCACCAATTTCGGAAGGTACCCTGTAAATTTGAATGAAATATTTGCATTTTTCGATTTTTAACAGTAGTTGTAACCTTATTTTCTAGATAACCCTCGCAAATAAAGCTATTTCGTGATATTGCAGAGTGGACACAGCTGATGATTAAAACCAAGTAACTACTGAGAAAACAGCGTTTGAAAGATTAGACTCGATTGAGTGAGGTCAAGATCGTCATTTTCTAAAATGGTCCTGCTGTTAGAAAGTGAAGACTGCCCACAGAAACCAAGGAAAAACTCGATTCCCTTTAATTGAAGCTCGCTCTTCAAGATCTTTCCAACCAGGAATAAACCAAGTTCAAAAGCGCGAAGGCTCGCGGAAAAAAAAGTCTCAGTTTACCGCAAGGTTGCGGTCAGCTATTGGCTCGGGTCGTAAAAAGGACGTTTGCGGCTGGCGGTGGCCAATCACAGCGCTCATCCTTCTGTCATTCGATGGGTTCGTATTTATATCCATCGAGCTGAAGGTAAAGAAAAGGAGGAGATGAAGCGAAAAACCCATAAGAGCCAGAACCCGTAAGAGACACCTGAGAATCCTATCCCCACATCTTTTGTGATTTCTCAACAACTCGAAGGTTAAGAGGAATGTCAGACGCTATACTTTTCAAATCAAATAAACTTTACAGTACGAAAAAATAAATATTTTTTCCATTATGTACAAGCAATAACTTAGTATAATTACAGGCGCTCAAGATCTAAATAGAAAGACAAAATTTAATTTAAAAAATGTACAAGTAAATTCAAAGTAAAACGAAACTATGAAAAAATTAAGTAGGGGACAGAGGAAGGTTAATTATAAGGTGGATAAAAATTTCTTACACGAGTTCCTAAATTTGATTATGTGGGAGAGAGAAAGCGAATGCGGACAGGTGGAGAGTTCCACAGTCTCGCACACACGACGCCAAACGATTGACCAAAAAAAGCATGGCTTGGGATACGAATGGCCCCTGATCTTGGGAAAGAGAACCAACAAACATGCCTCTAAGATAGCCAGGCAAAGGACCACTCATGATCTTAAGAACAGTTAGTAACTGCCGCAATTTAAAATAATTAAATAAGTCCAAACCCTAAAATTTGTGTTTTTTTCCGTAGGAAGGTGAGGAAATCTTTAAGATCCTAAGGTTAAATGGGCCATTCTAACGTATGACGCTAACGTCCCTTCAAAGTTACATACTCTTGGGTACGTTATTGCGACGTTGAGGGCACGTTGGTGGTCACCAAAAACTCTGTATTGAGAAATCCTACCAACGTAACGTATCAAGCACAAGATGATTGGCGTTGATCTGCCAGTCCTTACCTGTACTCACACACTCACTCATGCAGGGTTCCCCCATTTTCCACGGTTGTTCGTTTCGACAATGGACCCCGAGAATTCCGTAGGGCTCGTCGGTACAGGTAGATGCAGGTCCCTCTGACTCATCCCATCTGTCACCCATTCGTCTATTGTCGAGCCCACTACTGGGAAGATGCGTCAGTTGTTTCTCACAACCACAGACATTTTATAAACTACATCCTGTACGTACTAACTACAGCTAAATATAGGGAGTTTATGTTCTTCCCGTACGATCCCCCCCCCCCTCCCCCCCGTAAACGAGCAAGGAACTGAAAAAGCTATCTCGTCGCGTACTTCTACACCTATTTTTACACGCATGTACCCGAAAAACCAAACGTTATCGGCACGCTAAAATCTCTTTAGAATTTCAATAACAACGATTCTTTTGAATTTGTGATCGAGTAGAAAAAGATTGAATTAATTTTACTGCTTTATCAGCTATCTACAAAGGCCTGGAAAAGATTAGGTTCGAGTATTCTGTTATAACAGACCTACGACCAAGAAAAAAGCCTTATTCACCAACGCCCATATCTCATTGAATAAATAGGTTTTCGGCTGTTTCGTCGGCAACCATTTCAGTGATCTGTACTTTATGTCATTTTCAGTTGGTAAGTGTACCTAAATGGATCCATTTCTATAAAGCTTGGAATTATCCCTTCAAACTGTTGAAACCAGTAATTCTTCCTCTCCTTCCACTTCATCTGATTAGCTATAATCTCCCTTCACTTTGCTTGCACTGTATAAGTATTGGTTGTACCTCCAGCCCCCTTTCCTTTCTCTCGACCAATGGGATTCAATCTCCCTTCACCTGTGACGATATAAGCTGTACGTCCTTTCTAATGTGCGTTTGGTTATTGTTTGTTATAATGATGCCCTAACCGTCGAAATCGATTTAACATTGTAACTCTTTATTTTTTTTTGCGGAAATAGACAACGTTTTACGCCAACTTCCGTTTTGAAATGGGTTTCCACAACTTCGTCGCAAGTTATTTAGTTCGTGACCATATAGTTCTTGATCATGTTCCAAACTGCACCAATTCGGTTGCTGGCTCTCCGTTTTTGGTTTGAATAAAGTTAGGGTGGCGCCGTAGAAGGAGCAGCTGAAGGCCCATTCGGGCATGCCAGGCACGCACGTCTCCTCAACACTGAACGCCCGATGAATATTCCTCTTTCACAACCTCCAAGTGATTTCAATGTCCACAATGATATTAATTAGTCCGACGAAGGACTTGGGCGTTCCCACGCGACCCCGCCGCGCACCTAATGAAACGCTTTCTCACCCGCTCAAACGCAGTTCTATGCGTCTCACGACCCGTCCGGTGACCGCTGTCTTGGAACGACCGGAAATAATTTTCCTTTTTGAAAAAACAGGATAAGAAAAAAACGTTGAAATTCCTTTGGAACAAAACGAGTACCTACTTGGAAGGGTTTTGTCTTCGAGAAAAACATTCCGCCGTCATCTTTCTCAATAGGAATTCTTGTAGGGTGCTTGGTAATTTTATTTTTCAATAATGAACCTTTGTAGGTACTCGACTAAGAAGAAAATATTTTTACACCCCCTCCCCCTCCCCTTCAAAATTTGTTGGTTTACGTTTCAAGATGCATAGAATCTAAAACCGAAAAAAAACCGTCCGTCCATCGACTCCGTCCAGAGTATTTCTCCAAAACTACTGGATCAAAGTTTATGAAAATTGGCTGACAAATCATACATTGGCCGGGTTGTGCCAGCAACAGCGGCATTTTTAATATCTGGACAAGGTTGAAAAAAAAATTTAAAAAAAAAAAAAAAAAAAAAAAAAAGATTTAAACACAAAAAAATCAAATTAATCGGAATAATATAGGTAATTGGAATGCCACATTTTCATTTTACAATGTTCGCGTAAGGGTTTCTGAAAGGCGCCATGCACACTGGAAACACGCGTTTCATGGAATCGGGTCGTAAAACGTGAAAGTGAAGTTGCTTGAAACTGTAGGTAGATAACACAGGCTCGTGCAAACTGCGTTTCATGAAACTCTAGTTTTATCAGTTTCGTAAAAACAGGTTTCGTGAAACTAGAAAACAACAAAAAACGGTTTCAAGTGATTTTAGTTTCAAGTTTCAAGGGGTTAAATTCTTCCCATAAACATCATCACTTCCTTCATTGGAATACATCGCGAAACTGACCGAGAAACACGTGCAGGCTCTGCATGTTCTGATGAAATAGGTTTAATGAAACTCGTTTTACGAAACCTCCAGTGTCCCTTAATGGTGGTACGCGAAAATGAAAAAGTTCCAGTTATGCAGCATGATTGTATTAAGCCAATTTTCTAAATTTTTGTACTATATCATGTTAAATTGTTTAGAAATTTGAGCACTTTGAATGCAAATAATTTGTCAACTACCAACTATGGGGAAAAAAAAAAAAAAAGTTTCAAATAACATTCTGCAATAAACAAAATTTTTGATTTTAAGTTCTTATTTGGCAATTCGCTATAGATTATTCAGTAAATATCAATGGAATTTAAGTAGGTACATTTTCAGCATAATTTTGTGAATATTGCTTCCGAGTCTACATACAGGTGGCGGAAGCATGGTTTTTACTTTCGGGACAAAAAAAATTTTTTTGGTCTCCAAAACCAAAATTTTTACTCGCATTTTACGTTTTAGACCATTCTGAACAACTTTGGGTCTGTGTCTGTCCGTGTGTGTTTGTCTGTCGTGTGTCCGCAAATCATTGTAACAAGCTTATTTTCCACAATTTTCATCGATATCAATAAAATTTTCAGGGAATGTGCGGGCAAGGTCAGTTTTATCGTTCTTGACTCAATACCTCACTTTGCTCATGCGCAAACGTAAATTCTATCAAGCATCACGCTCTCATGCCCTAGTCGTCCGATCTCCCTTAAATTTGGATGATAGTTGGGGGCTGAAAATTTGAAAATCTTATATCAATGTCAACATAGTTGTATCATTAATAGCTACTGCGCATGCGCCTATGTGAAATCACTGTAACAAACTTATTTTCCACAGTATTTAACCGATCTGGATGACATTTTCAGGGAAAGCACGGGCTAGGGGGTAGACAGTCTCCTGTCAGTTTCATTGTTGCCAAATCAATACTTCACTCTGTACATGCGCAAACGTACGATCCATTATGCTCCATTTTTTCACAATCTAATCGTTCGATTTCGCATAAAGTTGGGTGATAGTTGGAAGAAGATGACTTGCTTACCTCATATCAATTTCAACACAATTGTATCATTAATAGCTAATGCGCATGCGCTAATGTAAAATACTTGTAGTGTCCTTAATTTCCACAGTTTTCATCCGATTTCGATTAAATTGTCAGCGAATGCGCGCTTTAGTTTGTAGATGGTCCCGTACCTACTTCATTGTTTTCAACTCATCAGTTTATTCTGCGCTTACACAAACGTAAATTAAATTGAGTATCATTTTTTCGTTTGTTAATTGACCAATTATTGACATTTCACGCTACTTCATGATTTACTCTTTTCCGCTATGGAATTTTTCAAGATCATTTAAAACTTTTCAGTGATCTATACATTCATGATAGGTAAACGAGGAAGCTATGCGCCACACCCAACTTGGCAGACATTTTTTAAATATTCTAGTTTAATGTTGATGGACTTTTCAAATAAAATTCTGCTGAAAATATATTCTAACTTGAAATAAATTCTACAGTTTTTAGCCATCTCTCAAAAAGTGCTGGCCAGCGAGGTCATCCTTTCGTTTGGAAAGCTTTCTGACGGGAACTCTGTCACAAAGCTTGATTATTTCGCGCAAGAACGGAATTTGTATCTCAGTCCTAAGAAAAGTTATTGTCTAGAAGGACATAAAAACTCTGGGATTCGTTTCAGAATGCCTCATAATAAGAAATAATAGGAAATTTTCGAAATTTTCAATTAAAAATTTTTGGAGCCATTGGAGTAGCTTCATTTTTTACGATAGTCATAGATTGATTTATATAGTCATAGTTTTATTTTGCTGATGTACATAGTAACATGTATATAGTTATTAGCCTATTTTACATCTAGTCTTAGTTTTAAAATTTTATTATTTTTTTGGTTTTTTTTTAAATCCACTTGAGGGGCTAAACGGTGGTTACCACTATACCCCTCATCCCCCCCCCCCCCCCCCCCTTCCGATGTGCTGGTGGAGTCCGGATGGTGCTCCTTTTTAGTCAAGGATGGCAACATGGCTCCCCTTAGTTAGAATCGTGCCACTTGCAGTGTCCGTTTGGATACCTTGCTCAATGCCGCTAATGACCCTTCTGGTTGAGGTGCGTCTTAAACCTTAGAAGAAAAAAAATAAATTAAAAAATAAAAATAAAATAATCTTCAAGATAACGTTTTGCTGCCACTTCGGGTGTTGGGTAGAATAATTGTGAACCATACCCGTATTAAAGGCACACATTCTGATCACTGAGGTAATAGCTTTCTGAGAACCCCCCCCTCCGAAGTTGTAACACAACAGAGTTGTAGAGACGGATGGATTCCGGAAAACGTTTTTCGGGCTGCTCCCATATTTATTGAAGAGAAGAGTGAGGGGGACCCCTGAAAAATGGAAACGCCCCTGTAAAAACTAATTGGTCAATTATCCCTTGAAAAAAGGAGGAAAGGTTTAGGTAAAACGAGCTCCCACGGCTGTGGGAACGGGAGGCGAGAGTGAGGTATCGAGGCTTTTAAAATACGCACTGGAGTTATCAGTGTCGAGTTCAACTTACCGCAATTATCTCACATTTACCGGCTAACGCAATAATGGGTACGAAGTTTTCCCTTTGTGGATGGTAGACAAGGTTTTCATTAGTGCAGTAATCAGTGCTAACACGCAGGCACGCATATTACATACCTACATGATATCTTCCTACTATTATAATTCGAGATTTGGGTGTGTGTGTTCTTCGTCTAGACCAGTGGTTGTTAATCTATGGTCCGTGGTAAGCCCCGTACTCCATAGTTCGAAATAATGCGTTGGGGCTCCCCACTCTTTTTTCCACACCATACTAGCACGGATTTTCATCTGTCGTCGCGATCAAATGCAAGCAACGTTCGAAGCTGATACACCCTGAGTGTGACCTACTGATGCGAAAAGTATTAGTAGCATTTTGACATTGGTATGTACTACCGTTGGTGGTAAGCCAAATTTTCCGTCATACTATTCATGTAACGTCAAACACACCCACGTTAGCTAACTTCACGTACAACCGCTCCGTTAGTTTTCATCTCAAGAAAATTAACACTCTTGTTGCTCTCAATTTATCTTGAAACAACACGCAGTCGAATTCTCCCTCCTCTTAGTCCGTATTCCACAGAACACGCTATTAATTTGGCAAGTATCTACATAGTTATGTTTTAAACTATGGCGAGAAGACGTCAACGGGATTAAAAGGCGCATAATTCTCTTTCCGCGGACTATATGTTTATTACCGATTAGGCATACGACACCAAGATGAAGTAGATTAAAAATAAATAAATAAATAAATAAATAATTTAAAAAAAAGTTTTTGGGTAAAACTTTCACATGATTAAAAATCATATTAATCATAACATCGTTGTTACTGACTTCAAACAATATAAATTGAGTAGCTTCAATTCGCCGTCTTACACTTTCCCTCGAATTGAGTGTCAATTTGAAATCCAAGTTGCCTGGTAAATTCTTCGTGCTTCTTTCTTGGTAACCCTTTTGTAAATATATCGGCAGGCATATCTGCGGGTAGCGAATACCGGAATTTAACAATGTCCTCTTCAACGCATCCGCGAATGAAATGATGACGAACATCTATGTGTTTTGTACGCTAGTGGTAAATTTAATTTTTGGCCAACTGTCGTGCACCCTGGTTATCATTGAATATTGTTGTCCCTGATTCCGAGGGTGGCACATTAAGTTCGCTGAGAAACTTCTGAAGGTAGAATGATTCTTTGGTTGCTTCTCCCGGAGCTAGATATTCTGCTTCGATAAGGCCACTGTCCGCTGCTTCTTGGCTTCCCATGATATCGCTGCTCCTCCAAATTCAAAAAAGTAGCCTGAATAGGATCGCCGATCTTCAGCCCAACTAGCCCAGTCTGCGTCAGCATAACCCTGAAGTGGTTTGTCCGTTTTATGGAACAAAATCCCATGGTTCGGTGTGCCCTTCAGCTATCGCAGGATGTGCTTCGCTGCTTGCCAATGTTCGTGGTAGTAGCACATGGTCGTGAAAGTTTCCTGTACGCCAAAAAGTGTTCACTTAGATGTATACTTTTGTTTAAAAAAAATCCGAGATTGACTTGATCGCGCATTCTCGACATGCACCTCTCGACGTTGACCTCAACCGGTTTTCTCACGAAGATAATTTCACACTTTTTCTCCTCTTCAGAACCCAAAAACCTCCGCTCGTTGCAAAACTGTTCCCCGCCCCAACGTTATGATTATACGGGAATAACTGACGCTCCAATCTCATCCACATCGAGAAAAGATACGTACTTTTACTTGAATAGAAAACGCCTCCGTCACGTTTTAAGGCAGCCACATAAAAAACTGTATTTATCTTTGACAGCGGAACAAGATGTCTTTTAAAAGCGTTTTCTCTGCATGAAACGTCATTTTGCGTGTGATGGGGGGGTGTTTAGGGTCGCGACAGAAATAGGATAATTACCAACTGTCGGATGGCCGGTATATTCCTCACATATTAGAACATGGACGTATAGAATTAGTTGAAAAACTGTAATAAATGTGAAAAAGTAAGTTTTTTCCTGTCTACCAACCAAATAAGTTCATAAACTTGTGGCGGCTGGTGGAGCTGGTCTCAGCCAATAACAATCATGTAATCTACAAACTTAGTAGCTTTTTGCACTATGTACGAACAACTTCAAAGAAAACACTCAACAGGTCAAATTCCTTTATCCTGCTCAAAACCCTTCTCTGAGAATGCACAAAACTGCTGAAGTTGTCTGGATTAAATCTACAAGTATACAGGGACAATAAAACTTGGTAGTATGCATTCTTTTTTTGCACGTTCGGTATTAAATTTCGGCAACTGAATGTTAGATGATATGGCAGTACGTGTTTGCATGACTCTGCATTTATGCTCAGGTTGAATAGCAGTTTTATATACAAATAAGCACGATTGAAATAAAAATAATTACCTCAACTCTCGGTGAAGGAGTCTAGTAAGATAACGTGGACACTTCCAAAGGGCTATTTCAAGTATAATATTCTGTGCAACCTGCAAGGATCGTAATACTGATTTACCAGCACTTCCCCATACGAAAATACCATATTTTAACAACGAAAAACTAAGCCAAAGTAAATGGTTCTTAATTGCAAAACAGATAAAAAATGTCGAGCATCCGTAAAAACATAAAATAATTTTCTCAGTTTAGATACCAAAGCTTCAATATGGAAATTGAATTTCAAGTTACGATCAAATATATCTCCTAGGTATTTAAATTTTTCAGCCTAATGTATGAAATCACAATGACATGATTCAGTATTGTGAAAACACGAAAAGTGATGAAAAACTACTCCAGAAAGTCCAGAGTAATTGCGATTTGAAAAGGAAAATCCAATTATTTAGGATAGCCGATAACCTACTTTAATGTAAAACATGAATTTATAATACCAACTCGTTTTTTCTTAACCTGTTTCCAAGTTTTTGGTAATTGTATAATAACAGCTAAAAGCCGATATTAAACCGAGAGACCTGAAACGGGATATTAACGCAAGAAGCGATCGGTTCAGATAATATTATACCACTTTCTTTGAATCTTGTGTGGCACAAAATCTAAAGTTCCGACAGTTTGTAATTATTCTGCTATTTCTGTCGCGATACTAAACGCACGCAATACATTCACACGCAAAATGACGTTTTATGCAGAGAGAGAAAACCTTCACTAGCGAAGTTAGAAAAACTTTTGTCTTTCAAAATCAAAATTTCCACTTGTTTTTTGCGTTTCAGAGCTTGCTGATCAATTTTGGTTCCGTGTCTGTCTGTATGTCTGATGTCTCTCTGTCTTTTGTAAAAGCACTACATATATTACTTAAATTGGATATCGAATCCCCTAACTTTTTACATATTAAGCAGTTCAAATCATACCTTTCTTCATTATCCTTGCAGATAATATTCTGCCGTAATATGAATAGATCCCGTATGTGACCTAACTCTACTTTTTGGAAAATGCGTCTCTAGGTTTTGAGTCGAAATATCCTGATATTAGCTCTATTTTACGTTGTTCGAGCTTCAAAAGCACTCATTCCAAAGAGAATTTCTCGCTGAATCGCGTAGTGTGGCTAGGAAAACATTATTTTGGTCAGAAAATTGCAAAAAAAAGGTGTAGAACAAATGTATTAGGCGATTTCCTCGTATCTGATGCACATACGAGTTTTTGTTTAGCAATAAGATTGATACGTTTTTTCAAATACAAAATTAGTACCGCTCTACGTGGCGAAAAAAAAATCATTTTCTTGTATATGGAGTCCACACTTGAAACAAGGATTCCACAAACAAAATAAGCAAGCCATCAAAAACATGGTCACAACATAGCTAACAAATAAAGTTGTAAGTACAATATCTTACTTTTATTCTGAACAGTAACAAGAAACTTGATAACAGTGAAATCGGTGGCATAAGCAAGTGTTTGTCTCGTTATGAAGCAACTTATGTAACGAAAAAAAAAAAGCAAACCCCATCTAAGCCCTGATGGAGATTTATAAATTTATAAATAAATCGTATACAGGGCCTGAAAAAACCAAAACTACAGACTGAACCTCAAGATCCCCCAACTTCAAATCATTTTATATAATGCCGAAAAAAACCTACCAATATATATATATATATATATATATATATATATATATATATATATATATATATATATATATATATATATATATATATATATATAAAATCGGTGTGCGTCGGACCACACGGTGGAAGTTATACTTCTGTGGCCATAATTTATAATTAATAAATAAATTATGAATAATAATTTATAAATTATAAATTTATAATTTATAATAATTATAAATTTATAAATTTATAATAATTTATAATAAATTTATAATTATAATATTTATAAATTTATAATAATAATCTATAAATTTATTATAATTTATTAATTATAATTTATATATTATGAATCGATAGTTCTTAAAAATTTGTTCTTAAAAATTTGTTCTTAAAAATTTGTTCTTAAAAATTATAAATTTATAATTTATAATAATTATAAATTTATAAATTTATAATAAATTTATAATTATAATATTTATAAATTTATAATAATAATCTATAAATTTATTATAATTTATTAATTATAATTTATATATTATGAATCGATAGTTCTTAAAAATTTGTTCTTACTTTTCTTACTTTTCAGCGTGACGCGGTTTCTCGACCAACATCCCATCCCAAAGGGTCTAACTCCTCCTCCTCCTCCTCCTCCTCCCTCCCTCCTCCTCCTCCCCCTCCCTCCTCCTCCTCCTCCCTCCTCCTCCTCCTCCTCCCTCCTCCTCCTCCTCCCTCCTCCTCCTCCTCCCTCCTCCTCCTCGATTAATCGATAGTTCTTAAAAATTTGTTCTTACTTTTCTTACTTTTCAGCGTGACGCGGTTTCTCGACCAACATCCCATCCCAAAGGGTCTAACTCCTCCTCCTCCTCCTCCTCCTCCTCCCTCACTCCTCCTCCTCCGCCTCCCTCCTCCTCCTCCTCCTCCCTCCTCCTCCTCCTCGATTAATCGATAGTTCTTAAAAATTTGTTCTTACTTTTCAGCGTGACATCCCATCCGATAGTTCTTAAAATTCAGCGTGACGCGGTTTCTCGACCAACATCCCATCCCAAAGTGTCTAACGGGCGCAAAGAAGTATAACTTCAAAATATATATAAAATATTTTAAAAAAACCCATTACCATTACATGTAATTGGAATTAGAAATTGCTTCAAACCATTCCCATTACATGGATGGTAATAGTAATTTCAATTCCTTTTTTATCAACTCTGCTTTTATTATAATACCAGCTATAATTATCTTATAATCCTGCGCCGCGAATCTTCGACTGCAATACGCCTCCAGCCACTTGTCTAATTGCCGCGCTATTAGGTGCCTTTTGTTTAATCGCATCGCTCGTCAAGGAAGAGGGAAACCTCGGCAGGCGTTTTTTAGAGTTCATCTTCCGTTCTTTATTTTTTTCGCACTAAGTAACGAGTCAGTGAAATGAATTAGCGCCCGCACGCCGACACTTTCTTTCCGGAGTGGGAAAACTTCTAGATTGAAAATTAATGTGAGATTTCCTTTGAAACTATCCGAGGATGATTTAGAGCATCTCTTGATGTTTCTGTAGTATTAAGCTGTTGTTCTCGACGGCTCAAGACAAGGAACGGACAATCGGATTCCAGTGAAAGCGCGTTCTTGGTGAAACTTTTGAGATTACTAGATATGCCGTGAAATGTAAACAGACCTTGTTACTCGGTTTCGTAATAGTAGAGAATGTTTGTTTTTCAAACATAATTCGAGATCATATAAATGTTTCGGATCTTCAGACAAATATTTTAGCGAATTTTCGTAGAAAGTGAAGCTATTGTAATGGCTCCAAAAATTGTCGAATATTTTCTTCATTGAAATCCGTTTTGGGACATTCTGAGACGAATCCTAGAGTTTAACGCTGTGTTATATGTACCTATTTCTCTATCTATACTATTTTATAAGAATGAAACTCCGTCTGTTTGTCCATGCTATGCACGGCCATACGGCTGAGTGGCGGGAGTCTAAGAGTGGGGGGATCTTCTAGGGATTTTCCGATTAACCGAGCACTATCTATTCCAAAGAGTGAACAAAATTTATCAAAAGAAAAATCCATTATCAAAAGCATAGCGGCTAGTAATGGATATGGAGGAGATTTCGTTGATACCATATGGGACAAGGTTCTTAGGAAAAAGAGTAGGGAAAAAGTAGGGAGAAATTTAGTAGAAAACCAATGGATAATTATACCTTATTATGGGAAAATTTCCGATCAAATCAGCAAAATTCTATCATCGAGAGGTTACAAAGTAGGTTTTAAAACTAAAAATAGTGTTTAAAGCATTACTAGGATCCGTTAAGGACAAAATCAATGTTCAGGATAAAAGTGGGGTTTATAAACTAAAATGTTCTTGCGGCTACGAATATTGCGGTCAAACTGATTGGAAATTCAGGGAAAGAATAGACGAGCACCAGGAAAATTTCAACGAAAATAAAGGTAATTCTACATTTGCGAAACATCTTAAGTAATCCAATCATAGTTACAATTTTGATTTGACAGATTGACAGTTGGTGGAATTCCTTTATTTTTGTCCAAAGGAAGGTATGCTGAATGTACTTGAAAAATTCGAAATGATCAAAAGTTATAGATCTGGTAAATGTTTAAAAGAGGTTATACGGACAGCCTCAATATGTTTCACCACTGATAAGTCCATTTCTGTAAAGCTTGGAATTATCCCTTCAAACTGTTGAAGCCGGTAATTCTTCCCCTGCTTTCATTTCATCTGATTAGATATAATCCCCCTTCAATTTGCTTGCAGTTAATTGGTTGTACCTCCAGCCCTCTTCCTTTCTCTCGACCAATGGGATTCAATCTCCCTTCACATGTGACTATATAAGCTGTGTCCTTTCTAATGTGTGTTCAGTTATTGTTTGTTACTGATGATGGCCTAACCGTCGAAATCGATTCAACATTGTACCTCTTTATTTTTCGTGGAACTAGACGTTTTTTCACTAACTTCCGTTTTGACACTTGCTAATCAACGCGAGGGACTATATCAACGCGAGGGACTATCAGTTTTTGTTCAGTGGGCACTTGAGGTCTTCAGGGCTATCCGAAAACATTCGGAACCAGCACGAGTTCCAGGTCGTCTGCCTTTCGGACTGAGGCCATCTCAGATATTCCGGATCAGTTGTCTCTGAATATGAAAGCGTCAGCCGAGTGTGATTTGACAAAATCCCCCCTGAAATACTGGTTCAACATGCACCCAGCGATTCCAGAACTCAGTAATCTCGCAGTGAAATATGTGGGATCTATGGCCACATCAGTGGCATCAAAACACGTTTTTTTCAAATGCTGGGAAGATTTTGACTCGCGACCGTGATCACTTGAAGGGATCACTTTAAATAAACTGTTATTTCTCCAAAGTGTTACCGACCATTTCATTTTCGAGAAATTAAAATGAAAAATCAATTTTTATCTACTAATTAATCGGTACAATGGACTATTGCCTTTCGATCGTAAAATTGATGATAAACTCGATTACTGCTCGTCGATGTTTCAACCCTAGTATTTATTGACCATTCGAAAATCCGCCGACAATTTTGAACGCCGTTGATTCCGAACGGTAGGATAAAGTCGAGGTCAGGGGATATGATAAGAGATCACATCGAGTCCAAATGATGATTCCGACGGATGATAATCTTCAAACCGGCTGTACGAATTTTTTTCGCACCCATCATCATTTGAACCCCGTTAGACTGGTTGGCCGGGGATCATCTCTTCGAGATCGCGCTCATTTCGTGAGTTGCGTTTCTCAGACCGCTCAATCCCGATTCACGGCAGGAAATACTTCTTCTGAAGAGGGAACTGGATCGGCGATTCCAGTCATTATTTAGTTAATGATAATATTTGCCAGTGAAGAACCAATATTGTAATTTTATTCCTTCTTGATTACTTACAGTACGAAGAGGAAGCAGTAATAACGCTCCGAACTCGTCTTACCTGCAATCAATGATAAGCACTATTAACTTCTACTACACATAAAACCAACCACCATGTATCATTACAACTATAAATTATTACTACCTTACCTTAGCTGTGTACCCTTGCTCCGCTACGGGCAATTTATGGTATTTAATAATCATAATGTGGGGTCATAATGTTGTCCCCCCCCCCCCTTACAAAGCGCAAAATGAACTATTATTTTCTCCAAATTTAGACTATCAGAACCAAATTTAGTTGTTTAAATACAATAGTGGCCTTCTGGTACGCGTCCATCTCTTCAGGAACCGATCTTGAACAGTTATCTCTTGCTGGACATCACATAGGAGTTCGGAGTCATGATGATCTCGGGATTCATGATGATTCACCGTAGACGATGATCATTGGAAATTGGCGGTATTCTGAATTGATTCGGCAGTTGTTCTTTCATGTTGAAGTGGGTCAAATCCAACTTCATTTGATGTTCTTGGTTAGTCCAGGAGACAGGGCCGAAAATAGGTAGCAATTTGAGGACAAGTTTTGAGATTAGATTTTGAAAATTTGGTCCGTTCTAAGTGAGAAAATCTTTGTCTGCCATCTCAAAGTTGGTGGAATACAAAATGGCGGCCTCATGAAGATGGCTTAATTTGCCCATTTTGAAGTTTTCCCCAAATAATTCCAAAACCGTACATTCTTCAGAAATTTTTATACGTAAGTAGCAAAGTTGTAGAGCGTGGAGAAAAAAAAAATCGATCCAGAAACTCTGAATTATCTCTTAAATAAGCGAATTACAAACAATTGAAAATCGGGCTAGTTTTGGGAGAGCACTCCTCCTCCCGTCTTAACTTTTGCCCTTCAAAATTACCTAGTGGCGTCAATATTGGTCCGATTTCAGACTACCAAAGCTCATTCTACTGCAGATTGAATACTTTCCAAAGTTTGTATCGAGCATATTTTAGCTGAGACCTTTCCTCATTTACTTACAGCCGAACGTATGAATTGTATGTCATTTTACACATAAAGTTCCCAAAAACGGCCTTCTTTTGTACTTTAATGGGAAACAGACCGAGCAAAAACTTGCTGAAAACAAACTTTGATAAGTATTTAACCCTGAATCAAATGAGGTTTGGCAGACCTGAATCTGCCAAATAAAATTCTAAATTGTAATTAATTGTAAGCAATTGTTATCCAAATGAAAATGGTCACTTTACAGAGGTGTTGTGTATTAAATAGGTACTTTTAGGCAATCGATTTACCTGATGTTTACCTGTTTCTGATAACTAGATGTAGGTTGCAGGTTTCAATTATAAGTGATACTACACATTTTCTTCTTTATATTTCCCTGTTGTTGAGTTGGGAAAACTTTTAGTTCATTTGGAAATTTCATGGTACTTCCTACAATTCAATAAATTATAGTTGTTGGGGGGAAGGTTCGTATAAAGCTGGTGCACGATGTATTCATTGAACCCATCATTGTATTCATGGGAGCAAGAGAGGAGTCAACTCCAACCCATTCTAGTGGCTGATTGGGGAACCTGATCACATTTTTCAGAGTGCCTCAACTCTAAAGAGTGAGTATTTGGAGAAATCAGTCAGATGTTTGTGTGTAGTATTAGTTGGCTGTGTGTGTCCCAACTATTTTAACAGTCTAATATATCTACTCTGCCCTTTATAAATAGCTATTAGCCCGCTGCAGAATTCATGTAGATATGACACTAAGAGAAGAGATAACTGAATCTCGACATCAACAGTATATCAGAATAAAGGTACGTCATGTAATCACACAATTTACGTCAGAATTCGGTGAAATACAATTCAATAAATTATAGTTGTTGGGGGAGAAGGTACGTATAAAGCTGGTGCACGATGTATTCATTGAACAATGACACGTTAACGGTCGCGCAGGGTTTTTCATTTTACTCTCATCATTTGCCGTCACGACTCGGCGTGAGCTGGGAGGAGAAAGGCCCCCACGAGCCTGAGCTGCCATTGGAAATGTGGTCGCGGTCATCCTCTCGTCCGATCGATTATTATTACTTACCTTACAACTCAAAATTGTCAAGGGAAAGTTATCCGATCGACCTCCAAAATTCTGATTTCATCATAATATCGTTCACAATTATTAGAGAGTTCCTAGTAGATCCGTAAAACACAATACGTCGTGCGGTACTGGCAATCCTGCGCCGTAACTCTGACGCAATGAGTTACTGTGACGCATCCATCCGTACAGATACGTTAACGGATCGCAATCCGGAAAAAAAGTAATTGCCTAAAATAAACTTCCATTAACTCAAATAACCTCCTAGGGATAATTTCCTCCTTCCATGGATTTAGCGTTACAACTAGATCCGTTAAGGACTTGACGTGACTTTGAGGTGCGATAAAGTTTCTCGTTACCGCACGGCGTATTGATACCGACGTATCTCTAGGAACTCTCTATTATGTTCCTTTATTACCAAGGAGTTTTTTTCCATATAGCCGTCATAAATGAAGAAATAAATCGATTTTTATTTTTTCACCAAACTTCATCATTTCCCGCTCCGTTAAAAAAATGTATATGATTTATGATTATGATTAAATAATGGATCGTGTAAAGATGATGACTCACAAGACTTTACAAAAACGCTGCAAATTATTTCACAAAGGTTTATTATTTTTTATGATCGTATTTTTAGTTGGCTAGCGTACGTCATAAGGCCCGTCCAGACTCCTCGGCGTGTCCTACTTCGAATTGCCACAACCTATACTTCTATAATTATATACGCATGTTTATATTTCTCGATTTGAGCTCCTATCTATTCAAATAGTTATTGCCTTAATAATATCATTATCTAAGTACGTACGAAAAGTCGAGAGGATATGTTATTAAATATGCGTAGGAAAAGCTTTGGTACTAACACACAAATATGACCTTGAAAAGAACATATTCATGCCTCGAAGGAACGCCGCACTGTGGGGCAGAATCGAAAAAACCTGGCCAAAATAAGAAAAATCGAAAGTTGGATATTTGTACTGGTAGCTTGTGTTTTGGTCACCTGACATCCCTGAGAACTCATTTCAAAAGTATCTGACCTCTGGACCCTCATTCCAGCAGAGTAACAATCGGAAAAACATTGACGTGCTCCAATCATCGATCAATCTGTTAATAGGTAAGCTGGAAGAAATAACTGCTAGTTTAGTATTGTTCTGATGATTTGTAGTGACGTTTCGGGCCGGATCTATCTGAAAACATGTCAGCGAACGGTAAGAAATTATTATTACAATTTAAAAGTCGTTTTTAAAAAAATGAGATTATTTCATTAGTAAAAGTAGTAGTTTTTCAAAAATGAGATTATTTCATTAGTGAAAATAACTACGTATTGAGGCGTATTGAATGTCGATTCTTTTTTTGTTCGATAGGGTAACTATTCTACTAACTTAATCCACTGAGATCGCCTGCTAATATGCGCTATTCTTGACGTCATCAACTTTTGTAGTTGAAAAACACGATTTCAATGAAAGTAACGGAAATTTTGTTTTTCTGTAGAAACCGCCGGTGTGAGTAACAGCTGTTCAGCAACAACTTCAAATGCGAGGCTTCAACTTTGTGAATGGTTGTGGAATTCTAATAAAATAGAGTTGGACGATAAAATTAAATTTCTAGCTGACCGAATTGTTGATTACTGTGGTCTATGTGAATAGGATCATCATCAAATCAAGCTCAAAACATTCAATTTCGAATATATGACAAGAATGATCAGAGTTAGCAGAAACAAGGCTTTTTTCATCAAGAAAAATTCGCAGCTTTTAATCGCGTCCGATCCGTTTCCATCCTCTATGCGGGAAATTAAGAATACGACTGCAAAACCATTCTTTTCAGAAACAATAGCTTCGTTTGAAACCCCAATAATATCCTCTTGTATTTCTAGTGATTCAGATGATTCTGATTGATATGCAGGCATGTATCATATATATATATATATATATATATATATATATATATATATATATATATATATATGCATATTGCGTGAACGCGTTTTATTTTCTTATTGACTTTAACACACTTCCTGTAGGTGTAAAAATGTGTTAGTTACGGTTAGCAATCATTTATTTTGAAACAACAACATTAGTAGGTCTATACCGACTATATTTCTAGCATTTTTTTCTTTACCTATTGTTATGGAATTAAACTCATATAAACCCCATTATCTGAATAAATTTCTCACCTATGCTTCTCCAAACTACCTCAATATTGGTGAGTGCTCAGGACAGTAAATAAGGGTATCTCATTAGTTTTCCCTAAAATGTCAGTAAAAAAGTTCACATTTTTCAAGTTTTTCAAAGAGAAAAATACCTTTAAATTCATAAAGGAACTGTTCTGTACTTTTTTCTATATTTTTTTCGTGATCAGCGCCCCCCAAAACATAGAAAAAGATACCTTCAGAATTTTGGCCAGGTTTTTTCGATTCTGCCCCACTGTGCGGCGCCTCCTCTCACTCCACCCCCCCCCCCCCCCCCCCCCCCCCCCCCCCCCCCCCCCACCCTCGCCACCCACCGTGACCCCCTGCCAAGCGTGCCAGGCGTGCGCGCGTCGAAAAATACACTTTTTTGCCCGTTTTTGGCCCATAACATCTATGCTAGTAAAGCAATCGGGATGGTTAAACGTTAGGACCAACTAGACCCCAAATGGAGTCTATGTGCGAAAGAACGGTTTTTTTAAGTCAATTCTTAGGCCTTTTATGGCCCGGACGGCGAACGGCGAACGGCGGACGGCGGACGGACATTTCAAATTTGGATTCTACACACCTTGAAACGTAAAGTGACAAAGTTTGAGGGGGGGTTATAAAAATTTTTTGCTACACGATCACATAGGCTTATTATTGGAAATAATAAACCAAAAATGTCTTTCTTTCATCCTACCACAAAAAGAAAACGATAAGTAGATATTTTTCAATTTTGAATTCAATATTCCTCTCTGAAAAAGCCCCAGTTCCTGGGGAGAAACGTTGGAGATTAATAAAAACCCAATTTAAGGACAGAAAAGCCTTTTTTGTAGTCTTGTAATAAGTTGAGCTGCCCAAATAAAGAAACGTTGCGATGATGACTTATACGTCGAAATCGATCTAACACTCAGTAACAGTCCTCTATTTTATGAAGATTGACGTTTTCATCCATTTCCGTTTTCATCAAAAATGAAGAATTTTTATGGAATTATCAACTCCTAAATCAAGACCTAATTTCGAGAACCATGATGGTGGGATGAGCTATACAGAAATGTTTCCCAAAATAAACCCGCGACCATGGTACAATGATGTAGCCAACATGCCCAGACGTTTTTACCAAACAATCTCCCGCCTACGCTTTGGACATTTCCTCACGAAATCATGCTTGAATAGAATGAATAGCCATAATGAATCATGGGCTTGTGATTTCTGCTCAAATGAGGATGAAACAGTCGAGCATAATCATCTCTGAAGTTGTCCCAAGTGCATAGATGAAAAAAGAGAACTCTTTTAAAAACCAGCTAGAAACGTTAATGATCCATCCAACGACTAATTTTTAATAGCGAGCGAATGACATAGTGATGTATATAAAGACATTTATAATTTTTTATGCAGCATTACCAGGAACTTATGAAGTACTGTGTCCCATTGTTCTTTATTGTAAATTTTAATGATAATTTTAAGTAGTTTTATTGAAAAACATCTAGTGAATTGTATTCTATTTAATTGTAAGATTCTATTGAATTGATACTATTGAATTCTAATTCATCGGATGGTATGGGTGTATGGTGAATTGCGATGCCAAATAAAAAGGAGGAAAAAAACGTCTGTCAAGGTGGGTGGGGCACATAGCTTCCTCGTTAACCTATCATCACTATAGATCATTGAAAAGTTTAAAATGATCTGGAAAAATTCCATGCCGGAAAATAGTAAAACAAGAAATAGCGTGAAATGTCATAAAAATAGTAATTTACGTTGGTGCAAGCGCAGAATGAACTGATGAGTTGAAAACAATGAAATATGTACGGGGTCATATACAACCTAAACCGCGCATTCGCTGACAATTTCATCAAAATCGGATGAAAACCGTGAAAATTAAGGTCATTAAAAGTATTTCACATTGGGGCATGCACAGTAGCTATTAATGACACATTCGTGTTGAAATTGATATGAGGTAATCAAGTCATCTTTTTCCAACTTTCATCCAAATTTAAGCGAAATCGAACGACAAAAGTGTGAAAAAATGGAGCATAATGGAATTTACGTTTGTGCAAGCGCAGAATGAACTGAGTTGAAAACAATGAAATAGGTACAGGACCATCTACAACCTAACCCGCGCATTCTCTGACAACTTCATCGAAATCGGATGAAAACAGTGGAGATTAAGAACAAGGATTTCACATAGGCGCATGCGCAGTAGCTAGTAATGATACATTCATGTTGAAATTGATGTGGGATGATCAAATCGTCATCCCCCAACTATCATCCAAATTTGAGCGAGATCAGGGGACCGTCTACCTCCTTGCTCGCACATTCCCTGAAAATTTCATCGAGATCAGATAAAAACTGCGGAAAATAAGCTTGTTACAAGGATTTGCGGACACACGACAGACACACGACAGATACACAGACAGGCACGGAACCAAAGTGAAGTTTTGGATGCGAGTGGAAATTTTGATTTTGGAGACCATACATTTGTTTTCTCCCGAAAGTGAAAAACAATGCTTCCGCTACCTTTAGGCAAGAGTCTTAATTTAATAGAAATCGTGTAAAACTAAGAAGATATTTCTCGGGCGACAGTGAATATTGTGAATTATGAAGGCGAGCGGCCTCACCACTTAGTTTTACTCCTTAACCGGGGGGGTTGAGTCTGTTTGCACTTTATCCCTTGTAAGGACGACTTAACCCCGTGTAAGGACATCCCGGGATGACAAACAAGCGGAGAGATCCTCCGGTTTTACTGCGGCCAGCAGGGAGACCGCCGGCGGCATTCCGTGGATGTTGTTTTACCGGGAAGAAACGCTGGTTGGGATCCGCCGGGTTTTCTACGGACGGGGAACGTGGGAACTCTAGCGTGGTGACCTCATCCTGGGGGGAGCCGTAGGGTCACTGCCGCGACAATGGAAATGGGACGTCGAGGAGCCCATTGTAAATCAGGGTTCGAGAACATTCTGATTCCATAACGGTAAGATCTTTCTGTCTAGATGAATGCAGACGACGAGATATGATTGAAGTACGAAATACTTTGTACAGATTATGGAAAGGTGAAATTTTCTGTTAAATAAGGTAGCTAAATATCCAGATATCAGCAAGGTATGTAGGTATATAAGATGCATCTCAGTACCAAAGTGATACTATCTTACGATTTCTTGACGAGTTCACATCTAAGTATATCATCATGCCAATCGGTTGTGACAAACGCGATATTCGTTATGGTTCAAAACGGCGAAGGAGGAGTTTATTCAAAGGTGAAGCAGAAAAGAGGACCAAGTGGGGACCACTTGACGTTTCTGTGAATAAGATAAGACTATTAATTTAAATTTTCATTACCTACTTTAATACAGGGTGGTCCGTAATAAACGGAGACATTTCAAAATCCTGTCACATTCACAAATTCGCTCGTATGGATTAAAAAATAAGCAGAACGTGAAGAGAAAATCAGTAAGTTTTATTCACAATCGAAAAATCGGAAAAAAATTATCAAGTTTTAAAAATTATGTCATTTAAATGACGACCCTGTTTGGTAACGCACAGTTCAAGACGGTCCTTGAAGTTCTGCATCACTCTTTGCACCATATCTTCCGGTATTTCCGCGATTTCTCGTCTTATTGACTGCTTTAATGATTGAATGGTTCGTGGTTTGTCCTCGTACACTTTAGATCTCAGGTGGCCCCATAGAAAAAAGTCACAGGGGGTGAGGTCTGGGGAACGCCGAGACCAGGGAACATCCCCATGCCGGGAGATCACGCGTCCGGGAAAAATCGTTCGCAAAAAGTTCAATGAAATCCTGGCCGTGGGAGCTGGTGGAAACCCTCGACATTTACACCAAAGGCCTCTACACTCTGCCAAGGTAACGGTGTGGTGTGGAATTCCCAAACTCGGAATAATTGGGCCCTATTTTTTTGAAGAGGGCAGAGGGAATGCAGTGACTGTTAACTCTGAACGTAATCTCGCAATGCTTCAAGAATTCTTCATTCCTCAGCTTGAGGAAAATGAAGTTGACACCGACAACATGTGGTTCCAACAAGATGGAGCAACAGCCCACACGGCCAGGATTTCATTGAACTTTTTGCGAACGATTTTTCCCGGACGCGTGATCTCCCGGCATGGGGATGTTCCCTGGTCTCGGCGTTCCCCAGACCTCACCCCCTGTGACTTTTTTCTATGGGGCCACCTGAGATCTAAAGTGTACGAGGACAAACCACGAACCATTCAATCATTAAAGCAGTCAATAAGACGAGAAATCGCGGAAATACCGGAAGATATGGTGCAAAGAGTGATGCAGAACTTCACGGACCGTCTTGAACTGTGCGTTAGCAAACAGGGTCGTCATTTAAATGACATCATTTTTAAAACTTGATCATTTTTTTCCGATTCTTCGATTGTGAATAAAACTTACTGATGTTCTCTACACGCTCCTCTTATTTTTTAATCCATACGATCGAATTTGTGAATGTGACAGGATTTAGAAATGTGTCCGTTTATTACGGACCACCCTGTATATGACATTATGATGATATTGCTCAGAAATCTAGGTAGGAGATGATATCTATATTCAATTTAAATTTCGAGAGCGCTTATGCGACCATGAAAAATCCTGGTGACAACTTGGTCGAAGTCGAGCGAAAGGTCAGACAACGCTTTGCCAGCAAAATGTTTTTTATACTCGTCCATTTTTGATACGGGATTGGAACTTTTTGCTTCATGTACATTATAAAATATCAAGTTAGCCTTTCATCTTTGACGCTTATGAAATTCAGAGAAGAGATTTTCGAAAGTATCAGTACTGGAGTAAGATAATGATACACCAGTGTTTGGACCAAAACTATCCCCCTCAAAACCACCATCTCAATTTTAATTTCATCAATTTGGCGCTGAAGTTCACCATTGCTGGATGACAGAGAGCTCAGAGAGCTCTAATAGAGAAATAATAAACCTTTGTGTAATAATTTGTAGCGTTTAGCGGTGGTTATAGATTTTTGAACACTTAAATAATGAAATTTAAGGAGGTATGTTTCTAGGCATGATTTTGTGCATGAATTTTTTAATGTTCTTGTTCATAAATGTGAACATCTTTTTAGTAATATTCCGATAAAAATATAAATTTGCCGAGTTTTAGCACTTTTTGACATTTTTAGTGAATTTCCCCAGCAACTTTTTTTTTCTATGACGATAAATATAGTTTTTGATCAACTAACTCATCGGTGCCACAACTTAATCATTTCATTTTATTTAATTTCAGGTGCAAGGTCAGTTGCACATCACCCGAAGGAAATCATGCTTCTTTGTTATGTATACAGACAAAGAGCCGTGTATCGTGTATGAGGAAGAAATGCGAGAAAACAATTTTTGGGAAATCAATATGAAGAAGCAACCAGAAATGTTTTATTTGTACTGCATATTGCCGGAACGTGTGGACCCTCGAGTGCAAAGGAGCATGGACGTGACCCTCCCTACATACGCGAAGCTATTCAAAAGAAACTCGCCGGGAAAAAGAGAAAAGTTAGTTTTCAACAATTCAGTAGTTACATTTCTCGTAATCTTATAATATGTATGCATTTGTCATTGTCATACTTGTGGATAATATGACTCTGTTCCACACCAATAGCAGAATAACAATGTTCATAGACATTTTTCTACTGTATTTCAGGCTGAACGAAGATCCAAAAGCGAGGAGTAGAAGCTGAGCAAATCTAATGTGTACTTATATACTCAATGTTTTTTACTTTCCTTGTAGGTACTCAATGCATATACATATTTATGCTAATGTTTATTCCAATATATTTATTCTATGTCTGTATCTATTCTGTTTATTTATGTATATATTTATTCCAATGTATATATATACCTATTTATATTAAATTAATAAGGGATTTATTTCTTTACTTTTCAAATGTATTTATTATTCTAATAAACCCTGCAATAACATATCTGTTAATTAATTCCATTATATTCAGAGAGTCGAAAAACATTAACGACTCTAAACAAGAGGGTTTAAAAAAAACAAGCTTGATATTTTTTAGAACGAACCTACGACAAATCTGACTTTATAAGTTCCTACATAAATTTCTGTTCTAGAACCAAAAATTTCAACCATGTATCATGTTTTCTCCTCGATTCCAAGCGGTTGCAATCATGTTCACAATATCAATATTGAGAATGATCACCTGTGTGTAAACAATTATTTATATAACCATGCTCATAACTCAGTTTGTTGGACACGCACTTCGCAGTAGTTAACATAATATTGTTGGATAAATCGAGAGCTTTCGAACGAATGGTCAACGAATTTTGTGGGATGAAAAACGACGAAGTACCATTTCCCTAGCAACGACTCGGTTGTAGGCGGAAATCACTGTTAACACTATATGTTTCGTGCGCGGAAAACAATTGACTCGCAAAATTTGCTAGGACCCCAGGGCTAAAACATGATACATGTTAAAATAAAACCCGTTAGCCGTCAGCCTAGCATACCTACCTATATAAATATATCAGTTCTAAATGCAGCCTCACTGCTAGTGCAGGAGCTGAGAGAAATTTTGTTCGCAAAAATAGAGGCACGTTTTCGAACAAAATTTGTTTCTTGGTGAAAGGTTCACTATTGAAAATGATAAACGAAAATGTTTACGAGGAACTTTCGTTCAGTAATAAGCTCTACATTTACCTACCCATTTTATGTTAAACTTTCGCTATTCAGTCTCGCTATGTCTCGTATTGATACCTATTGCCTCTTGATTTGTCATTTCACATTCGTGTAACACCAATTCATATTCGCTTATCCTTGTAATGATTTAATTTTTTGTACGTTGTATTAGGCTTGTCCGTTTTGCAAAATAAAAAAATATAAAAAATTAAAAATAAATTATTAACACTTCCTGTCTCTACAACCATGATGGTGCAATGATACGTACACCGAGTTCGGGATAATCAGTTGGAAAAACAAAAACGTCTAACAAGTTGGGTGGGCAGTGTAGCTTCCTCACATATTGTTACATGGACGTATAGAATTAGTTGGAGAACAAAGGACGAGCCAAAATGATTAAATGCAAAATATAACATTACCTACCTAATACATGTGTTTACAAGCTAGAATGCAAAATAGGGATAAAATTCATGTTTGCATGAGCGGAAAACGTTAAACCGCTAAATAATCGAAAATGTCATCAACATCGATCCATTATTCTCGGAGTGTCGTCAAAGAGCTTTGCGTATGCGCGATAGCTACCTATTATTCAAGCAAATGCGATAAGATACAAAGAGCATCATTCAACAACCTCTTGAGTTCAAACGAAATCGGATCAATAGATGATCAGAAATCGACGTTATAAGAAATTAACGTTTGCGCGAGATTTTTCCTAAGAGGCCGTCCGTAGGCCGTTCACCTTCCGCCGTCGGAAGCTTTTCTATGAAACTACTGGACCAAACTTTAGAAAATTGGCTCAAAAATCATATATCGGCCGGGGATGTGCCAATAACATCGGCATCCCGTTAGATCAACCCTAAAGTGTAACATCGGGGAATAAACGAAATATACGAGCCAGATGTATGTCCTACTCGCGTCTTCGATTAACTCATTAATGACAGTCATATCCATACACTAGACAACAAAGCTAAGCACTGGAAGTTGAATAAGAAGTTCAAAAGGTTAATTTGTTTATTATTTACCAGTAGCAAGTTGGTGTAGGTACCTACAACCAGTAATTGGTTCTACGTCGCTATTAAAATCATTCAAGTAGTATTTTATTGTAGATATTCATAGAAACGATTAAACTAGATTTGATTATACATAAATTACGCAAAAAAATGCACAACCGAACATTGTAATTTCATCGAAGGAGAACAGCTTAAAATGCTCAGCATATAATATTGTGTGGTTTCTTAGAAGCATTTATGCAGTTGTTTCACAAGGTTTATCAATTATTGAACATCATCACACTATAACTGCAACTATTTTGCAAGATTTCAAGAATATATTCCACTTCAAATGCATCTGCTAGCCTGGGAATAGCAGATCATGTAAGCATGTAGTACCTAGTAGCAGTCTTGGTTTTCTGTTGGGAACCTACCTATTCTTATTAAAATTACATAATAAAAGTGCAGAGTATAGAAATGATAGGAATATACTACATTCACATATGTAGGATTTCGGTTTGGCTGAATCCCTGTGTTCCAGGTAGTTTTGCAACCTCTGTTCAAGAAACAAACGGGGCTCTTGTGTTCTCGACGATTTTTTAAATCCAAATTTGATCAATTTTGTATCACCTGTGATTCCTTAATGATATGTTACTATTATACTAATACTCATTCACAGTGCGGTAAACTTCAAAACTTTTGCTTATAATGTTAGGTTCCTACGTATCTCTATGTAGGTAACTCTACCTAAATAGGGGAAGGTACCATTCGACCATCTAACCAAAAACGATTTCTAATTAGGGCATATATCTCTGTATTTTCAAAATTTAGAATGCTTCAAGCACCTTGGACTCTTTCTCCATCACAGAAAAACGAATGGAAACGAAACGAGAGAAACGAAGTCTCAAAGGATACGATTTTCAATGACACGACAGTCGGAATCAGGATCTACGAATAAATACTTAGTTTATTTCGCTGTCGCTAGGCTCGCATTCTTATTTGGAATCGCGAATAATGAGATTACATCAGATTCTTCATAGGCCCATTGGCCTGATTACATCAGATTACATGTCATACAGACATCAGACAGACAGACGGACACGGAACCAAAATTGATCAGCAAGCTCTGAAACGCAAAAAGCAAGTAAGTGGAAATTTTGATTTTGGATAAGAATTTTTTTTGTCGCCTTCTTTCACGAAAACAAAGCATCCCTAACTTCGGTAGGTATTGAGGAAGCAAAAAGGAGCAAACGGCTTTCAGTTCAGAGTTGAACTTGAAGGAAAGGCCGGTTTCCAAGGGTCCCGATTGATAGGAGAACTGGTCAGACCGGGGACCTCCTGCATCCACTGCAACAACAGGGAGCAGACGACCGATTGGTGGGGTGGTTCGCATGGATACTACACACCACAGGTAAGTTAAATAGGGGAGTGTGGAGTATCCATATATGCTGTACGGGGGAGGTTCGCGTCTCCGTGGAGGAAGTCCGCGAGGTGGTCGGGCGGGTGAGGGGCGGGAGCGGCTTGCGACCCGACCGGCGAGTTCGTGTGGAGCTGCAGCGATGACGGGGTGGAGGGAGGGTGAGGAGGGGGGGGGGGGTCAAGGTCGAATCAGTCAAAGTCAAGGACTCCCAGCTACACCGTTCTTCGGCCGCCAATACTCATTTCTTTTGCTCCTGTTGCTGGGCTGAAGGAAGCAACGCTCGGGAAACACTAGTTAAAAAAAAAAAAAAAAGTTCCAGTCATGCAGCATGAGCGAATTTTCGTAAATTACCGTCGGTCAGTTTTGGACATAATCTTATCTTCGAATACGAATAAGGTTGTAATTGCGATAATTATTCGTTGATTCTGTGTCAACTGCGATTATATTCGTATTCGTGTAATCGTGTTCGTCTGTCAGAGATTACACGAATACAACCCATAAAAAAGCGTCACGGTCATTAATTTCAATAGGGCGTCCCTCCTATAATATGCGAAGCCTTACTAATATTACCTAGCTTCAGAGGGACGCCCTTAAAGCGAATTCAACGATTGGAGCCCAGCCTATTTGTCTCAAATCTATTTCATGAGCATGAACCAATCAACTTAAATCCATGTACATTCAGGTTTAGATATCTTTGCATCATTAAAAAAACCTGATCCTTTGAAATTCAGGACATGTGGACATTCTTCATACTCGCATGGATGCTCAATCCATGGGTCGTCGTTCATTCCCCAATCTTGAATACCTCCATCGCAAGCGTAGACAAGGTCACCCTGCTGCTCGTTATAGTGAAATCAGGTCGTCAACTAGATGAAGTACTTCAGGCAATCTTTAAAAATAAATTAATGCATTTTTTAGCTCCCGACCATGGTTTTATTGTTCCTTTTTTACAAACTAAAAAGCAGGCATCATGCAATTTTACTGTGTGTGTGTGTGCGTTTCCAAGTGAAAAAGCTTCAGGATAGGCCGGTTTGGAGCTTTACATCAACCAAATCTCAGTTATTTTCGTGCGTTTTTATGCGAAAAAAACAGCTCCAGGATGAAGACGTCAATTTTAATGAGCGGTTTACCCTACTCCGAACGCACAAAAGGGGGTGTGTGTGGCTTGAGTAAAACGGTCCAGGACTGTATGTTCGAACAAACCTAAAATAACTCGCTTGACGAATTCTCCACTAAAAACCCATAGAACTAAGTTTAAACGGTCCTCGACGACCGTTCAACTTTGAGCTAAGCTCTTACCACAAACTTTGAGCGCCTTTCGAGAACTTGTACACCTGGCATAAACTACATTATCCATTTAAACAATAGTTTAAGCATTGAGTGAGGTTTTTAACTGGTTTTTTAACCCTGGAGTTTAGTAAATAATCACTGAAGGAACGGTAATTTTATTTGCCTTGAATGAGATGAGCCGAGTTAGGCTTTATCCCACCATTATGGATGCGACGGCGGCGTAACTACCGTTAATAGAAAACAGGATACATACATTGTTAAACGCGATACATACATTGTTAAACGCGATACATACATTAAAAACGCGATGAAAACATGCTGATATATTGTGCCATGATTATGTCTCATGGCACCGTAAACACACTTATGGTTCATATAAAACGATATAGAACTGTACATAAGTTTTGACATTTTTTGCCCACATTTAATGGGTAAATTTTGGTTCAGTAACAACAAATTGATGGCAATATATTTGCTGCTGCTCGCCAGCAAAAATGGCATCCAAAAGATTACGCTGGTATCTGAGAACGTGTTTCCGATTATAGGGCCCCAAAGTTCACTGTTGTTTGTGGGATGTTCAGGAGAAGTTGTGATACAGATAGTTTTGAATCAACACGTATCGACTATCTAATACAATCTCGGAAATGATTAAATAAAATTATGAAGAAACCCCCGTTTTCGCACCATTTCGCTTCAAGCGGTTTCTCGAAGAAACAGTCGAAATGGAAAAAAGGAGGTCGCGGAAATTGGAATCTTCTAGACAAAAGTGGGATTGCGTCACGGGCCCCCAGGAAGTTGTCGGGTTTTCATACAGATAAAACGGCTAATGACGAGCTCCTGTCTTGTCCAGTAGGTATCTGATTTCACCTTCTCATCACAAGCGCACCAACTCTGCAACAGGCGAATGACGAGGAGGCTTTCACCCCCTGGCATCCCTTCGCGTTTTGCAAATGTAATCCAATTACGCAACATCATCTATTTTTCGATGAATTGTGCCTGCTGTGAGTGGCCTAAGGAAAAAAGTTCAAGTATTGCAGTACGACTATATGAATTTTTTTTTGTTTTTTAGTGAATTGTCATAGACAATGAAGTTACATATTGCAATGGCTCCAAAAATTGTAAAATCATAGTCTTTGAAAATTATTATTATTATTATTTTTTTAAATTAATGTTTAAGCTGCATCTCAACCAGAAGGGTTATTAGCGGCATTGAACAAGGTGTCTAAAGAGACACTGGAAATGGCACGATTCTTAGGGGAGCCATGTTGCCATCCTTGACTAAAAAGGAGCGCCATCGTGGACTCCACTGGCAACTCGGAGGGGAAAAAATGAGGGGTACAGTGATGACCACTGTTTAGCCCCAAAGTGGATACAAAAAAAGCCCCAAAAATAAAATAATACAACTAAGACTAGATATAAGATCGGGAAATAACTATTTACATGCTAATATATACAATCAGCAAAGTGACATAAAACTACGACTAGATGTATATAAATGTATAACAGATCAGATATATCGCAGTTCGCAGTAGAGCTCAGCAGCTCTCAGGTAAAACAACAGTTATCGGACCTTGTCTGGTCCGACCTACAAACCCACAAACTCCCATAAAATGTAATCAAAATCGGATGAAAACTAGACCTTGTTCTCGGAGTACACTTTCGCGCATGCGCAGGAGCTAATAATGATGCAATCATGTTGAAATTAACATGAAATAATTAAACCACTGTCTCCTTACGGGTGTACGAATATTGATGAATGTAATGTCATTTAATTTATTTCCGAAGTATTTTAAACTACAGCCCAGTGACAATTGTGGCTTCCAATAGACAATTAGCTTCCAAGGACGCTGAGAGGAACATTCGATATTGGTTACTGAGGAGCTCGAAATAATTATAACTGTGAAGAGTCTGATGAGATCACTAAGACGTGAATCTCAGCTACGAATGCGACCTGACGCATTTCACTGTTATTAGATGAGCCATAGTTTTCAAAACATGAAATCACTCCCAAACTATGTATTCAACTTCTCTGTACATATAGGCATTTTTCCAAGGTCTATGGACCACATTTTTACTGCATTCAAGTGTTTACATTACAATTAAACTTCTTCTTACAATAATAATTATACTCCTTTTCAAAATTATTATCTCGGAGCCTTTGCGGTTTAATTACTGCATGATAACTTTTCGTGCTGTAGCAGCCGCTCCAAATTACAACTCTCCGCGAACTTAACTGTAAAAGTCAAGATTTTGATTCCTTAGAAGATTTCTTGGAATGGAAAGATGAACAGGAAAAAACAAGACACTAGTAAGTACATAAAGAGTTCCAGTCATGCAGCATGATCGTATGAGTGAATTTTCGTAAATAATCGTATTACATTAAGTCATAAAACATATTATTTTTAGAATAAATTGTTTTGAAATTAGTGGAAATGTTTGGAATTCGAGCATTTGAGAGCATATAATATAGTTAGCATAATACAGTTGACTACTAATTTTATGGCAGCAAAGCTCTTAAAAAATAATATTCTGCTATTCAAAGAAGAATAGGAAATTTTAGCTGTTTTTGGGAGTTTTTAAATAGATTTTTGAGCAAATAATAATGAAATTTGCGTACAATTTTTTGCATAATTTTATGCTTAAATTTTATAGTGTTCAATTTCATTGTTGATCAACTTTTTTTTGTTAAAATCTACTAAAAAATGTAAATTTGACAATTTTTAGTGTCTGTGTGTGTGTGTGTCTCTCTGTCTATCGTGGCTCCACAAATCCTTGCAACAAGCTTATTTTCCGTAGTTTTCATCCGATTTGGATGAAATTTTCAGGGTACGAGCGGGCTAGGGTGTAGTCAGTCCCCTATCAGTTTCATCGTTCCCAACTCAATACTTCACTCTGCCATGCGCAAATGTAAATTCTACCAAGTATAATTTTCTCACGCCCTAGTCGTTCGATTTCGGTTAAATTGGATTGATAGTTGGGAGAAGTCAATCTGATTACCCATTGTCAATTTCAACATGATTGCCTAATTATTAGGTACTGCGTATGCGCCAATGTGAAATCCTTGTAACGACTTTAATTTCCACAGTTTTCATCCGATTTTAATTAAATTGTCAGTGAATGCGCTGGTTAGGTTGTAGATAGTCCGTTAAGCATCTATTTCATTGTTCTCAACTCATCAGTTCATTCTGCGCATGTGCAAACGTAATTTACATTGAGTATCATTTTTTGTTTGTTTCTTAATTGACCAATTATGACATTTCACGCTACTTCTTGATTTAATCTTTACTGCTATGAAATTTTTCAAGATCATTTAAAACTTTTCAATGATCTATACATTCATGTTACGGAAATGAGGAAGCTATGTGCCGCACCCAACTTGGCAGACGATTTTATACAGTTATAAGGTAGTTATTTAGGTAGGCTTGTTTGTTGTTATCTACAAAAGAGACGTGTTTTTTTTCTTCGTGTGAAGTAAAACAAGATTTTTACTTATTCTCAATGCCTTGTTCCCTCAAGGGGTTCCCTGTTTACCCAAAAAACGTGACGCCTCCAACAACTACGTACCTGAGAGTTACTTTTAAACAGGTGGGAACTGTGTTGAAAGTGCGAACCAACAAACAAGTGTCAGGGGGCAAGCATAATAATTTAGCGTTCCATTGTCCAGACGAGAGCCCCTCGCCAAGCCTGGAATTTTTTTTTTTTTTTTTTTTTTCGTGATTTATTTATTGCAACTGAAACATATACATCTCATCTAGCAATATTACAAAGCCTGGAATATACACCTGTTTGCTTCCAACAGGTTTGCCTTGACCATTCAAATGCATTCGCGATTTGAGTTCATGTTTCCGAGAGTCATAACAAAAAGCCCCGAGCTGTAACTTTTATGGTAGGGTCGCCACCTAAACTCTTTTCCTTTGAAGTCTGAACCGCCGATATTGTTTTGAGAGAACCTTGGCACTATAAACAAACTACAACTGAATCAGGCTCGCCGGGTAAGCCGTCCGTTATTCAATGCCATTGTTGCGCCTAGCAGAACTACACTTGAAAGCCAAGCAACCTCATATCTTTATATACAGAACACATTCTTTTCCAGGCTTCATTTCGAAATTGAGGAACATAATGAGGGACACCCACAAGTTTGATTTATATTTTGAAATGAAAGCGAATGAAATACTAAGAATGGAGATACCAACCACATGGTGAACCAAATGAACCAAAATCAGATGAAAACTGTAAAAATTAAGGTCATTACAGGTATTTTACATTGGCGCATGCGCAGTAGCTATTAATGATACAGCCTTAATGAAATTGATATGAGGTAATCAAGTCATCTTCTTCCAATTATCATCCAAATGTAAGCAAAATCAAACGACTAGAGTGCGAAAAATGGAGCATAATGGAATTTACGTTTGCGCATGCGCAGAATAAAGTATTGTTTTGGCAACAGTAAAATTGATAGGGGACCATCTACAACCTAACCCTCGCATTTCCTGACAATTTCATCGAAATCGGATGAAAACAGTGGAAATTAAGGCCGTTACAAGGATTTTACATAGGCGCATGCGCAGTAGCTATTGATGATGATATGGGATGATCAAATCGTCATCCCCCAACTATAATCCAAATTTAAGCGAGATCGGACGACTAGGGCGTAGAAAAATAGAGCATAATGGAATTAAATTTGCGCATGCGCAGAGTGAAGTATTCATATGACAACAATGAAACTGGCAGGGGACCTTCAACCCCCAGCCCGCACGTTCCCTGAAAATTGATTCCAGATCGGGTGAAAACTGAGGAAAATAGGCTTGTTACAAGGATTTCATATTGGCGCAAGCGCAGTAGCTATTTTTATTTATTTTTTTTTTAAATTTTAAATAAGGTTCAAGGGTCATCAACCAGAAGGGTCATTAGAGGCAAAAGCAGTAGCTATTGATGATAAAATCATGGTAAAATTGATATAAGTTGATCAAATTGTCATCCCCCATCTATCATTCAAATTTGAGAGAGATCTCTAGGGCGTGAGAAGAAATGATTGGTAGAATTTACATTTGCGCATGCGCAGAGTGAGGTATTGAGTCAAGAAAGATGAAACTGAGCCCTCAAGCCCCCTAGCCCGCACATCTCCTGAAAATTTCATCCAAATATGATGAAAACTGTGTAAAATAAGCTTGTTACAAGGATTTGCGGACACACACACACACCCACACTCACACACAGACAGACACGAAACCAAAGTTGTTCAGAATGGTCTAAAACGTAAAATGCGAGCAGAAATTCTGATTTTGGAGACCACAATTTTTTTTTCTCCCGAAAGTGAAAACAATGGTTCCGCTACCTTCAGGTAGACTCGGAAGCAAAATGACAATACAATTAATTAGAGAAGAAGAGTCGTAATTGAATGAAGCAGCAAGGTAACTCAAATTTCTGTTCACAAGTTTCTAAACATTTCACTCAAAGAATGGCGGATGGGCACTGTTTTCCAAAGGCAGGCTCCTGGCAACTACCACGTGTAGGTTTTTTTTTTGCGCAGGTGAGAGACAGGAAGGAGATTTTTGTCAACTCGGAACCCACAAGTTTTTTGTTTGTTTTGGGCGAGCGACAAAGAACAACCTCTGCCCTGTTTCTTTATTATTTTTTTTACAGCGGATTCGCCAGGTGTTTTCTTTCACTTTCATCTTTAGGGTGAGTTTCTAGAGCTTCGTAGGTGGATTTTCCACCCTCCGACCAGCCGGTTTTGAAAAAAGCCCGTGAAGCGACGAGACGCACGTCCTTCGGCCGGTCGTGAGACTTTTTACGGTTCACACTCCGGCCTACCTGATTACCGACACTTCCCCTCCACGCCGAACTACCTTACCGACTTCCCACCCCTCCTTCCCAACTGCGTTACCCCTCTTGCCTGATTACCTTCACCATTTTTCAGGTGGAAAGACGATAATCTAATCGAGTCGCTTACGAGAGGCCTTAATCGATTTCACGGCTCAGAGAGGGAAAAAAATTTCGTTCTTCCTTTCAACGCCTTCTTTGGTCTCTCAGCGCTCCGGGAGAAAAGTACAAAGTACCTACAAGGAGGAAATAATTCCTGATTCCCGAAAGAAAAGAAATGAGCAATCTTGAAAGAACAGAGGTTCCGGATATGATCATCTGGATATGATATGAAATCTGCTGATGTACTATAACAGAAAAGGCCCAAAGGAAATATCATTAAAAAGTTCCAGTCATGCACCATGATCTTATGCGCGAATTTTCGTAACTTATCGTCGGTAACACTATAACGTTACGTTAGTTAGCGAATCGTTGTAAAAAATGAAATCGTAATGGCTCCAAAAATGTTGGAATACAAAATTTTCAAACCTTTCTTCTTCAAAATCCATTTTGAGGCAATAGAGTGGTCCATTGAGTTGTAATTACAGTAATCACATCCTGAGAGGCCCCGTTCAAAAGTTCAGCATCTTGAGTTGAAGAGGAACGAAATTAGCTACAGTGTTGTACATAATCTTTTCGTCGAGTACGAATACGATTGTAATCGCGATAATTATTCGTTGATTCTGAGTCAACTGCGAATATATATTCGTATTCGTGTAATACGATTACACGAATACAACCCATAAAAATTGGTCACGGTCATCAATTTCAATAGGGCGTCCCTCCTATAATATGCGAAGCCTTGCTAATATTACCTAGCTTCAGAGGGATGTCCTATTGAAATAGATTTGAGACAAATAGGCTGGGCTCCTCTGAAGCTAGGTAATATTAGCAAGGCGTCGCATATTATAGGAGGGACGCCCTATCGAAATTGATGACCGTGACGCATTTTTATGAGTTGTATTCGTGTAATCGCCGACAGACGCATACGAATATAATCGCAGTTGACTCAGAATCAACGAATAATTATCGCGATTACAATCGACAAGGAGGAAATAATTCCTGACTCTCGAAAGAAAATAAATGAGTAATCTTGAGAGAACTGAGCTTCTGGATATGATCATCATTAAAGGAAATGTTTGATTTTCTAAATTTCCGCCACTACAATAAAAAATACGCCACTTGAATTGTTTACTCACTCGATGTTGACATCTGTTGATGGTTATGATTCGTTGTTTCATGTTGTTTGTTGTTGACTTTATTTATTCTACTATTTCTCAAGTGTTATTGAAAACTGCACTGCACATTTGTTTCTCGTTAAAAAATGTATTTGTTGAATTTGCCGATCATTGTTTAAAACTGAAATGCTTATCACTGATAAGAGGGATGCGCTATCAAGCGTTCATGAATAAGTATTGCCAACCCCCCTTAAAACTTCTATGCACGCTTCATCTTTTACTTTCTGTATTTATTTTCTTCTTCTAGGGGAGTAATATTGCTATTTTGAATTAGGCAACGGGTTTGCTGTATTTAATTTGCCTTTAGAAATGATCAGCATGTTTCGTCTTCCACTTCTTTGGGATGTCATCTTGTCGTCGCAGCTCTTTGCCACACCTGGACTTCTGAGGCCTACGGACTATTTTTACAGAAGATACCAGGGTTCTGGCACACTGCCCTCTGGACGTAGATTTCGGAATTACTATTACTACCTTCTTCCATGCGCCTTTCCGATCGATCGTTTTTCCAACACCTGTTGAACATTTATTTTCTACATTTAAGAAGTGCACTTCTTTCTTCAGCACAGGTTCATTTTCTTAATTGAGAATTGAGTAGTTAAAACACCCTGTTGGGTGTCTACAGTTTTTCCTATTTATGGATGAAGTGCTGATTGGAAGGCAGCCCTACCGCCTCTTTGTCCAGAATCGGCTATATCCTTCTCCTACAACTTTACTCCGTGATAGCCTGGCATCTCCGCAAGCCTCCTTCTGGAACCTTTTGGAGTGGAATTTAAGGTCAGATCTGCACAATTTATTCCTCTATGGCCATAGATTAGGGTAGGTAGGGGCATGGACAATTAATGAACTTTAAATACAGTGTACTCTTTCTATTTCTTATCTTTTTTTTTCATATCTCCCTCTTCTTCTAACTCTGTATTTTCACTACTTTGCCCTCTATCATTTCAAAGCTATTTACTTACTATTCTATTCTAAGATATCTTAGTGGTCCTTCACCTTTAACTCCCTTGGTTATTACTCTGGGAGTGACTTTGGTACTTACTCACAGCTCTAGTCTCATTTACAAACAGGAAATATCATTAAAAAGTTCTAGTCATGCAGCATAATCGTATGAGTGAATTTTCGTAATTCATCGTAGGTAACACTATAACGTTACGTTAGTTAGCGAATTTTTGTAGAAAATGAAGCTATGTAATGGCTCCAATCATTTTAGAATAGAAAATTCTCAAACTTTTCTTCTTCAAAATCCATTTCAAGGCAATAGAGTCCATCGAGTTGTGAATACAGTTATCACACCCTGAGAAGCCCCGTTCAAAAGTTCAGCATCTTGAGTTGAAGAGGAAACGAAATTAGCTTTTTAATTTACAGAGCTCCCACAACTAGGTATGCTTTGGTAGTTCACTGTTGTAGTAGTTTGTCCCGTCAGTCAGGAACCATAAGCATAACCTATTTCTTTGCTAATCAACCTAGTGAAATACATTTATTGTACTTAGTTAATTAATGTATCTACAAAAAATAATAATAAAAAAAAAATAAAAAAAAAAGATAAAAAATCATGATGTGAAAGAAAGAAAAAAACGCTGAAAATTAATACGCAAATGTTTATTATTTCTGTATTAGATAGCCCTTCTACGCAGATCATTGGTCTATAATTATTATTAAGCCCCATATATATCTAGTTTCAGGCGGGGTACGTGCGTTTTCGGGGCAAGTGCGTCTCTTCGTTTTATTTCGCTATGAGGCCACTCTATTTTAATAGGTTTCTCAACAAATCATTGAACAGGTGTTTATAATCACCTGATAAAAATTCTAACCTCCTCAGTGAACAAATAAGCGTAATTGGAACCATTTTCCGCGAAGCCTTCGTCCGATATCAGAGTGTGAATCTGAGGTAGGTACAGTTTTCAATGGTTTTCTTGTCTAAAAACCCTTCCTTTTCTGTTTATTCCACTGTTTATCTTTCTACCTTTTGTCTCTCTGAACTGCGCACTTGATAACTTCAAGGCTACAAAAATTGCTGCAGTAAATGTATAAAACGTTCTTGCCCCTCTTTTTTTTACAGTGGGGCAAGTGCGTTTCATTAAAAACCGCATGACATTACCAAGAAAAATAAGAAAATTAAGGTCTTGAAGCTGAGTTTCCATCCAGAACCTCTTCCTTAATCCCCACGCACAACCGCACGCTTCTCCCAAACCTCAGCCCTATCTTATTCTGCAAAACTCTCTCACGCAAACCTCATTCACCAACCGACAGCAAATCAGAGGACAGCCAACAAGTGGATGAGTTTATCGACCATTTTATCAATTCAGGAATTCATGCTGAGTTGCTAAAAATGATCTATTTTGCGGCGTCCAATATTGAGGGACATGTCCACAGCAAGCTCATTTGGCAGAACCCATCACCAAAATTACAGAGGGACCTCAGGAAAAACCGTAGGGAACTTTAGGCGGCCTTATAACCGCCCTTGCACCCCTGCGTTTCCACCTACACCGCATAGGAGTCACACAAAACTCAACCCTGTGCAGACTATGCGAAGAGACAGACGAAACAGTTCATCAATTCATTAAGTTTTTCGATCGACCTTCTGTGGTAAGCCATCTCACAAAATCTGATGGGTTGTACTAATAAAACAAAACCTTTAGATTACCACTTATATTCCACTTTATACCACTATTATATTCCATTTATATTCTACCAATATAAGTGGTAATCTAAAGGTTTTGTTTTATTTTTACAACCCATCAGATTTTGTGAGACGATACAGTATCCTCTTACAGCACCCTGCACTCACCTATCGCAGATTTGAACTCTTTGGGGCACAAACCCCAATGATGTCTATTCGAAGCGAACAATTAATCACAGGACTCACATCCCTCACCAGAGGGCTGAATCTCTTTGATTAAACGCAAAACTCTCAGAAAAGTACAATAAGCCACCAGGCTTCCGTGCTTGGGGCCCAAAATAACCCCACCCTGAGAGTTTTCCTATACATCTACATCAATTGTTCGGGTGCCCCTTTTCAAATTTGAATCTCATTCGTCAGAAACGAACGTGAACTCAAAATAATAAATGGCATCCAGGTGGAGTTTTATTGGATATTCGTGGACTGCGGTGAGGCTGCCGCGAACTAAAACGGAGTTCATGCACTCGCATAAACAAGTCGTAAAAATTTAACAACTTCCTGTGATGAACCTTGGAGGAGAGACCTGGAGTTGCCAACCACACAACTGAACTTGCCACTCGATGCTTAGTACCTTTTGAACCATCCGATTCTCCAAACTAAAACTCTAACTCCAGTCTAAAGACACAAACATTCGTGTTTCGATTCGCTATAAATAGCATTTATAGATCGTATTTTGAACAATCGTAAAACCCCTTTCATGCCAAGTGCCAAGTTTTCATGGCTAAAAAAGGAAGTTAATGAAAAACGTTGTCTATTTCCACGAAAAAATAAAGAGTCACAATGTTAAATTGATTTCGACGGTTAGGCCATCATCAGTAACAAAAAATAACTGAACACACAACATTAGAAAGGACACAGCTTACACAGTCACAGATGAAGGGGGATTGAACCCCATTGGTAAAGAGAAAAGAAAGGGGGCTGGAGGTACAACCAATTAAGTGCAAGCTAAGTGAAGGGGGACCATAGCTAATGAAGTGGGGAAGAATTACTGGTTTCAACAGTTTGAAGGGATAATTCCAAGCTGTGCAGAAATGGACTTATCAGTGGTGAAATATACTGAGGGATATCCTCATTTAAACATTCACCAGATCCGTCACTTTTGATAATTTCGAATTTATCAAGTACAATCAACATACCTCCCTTTGGACAAAAATGAAGACATTTTAAATTAAAAGAAAATTTAATGTAATAAATTAATGAAATTTTGTAAAATATTTTGTACCTGCGATATCTTGATAACATTTATGTGGGGGGGGGGGGGGGGAAGCGTGTTTTTATTCTCCATCTTCTATTGCTGTAGCCAATGGCATTTTAGCGATATTTTGAGGGAAATTTGAATATTACAAAGAGGTGAAGAATGAAAGAAACCATGAAGGCTTCAAAGCGTTTCGAAAAGTGCGAGGAATCCAAATATTTGAAATTAAGAATCACTTTAGTCACCTTTTAGTGACTAAAGTTAGTGAGTTAAAATTTTTAGTTTTTATTACGGGGTATTTTTATACGCTGAAGGGGTTACAAAGCAGTCATCACTATATTCCTTGAGGCAGAGTGCTGCGATGCCTCGTTTTGCGAGTTATTATTATTATTAATATTATTTCTCCCTCTCCGATCTGCCAGCGGAGTCCGTGATGGCAATCCGTTTAGTGATGGGCAGTCAGCATAGCTCCCCTTAGAATTGTGCCCGTTTGACACCCACCTCTTTGATTGCCGCTAATTACCCTTCCGGTTAAGACACGGTTTAAATTCTAAAAAATAAAAAAAAAAAAGAATCACTTTAAATCCGGGATGCGGAGTGATGTGTAGAGTTGTTCTTAAATCCTTGACGCCGCCCATGCGTACAGGTACCTGCATCACTTCGCAATCGATGTTATTTGCGAAAAACAAGGGAAGATCCCACATCAGAGAGTCTATAGTCAATAGAAGGTGGGCGGATGGGCACGAACTCAGCGGGGAAGAACATGGGGGAAGGTCAGGGTCGGAAAGATCCAGATAAAGAGCTAAATCAGCTGCCCGCCACCCACTGACTGAATAATAAGCTTGGAATGGGATGTTTACTCAATAGTAAAGAATCCCCATGAGTATTTTAGGCAAACACATTGCAGATCTGCTGACGATCGATCGATGTCCACTTGACTGACCGCCATTTTTTCTAAAGAGTAGTAAGAAAAGAAGAGACACTGCGTTGATAGAATTTGTAGTACTTTTGCATAATACACCTATTTACTTATTTAGACCGTGTGGCATTAACCATCCCTAGACTCAAAAATGTCTCAAAACGGATTTCAACGAAGAAAATTTTCGAAAATTTTGATTTTAATATTTTTGGAGCCATTGTGATAACTTCATTTTCTATGAAAATTTGTTAAATGTCTCAATTAAAAAAGCTAGGAACTGATATTAGAAAACTTACCTACTACGAACCTACTTCAATGACCTAACCATTTTGTACTCCACCAGTTTTGAGATGGCAGGCAAAGAATTTCTCACTCAGAACGGACAATATTTTCAAAATCCAATCTCAAACCTTCTCCTGAAATTACTAAGTAGGTACCACCTATTTTGGCCTTGGCTCCTTGACTATTTGAGATATTTTATTTATCTTATCTTCTCAGCTGTATTGCACTTCTGATCTCGAAGTATTCAGCGATTCCTGAATGTAGTTGAGGAGGAGCCATGCAAAACCTCACAAGTCACAAACAATTTTTTTTAGCATTGGTTTCTTGTGCTTTGTGATCAGCTGTACCATTTTCTTCACTCAATGTCGAGAAAAATCCCACAGACCTTGTCAAAACAATACAGTAGGTTCTTGTACTTCGTCCAAAACCACACATGTCTGTGAATCACGCAGAACCCCCACTAGTCCAAGCAACCAATGGGATGCCAGATACCTAGAATCACGTCACCCTCCTGTTGTTTCTTGTTTAGCTATCTGTGAAGTTCGGCTATCTGTACGTTCATCAGTGAATTTTTAAATTATTTCAAGTGATAATTTAGGTTAATCGAAATGGGTGATAGTGAAATGGATGGTACAGTGACAGTGAGAAACGGTAATCAAGGTACGAGGAGAGAGAGGCAAAAAACCAGTAGTTTGCGTGAAATTGCTAAAAAAGTAAGGCATTCGTTTCCATCTGGTTCCAACGTATTCATACCATGTAAGCACAACAGTAAAGCTTACCAGTGCTTCAAAATACGGCCAGGGGATGCTTTAAATTTCCGCCAGAATATCTATGGATCGTGTGATAAGATACTCCAGGATCAAATGGTCAGCAGATACATACAATGTGTAATTTTTTTCTGCTAGGTATCACTACCTATTCATAATTATTTGTTTCAATTTTTCCTTCCACGTCTGATTTACTTAAGTTTTATATTCAAGTATTAACTCAAATTGAATTTTATTCCCTTTTTAACAATTAAAAAATTTGGTTCAGCATAAAACGTTTAAAATGGCATATTATCTTTACCCTAGTTTCTATTTTTCCTCTGAATGAGGAACACCAAAACTTCTCAAGTCCTCCATATGTTTTCACCAAAACCCCCCAAAAAAAAAAAAAAAAAAAAAAAAAAAAAAAAAAACACAGGTCTAAACTAAAATTAGGATTTTTTCAACTTTAGTGGCAGTATGATTTGAATCGAGTATACTTCTTAGTTTCTAAAGTCTCCTACATACAAGACAATGAAGTAAAAATACGCAAATTTTTATCTGTAGAACAATATGAAACAACTTTCCCTTAATGCTGAAAAATTTGATTTGACAGACTAGTGTGGTTTAGCAAGGCTCCCCCTCAGTTAATAAAATTCAGTTCTGCTGTCAACCAATTACCTGTAATGATCGGATTAGGTCGGCTAGAAGAGGTTGTAAACCCTATGGCGTGACTGAGTTCTCAATGAATTCCCCTTTGACTCCGGAGGTCGGCGGCCATTACCTGTCTTCTCCTAGAGAAGAGGAAGCGTCTTAAGTGGGTTTACCCGCTGACCAAAGATAGAGCTTTACCGTAATGAATTAATAAGGTCGGGACCTATTGAGAAGTTGAAAAGCCGTTCGTTAAAACCATCAAGAGAACTTCAACGTGAGAGGCATTGCACGGGATCAGATTAAACTCAAAAGAGGGCAGCAGGAGAACTCCGAACAGCTTTGAAGAGGTTCCAAACACAACAAAAGCACGAAACGTCACTCTGCGATACAAAAAAAAAAAAACCATTTCCTTCTCCATGCTGGAGAATTGAATTACAATCTAACAGTACCGTTCCGGTGCTTGGGAGGTTTGTTTATTGTTAGCCTCCTACGAGAGAGGTCACACAGACAGAGTTTTGCCTTTCGGGAAGAACAATGGAATGGAGAACTCGGCAGACCGCAAACTAGCGATCCGAGAGGGCTGGATCGGTTTCTGAGGGGTTTCCAACAGACCAGAGAACCAAAAGGATCCTTGGGGTGTGAGGTTTTTTCAGTTCGTCACCCGATGTGAACACCGCAAAAAGGTTGGCCAACCAGCGAAATCCATTTCCTGGAGCGAGCGCACTTCTTGTGTTACGAGGATGCGATCCAATAGAGTAGGTCTTCTTCCAAACTTCTAATAGGTAATTAATTTTCCACTTGATGTGTTATGAATCATCACTGTCTTGCCAACTTCTACGGAGTTACTATAAATAAACTATACTGAGCAGTTTTATAAAATTCATTAATGACGAATATAAAATTATAAATTGCACTTTGAGTCGCATTTATAACATACATAGTTAGGCACTAACTATACTATGCAGACTTGTAGGCAGAAAACAACAGTGATGACAAGATATACAGGGTGATTCCTTCATAACTTAAAATAAGTATAAAATACCTATTGCGTGAAACTAGACAAAAAATGGAGAAGAATACAACTAACCGCAAACTTTTGGCTCAATTTGTTGACGAAATTTCAGCAAATTTCTTCTAATCCTGATTTGTTTTTTTATTGACTTATGATTCTGAAACCTGAAATTTACCTCCTTTTTTGAGATCTGGAATACAATTACGAGGTATGGAAGGACTCAGATCAGCTTCGGATCCTCCAAGGCTCTTTCCTATTCGACTCACGGTGTTGATATTTAGATGGAGCTCCTCTGGGACTCCTCGGAAACAATCACGAAGTACGGAGACGCACTGATCAGCTGAGAGGCCTCTGAACTCTTCATTTTTTCCTTACCTATCGACCTTTTTTTTAATCATTTTTACTGAGAAGCGTAAAATTGAGGGGTCTTGGAACTGTAAAAGTGTGAATCCTTCTCGGAGGCACGATGCGCCATCATCTGATCGTAAATTACATACGGGGTTTAATAATTATAGACCAATGATCTGCGTAGAAGGGCTACACAGAAATAATAAACCATTGTGTAATCATTTGCAGCGTTTTTCAGCCAGAAAAAGTGTAACGCCATACTAATAATATGTTGAAAAAAAGTTTCGGACGTAGGTACCTATAATAAAAATCAACCACCACTTGGATCTCTAGTCATTTGATAAGTACATCCATGCCATTAGACTATGATGAAGAGGTTAATCCGCCATCTTGAAAAAATGCACATCTTACTGTAAGAGCTAGGAGAAGGTTCAATCCCACAAGTATCATCAAGCGCAAATGTAAAATTCCATGCTAAAGCTAACGTTAATACTTGGTAACCAAGACTCAAGATATTGAGCGGGTTAGACCTTCATATATATATATATATATATATATATATATATATATATATAATATATATATATATATATATATATATATATATATATATATGAAAAAGCGTTAAACTCTAGGATTCGTTTCAGAATGCCTCAAAACGGATTTCGATGAAGAAATTTTTCAAAAATTTTGATTTTAAAATTTTCTGAGCTATTTTTTCACCGAAAATTCGCTAAAATGCAAGAAAAAAAAAAAAAAAAAACAGGAAAAACGCTATTGTGATACTGGCTTTATTATAAATTATAAACCAACATCCAGTTATGAATGCGACCACATTCTCAAAACAAAACGCTCACAACCTTTCGCTTTGGCAGCCTTCAAGATTCCCAGCAATTTACCCGCTCACACTCTCCCTGTCAACGAGGAAGTTGCCCCACATGAGGTAACCAGAAAGGTAACCTCCCTGAAGGTACCTAACCTAACTCTAGTGAGGTAACCCCAACACGTTCCACGCACGCAAGTCGGATTACACCGAGCGACAATGGGAAACGCCTTCAGTGCCTAATAATACGTACTCCCAGCTCCACGACTTGTAATCGAGGTGGGCACTCTCGTGTTTGAATACGAAATCAGGCCGGCACTCGTAGCAAGTACGCTCCGACGCCTTTTTATGTGATTAATAAAAGCTCGTTTTTCTTTTTTCCAAGTTGCGCCAAGGACCTCTCTCCGCACAAGATCCTTCTTTAAATAAAAGAAGGGGGATTTATAAGCATTGCGTAACAAATTCACATAACTCCCATCTCTTCCAACATCTATTGAGTTCCAAACCACAATTCGTTTCAAATTACAAAACACCCGTTAGCTCTAAAACCCAGAAATATTTGACAGACGTTTTTTATAATTTCACGAGGTTTCATAGGGATACAAATTATACGATTTTGGAGTAACGTAGTATACTCACTGAAAGTTGTAAGAAAATAATCATTCGAATACGGTCAGTTGGATACAAGTATTTTGAAACAACAATAATGCAGTATCTGGGATATAGATTGGTAATAATAATAATATGACAAGTACTGATTCTACAATGTACAGCGTAATGTACGCCAGTTCGCCCTAGTGGAGGTTTGGAGAAGGTGGATCAGCTGTTTTGTGTGTGTGCTCAGCTGTTTTGTGACGCCAGAACGCCCTACTCTTAAAAAAAAAAAAAAAAAAAAAAAAAAAAAAAACCTGGAAACTGGCAAATTTTATGAAAACTGCTTCATCTAATACTCTTTTCAATGTAGAGTACTAGGTTTGGAAAAGGTGGATCAGTTGTTTTGTGTGTATTGAATCGTTTTCGATGCCAACCCTGTTGCAATAATCATAGTCTACTTATTTTGAATTATTAGTTTGTAAAAATTTTCGTCTTTTAGTGAATTTTTGTAAAAATGAAACTATTGCAATGGCTCCAAAAATTTTAAAATCAAAATTATATATATATATATATATATATATATATATATATATATATATATATATATATATATATATGTATATGTGTGTGTTGTGTGTGTGTGTGTGTGTGTGTGTGTGTGTGTGTGTGTGTGTGTGTGTGCATTAAAAGCGCAAACTTCAGGAATCGGTTCAAAATGCCTCCAAAACGGATATCCTTGAAGGAATTTTTCGAAAAATTTAGATTTTCAAATTTTTTGAACCATCTTATTGCAGTGGCTTCATTTTATACTAAAATTCGCCAAACTCTTAAACAACTCTGTGAATCCCATCGTGGAAACTAGCTCGTCAGATCAGCGAAGGTTTGATGATCTTAGACGAGGAGACCTTGAAGTGGCCATTGTGGCTAGAGAGCTCTCGACAAGTGTCACTCGCACTTTTCTCCCCCAGGCCAGTCGCTCCTCCCTTTCATAATTTCAATGCCGCCGTCCGAATCTCTTTGTGATCCGATTTAGCGGTTCACAGAGAAGGGACCCAATCCTTTGTTAAACCTCGTATTCTTGATTGACCCTCCTTGACAACTAAGATTTTTTATATTATATCGTATTTGAAGTCGTTAACTATGAATAAATTGTTTCGATTGCAGTAGGTATATTTATACTCCTCTCGTATGCTACTTACACGGACGCTGATATCTAACAAGACTTTATAAAAAAACGCTGCAAATTATTTCACAAAGGTTTATTATTTTTTCAATTGAGTATGATCGTAGTTTTAGTTGGCTAGCGTACGTCATAAGGCCCGTCCAGACTCCTCGGCGTGTCCCACTTCGAGTTGCCACAACCTATACTTCTATAATTATATACGCATGTTTATATTTCTCGATTTGAGCTCCTATCTATTCAAATAGTTATTGCCTTAATAATATCATTATCTAAGTACGTACGAAAAGTCGAGAGGATATGTTATTAAATATGCGTAGGAAAAGCTTTGGTATTAACACACAAATATGACCTTGAAAAAAACATATTCATGCCTCGAACGAACGCCGGCGCCATACCCACCACAAGCCGCGGCGCCGGCGCCTCCTCTCACTCCACCCCCCCGCTCATCCCCCCCCCCCTCTCCACCCACCGTGACCCCCTGCCAAGCGTGCCAGGCGTGCACGCGTCGAAAAAAACACTTTTTTGCCCGTTTTTGGCCCATAGCATCTATGCGAGTAAAGCGATCGGGATGGTTAAACGTTAGGACCAACTAGACCCCAAATGGAGTTTTTTGTAAGTCAATTCTTAGGCCTTTTATGGCCCGGACGGCGGACGGCGAACGGCGGACGGCGAACGGCGGACGGACATTTCAAATTTGGATTCTACGCACCTTGAAACGTAAAGTGACAAAGTTTGAGGGGGGGTTATAAAAATTTTTTGCTACACGATCACATAGGCTTATTATTGGAAATAATAAACCAAAAGGCCTTTCTGTCCTTAAATTTCCTTTAGCGAATTTTCGTAAAAAATAAACTATTGCAAAGGCTCGGAAAATTTTAAAATAAAAATTTTTGAAATTTTCTTCATTGAAATCCTATATATATATATATATATATATATATATATATATATATATATATATATATATATATAAGATTTGTCTCAGAATGCCTCAAAACTGATTTCAATGAAGAAATTTTTCGAAAATTTTGATTTTAAAATTTTTGGAGCTATTGCAATAGCTTCTTTTTTTAAAAAAATTCGCTAAAAGCGGTCTATTAGTGTTTGTAGGGTTTTATTTTATTATTATAATTATTTTAATTATCTTTTTTTTTTCCTAGTCCCACTTGGAATCTCTCCGGCGGCGCGGCGCCTGCAACACGTGACGCCTCTACAACGACCAACACCGCGTGATTAGTTGCATGCGAAATCGCGTGCGTTAAGATCTGCAATTACACCAGACTCGCAGTCTTCATGGGAACCGGATTTTCTGGTGCAAAAGGGAAAACTACCAGCAGAACACAGTTTCATTTCGAAATAATAATATTTATATAGAACCTGTACGAGGAGTGTAAAACCTTCAATTTTGTATGTATTTAACTTTTTTTTTACTATTAAACATTCTTCCACTACAATCATAACTTTCATATTGATGGATATTTGTTTTCTCCGTTTCCCTAATTGCCTCAATGATCGTAATGAATAATTATTGTAACGCAAGCCCAAACTTATGGGGCTCACAATTGGTTTTTGTGTTCCTCACTGAACTGATGATGTGCAATTATATCCTTCTTCAAACCAAAATGAGTTGTCCTTCCATTATTATAAAGAATGGTGATAAAACGTCCTTTCCACCAAACGCCGGTCACCAAAGACGGAATCCGTAACATGAGGCGGTAGTTGCTGCAAGCAAAAGGCAGCCCAGCAACAGGTTGCGATAATTAAATTGCCTTTACACAGTGAAATGATAAAAATCTAACTTTTCCCTGATTCTATCGATTCAAGACAAAGAGATTGAAGATTTTGATCAATCACAAATTAGATGGATAGGTTTTATTTATTTCAATAGAGCCACATACATCAATGAAGACAGTACAAAAGTAGAACTAGGCTACTCGCCTTGCTTTCTTTTCCAACGGTAGGCTTGGCCCATGCTGTTGGTTAAGGTCTAGGCGATTTGCCCATAATTTCAAACATTGCACGTTGACATAACATCGCATATGCGTCCACATAATCTACACATAGCTTACATATTATAACTACAGTGGTATTTGATGTCCCTATCTTCTATAAGTAGAAAAACTTTCTACAGTAAAATTATTGTTTTATAATATTATAAATAAATGTTGCTTAGCATAGTTTCGCAGTCCACTGCCCCATTTTTCAAAAGCCACGTTAAAATTTGCTTTTTGTAGTTCAGTCTAGTATAATTTTGAGCTCTTTTCATATGACTATCTAGCGCTCTGTGAATGATGTACATATCTATCTCTATCTATCTATACTATTAATAAGAATGAAACTCCGTTTGTCTGTCTGTTTATTTGTCGTGTCTATGCACGGCCAAACGGCTGAGTGGGGGGAGTCTACGAGTGGGGGATCTTCTTGGGATTTTCCGAAAGGGGGAGCGAGCGAATTTAAAATTTTCTAATCCCACCCGAACCATGGGCCGTAGGGCGGGAGGGGGGTCGAAGTAAGAATTAATGTGCGTTTTTTGGACTTCCCCGCTTCCCCTACCCCTCTAAACGGGCGTTGAAAATTCCGGAAAAATACCGGTTTTGTAGGTTTTTGAACGAGAAAGACGACGGCGCAATCGGATCGCGAAAAAAGTATCGGGAAATGCGTCAAAAAAATGCGAGAGTACGGACCCGTTTTCTCAAAAAGTCCGACGAAAAACCACGTTTTTTCCCATTAAAATATACCCCGTAAAGGTACGTTTTTCGGAACGGTTTTCGCGGGCGAAATACAGCTTTGGGTCCAACGAATCTGAATCCGAAATCGGATATCGAAAAAAGTGACGAGAACTCGGTCGAATTGCCAGCGGAAGCGAGGGGAACCATTTAATATGACATTTTTAATCGACCCGGGCCGCCCGTTTCACAACGTTGCTTACCAGAAGGGACCCTCACAGGGGGGTTCCCATTTGAACTTCTACGCAATACCTTGCGAGGCGAGCAGGTATACATAGGTACCTACCTTGCGAGCGAAGCGAGAGCCAATTTAACAGAATAAATACGGACTTTGTCCTACACATATACAGGTATACCTTGCGAGCGAAGCGAGCAACATCCCCTAATAAACTTTTCGTGGTTCCACATAGTTTTATAAGATTTAATTTGTTTGTAAGAATTTCCAACAGAAAAAAACGTCTGCCAAGTTGGGTGGGCAGTATAACTTCCTCAAGCGAGCGAAGCGAGCAGCATCCCTTACAGAAGTTAAACCTACCCTTAGGGATTTATCGTTTGCGAGCGAAGCGAGCAACATCCCCTACATGTTTCATTTGTAATACATCGCATCTGCACAGCCACACCTTGCGAGCGAAGCGAGCAACATTTCCTACCTGCCAGACTTTGCGAGCGAAGCGAGCAACATCCCCGAATAAACTTTTTGTGGTTCCACGTAGTTTTATAAGATTTAATTTGTTTCTAAGAATTTCCAACAGAAAAAAACGTCTGCCAAGTTGGGTGGGCAGTATAACTTCCTCAAGCGAGCGAAGCGAGCAGCATCCCTTACAGAAGTTAAACCTACCCTTAGGGATCTATCGTTTGCGAGCGAAGCGAGCAACATCCCCTAATAAACTTTTCGTGGTTCCACGTAGTTTTATAAGATTTAATTTGTCTGTAAGAATTTCCAACAGAAAAAAACGTCTGCCAAGTTGGGTGAGCAGTATAACTTCCTCAAGCGAGCGTAGCGAGCAGCATCCCCTACAGAAGTTAAACCTACCCTTAGGGATCTACCGTTTGCGAGCAAAGCGAGTAAAATTCCCTACATGCCACATTTTGCGAGCGAAGCGAGCAATTTAATGGGGGGTCCGGGGGCAGTATAACTTCCTCAAGTGAGCGAAGCGAGCAGCATCCCCTACAGAAGTTAAACCTACCCTTAGAGATCTACCGTTCGCGAGCGAAGCGAGCAGCATCCCCTACAGAAGTTAAACCTACCCTTAGAGATCTATCGTTTGCGAGCGAACCGAGCAACATCCCCTAAATGCCATACTTTGCGAGCGAAGCGAGCAACATTTTCTACATGCCGGACTTTGCGAGCGAAGCGAGCAACATATCGTACATGCCAGACTTTGCGAGCGAAGCGAGCAATATTCCCTACACGCCACACGTTGCGAGCGAAGCGAGCAATTCAATGGGGGGTCCGGGGGGCTTGCCCCCCGGCTGGACGTGGAGGCGAGCGTAGCGAGCCGGAGCGGCTAGTACTATTTATAAGAATGAAACTCCGTCTGTTTGTCGTGTCTGGGCTATGCACGGCCAAACAGCTGAGTGAGGGGAGTATACGAGTGGGGGGGATCTTCTTGGGATTTTCCAAAAGTGGGAGCAAGCGAGTTTAAAATTTTCTAATCCCACCTGAACCATGGGCCGTTGGGCGGGAGGGGGGTCGAAGTTCCGGTTAATGTGCGCTTTTTGGACTTCCCCGCTTCCCCTACCCCTCTAAACGGCCGTTGACAATTCCGGAAAAATACGGGTTTCGTAGGTTTTCCTACGAGGAAGACGACGGCGCGATCGGATCGCGAAAAAAGTATCGGGAAATGCGTCAAAAAAATGCGAGGGTACGGACGTGTTTTCTCGAAAAGTCCGCCGAAAAACTTGGTTTTTTCCGATTAAAATATACCCCGTAAAGGTACGTTTTTCGGAACGGTTTTCGCGGGCGAAATACAGCTTTGATCCCGCCGAATCTGAATCCGAAGTCGGATATCGAAAAAAGTGACGGAAAGTAGGTCAAATTCCGAGCGGAAATGCGAGGGAAGCGTTTAATATGACGTTTTTGATCGAGCCGAGCGGCCCGTTGCACAACGTTGCTTACCAGAAGAGACCCTCACAGGTACCTTACAGTACCTACCTTGCGAGCGAAGCGAGAGCCATTTCAACAGAAAAAATACGGACTTTGTCCTACACATATACAGGTATACCTTGCGAGCGAAGCGAGCAACATCCCCTAATAAACTTTTCGTGGTTCCACATAGTTTTATAAGATTTAATTTGTTTGTAAGAATTTCCAACATAAAAAAACGTCTGCCAAGTTGGGTGGGCAGTATAACTTCCTCAAGCGAGCGGAGCGAGCAACATCCCCTACAGAAGTTTTTTTCCGATTAAAATATACCCCATAAAGGTACGTTTTTCGGAATGGTTTTCGCGGGCGAAATACAGCTTTGGGTCCGCCGAATCTGAATCCGAAATCGGATATCGAAAAAAGTGACGAGAACTCGGTCAAATTGCGAGCAGGAGCGAGCAAAGCGATTAAAATGATTCTGCCGTGGACGAGAGAAGGCTCAAGAATTGACGTGAAGGGTTCGATGTCACAACATTGCGAGGCGAGCAGGTATGCCTACATAGGTACCTACCTTGCGAGCGAAGCGAGAGCCATTTCAAATAATAAATACGGACTTTGTCCTACACATATACAGGTATACCTTGCGAGCAAAGCGAGCAACATCCCCGAATAAACTTTTCGTGGTTCCACGTAGTTTTATAAGATTTAATTTGTTTGTAATAATTCTCAACTGAAAAAAACGTCTGCCAAGTTGGGTGGGCAGTATAACTTCCTCAAGCGAGCGAAGCGAGCAGCATCCCCTACAGAAGTTAAGCCTACCCTTAGAGATCTACCGTTTGCAAGCGAAGCGAGCAGCATCCCCTACAGAAGTTAAACCTACCCTTAGAGATCTACCGTTTGCGAGCGAACCGAGCAACATCCCCTAAATGCCATACTTTGCGAGCGAAGCGAGCAACATTTTCTACATGCCAGACTTTGCGAGCGAAGCGAGCAATATTCCCTACATGCCACACGTTGCGAGCGAAGCGAGCAACTTAATGGGGGGTCCGGGGGGCTTGCCCCCCGGCTGGACGTGGAGGCGAGCGGAGCGAGCCGGAGCGGCTAGTTATTTATAAGAATGAATCTCCGTCTGTTTGTCTGTTTGTCGTGTCTATGCACGGCCAAACGGCTGAGTGGGGGGAGTATACGAGTGGGGGGATCTTCTTGGGATTTTCCGATAGGGGGAGCGAGCGAATTTAAAATTTTCTAATCCCAGCCGAACCATGGGCCGTAGGGCGGGAGGGGGGTCGAAGTAAGAATTAGTGTGCGCTTTTTCCACTTCCCCGCATCCTCTACCCCTCTAAAGAGCCGTCGAAAATTCCGGAAAAATACCGGTTTCGTAGGTTTTCCTACGAGGAAGATGACGGCGCGATCGGATCGCGAAAAAAAGTATCGGGAAATGCGTAAAAAAAAAATGCGAGAGTACGGACGTGTTTTCTCGAAAAGTCCGACGAAAAACTACGTTTTTTCCCATTAAAATATACCCCGTAAAGGTACGTTTTTCGGAACGGTTTTCGCGGGCGAAATACAGCTTTGATCCCGCCGAATCTGAATCCGAAATCGGATATCGAAAAAAGTGACGAGAACTCGGTCAAATTGCAAGCGGAAGCGAGGGAAGCGTTTAATATGACATTTTTAATCCAGCCGGGCCGCCTTTTCACAACGTTGCGAGAGGCCTACCTACGCACTTGCGAGGCGAGCAGGTATACATAGGCCATTCAACAGAATAAATACGGACTTTGTCCTACACATATACAGGTATACTTTGCGAGCGAAGCGAGCAACATCCCCTAATAAACTTTTCGTGGTTCCACGTAGTTTTATAAGATTTAATTTGTTTGTAAGAATTTCCAACAGAAAAAAACGTCTGCCAAGCTGGGTGGGCAGTATAACTTTCTCAAGCGAGCAGAGCGAGCAACATTCCCTACAGAAGTTAAAAGTACCCTTAGAGATCTACCGTTTGTGAGCGAAGCGAGCAAAATCCCCTACACGTTTCAATTGTAATACATCGCATGTATACAGCCACACTTTGCGAGCGAAGCGAGCAACATTCCCTACATGCCACACTTTGCGAGCGAAGCGAGCAATATTCCCTACATGCCACACTTTGCGAGCGTAGCGAGCCGGAGCGGCTAGTAGGTAATAAATTTTGGACTGTGTGTTGACAGCGTTGATCTTGTTCTTGGTGTAGTAACATTCCCTGCGACTATATACCTTGTGGCATATGCTGGATTACGCTGTGAATTTATTATTTGTGGATACTTATGGAATTTCAAAAGTAAATTTTTAACATATAGTTGCCTTGCCCCCCCCCCCCCCCCCCATGCTATTATTCCATATTGAAGCACAGACTGTATCAAACTGTAATAAATATGTTTTATAGTATCTCTCGGAAGTGAATGTCTAATGTTGTAAAAAAATGAACATAAATTTCTTAATCTTATTGTGAGTATAGTCAATATGGGGTTTCCAATAAATTTAGCTCTTCCTCCAAGGCTATACCATGATACTATTGTGCCACATGAACAGATGATATTTGGTTTGCATGTATGTAATGTGATGCATAAATCTTTCTCATTAACATATGTTTCGTGTTCTCCATAAATAATCAATCTTGACTTTTTTGTGTTCAAAGTTAGATACTTTCGATAGAACCATTTTCCTACCACGTTGATCACTAGTTTCGCATTGGCAAACTTACTTGAACAGAGAGAGAACTTGATGGAAAGATCGATTTGAAAGGAAAAGCGCTGATGCGATAAAAAGGCAAGAAGATAACATGGCAGATACGACAGTTTGCCGAAATCCAATGCAGCCCGAATCCATTCAAACAGCATGATTCGCATGATTGATCCATGAAGGAATTAATGAAGAGAAGATGTAGCCAGAAACAGTATGTGCCGATCATCAAACATGACACCAACTACAGAATTTGCACAGAACTCATATTTACTATTAATTAATTGTCAAATTATTGCATTTTTAGTGCATCACCAGACAAACAAATAAAAAATTTATTAGTTGAATAGCACATCTCAAAATCCGACAATAAAAATCACCAACATTAGGTTGGCAGAATAGTACACTAATCATAAGGTATCTGTATTAATTATCAAATCCAAGCAAATCAAAACTCTGTTTTCAGTTGATATACTTTGTTCAACTGTGAGTTTGGTGTGAAAATGAAAATGAATAATAATTTATGCGATCCTAAACAACCAGCAGTCACAGCGAAGCGAATCGACAGAAATTTATGAATCGGAGCATTAATGCGTCCAAATCAAATTTAAAAAAAAAAAAAAAAAAAAAAAAAAAAAAAAAAAAAAAAACGTTAACAGCGAGTAGGTATATACAAATTTCAATTATGGAGAGAAAAATTTGTTATTGCTGCAATATATCTTATCGGACCCCGAGATGTAGCTGCAATGATTAATGATTCCGCATAACCAATCAAAGAACAATCTACGGGCATGTCCGAAGAAATCGCCTGGTGCCTAATGACGACCATCCAATAACTGTGTGCACATAGTGTCCTGTACATAGGTACCGATTTTCATTCAATTTGGACCACCATTAGCTCTAAAGTGTGAGGTTGACTTCTATCTTATTTTCTCACTAAATCGAATGAGCACAAAAATTAGTTTGACAAACAGATAAGCAAAAATAAACAGCAGAGATACGGAAGTGGTTCAACTGATAAGACAGAACGAGTTTCCTAACCTGAGCAAAATGAATGTCGCGCACCTGCGCGTTCATATCTACAACGCCTTTTTCTTGGCGGTTGCGACTTGTGTACCGCCAACATCGAAATATTTTCTGGGTGTTGCAGTGAATCACAACCCCAGGCCTGGAGTGGTAATCATTCATGTTAGAGATTGAAAACAACAGAAAAACGTCTGCCAAGTTGGGTGGGCAGTATATCTTCCTCACATATTGTAACATGGACGCATAGAATTAGTTGAAGAGCAAAGTACGAGACGGAATGATTGATGAGTTGAAGTTATACAAAATTAATGTTTGCGCATGCGCACAGACTATTATTGATCCAACGGCAATGAAATTTATAGGGGAACGTTTAGGAACTAAACCGCACAATCCTTGATACTCGTAGTTTCATAGAAATCGGTCCATTAGTCTCGGAGTTTTGTCAGTATTGATCAATTTTAGTTTTGCACATGCGCTATTATTATTAAATATTTGCTAATAGAGTTATTACTCCAACAATCGCGAAATCATTAGTAGGACAATTTCCTGGAATATATACCTACCCATCTACTCCCCGAGTTTGAACGAAATCGGACCAATAGATGATTATTAATCTACGTTATAATAAATTAACGTTTGCATATACGCCCATACTAATATTTGACGGCAACGAAATTCATAGGAGACCGTCTAGGAACTATCCCGCACAATCCCTGAAAATTTCATCACAATCGTTCCATTACACTCGGAGTATTACCTGTGCCAATCGATATCAGTTTCGCACATGCGCAATGTTTATTAGGTACTCCACCAATCGCGATATAATGTATCATTTTTCTGAAACAAAAACCCATTCACCTACCGAGTTTGAACGAAATCTGACCAACAGATGATGAGAAATTCACTTTTGCCCTTGCACACTGACTGTTGATTCGACGGCATTGAAACTTATACGGGACCGTCTAGGAGCTAACCCGCACAATTCCTGAAAACTTCATTGGAATCGGACTGAAACTGGTTATAGTTCCGGGCGTGACAAGGATTTACCATAGATAGACAGACAGACAGACAGGCACCGAACCAAAATTGATCAGCAAGCTCTGAAACGCAAAAGCAAGTGGAAATTTTGATTTTGGAGGACACTTTTTTTTTTTTTTTTTTTTTTTTTTTTTTTTTTTTTTTTTTTTTTTTTAAGGAATTTAGTCCTAACGGAATATAAGCAAAATTAAGACCGTGAAACGTCATGGTTTAAATTGTAAAATTAAAATAGTTTCAACTTACTTTGACTGTGGTTAGTGACTTCGATTTCTATGAAATGGGACTTACCTGTAACAATAGAAACGTAAATTTTACACATTACGAATATTCTAATTATAATTAAATTGCCTACGTTTTGAAACAAAATTTTTAATTTTTAATCTGCGAAATGTATATTTTTGTTTGTTTGTTTATTTTGGCATTATAGAAGGTATATACAGCTATGATAGACAGGGTGTCCCACCGAATGGTTACACCTTCATTTCCCCTGAATTCAGCCTAAAAAATTGGGACCAACGCCATTCTTCATAATTCTTTACTTAGATCTCAGGAAAAACACTTTTCCGCGCGCCACTTGAGCCAATGTGGCGCAAATGACATCAACTTCGTTTTTTTAAATGGGAACCCCCATTTTTATAGCAAGTTCGAATTCTACGTAAAATTTCATGAACAATTAACACATTACTCGATTTTTTAATTGCACGCAAACTGGTGCAATTTCACTCTAAAAGTGCAAAAATTATGAAATACTGAGTTTTTGAAGGTATTCAGTCGCCACATGTAATATATACGGTTTTGGGGTATTTTTTCGTGCTGAACCTCGAAAGATGTTCATTTAGTAATATTTGCAACACCAACTTGGGAAAACACCGAGAAAACGCCGTTTAGTACGCTTTCCCAAATAAAAGGACGAGATCGGAGGACTGCAGACAAGTTCATTCAGAATAAGGACATTCAGAAGACTTTTCTTTCACAAAATTTGTTATAATAATATAAAGGAAATTATCTGATACGGTAGTGCTGCACGACTGGAACTTTTTCCCTATACGGATATTATATGGCATTGATTCTTCGCGAGTGTACACGCGACCCTGAGAGAGAAATCTTGATTGTTATCTAGATAACAACGCAGTTGGGTCACTAGATTTCATATTTCGACAGTTTCCATTCAAAGTTGAGTTTATTAATGGCAAAACCTGAGGTTCACATTCCCCACGTCCTTTCTAATTAAAACATCGACCTTCCCACGTTTCGGAATCTGCGCCACGAAAACGCCGCTTTTTACGGTCCGCCAGAAAAAGTGGAGAATCAAGCAAGGCGCTGACAGTCCCTATATTTGACCCGATATATTTGCTTTGCTTTCCTTACACAACTCAAAGCGCAAAAACGATTTATAGTCGGCCTGGATATGAAATTGGTAGAAGTAAGTAAGGACATTTTCAACATACACGACTGAGGTTTCTTCTTTACTATTGTTGACTGTAATACGGTTTGATGATCGATGAAATTACATTAGTTCTAGAAATTTAGAAGAAATTCCCCTATTGGCCCGACAATTATGGAACCTACACGCCTGGACAGTTCCTTTCTTCTTATTCGAACTATAATTTACTTCGTAACAAAAACAGTTCAAAAATCTGCAGAATAAAAAATGAAGACGACATTTCAATGTTGGAGAATCAATTTTGTGACTACTTGCAAGAATATAGTTCAATTCATGCAGCAAGATCGTATGAGCGAATTTTCGTAAAATGTATTTGATAATGTTAAATTGTTATGAAATTTGACCTTTTTGAGTGCAAGAAAATTTATTAATTGTATGGCGAAAAACGTATTCTAAACAATAAACTGCTATCCAAAAAGTGATTTTGAAGTTTTAGCTTTTTTGCAGTTTTTATAGATTTTTTAAGCAAATTTTAATGAATTTCACCATAATCTTGTACATAATTTTTGAAAGTTCTATTTTATAGTAAATAAACTTTATTTGAACAATATTCTGCTAAACAATGAAATTTAACGATTTTAGCCATTTTTTAGTGATTTTTTTTTACCGCATTTTTTGCAATTTTACCAATTTAATGATCTCAAAAAGTTCTGGCCAACGAACTCATACTTTTATTTGTATAGCTTCATTTTTTGGCGCAGAAAAAATGTTACACTCAAGGATTCGTTTCAGAATGCCTCAAAACGGATTTCGATGAAGAACAATTTCCAAAATTTAGATTTTAAAAATTCGCTAAAAGTTTCACAACCTTAGGTAGTAGTGAGGGAGCAAAACTCGAAGAAACCGATAAAATTTACCGTGAATAAATTCAACGCGAATTGTCCACGTCAATTTTACGCTAACCTGGAAATAGTCGTCCGACAATGACATGTGACTCCGCTGGTAAAATCCAAGGGATCCGCTTAGGAATTACGTAGGCGACGTAGGAGGTGACACGGGGAAAACTTTCGGCTTTTTTCTTGAGCGTGAAACCCTATGAAAGTTCACGAGGAGGGAGATGTGACTTGAGCTCTCAGCTGAGCTCTCCTCTTACTGGCGTAGTAAACGAAGCCATTTGCAGGGCCGCCAAGGTGTCGCTTTCAAAACGATAGAGACGGTATCCAGCCGACGTCCCGATCCCAAGATGAAAGGCCCCCTCGAAGCAAGACACGAGCCGCACGCAGGTCCGAAATGAGATTTTACGACTCCAAAAGGGGGAAAAAACGCCTGCCAAGTTGGGTGTGGTACACAGTTTCCCCATTTCCGTAACACGAATGTATAGATCATTGAAAAGTCTTAAATAGAATAGAATAGAATATCAATTTATTGACAGAAAGAAAAACAAACCATAGAAATGATAATAATCTCATAAGAATTCTTTCTTCTGTTCATCAACCTACTAAGTTCTTACGAACTTGTGGCGGCTGGTGGAGCTAATCTCAGAGAAAAAACAAAACAAAAAACAACTAAATATCAAACACCCAGAGAGCAACGCTCAAATAAACAAACGTTAAAATATTTAAATAAAATTATTCCATAAATTCTTTAATTTTAATCAAAATCTCCTTCTTAAAGCTCCTTAAATCACCAAAATCGTCCGGGTTAATTTTACAGGCATAGAGGAAGCGCAATACCTTATGATAAGCATTATTCTTTGCACGCTCAGTATTAAGTTTTGGGAGCTGAATATTCGAAGACTTTGCAGTACGTGAGTTAGAGATACGGCTTCTATGATCAGGATGGATACCAGTCTTATAGACGAATAGACAAGCTTGTAGCAAAAATACTTGCCTAACATTCAGCACCTCAAATTCATTGTGGAGCAAAACAGTTGAATATCTAGCATTCTTCCTGAGTATAATCCTAAGGATAGTATTATGTGCTACTTGCAAAACACCTATTAAAAATTTACAGGCACTTCCCCACACTAAAATACCATATTTCAATAATGAATAAACCAGACCAAAGTAGATGGTTCTCAACTGCACGACAGACAAAAAATTTCGAGCTTCACTAAACAAACAAAAAAATAATAATAATAATAACTTTCTCAATTTATTAACTAACAACTTTATATGATAATTAAATTTCAAATTACAGTCAAATATAACGCCTAGATATCTACATTTATCAGACAAAAACAAAGGACCACATTTACAAGCTAATTTATTCTGAAAACATAAACAACGGTGAAATGACACTCCTGACACATTATAATTCTCACGTTTAGAAAATGAAAACCTAATCAATGACGTCTTGTCTACATTCCATCATAAATGATCTTGACAAATTCCATAGCGGAAAAGAGTGAATCAAAATATGGTTTGAAGCGACAGAATTGGTCAAAATACATGCGCAGAATGACGTGATGATTTGAGAACAATGAAATTGGTACGCGATCATCTACAGCCTAACATTCCCTGACAATTTCAACAAAAAACCGGACGAAAACTGTGGAAATTAAGATCGTTACAAGTATTTCACATTGGCGCATACGCAGCAGTTATTAATGATACAATATTATGTTGAAATTGATATAGGATGATCAAATCCTTTTCTCATAACTAATAACAAAATTTGAATGACATCGAACGACTAGGGTGTAAAAAATGGAGCATAATGGAATTTACGTTTGCGCATGCGCAGAATGAAGAATTGATTTGCAATCAATGAAATGATTGGGAAATGAATCCATTGCCTGATCCGCACATATCCTGAAATTGTCATCCAAAGCGGGAGAAAATTGTGGAAATCAACCTTGCTACAATTATTTGCGGACTCACGACAGATAGACACACACACAGACAGACAGACACGGAACACAAGTTCTTCAGAATGATCTAAAACGTAAAATACGTAACGCTAAACGTCTGAAACGTAAAATTTTGATTTTGGAGACCAAAGACTTTTTTCTCCCGAGAGTGAAAACAGTGCTTCCGCTACCTTCAGGTAGACCCGGAAGCAAAAAGGTACCTATCCAAACAATGAAGCAGTTGCATCCGTTTTGATAGTACAGATTTTCACCTGATCCCCAGCTCAAAAAATCTATGGTGACAACAGCACTATGCCATAAAAATAACAAAATTAATTATAAATGCTGGAACACTAGGAATATTGTCCTTTCTATAGAAGGCTTGTTTCCCTTGATGTCAGTGTTCGTTTACAATAGGAGGACACAAGATTTACCTCCGTTAAGCATTCTAGATAAAGCGTGCATGTAATGTACGAGTATGATGCATTCCTATTTATTCGTAAAGAAACCATTTCATTTTAGGTAAATACGAGGAGGAGTTACGTACCCCTTTCTAAGGATTTTGAGGTTCCAAACTTCTATGAACAGGACGTGCTCATTTCCCAAAACTCACAAAGGCGGTGACAATCATTGTCAGTGTCATGCCTCAAAAAGGAATGTTGAACTTGGACCGACAATGCGCCTAGTTTCATGAGAAAACGAAGAGGCATTCAATAAGATGGTGGGTTGAAAAGTCGGGCTATAACCACTTATTCGCTACTAGTCGGTGCTAGTCAATTTATGTCTTGTTTTTCTCCCTAGAATAATCACTGTAGGTAGTGTAGGTGCCTGATAGCAGCCTAGAGATGTAATAATATAAAGTGATATAATAAAATATGTAAGTGATGTAAAAGTAGGCCGACCCCCAATAATTTTTTTTGTAATGTCCGTAACGAAATTTGTCTCGTGAGACGAAGGTTGTGGGTTCAAATCCTGTTGACTGGTCAAATTTTTTTTGGTCGTACAACTCCCGATTTTTTTTTTTTTTTTTTTTTTCTCGTGAGACGAAGGTTGTGGGTTCAAATCCTGTTGACTGGTCAAATTTTTTTTGGTCGTACAACTCCCGAAATTTGCATAGCAAATTATCCTCGTTTTCTACGCAGTATATGTATATAATCGTTAAACTCTAGGATTCGTTTCAGAATGTCCCAAAACGGTTTTCAATGAAGAAAATTTCGGAAAATTTTGATTTTAAAATTTATTTTTAAATAAATCAAAATATGTTTAAAAAATTTTTTTTTTTAATTTTCTTATTTTGCGATTGCTTTCTTTTCTACGAAAATTCACTAAAACGGACTTGAACGCATACCTAATTGTAATATTCTAACCAGTTTGAAGATAAAAGAATTACGATTTTATTAACGTACGTTGGTAAATGAAGCAAGAAGCACCAAAACTTGCGGAGCAACTCGAACTATTTGACCGGCGAACGCCCGCGAATCTGAACCGTGAGAGCCGCCGGAGTTAATTGAGATGAAACCAGAATTTCAGCGGACCGGTCGAGTACCGCCTGACAAAATAAACGGGATTTTTCCAACGTAAGGGGGAAAAAAAAGAAGGAAGAAACAGCTACACGGTAATTAACACGAAGTTAAATCAAAACCGATTAACCTTCCCTTCTTCAAATCTCAAAGAGGCTGGACGCAAATTTGACTTTTATAATTTGTTTAAGGAACCTGTTGAATGGCCACCCCTATTACAAGGTTAGCCTTTCACGAAGGTTAGCCGCGCTAATGTCTATCATTAACGGAGACCACGAGTGGAAAATTGGATGTACCGATTCAACAACCACCGTACTTCAGGAATGAGTTCATCATTATTAATTTATTTGTATTTAAAAAAAATCAGGGTTGGCACAGTTTTGTATAAAACACCTGTTTTAATCATTGTTTCAAACAAATTTCTGAAAAAAATGCCTGTTTTAAACACGTGTTTCAAAACCTTTCTAATAAACACTGATTTAAACACGAGACCCTCTCGAACGATCAAGTTTGTCCCCCACCCCGGCAACTTCTTGGAACCGTTCCCTACAAGAAGAACTGTGAGTTCTTCAATTCCGTTCAACGCGGAGCAGCTCATGAGTCACTAATGAAAAGTCACATTTATTTTTCTAAACTGTTATGTGATCGTGTTATGAGACCACGAAACTATACACTTCATTCTGATCTACATATCCAACTAATCTGCATTTTTACTAAGGGATTGACTACTTGATGTTATGTATTTTTGAGATGCGAGCTTGCGAGCATCCAGACCACCAAACTATACACTTCATTCTGACCTACATGTCCACTAAACAGGTTGAACGGAATTGAAGAACTCAAAGTTCTTCTTGTAGGGAACGGTTCCAAGTAGTTGCCGGGGTGGGGGACAAACTTGATCGTTCTAGAGAGTCTCGTGTTTAAACTCGTTTTAATTTTTTAAACCATAACTCGAAAAGAAAAACGTCTGCTAAGTTGGGTGGGTAGTATAGTTTTCTCACATATTGTAACATTTTAGTGCTTGGAGTTCAGCAAATGGTTTGACATTGAACATCTCCAAGTGTCAGACATTGACGTTCTCCCGGCGCGAACCTTTACAGTTCCTATATCATATCGATGAACACATTTTTGATCGTCGGATGGTGGTGCACTGGGTGTACTATTTGATGTTCAGCTGAGCTTTTCGAATCACATCGATTTCATATGCAATAAGGCAATGAGGATGTTGGGCTTCTTGAAGAGAACGATTTTACCAATGCCATGACCCTGACTCTTCTATGCACCGCACTTGTCCGATCCACGATTGAATATTGCGCTATAGTTTGGTCTCCTTCTTATAATATAGCTAGAGTTAGATTGGAGAAAATCCAGAATACATTTCTAAGATTTTTAGCATTTAGAGAGGGAGTGCCGATCAGTGTTGACTCTTTACATGAAACGATGATGGGCATAAGAGGTCTGACTCCGTTAGAGACAAGACAAAGATGGACGGATGCAGCATTCGTTGTCAAGCTGTTCAATGGTGGAATCGAGTGTCCATCACACTTTTCCTTATTTAATTTAAATGTCCCCAATCACAACATGCGCCACCATTTCATTTTTTCTATTCCTCACACCCACACCATAAAAATTATTTAGCTTCATTGTCCGAAGATTTAGATCTGTTCACCTCCGGTCTTAGTTACTTCAGGAAGCAGGATTTGCCCCTAATTTAATAATTAGTTCGGTTTTGCTTTCTCATGTCAAGTGATCTTCTTTATTGTAATTCGTGTTAATTGTTGATGAATTTTTCCTGTACCTTTAATTTTGGTCAAGTTTAAGAAATTTCATGAACTCCAGCATCCATGTCAAGAACTTTTCTGTTTCGTTATACACACCTATTTGTGTGTCATGCATATTGTAATTGGGCTACGCCCGTATGTATTCCAATAAACAAATAAACATGGACGTGTGTATAGAATTAGTTGAAGAACAAAGTACGAGTTGAAATGATTGATGAGTCTACGTAATAGGAAATTAATGTTTGCGCATGCGCACAGACTACTATTGATCCAACGGCACTGAAATTTATAGAGGAAAGTCTTGGAGCAAAACCGTACAATCCTTGAAAGTATCATAAATATCAGTCCATTAGTTTAGGAGTTTTTGCCTGTCGATCAATTTTAGTTTTGCACATGCGCTATGGTTAATACCCCAACGATCGCGAGATAATTCATAGGGAATTTTTTTATCACATATAATCATCTACTCCCTGAGTTTGAACGAAATCGGACCAATAGGTAGTAAGAAATCGACGTTATAATAAACTATCGTTTGCGCATGCGCACAGACTAGTATTAATGTGACGGCAATGAAAGTTTTAAGGGACCGTCTAGAAGCTCTCCCGCATAATCCCTGAAAATTTCATCAGAATCGGACTGAAACTTTGTATAGTTTTGGGCGTCAGAAGAATTTACCACATACAGACAGATACGGAACCAAAATTGATCAGCAAGCTCTAAAACGCAAAAAACAAGAGGAAATTTTGATTTTAGGGGACAACAAATTTTTTCGACTTCTGTCTCGAACTCAAAGTATCTCTACCTACGGTAGTGAGGAAGCACAAAAAAAGTGTTAATAAATAAATAAAATAAAACCCATTGCTACCCTACAATGTTATTTTTAGAACTATTTGAACGATTCTACTTCGTTTACGAAACGAGTACCTAAGAACTACAGTAGGTACCATGCGTGGAGAAAACTTCAGTATAAGTGAAATACTCGGTAGGATTAAAGGATTCTTAGAGTCACCGAGCCCAGAGCGAGTACCTGGAAGAAGAAGCTAGTCTGACGATATTATGAGCTTAAACTTGGAAAACGAAACTGAGAAATCCGATAATATCATTCTCGGAATACCCAGGAACATTTTGCCTTTTTTCCTTTTTCCTCTTTACTGAAATACCTACTACCACTCAGTTTTGTTGGCCTCAAAATCGGAATTCAAGTACCAAATTTAATGTTATCCACAAATTTTCTTTGAAAATTCACTCGATTAGTCATACTGCATGACTGAGTACTTTTTTCTTAACCAAACAATTTCAACGATCTTGATGAAAATCAGAAGGATTGCAGTCAGGTCAGTTTGGTTATGTGGATACAAAATATTGAAAAAATATCAGAATGTTTTCGAACTTATTCATGAATAATAATCATGAATACATTGTTCTTTTAGTGAGCGAACAAGTCTTTAGGTGGCAAACGTTTTCTAGAAGGTTGATAGCGTCGCAGAACCTGCGGGCGTCAGCAGACCCGAGTTAGACGACCTCTAGAGCTTGCTGAGCGCAGCAGCGTTAAAAGTTTCCACGAACTCTTAGTTCGAATATTGTCGAGGAGATCTTTTCCAGTGGACTAGAAACTGCGAGGAACATAATTTACACTAGAAAAAAAACTCTGCCCACCTCGTCTTCTAAGACGCTGAAAACTTGAAACCCAAGTGTTGAAATTATAATACGAGTACATTAAACATCAAACGCCATTCATCCCCAATTTCAATTAAATTTTCAAGTTGGCTCTGAACTTGGAACATATTTAGGACGTCCCTATGAAGCTAGGCTTCGTCAGTAGAGAGACGGCCTAATGGAATTGATTCAGGGGATGTGGGACAACCTAAGCACGAGAGAGAGAGAGAGATTGATTGATTGATTGAAAGTTTTATTTAATCATTCAGGGTTACATAGGGCCTTAAGGCCCTCTCTTCCCGTAACCCTGAAAGGGTTATTACAATTATTAAACCTCGACCAATCTTAAATACATTATACAAAACATTAATAAAATAAACATCACTTCTATATCACTAAATTGCATTTTTCTTCTACTTCTAAATTGTCATTAAAGTATTGCATAAGTATTAACATTGCTGTTATTTTATTTTTAAATGACATAACTGAACAATTTAAATCATAGAATTCACTATATTTATTATAAAGTCTAATTGCTTGAACACAATAGGATTTATTATAAATCGTCGTTCTATGAATGGGAACCCTTAATATTTGATTCCTGGTTTGACGATTATGCACCTCTCGCAAAAATACAAATTCGTCCACCAGGTACTGAGGGGTATAAAATTTCAAATTTTTAAACAACATTGTTGCGACAGCACATCGCATTTTTTCCCTTATTTTCAACATTCCTAATTTGACATAATATGGTGTCACATGTTCATCCATCTTTAGCCTATACACGAACCGTATCACAGCATTCTGTGCTTTCTGTAGCCTGTCAATATCTTCGCCTGTTAAGTCACAATATGCAGTTATGGCATAGTCAAAATTGTGCAAAGACCAACGATTGAACTAGTAGAAGTCGAACATTAAACGGGAAATCAATGGCCATGCGCCTAAGTTGATACAGAGAAGCATAAACACTATTACAAATCTTAATAACTTGCTCCTTCCAAGACAGTGTTGGTGTAAACCAAACTCCCAAGTTCTTCACTTTGTCAACAAAGTCCAGAACTTGACCACATATAACCTACCTTTGGGATCAAGTCATAACGGATGCTTGTCATGAGGCGGGGGTATGCAATCAACATTGCTGTGCATTTATTTGCATTGATGGTCATGCCGTAATTCCTTATATTCACCAAATCTTTATTAACCAGCCGAACTGCCTCTTCCAACTCATCAAGGGGTGCCGATAAATACAATTGAATGTCGTCAGCATAAATCATATATCGACACCTCTCCAGAACAGCTGGTAGCGAATTTATAAATATAGAGAAGCACAGAGCCGACAGAATTGAGCCCTGAGGAACACCTACCTGGGATTTTAGCACTTTGGAAACTGCACCATCAGGCCCCCTAGTACATTGTGATCGACCGAACAGGTATGATTCGAACCAGTCCACCCAACGGTTTGAAATACCCACTGAATGAAGGATGGTCAATAAAAGTGTGAACTGTACTCGATCAAATGCACGGGATAGATCAATCATAACCAAAATTGTGGCCTGACGCGCATCCATGGCCCTCCTAATATCGTCACAAACTCGTACTAGAGCGGTTTCAGTACTGAATCCTTTACGGTAGGCTGATTGCCTCCCGTCAACAATTTCATTACGTATCAAGAATTCGTTCAGCTCAAGATAGACAATCTTATCTAAAACCTTTCCTGCTGCGCATAATATGTTGATAGCACGATAATCAGCGACCCCCAATGGCTTATCAATTTTCTTCAATGGCAGCACTACACTTTGTTTCCAGCATTCAGGATAAATACCTTCTTTAATGGATGAGAGAGAGAGAGAGAGAGAGAGAGAGAGAGAGAGAGAGAGAGAGAGAGAGAGAGAGAGAGAGAGAGAGAGAGAGAGAGAAAACCGCATTCAAATCCGTGTCAGATCTGTGTGTGTATGACGAATTTCGCCGACGCTGCCCAGGTCACAATTTTCAACCGATTTTTGAGATTATTTCTTTATTTGATCCTAATTGTAGTCAAAATCAAACCTCAATCAAAGTTAACCAAACAACCAATCAACCAAACCAACGTTAAACCCCGGAAATTTCGAATTTCATGATGGAAGAGGGGAAATGGAGGGGGTATTACCGAAAAAACGCGGTTTTCTTTCCACAAATTTTGTCGATGCCGCCCTGGCTACAATTGTTAGCCGATTTAAGTGATTCTTATTTCGTTCAATTTAAATTTTAGTATAGTTGTGCAACAAACCTTGGGAATTTCGGACTTGCTGTTGAGGAGGGGTGGAGGGGTCATTCTCATTTCATTTGCCGCTTTGGGTCGTTTGAGAACCTCAGTGACGTGAAATATGAAAGTGCTCAAAAATGAGGTTAGATCGGCAAATATTACTCATTGTACATTGCAGATTTGTGTTCCATAGATGAACAGTGAGTTTTTCATTGATGTTGTATTTTATATATTTTTTACCCATCCTTGGTCACACTCCTGAGAGGTAACACTCATGAGAATTTCCAGTAAAAATGGCGTCACACAGGATGATGAAGTGGCAAAACTCGGGGATGGCTACTGTTTGAAACCTGTCACCAAGCAGTTTAGTTCCTGATATCGGATTATTTTGTTTAAGCTCTAACAACACTCGTAATTAGTGTAACACTCATGATTGAAAATAAAAATACTCCTCATGTTTTTAGGCTTCTTTCACTGTAAAAACTGCTGCAACTCCAAACACTCCACTGCAGTCTCACATCTTAAACTGGACAATATAACCTTCACATCTGACTGTTTTCCACCATTTTCCATCGGTCTTCTTGATCGCGAAAATGGTAACACTCCTGAGGTCCCATTGTGAAAAGATATGGGGGACTGACTGAAAAACTAGTTTTTCACGGGAAGGGAAAAATCTTAAAAATGTAAATCCTTACTCTAAATAAAGAGGAACCAACCTACTGCAGCTAGTAACCCTGGCCAGTTCTAGATTGTCATTGTTCTGTAACTATCTAACTTCTACGTACATGTTAGGTAGGAGGGGACGGTAACACTCATGAGTTACCAGGATTTCAGGTTTCATTCGTCATCACTGTGTATTGGTTAAAGGGGAATTCGGAGAGTCAAATTATTTCTTCGTTGATCTCCCAACTTATACTACCCTTTTCCCCCCCAAAATCGCTAGTTTTGGTCAAGAATTGTGAGAATTCGTCGTCAGGGACATGAAAGCGGCAAATGAAATGAGAATGACCCGGAGGGTATGATTACATACAGGTTTTTTCATACGCTGTCCAAGCCGTGTTGGGCATAATCTTATCGTCGAATACGAATACGATTGTAATCGCGATAATTATTCGTTGATTCTGAGTCAACTGCGATTATATTCGTATTCGTGTAATCATATTCGTCTGTCGGCGATTACACGAATACAACCCATAAAAATGCGTCACGGTAATAAATTTCAGTAGGGCGTCCCTCCTATAATATGCGAAGTCTTGCAAATATTACCTGGCTTCTGAGGGACGTCCTATTGAAATATATTACCGTGACGCATTTGTATGGGTTGTATTCGTATAACCGCCAAGAGACGAATACGATTACACGAATACGAATATAATCGCAGTTGACCCAGAATCAACGAATAATTATCGCGATTACATTCGTATTCGACGATGAGATTATGCCCAACCCTGTGTCCAAGTAACAAATCTCGACCGATTTCCGTGATTTTTATTTTGTTCCATAATGAATTCGATATAGTTTTGGAAAATATGTCAGGATTATCAAATTTCATCGAGAGAGAGATTGAATGGAGGGAGTGATTCTGATAAATCATGATGTTTTATCTATTCTCGTCCTATTTCCGTGATTCTTTTCTTGTTAAACTATGAATTATGGTCTAGTGTTGGAAAATGTGTCAAGAGTTTGAATTGATAAACCATTTCGGTGAAATTCATCCCACGCCTATGGGTTTTATAGATATCCGTTTAATATCTTTTGTGAAAGGATACATCACCTCAAACACTCATTGGGGTCGAGGGCGGAGGAGGTGAGTCATAAAGACGTCAATTGAACCTGAATGCGGGTAACCACCGGCGTTCGACATTCGATATCGCGACACCTGGTTCCGATCCCGATGGAATTCAGGGCTGTCACCTAATATCCAACGACAAGGAATGAGATGTGTTACAGATGACTCTTGCCAGGTGGTATGGAGGAAAAAAACGGATAAGGGGGAAAGTATAGAATAAAAATACTTACTCATTAAAAGATCATACATTCATAAATTTCATGCATTAACAATATTACTGTTATTCATTTTCTTGATGAAACCAAGAACCTGCCAAATGAGACCTGATATTTACCTATATTTCATGGCAAAAAACGTATTCTAAATGATAGAATGCTATTAAAAAGGCGATTACAGATTTTAAATCATTTTTGTAGATTTTATCGATTTTGTGTGCAAATTTCGATGAAATTCAAGTACATTTTTCAGCATAATTTTGTAAATGAATTTTGAATGTCCTATTTTATAGTTAATAAACTTTATTTGAGTAATATTCTGCTAAAAAATATAGGTTTAACGATTTTAAGCCGTTTGCAGCCATTATTAGTGATTTTTTCTGCACATTTTTTTGATTTGACCAATTTAATCTGCTCAAAAAGTGTTGTCCAACGATCTCATCCTTTCATTTGGAAAGCTTCAATTTGTGACGCAAGAATGGGATTTTTATCTCAATCCTAAGGAGAGTTATCGTCTGGAGTGGCATGTATATCAAGAATTAAACTTATTGGTAGTCATCCCCGATATATATATATATATATATATATATATATATATATATATATATATATATATATATATATATATATATATATATATATATATATATATATAATGTGACTTTGTTCTTGACCGCTATATAAAGATTAAATTCGGTGTAGGGTTCTTGAGAGTCGGTCTTGGGGAAAAAATATTTTTGGATGGATCTGAGTATCTGAGTTTTTTTCCCCAAGACCGACTCTCAAGAACCCTACACCGAATTTAATCTATATATATATATATATATATATATATATATATATATATATATATATATATATCTATATACCTATATATTTTTATATATATTTTATATTATATTTTATTATATTTATTATATTTTGTTATATTATATTTATATATATTTATATCTATATATAAATATATATTTATATGAAAAAGCGTTAAGCTCTAGGATTCGTTTCAGATTGTCTCAAAAGGGATTTTAATTTAGACATTTTTCGAAAAATTTGATTTTAAAATTTTTGGAACCATTTCAATAGCTTCATTTTCTACGAAAATTCGCTAAAACATTGTAAAAATTTGCTCGTAAGGCTATGCTGCTCGACTAGGTGTAGTTATTTTGGCTCCCACCTATCCACCCAGATAAGAATGGAAAGTTCGGGTTTGAGTTAGCAGTTAGTTTGAGAGTCTCAGGTATTTTCACTCAATCGTTGGGACGACCGACTCGCTTATCGAAGGGACCCGGCCAACCGTGCAACCATAATAATTTTAATGGAGCCGTTTTATCATTTGCCTACAACAACAGTTCCAACTTCATCCTTAAATTCAGCGGATTCTAGCTGTTTGACTGTAGCTATTTCGAAATCATTCGTTCTTCTACTTGCTAGTCACCTAAGGTTGTAGAAGCCTTGGGATCACTTTTGGGCAACCTGGAAATCGCTGCAAATTACTGCAATAGAATAACAGTTCGTTATTATTAGTCAGCAGTTTATTGATATCAGCCTATTTTGCGGAACAAAAAATTCGAGGGTAAACCCTCCAAATTCGGCCAGATACATTTACTAATCTTCGTTAGCGGTGATGTCAAGATGACCGCAATAGCTTTTGTGAGGGGTTGTTATTTCTACTTGGGAGAATTTACAGTTAATGAAATATTTTTTTCCCTAAAAGCACGTTCAATTGAGCGTATCAAATAAACTAAAAATGTATGAAACTCGGTTATAACGGAATTGGAGAGATCTGGAAGTATTACTATCCAATTCAGCGTGAGAAAATACGTAGCAACCGACGCCAAACCCGTAGGTTCCTAGTAACACGGTAAATAATGAAGCTAAATTCGAGGGAGTAAGGATTTCAAATAAATCATAATTTATTGTAAGAAAACTAGTGCAACAACTAGGTAGACACGTACCAAATATTTTTGAGGTAAGTATTCGTTGATAGTAGGTATCTCTCCAGAAAGTTGGCAAATATTCAACAAGACCGCTCCTCATAATGCGATCCCTGGCATTTTGTCACTTAACATAATGTGGACCTCCCACCTTGTACCTCATTAACATTATCAATATTAATTATTACTATTCTTTGTATAATAGAACAATACTACGAGCTCTAGATTGAAGTAGAAACATCATTACATATAGAACTGGCAGCCAAGAACAAGGATGAGAGGGAAATTATGTATATTATGTGAAGATAATGATGGTGACACATATGATAGGATGATGAATAGTATCCCCTTATAGAGTCCCGACGATATTGATTAGAAATGATAGAAAACATCCTAATTTTGTCCACAAATGTCTGAGATATATGCTATTATTTGGTTATTCAAAGGAAGCCGGACGATAACAGGTGGTTGGTAGTCGTGGCGGATTTAGGGTGGAATTTATAGACGGGAATTGAATCTGAGTGGAATCCATGCACTCTTCGCGATTCATAGATGTGATTTGAGGGTGACCCTGAGGGTCACTGAGTGTGCAACCCAAATGCACACTCAACGGGATTCATAAACAAAATACACTGCCAAGGAAATGGCACATGAGCTTCCTCGTGACCTTCACAGTACGTCACCATTAAATTCAAGAAAACTAGAAACGACCGGTTCTGACATCAGGGAATTAATAAGGTGGGAAATTGGAAGCTGAATGGTACATATAATAAATGAAATTAATAAGGAAAATTTTGATTTTAATATGGAACCATCCAGGATGTAGTCCGCATGTTCCCTGAAAATTTCGTCTGAAGGAGTTTTTAATTGATTTAAAGGATTTCATTAATATTTTGATCTAAATTCATGATTAAAACATCCTTGTTGCCTGAGTTATGACCGAAACAAGAAAATTTTGTTTGCGCCTTAGCAGAGGCTACCGTTGATTCGATTATGACGGAACTGATAGGGGACCATGAAGAGCTATACCCGCACGACCCCTAAGAATTTGAAGAAAATCGCATCAAAATTGTGGAAATTACGGCTGTTGCAAGGACCGTAACAAGAATATTTCGTTCACGCATGCGCTGAGCGTACCGCTAATGCAATTAAGATGATTGTCTTATGGGACCTCAAGGGACCTTACCCACATCATTCCTGGAAATCTGACCGAAATCCGTTCAACATTGACCGAGTTATGACCGTCACAAGGAATTCACGTTAGCGCCTGCGCAGAAGCTACCGTCAATTCGATCATGATGAAGTTGATAGGGGACCATCTAGAGCTTAACCCGCACGATCCCTGAAAATTTGGTTAAAATCGGATCAAAATTGTGGAAGTTATGGCTGTTACAAGGAAATGTGGACGGACAGACAGACACGGAACCAAATTTGTTCAGGAGGCTCTGAAACGCAAAATGCGAGTGGAAATTTTGATTTTGGAGCAAAAAAAATTTTTTCATTTCGAAAGTGAAAACAAAGCTTCCGCTGCCTTGCAGTCTCGGAAGCAAAATGGCGTTGAGGTGAGTTTGACCCTCAGTTCAACGGTGCAATATCCAGAGTGACGGCAGGAGGTCACTTAAGTGCGTCAACTGATAACTTTTATTATTACTTTCACGTAGGTATAGGTACTGGTAATATAGTAGAGCATACATCGTTTATTCTTTTCGGAGTTTATTACAAAAACTGCATAAGAGTACATACACGTAAGAGTACATAGGCTGTATCTAAACGGTAGTTAGGTACATGTTTGATGTGACCAACAGATCCCATTCGAATGTTATACAATCAACAACGAAATATTTCGCTAACTATTCCGATTCGGGAAAGAGACAGTCATGGACAACTACGAACCTGGAGGAGCCTAAAATAAATGGACAGGATTTATAACCACCGCAGCTGAAAATTCTGGTCGCTCTTTGATTTTATGCAATCTCTACATACCAAGTTTGTAGTGCATGGTTTTCCAATTCATCTTGGTTTATGGAATGAGTTGGTGGTAGGTACCTTCCATTTATCAGGATGTACAATCAATGAGAATTCCAAGAAAATGTGATTGCTTGAAGCTCTCACAAAACCTCACGTCTTCTTTTTGTCCAACAGTCTCATTATAACTATAATTCTTGTTATTTTCAACTATATTATCTGTTCTTCAAAACTAACTGGCAAATCATTGTTTTCTCATTATCTCACTTCTTTTCCGTAACAACCCTATACATAAACACGAATTATCAGCACTTCAACAAACAAGCAACAAGGATTCTTTCAACTGTGGCTGCCTCGATCCAGGCGGGAGGACCAATGACTTTCGTCTTTGTCTGATAAGGCCTATGTCCTGTTTCCCCGAATAATAAGGATAATAGCATAAAAAGCAAAAACACAAAGAAAAAAGTAACCTTTGAGTACTGTTGTTGATCATTGCGGAATGTGAGAGGGAATTTTCCCGTCCCTTTTCCCTCAAGCCAGGGAAACTTCCCCTACAACATACTGTCAGGGTTGCCAACTTAAGTTGAAAAAACATTGAGTGTCCACGGAGTGCACTGTAAAACTCGTGTAATCTGAGTGTGCCCCTAACTGTTGAGTGAACCACACCACTCAACTATGAATTCGAACTAGTGAGTGGAGGGTGACCCTACATTTAGGTGAGTGCGAGTGAACACAAACACTCAGCCTTTGTCTATAAATTCCACCCTTAGTATTGAAAATAATAAACCAAAATATAAAACGAACCTGCTGGTATGCCATATTATTTATTCAAACACGGTATGTTCCGCACCCAACATATTTATACTAACGTCAGAGAAAAAACGCAAATCATGATAATTTCCTATCCTTTCAGACACAACCTACCACAATTACTGACGAGCTGACAGGGAATATTTCCGCATCGCCATAGCAACCAAGACCTTTGTCGCATTTTTTCTGCTCATTGTGCCCAACCCAAGTGCCGAATCGCCTCCCGAGATGACAAAAGAATTGGCGCCCCCTTGGGCTGGTGACACCTTGGAGCTATTATCCCACGAGATCCACCCATTATTAACGGGAGATAATAAGATTTCGCAACATCGTTTCCTAGCCTGATTAATCGTTATGAAGAACAAGAACGTTGATTTATGAGGTCTAATGAAGGGTGATTTAGTTATGCAATCCTGCAATTTTCCTCATGTACTCGAGGAAGGAGTAGGAAAATTTTCAGTTATGCTTCCCCGTACGGGGAAGTTTCGTAAAATGTTGCATTTAAGTATACTCGTGTCAAATTCTTTTAAAATTTGAGCAATTTGTTTACCGAAATTATTAACTATTAAATCATGGCAAAAAAGTATTCTAAATAAGATATTAAAGCACATCTTGATGATGAATGTTTATTGGTCCAAAAAGCACATAAATTATAAATCATTTTATTTTATATAAATATATATAAGAAAAGCGCAAACTTTAGGAATCGTTTCAGAATGCCTCAAAAACGGATTTCAGTGAAGAAATTTTTCAAAAACTTTTGATTTAAAAAATTTTCGAGCCATTGCAATAGCTTCATTTCCTACGAAAATTCACTTAAATGAGTTACCTACTATTAAGAATGTGATCAATTAATAATAATAATGAATAATAGCATTGATCAAAATTTTACGAAAGCTTTTGATGTGCATGGACAAATGCAGAATCAAACCATTGCCATAGAGTCGTAACTTAACGTAACTAATGTGGCAACTAGCCGGAGTTCTAAGTTGCTCACTGTTAATAGGCAAGTATATTGGTCACCCTTCAGTCGCCTGTCCCATTTCGGGACGAAACTAATTTCAACTTCCGCAGAATTCGTCTATTCATTCCTCCAGACCAAAGCAATTTGTCTGAACAATTTGCGTACAGTTGCCTAATCTTCAAGAGCTCGCAGACGTAAGCGAACACAAAGGTTGAGTTATGAGTCACAGAGACAAGTTCCGTCTGGAGTTCGTAATTTGTTGACGGTTCCAGGACGTGTTTAGTGGTCTTGCGCAGAGCGAAGGAATTTTCGAGATGACATCGGGTAACCTACCTATACCTCCTATACCTACATACCTACAGAACTACTCTGCCTATAGACCTTGCACCTCAAATTGCGTCAACCTCTTGTGAGAGGCGTGTGAGAGGAGTCTTGCTTCATACCTACCTACTCGTTGCACCTAGAAGCGCAGGAGAGTCCCCAACGACAGCTCTGATTCGGTAGATAATGTTAAATGGCAAAAAAACACTAGATGAAAACGTTTGCAGGGTGTCTACAGGTCACGGATTCCCGGAAAATCCCGGAAAAGTCACGGGTTTAATAGTAGGGCACGGATATTTCCGAAAGTCACGGGTTTTAATATAGAAGTCACCAGTGGCGTAGCTAAGCCATTTCTTATGGAGGGGCAACAGTCGAGGATTTCATTTTATTTTATAGTTTTGCTCTTCATTTCTAGTGCTTGTTGCTGAGTATACGAAGACTCTTAATAAACTGCCAAACGTTCATTTAAGTAGGTAGAGGGGCTCAATGGCTTTTTGTAGTGATCTGAAATCTCAGACGCTTTCATATTCATAAACCTAACTATAGATTATTAAAAAATATTATCCAAATAACTAATCAGAACGTGAAAAATTACGATAAATACGAATAGGTACCTACCGATGAATTGAGGAGCACTAGGGTATTATACTATTATTCTAGATTTACTGCATGCAAATTCATATACCTATGTGGGCTTACTGTCTTACAGGTTTATTCTCAATTGTTACTTCCGCGTGAAAATAACTTTTTCTGGACAATATCATACAATTGTATTATACAAGCAGGTACCTACCTACGCGAAATGAAATACAGTGCATGAAACCAAGATCAAGAAACATAAAAAAATGTAAACAAACTCAAACCTGGAATATGCTAGGTTAGAATAGAAATACTGCTACACTAGATTATTTTAATCTTTTCTATTAAACTATTTCAATCACCACTGCAGGCTTCTATGTATTGTATTATTGCTTCATTTTAACTGGGATTTTATTCGTAAATTAATGGTATAATACAACGGGAAACGGTTTTGAAACGAACAACCAAGCTTGATCAAGTAGGCAGTGAAAAGTAGAGGAAGTTCATAGGGGAATGAGGAACTTGCACAATTTCTTTTTACTGCAGAAATTGAAAGTAGATGGATTTTTAAGGTAAATAGTGAAAGAATGGTTTTTGTAAAAAGCCTCGATGACTTTATAAAAATATTTGAAGTTTGAATTTTCTGAGAGCCCGCCAAAACGCTTTCGGCAGCTAGCTCCGCCCACTTTCTCGTCCTACGTCATCGTGATGTAAATCTTATCTGATAAGCTATTTAATAGTTCAATTCAGTTCTGTTCCTTTGTGTTCGTTTGCTTTTCGGTATTTGTTGTTCCTCTAAAATCCTACCTACCTCTAAATACCTTCTTCATATTCTTCGAGAGATGGAGAAGGTAAATAAGTTGAAGGAGAGATATGAAAAGGGCACGACTTTTAATTTACCGTCCCTAACAGTTCTCGGCCTGTGTAAGTTACTCTCGTCAATTGAACTGGAGACTTTTGAAACAAAAGGAGTGAAGATAACAAAGTAAGTAAACTATAACACTTATTTAAACCAGAACCTAGATAATGTATAACTAAAAAAGTAGGTAACTCTGTACCTTAGTAGGTAGTACCTAAATAACTGTACGTGTCTTGCCGAATGTGGACGCAAAAGGCATAAACACAGCGTAAATAAGAAATTAACGAAACAACCTATTAAGTGATTTTTATCAATTCAAAATCAACTCGATCCAACTAAACTTGATGGTGAAGGATTTCTGCTCTTTAAAATAAAAAATCTACTCGTTTGTTACGTTAGTGGTTCCGTTTCTGATAACTTCCCCGCGCGTCCTTCTCAATTACTCCAAAAGAATCATATTTATGATTTTAAAACCTCTTCATCCAAAAGAGTGACTGACTTGAAGAAGACGAAAGAAAAGGAAGATGATGAGAAAACTGCACAAAAAAGGCAGCAATAGAAATAAAGGAATTAAAATTTAAAAAACAAAAATTGTTGGAAGAAGAAGAATTGAGTGTAATAGACTCTAAACTCAGTTCATTATTGAAGAGAGTGTAAACGTTCCAAGCTTTGCTAGACAGAAGTAGCTTGCACCAATTAATAGGTAGACTGCCGATATTTCTAGCCCCTTAAGGGAGATCTTTGAAGCATTTATATCTCAATCATTCCTTTACACACATTTGTTGGAGAGCTGCTGATGTTTCATGCACACTTTCCCAATCTGATCACGCCTTCTGGATACAAGCGGAGCTAGGATTGTCCAGAGAGAGGCATATTGGCCAAGCCTAGGTGGTGGGGCCAGTGTTTGACTTTGACAAGCAATTAGGTAATGTTTTTTCGTTTGTTTTAACCTGAAGCTTACATCTAGTGCTGCATCAGGATGTCCTCAAACTGCTCGGTATTGAAAAAATCACTAATTCAAGCCACAAAACATCATAAATTCGTTTTTTGACATTTTATGTCTTTGCTATGGCAAAACTAAAAAAACGTTTTGATGATTTCCGCTTACAACCGAGTCGTTGCTAGGGAAATGGTACTTCGTCGTTTTTCATCCCACAAAATTCGTTGACCATTCGTTCGAAAGCTCTCGATTTATCCAACCATATTATGGCAACTACTACGAAGTGCGTGGCCAACAAGCTGAGTTATGAGCAAGGTTATTTGAATAATTGTTTACACTCAGGTGGAACATGATTGCCACCGCTCGTTAATTTCTGATGATTTCATTGAGCTGGTGTTTCGATGATTTGATTCATAGCAGGTGATCCAAATATTGAGAGAACGGTTTGATTTGTGAAGCGGTGGTTAAATCATTTTAATAGGTAATTTCTATGCTTTACACTCTAGGAAGCTGTAATTTCGTATGTAGCCTCTTTAGGACATTTACTTGACGATGCCCAGGGTCCGGATCAGATGAGAAGCACTTAAAGCTAATTTCTATGTTTTACACTCTAGGAACCTGTAATTTCGTATGTAGTCTCTTTAGCACATTTACGTGACGATGCCCAGGGTCCGGATCAGCTGAGTGGCTCTTAGAGCTTGCATACGAGTCTGCAACACATACTTGTCTTCAACTAAAGACATAAAATGTCCCAATGTGTTGCAGACTCGTATGCAAGCGTTCATGTCTTTGCTATGGCACATAAACTAAAAAATTTGCTTCCTTTCTATAAAATCTCATCAAAATGGACTCTCGGGCCTTGAGAATGTTACAAGCTCTGAGATCCACTGAAAATACTCGTGTTGGGGTAAAATTAAAAAAAATAATAATAAAATAAAACTTGTACTATTACTAATGAGAAAACAAAACAAATTAGCTGGGACCACACATGGGATGGTAAATTGCCAATTGACAATGGATCAGTTTGGGAGGGAGTTATTCTTTTTTTAGTTTATGTGCCAAAGCAAAGACATAAACGCTTGCATACGAGTCTGCAACACATTGGGACATTTTATGTCTTTAGTTGAAGACAAGTATGTGTTGCAGACTCCTATGCAAGCTCTAAGAGCCACTCAGCTGATCCGGACCCTGGGCATCGTCACGTAAATGTGCTAAAGATATTTGGATCACCTGCTATGAATCAAATCATCGAAACACCAGCTCAATGAAATCATCAGAAATTAACAAGCGGTGGCAATCATGTTCACAATATCAATTATTGAGAATGATCACCTGAGTGTACACAAATATTCAAATAACCTTGCTCATAACTCAGCTTGTTGGCCACGCACTTCGCAATAGTTAACATAATATGGTAATAGCCAATAAGTGATAAGTCCCTGGGTAGAAACGTTGGAGATAATGAAACAACCAAATTAAGGACAGAAAAGGCCTTTTAAAAAAATTATTATAGCCAATAGCTGTAAGTGATGATAGCCAATAAGTAGCGACTATAGGGCATGTGCCCATCCTATCCTATAATGAATAGGCTATAATAGCTGTAAATGGTAATGACCAATAAGTGATGAATTCCTAGGTAGAAATGTTGTAGATAAAACAACCATTTTAAGGACAGAAAAGGCCTTTTTTCTGTGTAAAGTTATAATAGCCAATAGCTGTAAGTCATAATAGCCAATAACTAGTGACTATAGGGCATGTGCCCAACCTATCTATAATAAATGAATGGCCAATAAACTATAAATGGTAATTAGGTGTGCCCCAACTATAGAGCGTGTGCCCATTCTATCTATAAAATTAATAACCAATAAGGTGTAAATGGTAATAGCCAATAAGTATTGAGTCCCTGGATAGAAACGTTGGATACAACGAAACAACCAATTTAAGGACAGAAAATGCCTCTTTTTTTGTAAAGTTATAATAGCCAATAATTGACAGTGATAATGGACAATAACTAGTGACTATAGCTTCATTTTTGACATGGATATGTCTTTGCTCTGGGGGGTCAACCAAAAATTTCCGTGATGCAAAATTTGTGTCACAATTTCAGTGTTTTTCACGTACAACCCAGCCGTTGCTAGGGGAATGGAACCCACAGTTTTCATCGCACATAAATCGTTTGCTACTCGTTAGAAAGCGCTTGATTTATGAGATAAATGTTCACATTTCAAACTACCGATTTCCCCCTCCTTACATTTTCAACATTTCTTTAAGTAAACCGTTGTTTTGTTGGAATTGGTCGGAGTGCGGCCATGTGGCCCAGGGATTTATTTAAAGTTAAAGGATTTGTTTACAACTCTCGAAGACAACCGTTATGAAATCCCCAATCAAAGACATATCCATGTAACATGGTAACTGCTTGTAAAGCAGATAGTGGAACTCGTTTACGAGTTGTTTAGTTAGGTTTATCAATGATTTCTTCATCTCTAGTGCTATCATGGTAATGACCATCCTTTCTATAATAATGAACAGTCAATAAGCTGTAAATTGTAGTAGCCAATAAGTAATGAGTTCCTGGGTGGAAACGTTGGAGATAGTAAAACAACCAATTAAAGGACAGAAAAGGCTTTTTTTGTAAAGCTATAATAGCCAATAGCTGTAAGTGATATTAGCCAATAACTAGGACTATAGCTTCATTTTTTCTGACTTAAAATAGCCTCCATCATGGTAATGGCCACCCTTTCTATAATAATGAACAGCCAATAAGCTGTACATGGTAGTAGCCAATAAGTAATGAGTATGAGCTACTCACCCTATGAGGAGCTTTGAGGAGTTTATGGACGGCGGCGATCTGGTTGATGAGGGGCAGCGTCGTGGAGAAGGTGTGGACGGGAGGTCGCGGCGGCTCCGGCAAAAACGAACTGCATTCGAACGGGTCCCGATCGTTGAGGTACTGGACCCGGCACGTCAGAGCCATCCTGGCCCCTTAAAACCCAGCTAAGGATTCACCGCGAAATTGTCGTCCACTTTACGGTAAAAAGAGACGAAAAAGAACAAAATGTCGAGTTAGAAAAAAAACTGCAAATTTTCGTAACCACGACAATGCAAATTTTCGCCGACAACGGTGGAGAAATAAAAAACGACAAACACGACAAAAGATAAAGAGAAGAGAAGCGACACAACACCGAGCGGCGCAGGGTGAGCGGCCGAACTGGCTGGAAGTTGGAGTTAGCGGGTGGGAGGGGGCGCAGCTGGGGGCCCCTCCCCCCTCCTCCGCATGAGGGCCCCCAGGTGCATGCATGGATCTTACAAGTGCAAGGTGTATAGTATCCACGAAGAGCGTGCCGTGTGCATGGCAACTCATCCGTCGCCCTACAAAAATCTTGATTTTTAGAAAAAATTTCGTAGAAAATGAAGCTATTGCAATGGCTCCAAAAGTTTTAAAATGTACATTTTTGCAAAATTTTTTCATTGAAACATTCTGAACCGCCGTCCGGGCCATAAAAGGCCTTAGAATTGACTTACAAAATCTGTTCTTTCGCACAAAGACTCCACTTGGGGTCTAGTTGGTCCTAATTTCTCGCCAGCTCGATCGCTCCATTCTCATGGGCGCTATGAGCCAAAAATAGGTGAAAAAGTGTCTTTTTTTTGTATATTTCAAGTTGTATAGAAATTGGAGATTTATGAGTGAAAAGAAAAAGTTAGCTATTAATTTTATGGGAAAAAAAGTATTCTAAATGATACTCTTCTATTCAAAAAGAGATTTTGGATTTTAGGCTATTTTTTGCAATTTTATAGATTTTTTAAAACAAAATTTAATGAAGTTCAAGTTTTTAGCATAATTTCGTACATAAATTTTTGAATGTTCTATTTCATAGTTGATAAACTTTATTTGACCAATCTTATGCTAAAAAATATCAATTTAACAATTCTTAGCAATTTTCAGTGATTTCGTCGCCACATTTTTTGAAATTTGACCAATTAGACGAATCTTTGGAGGTTTTAGGTTGGAGGGACCAGTGATTGACATCTCACCAAAAAGTTTAAATAATAAGGCATAGAAGTGCAGAAATTTCGTTGGTGCTGTTTCTTGTGATTTTGCTAAGGAGGTAAGCGTTTTATTCTGCTCCACCATGCCCTCCACATTTTCAAATTCGATTGTTTCCACGGTTTTTCTCAATCAGTTTTTTGTGTAGATTGCATTTATGCTATCATTTTTTGGAAATAATCAAAGATGACATGTGAAAATGCAAATGTCAATTACTAGTTCCCGAACTGATTTCCAATAATAAATCTTTGTAATCGTATAGGAAAAAAATTATTATTTTCTCTCAAAGTTTGTCACTTTAGGTGCGAAGATTCCAAAACTGCAATGTCCGTCCGCCGCCCCGGCCATAAGAGGCCTTTAACTTGATGAAACAAATCCGCCTTTTCCACATGGACTCCACTTGGGGTCTAGTTAGTCCTAGAATCTTGCCAGCGAAGTGTAACTCCCAAAGTTTTCATAGTAGGGAAATCGTTCGCCACTTTTAGCGAATTTTTGAAGAAAATTAATCTATTGCTCTCGCCTCGAAATTTGTAGAATGTGAATTTTTGAAAAAATTTTATGCAGAAATCCGTTTCAGGCTATTCTGAATCATATTCTGAACTTTAACGCATTTTTTAAATGTATGTATGTATGTATATATGTATGTACATACGTATGTATGTATGTATGTGTCATTCCAGACGATAACTGTCCGTAAAATTGTGCTAGAAACTTCAAACAAATTTTAAAATGTTAAGGACACAAAACGAAAGTTCAAGTTCGTTGGCCAGCATGATCGGATTACATCTTCGGGTTGAAATTTTCAAAAATGTAGTCAAAAATTTCAAAATAGCCTGTTTTTTGCGATTTGTTGTGCGAAATAATTTTTTTAGCATACTAACATGTGGTATATTCGGAATCAGCGTAAAATTTCCTATAAGAATATGTATCAAGTTTTCAAAAATTTCAAAGTTGAAAAATCAGTCAAAAATCGAAATAATGCCGTTCGCTAGTTGTAAAAAAAGGTAATATTTGCATGAAACATTGTCCAAATTCAGATTGAACTTCTCTTATGGAAGTATCCCTGTATAACCAATCCTAGAACCATGCTGTTTAAAACGTAGGTAGTAGGTGCTTTAAAAAAAAAAAAAAAAAAAAAAAAAAATGTAATCACAACTGATGAGTTCACTCTGTGCATGTGTTAATAATTTGATTCCATGTTGTCTATCAAAATCATAAACTAAAATTTCTCAACACGATCAATACCGACTGAAATGTCGAAGATTTCTTCAAAAATTCGCTCATGGGGGTCATGCTGCATGACTGGACTTTTTTGGAAAGCTCTCATTTTATCACAACATCTCATGATCCCTGAGCCGTTGTAGTGTCAAAGAATGCTGATTTATTACGCTAAGATAAACTAATATTGCTATGTAACAATAATGAACTAATAATGTGAAAAGAAGACACTAGGTACTTGGTAGGTATAATACTATTGTGCAGTAGGTACTTGTAAGCAGTAGGTACTAGACGGTTGCAATTATTGGGTCTTTCCTAATCAGCTGAGTGAGCTAAAATCTCTCCTGTTACCCCTAGGACGTTGAAATTTGATAAGAATACACTCTGGGACACCAAAAGACGATTGCAGTTATTGGCTCTTTCCAATCAGTTGAGTAAGCTACATTATCATCCTAGGAACTTGAGATCTGGTAGGGAGACTCCCTGGGACATTAGAAATCGATTGAAAAGATTGGCTCATTCTTACTCAGCTAAGTGAGCTGAATTGTTTCCTGTTTATCCTAAGAAGTTGAGATTGGATAGGGAGACTCTCTGGGACAGTACGAGACCTTTGCAATTATTGGGTTTTTCCCAATCAGCTGAGTGAGCAAAATTCTCTTCTGTTACCCCTAGGAAGTTGAAATTTGATATGGAGACTTTCTGGGACACTAAGAGACTATTGAATTGAGTGGGTCTTTTCTGATCAGCTGACTGAGCTAATTTAATTGAGACATTTTTAACTTGAGACACAAAACACTTATTTCATAGGTGGAAAAATAAGGCATATCCATGTACTGATGTATCTGCATGTAGTGTACATTTTTCTTTTGGTAGGTTACATCATCCAGTTATTTTTCAATAAAGCACCTTAGTATCAGTTTAGTAGGTAATTTTTTGTGGAACAGTGTTCTGCGGTGAAGGGCAATCCAATAGTGTTTACTATATACGGGGTTTAATAATAATTAATAGATATCATCCCAAAGAATCGAAAGAAACCACCCAGACAGCTGTAACTTCGTAGGTTTGCTCTCCTTCCTAAGGGGTAAAACTTTAACAGGGAAAAAAATCAACATGGAATGAATCGCAGCAGGTGAAACAGTAAAAATGACCTAATAAACTATGACGATCGTATCAGCTGATATAATTCCAAAGGAATTAAGATTATTGTAACTTATGTCACCTATAAATGGAGCTGTGTAGCGTAGGTAGGTAGGTGATTTATTTTTATAATTAATTTTCAGTTGGTGGGTCAGGTTGTGTTAAATTCAAAAGACTAGTAAAATGTAGCTGTTTTTAGTTTAATTTCTCCTCGGTAGGCGTCTATGCCTCTGCACATATATTTAGATAATGAATAATAGACTTCGTTTAATTAAAGGGCTGTCGTTAATTCCCACACGCCATTTTTCTTTTCTGCTACACTTGTAAACTTAGCTTCTACAAGTGTAACTTTTCTACACTTGTACTCTTTGTTTTGGTGAAACACTTGTTCTAGTTTCCCGTGCATTACAAGTACCTGTACTTGTTAACTTGTACACTTGTAACATGTTGTTTTATGAAATAGGGTGATGAAATACAACTCAGTGCATTCATCAATGCTCTCATCCTGCCTTCAACTCTAGATCGTCGATTTCACTTTGACCAACGCCTCCATTCTCTGATCAATCTCAAAATCAGCCGATCATAGCACTTTAACATGCTTGATGGATGAATACACCTTGGTACATCTTAGTGGCGAATTTTTGTAGTTTTGACTGTGTTCAGCAGTTGTGGTTTTCGTTTTCTTTGGGAAAGAATGTCAGGGAATTCGTATCCCCTTGATTCGGATTTGTCGTTCGACGACAAATATATATATATGTATATGAAACGATATGTATATGAAATAGGTCCCAGGAAACAATAAAGATTCGATTTGAGGTGTGACGATTTTTATTTTAGAACCGAGTTTTTCGCGATTTTGTGACTATTACCCGATTTGAGTCTAAACTTTATAAAGGCAAAAAGTCGATCGTAAGATTCACAATAAAATTCACCAGACGATTCCAGACTCCGAGAAGGGGATTTTTAAGGGGCGATGACCGGGCGGCCCCCCTCCCCCCCTCTATCACCCCTCTCACACCCATCGCCCCCCCTTGAATTCCCCCTTTTAATCTCATCCGGACTGGTCGAACCGGCAGCCCCCCCCCCCTACCCTCTTCATCTCACTGTTAGTCCAACGTATTGACCGCTCGCACTGCGCGAGGGGACCCGGGGGGGGGGGGGGGGTACAGGTGCAGGTGCAGGTACAGGTACAGGCTACAGGTACGGGTACAGGCTACAGGTGCAACTTGGGTGACCGCTAACTTGAACCAATTTCGCGAATGGGTCATCTCACTGGACACCACACAATCGCTTCTGGGGTCCCAACTTTTCGTTGAGCTGTTCTCATTTATTGCTTTGAATAATTAAGGTTTTTTATCGAACAAGAAAACAATTTTCAACCCCCCCCCCCCCCTCCCAACCCTCGACAAAATTTTTTTGTTTACTTTTTAAGATACAGAGAATCCAAAAATTGAAAAGAGGAAAGTTTTTAGACCAACCTATAGGTGATGTTCTCTAGACTTAGACACTAGCGCATCCTTATTTCGAGACAAGGCGAAGTCGAAGTTATTTCACCTTGTTGTCATGGTGACGAGTAAACTATGCGAAAATGCGCCATTCGTAGTCACGATAGGACATATTGCATAACATAGTCATACCTGGTTCCTAGTCAATATTTTCATTATTTGTAATATGCAAGTTAATAAATATTTTGCAAATTACATCAATTTATTATCAGGTGATGATGACCTCAAACGCTAAGAATGCTACAAGTGTTAGATGCTCCAGACATCAGCCGAAGATGTGGATTACCTATCTAGTTTTCAGACCTGTTCTTCAGGACGTGCCATGAGAGCTCTGCTAGACGGGAATAGTAAGTATCGCATGTGGGTACTTTCCGTGTATTATTCTTGTTCATGTACTTATACGTGTTTAGTCGTACTTATTATACGTGTTCATAGAAAAAAGCGAAAGTAGTTACCTAATTAACTTTTTTGTCCCTAAATTTTGCGTAACTGCAAAACTCGCGTAATAACTGCACTTCCAATGCCGTCTTTATGAAATCCAACCTTCAGAAGAATGCATTTCAAGGTTTTTTCCTTATAGCTGGTTTTTAATTCATGTTGCATATTTCCTGATTCGATACTTGATAGACTTGCTAATCAACAGTATTCGTCTGTAAAGCAACAACCTAGTACCTACTTTGTTTAGGCACTTTTAACCAACAGCGAATCTGGTAAGACGTACGTACCTACCTAAGTAGTTTCGTTTCTTGGTGTAGCAACAACCTGCCTTGTTTACTTTGACAGACTATCAAATTTCGGTACTTTTCCGTTATAACACCCCCCCCCCCCCCCCCCCCAGTCAATTTGTCTTCAACACGCCCGCCCGATGTTTCTAGGCATTATTTCTTACTTTGATTATGTTATGTTATGTATTTTTGAGATGCGAGCATCCAGACCGCCAAAGTATACACATCATTCTGACCTACATGTCCAACTAATCTGTATTTCTACTAATGCATTGACTACTTGATGTTATGTAATTTTGAGATGCGAGCTTGCGAGCATCCAGACCACCAAACTACACAAATCATTCTTATCTATCTATGCGAATTCGTGTGCATTCTACTTGTGCGAATTCATGTGGAGGCAATCAAACCACAATTACGCCAATTTGTTTCAACAAATACAACCGACATCGGCAACTTCTGAAAACGGTAATTCTTTTTTTCCTTTTTTTTTTTTTTTTAAATAATATAATTTCTTCCCACACCTTGAAATTGTCACCAATTCTACGTAAATGTGTAATCTAAGTAAGAAGTAATGCCTAGAAACATCGGGCGGGTGTGTTGAAGACAAATTGACTGGGGGGGGGGGGGGGGGGTATAACGGAAAAGTACCCAAATCTCTCCTTTTATTCATTCAATATAAAAAATAAAGCTTCCTCAGTTAAGCATAGTACTATGAACTTATAATAAAACGTTCATGAAGCTACCTGAGTAATGGCCATGTACCTACACTGCAGTAGGTACAGACAAGTAAGGAATTTTCAATGATTTTCTCTTAACTACTTTTCAGGTTAATTATTCTCAAAGCTTCTCTAGTTCCAAGTAACCAATAATCGCGCTGGTAGGCACGATACGAGACGTTCCGAACCCGACGCGAGCACCTCCCACCCTACTGCCTTTTCCCCTCCGTTTGTTCCCCGCTGGGTAACAACCGAACAGCTGACCCGTCTTATCACTTTTCTTATTGTTTAGGTTCTATTTAGATTACAGTACTTTGACATGCGTGTTTAGTTTATATGTACTTTTAATTATATGTTATATATGTAGTTTAAATTACTTTTATTATATGTTCCTCCGCATGTATGTTCTTCCGTTTCAACATGCTATTTTGTTACCATTGCACATACCAAACGAAGAGGGAATTCTATCTTCGCCGGCATAGAATCTTGGCATGGTTCGGACAAAGTTAACTCGCCATATTTTTTTTATGTTCAGGAAAATTTCTTGAGTTTTATTACTCGTTTACTGTGATTTTACTTTACTCTTTTCTAAGTCAGTCTCTCTTCTAAGTCAGTCTCTAAGTCACATGGAAAATGAGTGGTGGTAATTTATTGATTGTTCCTCCTACATAATAAAATAAAAGCCTTACTGTTCTATTTATTTGTCATTTTGCATCAATTTTATTTTCCCTACTCCATTTGAAATATGTGTTCAGATACAATGAATCAAAAGGTTGAAGATAGCAATAAATTTTATAGTTAAAAATGTTAACGTAAAAAGTCGCTCTACCTAATTTCAAAATTTATGAATTCAAAAAATGGCAAAAAAATCGTTTAACAAATTTTCTTTTATAATTTAATGGGGAACTTTCATGTGTTGGAATTTCACACTTTTTTCCCCAGATTCGGATTCAGCACACTTGAAAACCATCTACTAGGTACTAGTTTGCGGCTCAAAATACTGTTTAGTCTGGCCAATAAACGGGTGATAAGATCACTCAAGTAGTAGGTAATGCAAGAGAGCTGAAGGTTCCCTCAGACAGGTGAGGGCCGTGACGTCATCGTGCAAATTAATTACAAGAGCCGTATTACTGGTCTGATACCCACCGTACAGCTACTTTTTGGAAACCTTTCGTTAAGATCTGTCTATTAAGCAAATAAAAAATAACCATGCAAATTCCGCATTGTTTTATTATTCATTTTCATTTAAGATTAAAATATTTATTAAAACGAGTTTGTCACCCTGAAAGTTTGAACATTACCAGGCAGATCAGCTTCCTGAAAGTATTTAAATTTGAACTTGTAAGGTGCATTCTGAAAAAGTCATGAGTGAATATGAATTAGAATTAACTCTGAAGTTCATGCTGCTTGACTGAAACTTTTAAAATCATGATCCTAATTTCTTATGTAAATCTGAAAGATATCTAAAATAGCTTTAAAATACTGGCGTTCAAGTTAGATTCACTGTTTGTTTGTACATTTGACAATAACTCCCTGCAGTTACGGATATTTACGAAGGTTGGCAACGCTGAGCGGTTGCTTTGTAGGGAGGAACATGTTGGAGTGGGAGGTGGTCGCGTCGGGTTTGGAACGTCTCGTTAGGCACGATTATTGTAACTATTTAGTTGAATGAAACTTGGTATTGCTACAATATTACTTTTTCAAAATAACTGTAGAAAAATGGCTTTATAACCACGAATTAGATTGACGTGAGACGGCAAACTTGTGAGAAATAGGTTGCGAGGATAGGTTGAGTTGCGATTTACTGACGTAGCTCAGTCATGGCCGACTTTGGCTGAAACGCTAAACTACTCCAGGCGTGACGTTACGAGAATATGGGCTATAATAGGCTGTGCGCACATCAATCCCTGTGCATGCAAGTGACAGCTGGACGAAAAATTGGCTACTGTTGATCAGACGGCATTGAAGATCATAGGATTGTTTAGAAGCTAACCGGCACAATCCCAGAAAATGTCACCAAAATCGTTCCATTAGATTGGGAGTTTGGCCTGTGTAAATAGATAATAGTTTCGCGCAATGGATATTACTGTACCAATCGCAATATAATTCATAGGGCATTTTCCCAGATCATATCCCCAACTGGCAACCTAATTTGAACGAAATCGGAGCAACAGATTGTGAGAAATCGATGATATTGAGATATTCAAGTTCGCGCATACGTAAAGGCTATTGTCAATTCTACGGCAATGAAAATTATAAGGGACCGTCTGTGAGCTAACCCCCTTAATCTTTGAAGATTTCATCGAAATCAGACTGAAACTTGGTATAGTTTTGGGCGCGACAAGGATTTCTCTCAGACAGACACGCATCAGCAAGCTCTGAACAGCAAAAAGTTAGTGGAAACTTTGATTTTGGAGGACAAAAATTGTTTCGACTTCAATCACGAACACAAAGCTCCCTTCCTTCGGTAGTGAGGAAGCAAAAACAGCAGAAACCTTCACCCTGCAGGTCGAGAATTGTGAAGTTTGATTATCCATTGCTTTGTTGCCTTGTTATTGTGGCCATCCGTACAACATGATCTGCACTTTTGCAGGTTTTAGAATTTGACAGATTGTTTAGTGGAGGACTGAAATAAATCATAAATGTTAATAAAAACTGGAAGTAGTAAATTAGTGGTGTCAACTGACCTTGATCATTCCCTCAGGCTGAGCGACAGGTTCGTGGACTTTTACTTCAATTGGCTTCACCTCCCTCCAAAACTCTTCGTCGCTCGAATCTACGGAATAAGCGAAATAAATCAGCAAATTTAATAAGTGTTATAGCCATAATGCATCAAATTACTTTATTTTGAGAACTACTGTAGGGTTTTAAGGTATCAAGAGCTTTGCAATGTTAAGAAACTTGGATAATATGAAAATTTAAACATGCCACTGGAAATCTGACTTACGGGCAAACATCAAGGCAGCAAGAGTAAATCAAGAAGTAGCGTGAAATGTCATAATTGGTCAATTAAGAAACGAACAAATTATACTCAATGTAATGTTTGTGCAACGAAGAATATACTGATAAAACAGGTACGGGATCATCTACAACCTAAACCACGCATCCGCTGACAATTTCATAAATTCGAATGAAAACTGTGGAAATTAAGGTCATTACAAGCATTTTACATTGGCGCTTGCGCAGTAGCTATTAATGATACGATCATGTTGAAATTGATATGAGGTAATCAAGTCATCTTCTTCCAACTGTCATCAAATTTGAGTGAGATGGGACGACTAGGGAGTGAAAAAATAGATCATAATGGAATTTACGTTTGCGATTGCGCAGAGTGAAGTATTGTATTAATTTGGCAACAATGAAATTGACAGGGGACCGTCCACCCCCTAGCCCGCACATTCCCTGAAAATTTCATCCAGATTGGATAGGGATTTCACATAGGCGCATGGAGAGTTGCTATTATTGATACAATCATGTTGAAATTTATATGGTATGATCAAATCGTCATCCCCCAACTATCATCCGAATTTGAGCGAGATCGGACGACTAGGATGTGCTGAAATAATGCTTGGTAGAATTTACGTTAGCGTACTCGAATTTGGTGTCAAAAAATCGAAATTCTAACAAAACTACGTAAAAATCCGAATTTTCATAATTTTACATTGAATTTTGAAAAATCGTCCTTTTTTTGCATGATTTTGAGATTTTGAGTTTCCAAACTATCAAAATTTGTTGCTGTCGACTTGTTTTGACAGCATATTCGAGTTTAGCGACCCCAAAAACGTAAGTACACGAAGTTTCACAATTTTACTTAGAAGTTTGTAAAAGTTATATTCAAAAGTCTGATATTGGCAAAAAAATCGTATTTCAAAAACCTAAATCGAGCTACCGGCGTAGATTTTTGTTATGAAAAAAATCTGAAAAAGTTCTGGGGTCATTTTTTTTACATTTTGAACCAAATTTCGGGTGGAGGTCATCGAAATTCCACCATTCTCAAAATAGCAGGCATTCTCTAAATTAATTTGCAGTGCCTCTGTATTAACTTGTTTAACAAAAATTTGAAATAAAATGTAATTTTTCTCTGGGTGATTCGAAGAAGTTCCATTTGTTTGAAAAAGAGTTTCATTTGGTTGAAAAGAGCTTCCATTTGATTGGTACAAGGTTTCATTTGACTGAAAAGTGCTATGTATATATCTGTTCAAGTTGTACATCATATTACCGGTAATTTAATTTAGTTTTATTTCTAGTTTGGTAGTTTTATATCTGTAAAATGATTTAGCTCACACAGCATTATCTCCTACCACGGGCACTTGCCCATATAGGAGATTATATTTCCAATGATTGAATGTTTGTATATTTTTTTGTTATGTATGTTCGTTCGGAAATAAATGTATTAATTTATTGTAATATATATATTCTGCAAATTCAAATTTTACACTTTCAAGTGTAATATTTTTTGGTAAAGGGTAAATAATTCTCAATTCCAAATAGTCATTTCATTGAAAAAACACATTTTAGTGAAGAAACAAAAATCAAAATGTTCTACAAAATCTGAAGAAAATGAGAAAAATGAATTTTTTTCAAGAAAACTGCTGGACTTTGATCTTTCTTTCAAGTTAAACTTCATCAACAAGTGAGGTTTTTTAGGACTTGATCCTTTTCAGCAGTCAGTGCATGGACTCTGATCGTTCTTTCCCGTGACCCTTCATATATATATATATATATATATATATATATATATATATATATATATATATATATATATATATATATATATATATACTTTGTTTTAAATATAGAAAGAATTCCAGAAATACGTAGAGGAAAGAAAACTCGGCGCTCCGCGCCTCGCCAGGGGGCAAGCCCCCTGGACCCCCGGTTACCTCTATTTACATACTTCGGACGAAATTATTGAAACACAGAATGTGTTTGCGTTGTCGCGCAACCAAGTGACAACCAAACAAGCGTCATTGTTTACTATTCATTTATAACATCAATTTATATAGTTATAGTATGAAACTACGAAAATTGCGTTGTCGCGCAACCAAGTGACAACCAAACAAGCGTCATTGTTTACTATTCATTTATAACATCAATTTATATAGTTATAGTATGAAACTACGAAAAAAAAAACGAAATAAATTCGTGATAAATCAAGAGCTTTCCAACGAATGGTGAACGATTTCTGTGCGATTAAAATGGCGGAAATTCCATTTCCCTACCAACGGCTCGGTTGTACGTGAAAATCATCCGTCACACATTTCGTTCCCATCCCGCGTTCCATTTTCGGCTAGTTAGTCCATGGCTAAAACACATTCTGTGTTAAAAATCTGATATTTCGATTCTTGATCTTTGTCACAGAAATTAAAATTAGAAAAATGAAAGTTATTCTTGATGTCCTGGAAATTTTATATTTGTCAGCGTCCATAGTTACTTATCAAAAAAATTTGATTAGTTTTCTGGGTTTGATGGCTAATCGTTGAGATTGAGACCTGGAGAACAATTAGCGCCTAGTACCCATCTAAAAGCGACCGGCAACTACAACAAGCCGAGAGAGCTTTTAGGTGGGTAGGTACTAGGCGCTAACTATGGACGCTGACAAATATGCAATTTCCAGGACATCAAGAATAACTTTCATTTCTCTAATTTCTTTGACAAAGATCAAAAATCGAAATATCAGATTCTTTCTTTCCTCTAGCTATGTATTTGTGGAATTCTTTCTATATTTAAAATAAAGTAGGTATATAGTTCAGTAGAACCTCGAATAGTTCTAGTGTTCCTATATATATATATATATATATATATATATATATATATATATATATATATATATATATATATATATATATATATATCTATGTATATTTTCGGATTTAGGTTCTTGAGGGTTGGTCTATAGATTGAACAACTCAACTAGTCCGACGTTTCGATTTATTTGTAAATCTTCTTCAGGGCTGTAATATAGGAAAAACTACCTTAGTTAGCTACATTTGACATCTCATGTGCCTATCTATCAACTGCAAGTGGAGACTCATGGAGACTTATGGTTTTTACAATAGTATACATATATTTATAATGTACTTACGTAATTTACACCTCTCGAGCTAACAGTACAGCATTTACTATATACAAATCTGTCCAAATTTCCTATAAGTTTGTGCTACTTGTGAAAAAACTGAACTGTATACTACTCTATGCCTTGAAAATGGTAATAAACTTTACCGAAAATTTGGTAAATCAAATGACTTATGACTGATCCTCAAGAAAACCACCTCTACTATATATATATATATATATATATATATATATATATATATATATATATATATATATATACATAGATTACGAATGCAAATATTTTCGGAAGGAGAGTTGAGTTGACAACATCAAATGAGAGGGAGGCGAACTTGTAAAATCGGGTCAAAAACACGTTAGAGGTCGAGTGATTTTTGGAGAGGGCGCTTGTCGAGGAGACGTCAAGTGCGCTTCGCGGATGATGAGGGGGGGGGGGGGGATCAAGTGTGGCGGCAGGGCGGCGGGGGTTGGGGGTAGAAGGCGAGACGTCGAAAAAAGGAGGTCGTCTGCTGACCCACCCAAAGGCGGATATCGATCGCCAAAGTCCAACCCGCCCCATCGACTGAATTTTCAACGAGGGAAAAACCGACGACGGGCTCACCTGTGGAGGACATGACGACGCTCGTCTTCGTTGCGTCGTCTGACGACTTGACGCGGACGTCCTCGAAGGGAAAAGTCCGTCTGACGACACAGGATGCGGGCCCCAGCGCGACCGCGGACACTCTGGCTTGTTTTCTCTATTAACCCGCCAGAGTTCACCGCTCGAGAGCACTTAGGGGCGGATTGGCGAAGGGTGGAAGTAGATTAGAGGGGTGGAAATAGATTGGGGGGTTGGAAGTAGATTCGCGGGGTGGAAGTAGATTGGCTAACCCGCGGGGGATTTTTCACGGGCAGATCCTGCAGGCTGGTCACGTGAAGTTGCGTCTATTTTCGTAACCACTTGGATTTATTAACCCCCTCGCTCGTGACTTGAGTTTAGTGCTAGAAACCACTTCTCATTAATTTTCCACTAACTGAAGCGAGTTTTCATACCATTTTCCCAATATTTAGGTCCCCTTTTGCAAACTTTCGTAGAAAATGATGCTATTACAATTGATTCAGAGGTTTAAAATAAATGTTTTTGTAAAATTTCTTCAAGGAAATCCTTTTGGGGACATTCTGAAACGATTCCTTAAGTTTGCGAGTTTCTTATATATATATATATATATATATATATATATATATATATATATATATATATATATATATATATATATATATATATATATATGAGGTGTGAAGTTATTGACTGGTATATATGTAATAGGGGTGGTTTTCTTGAGGACCAGTCATAAGATTTTGATTTGCCAAATTTTCGGTAAAGTTTATTACTATTCTCAAGACTTAAGGAGAATACATCATGAGATTAGAATTTCATCTATGGTTACGTACATCATATTGAACGGATATGGTTCTTAAATTAGATATATTATTTAAGTTACTTACATGGAGTAGTATACAGTTCAGTTTTTGTTCACAAGTAGCACAAACTTATTAGATATTTGGACAGAGTTGGATATTATATATGCTGTACTGTTAGTTCGAGAGTTTTCTCCATACTGACTATTGGCTTAGAATTCCTTCAGGTTGACGTGGAAAGCTTGATATAGAAAACTCTCGAGCTAACAGTACAGCATATATAATTTCCAACTCTGTCCAAATATCTAATAAGTTTGTGCTACTTGTGAACGAAAACTGAACTGAATACTACTCCATGTAAGTAACTTAAATAATTTCTAACCTTAATAATATCTAACTTAAATAATATCTAATTTCAGAACCATATCCGTTCAATATGATGTACGTGTACGTAACCATTGATGAAATTCTAATCTCATGACGTATTCTCCCTTGGCCTTGAGAATGGTAATAAACTTTACCGAAAATTTGGCAAATCAAAATCTTATGACTGGTTCTCAAGAAAACTACCTCTATTATATATATATATACTTTGGCACAGACGTGCGGAGAAAAATAGCACATATATAGATAAATTACAAGGAAAAACTCACAGTTAAACTCAGTTCCGGCTTTTCCCTTTGTCTAATAGTAGAGTAGCTATAAATTAATATATTTATATATATGTGTGTGTGTGTGTATGCAGTGCGTACCAAAAGTAACTCCCCCCCCCCCCAACTTTTCCCCCCAATTTTGTGATATCGGAGTGAAACTTGGACAGCGTTTTTGGGGTGCCTGACACTACGTTTGAAAAAATAAAAATCAGGGAAAAAATTCAAGTTTTGGACTATCCTATCCAAAAAAACTAAAAATGTAAGTAAGTCAACATGAGAAAATATTGCTTCCTCACTACCGTGTTCGTGATTAAAGTCGAAAAAGTGTATGACCTCCAAAATCTAAATTTCCACTTGCTTTTTGCGATTCAGAGCTCGCTGATCAACATTGGTTCCGTGTCTGTCAGTGATAAATCCTTGTCACGCCCATAGTATACCAAGTTTCAGTCCGATTACGATGAAATTTTCAGGGACTCTGCGGGTTAGCTTCTAGACAGTCCCCGATAATTTTCAATACCGTCAGATCAACAGTAGCTTGTGCGCATGCGCAAACTTGATTTTCTCATAACGTCGATTTATCATCATCTGTTTGACCAATTTCCTTCAAACTCGGTAGATAATTGGGTACGTATTCCATTAATACGCCCTTTAAAATATGTCGCAATATTTGGGGTAATAACCATTGCGCATGTGCGAAACTAATATCGATTGACACTGGCGAAACTCGGAGTGTAATGGATCGATTTTGATGAAATTTTCAGGGATTGCGCGGGTTACCTTCTAGACGGTTCCCTATAACTTTCATTGCCGCCGCCGCCGTATGACTCGTAGTCTGTGCATACGCACAAACGTTAATTTCAGATAACGTTGATTTTTTATCATTCAATGGTCCGATTTCGTTCAAACTCTTTCAATTTCACAATTTATCTCCTCACGAGAGTCCGCAGGATATTCCAGTGGCTGCATACCGTCTATTCGATGGTCACAACTTTACTGTTAGTTGTCAAATGAATTGCGATAGCCGAAATCGGAATGGAAACGTCTCAGCGATCACAATGTACGAGTCATCCTCCGGGATGAGGGAACCGATTCGGCGCACCGGCAAAAGTCGGTCTCTCAAAATCGGTCAGTCACCTCCTGGAAGGCCTTAGGAATTCACCACAGACTTGACGACATTTTCGGTTCTCTGTTTTCAATGACAACACTTCGCATTGGGCCATAAAAACAAATATAGCGCGGATCGTGCTTTTACCAGGACCCGTTGCTAAACAAAGGGGTAAGTAATGCATACATTACAGGGACGTCCCTATGAATGGATTGCATTTAATTTTGGTGACAGTTAAAGTACGAGAAACAATTTAAATAAAAAAAAAAAAAAAAAAAAAAAAACGCTGCAAATTATTACACAAAGGTTTATTATTTATGTATTAGACAGCCCTTCTACGTAGATCTCTGGTCCATAATTATTAAACGCCGCTTATAGTATACTTAGTATCGGAACTCGGAGCTTCGGACCTCACAAATGGGTTCAATCCATTACAGCTGCGGAACCTCACAATTTTACGCTTTTTAATATAGTTGATAAACAAAACAATTTATTACCAAGTCATCTTTCCAACACATAAAAGTGTTACCTATACTGTATATTGATATAATTTAATTGGTCAAATTTCAAAAAATGTGCTGACAAAATCACTGAAAATGGCTAAGAATCTTTAAATTGATATTTTTTAGCATAACATTGGTCAAATAAAGTTTATCAACTATGAAATAGAACTTTCAAAAATTTATGTACGAAATTATGCTAAAAACTTGAACTTCATTAAATTTTGTTTTAAAAAATCTATAAAATTGCAAAAAATAGCCTGAAATCCAAAATCTCTTTTTGAATAGAAGAGTATCATTTAGAATACTTTTTTTTTTCCATAAAATTAATAGCTAACATTTTCTTTTCACTCATAAATCTCCAATTTCTATACAACTTGAAATATACGAAAAAAAGACACTTTTTCACCTATTTTTGGCTCGTAGCACCCATGAGAGTGGAGCGATCGAGCTGGCGAGAAGTTAGGACTAACTAGACCCCAAGTGGAGTCTATGTGCGAAAGAACAGATTTTTTAAGTCAATTCTAAGGCCTTTTATGGCCCGGACGGCGGACGGCGAACGGCGGACGGCGAACGGCGGACGGACATTTCAAATTTGGATTCTACGCACATTGTAACGTAAAGTGACAAAGTTTGAGGGGGGGTTATAAAAATTTTTTGCTATACGATCACATAGGCTTATTATTGGAAATAATAAACCAATAGCATGGCTTCTGGGAATTAACCTCCCCCCCACTAACCCCTTCACCGACAGTAAATCTCCATCATAAATTCCAGCTTGAAATTTGAAATTTCTTGCATATTTTCCAAAACTAGGCCAAATTCACAATTGGAAAAAAAAAAAAAAAAATCAGAAAACTTTAATGAGAATATTGAAACATCACGATTTATTTCTATTACTCCCTCCAGTCACCCCCTTTCATAATGAAAGTTGAAACTCCGTATGTGGGATCCAAAATTAGACCGGATTCATTGTTGAACGAAAAAAGAATCAAGAAAATCTGACGAGAATTGTAACTTGGCAGCGTTTGAAAGAATCGGTAATTATCCCTGCCACCCCCACCATGACAGCCAATCTGAAATTCCCAATTTTTCGCACAAATAGGCTGAAATCGGAATCGAGCCAAATAAGAGTCACGAAAACCGGTTGAGAATTGTAGTCTGGATGGTGTCGACAAAATTTGTTGAACAAAACGACGTTTCTTCGGATTTTCTCTTCCATTCCCCCTCTTCCATCACGGGATTCAAAAGTGACGGGGTTTGTTGCACAACTAGACTGAAATTAGGATCGAACAAAGAAAGAGTCTCAAAATAGTTGACAATTAGACTAAATCATGCCGAAAATGACCAGAGCCGGCCCGAGCCATTTTCGTTACCCATGCGGAATGACCCCCCCCCCCCACCCACCCCCAATATTAGATTAGAAGCCAAAAGAGGGCAAATTTAAAAATAAAAGCTAATTATTACATATGGAAATTTCAGTATTTCAATTGTTGAATGACCTTGAGATCACATGTTTCCCATGAGTTGAGCAGATAGTGAATAACACGATGTGATCGAAGAGTGGTCAAGTGAAATGAGCTTGCTGTTTTTTTTTTTTTTTTTTTTTTTTTTACAGAAAAATACCAGAAAACATATAGATATGTAAATAAATTCAATCCATTCAATAATTAACACAAAAAACGGACGGTAGACCTACGGTTCTACAGTCAGATTATTTAATAATGATTAATTTTACACATTATTAGTTCATTATGGTTACTCAGCAATTTTATTTTATAACTGAGCGTAATAAATCAGTTTTCCTTCTACAGAGGCTTAGGGATTATGGGATGCTGTGATAAAATGAGAGCATTCCAAAAAGTGGCTAACGATTTTCCTGCTATGAAAACTAAGGGAGTTATACTCGTACTTCCCTAGTAACGCATTGGTTGTACATGAAAATCAATAGAGAACTCCACCGTGACGTGACGCTCGTGACGTGAGCAAAACAAATGGAAACGTCCTGTTAATCGTTATTAAATGATAAAAATAAACCAATTTATTCTTCTGTCCAGCGCCCCCATCTGTCCGGCGCCCTAAGCGGCCGCATGGTTCGCATGCGCCTAGGACCGGCTCTGCCAATGACCCTTCATCCTTCCTGATCAAATGAGTGAGCTGTGAGTGAGATGAGTGAATTTTCTCCTGTCCACATTAGGTAGAAGAAATTTGTGACGGCCCCGACAGCATGCGACACTGTCGCTGAGCGTCATGTAATAAGATTCATTACGTTGCCTGACTTCATATCAACCGGTAAGACTCCATCTCAATCCTATGATTAACGATTTTGTTGCTGGGGTCTCCCTCAGCGGGGTCAAGGGGCAGCCCCTTGCGAGGCTGCACTTAAAAATGTTTATTTGTTGAAATTTTGATGCAACTTAAACTAATTAGTTTAGAAAGAACGATGATTCTCCAGGCAAACTTTGTGATTTATCGTGTCTAGACATTTTTATCATGATAGAGAAACCAGAGATCTTACCATCGTCCGAAGAGTGTTCAGGGGTTCGAAAAGCAGCTGGTGGCGGCGCTTGGTTGCCTAATACGTGATCTATATTCGTGTATAGACCGCAATAGACCTGGAAAACAACACGGCTTGAATACAAATACTGCGAAATGAGTCGTAATCAATTGTTTCGTTGCCGATAACTATAGCGAGCAACAAGTGAGCAATCGCTTAGCTAAAATGTTTTCAAATTTCATTAATATTTGCTGGAAAATTTATAAATATTTGATGAATTATTGCAGAATATTATTTTGAACAAGTTTTGTTGCCGTGAAATTGGTAGGGATGCATCCGAAAATTTTACAGCCTTCCCTATCTCATGAATATTCAGCGGGATATGTAATAGAGGGAAACTTCCTCAACCCCCGTCCACGAATTCAACTAACAACATGTAGCCCCTATTATACATTGAGCATTTTTCATAGATGCCAAGACTCTGACCTAAAAAACTCCAGTAAATTTTCTAGAAATATTTATAAACACAAATTTTTTCAAATGTTTGATTAATAATGGACTTAATAAGGTTGAAAATTTCATAACAAGCCAGTATAATAGGAAATAGGATGTATTTGTTAATTAAGTTCCCACAGCAACACAGACTAAGGTATAGCGCTGTGGCGAAATTGATTATCTAGATTGAAGAAGTGTGATCAATATGTTAATATTGTGGTAATGTTTAATTCGATATTTTTTTCAATAAATTCTTCTCTCTCTCTCTCTCTCTCTCTCTCTCTATCTAACAAAATAGTAAGATTCGTACTTAGATAACGACGTGACGATCAAGTAACGCCTTCAGAATTAACTAACTTTAGAACTTTAAGAATCTCGGTTGGCTAAAAATTTCTGATCGACAAGAAATGCAGATAGCGGTACTTATGTTTAAAATTTTGAAACTTAAGAAACCTGAATATCTATATGAATATTATTGTATGGATGTCCCAGATACATGACAAAAAAACTAGATATATTACAAAGGATACTACAAGGATATTACATATTCTCACTCATAGAACAGTAATGTTCAATAGATCATTCATAATACAATTAGTGAAAATTTATTATAAATATGTTGACTTGTATGATTTAAAAAAAAGATAGAAATATTCCGAAGTGAGCTTAAAAAAATGATGTTAGAGAAACATTGACGTAATCAATGAGAAGTGAGAACATAGAATGTTACTTTGATTTACATAAAATTTTGATTTAAATTATATATTCAGAAGTGAGCATTTTATTTTTACAATATTTATTTTCTTTTTTGAGTAGAATTTAGTTATTTTTGGAAAGAAAGATGAAATAATTTTGTAATGAATTTAATAGATGCACAATTATCGTATTTATATACTGCGATATATACATTAACACAAAATGTGATTGTAAGAGGATTTGTAAGTAATTTTGTAACCTGGGAAGGTGGAGGAGAGGGCATCATGGCCCTAACCTCTCCCTCGTCGATAAATAAATAAATGAATGAATCAATCAATCTCTCTCTCTCTCTCTCTCTCTTCTTTTCAACGCCTTTTACGTATGTACACGCTACTTTCCCATTCCCACGAAGAACGGTCGTGTGCAAGTGGTTCTGGCCAATCTCGAAAAGTACCAAATGAAAATGTGATTGTGACGATGAAAGCGAAAGTAGCCCGAGTTGAACTTGAAACCGCTAACACAGTTCCAATCAAAATCTCGACCATCGTCGGCCAGATTGCAGCGTTGGAGGGAAACAAACGCCTCCTGAGCACGCGAAAGAGCGTGGCGATTTTCCTTTGACGCCTCCATGAATATTTACTAGGTGGGCACTCGATTTCAAACACGATCACTCTTTTCATGTTTTCAGGTGCGAGTTAGCGGAGGTGCGGTGAATTCGGTTTAGACGGTCTTGCATTTCAGCGTGTAACGCGCATTCACAGGGACCTAAAAGTGGAAAATGACACAAAACTCAGTGCTGCGCGCATTGCAAGGCCTTCGCCCCTTGACCCCGCTAGGGGGACTCCAGACCCCCTTTTGCTTTCAACATGAGCCTTGGCTAAACATTGAGGAACGTGGAACACGCTCCATTTAAAATTTCAACTTCATAGGTTGAGTAGCAAAGAACTTAGCTCCGGACCTCACTCAGCTGATCTGTAGGGGATCTAGACTTCACGACTCGTTTCTACTCGTAGATATCCTAAGGGTTCTTTATTTCAGCTTCATGGTTGCACAGCAAAGAAATTAACTCCGGAGTTCACTCAGCTAGGGGCCTCAGACTTTGTAATTCATTTGTAGATGTTCCAAGAAGCCTTTTAGCGAGTTTTGTAGAAAATGAAGCTATTGCTATGGGTAACATCCATAAATCCATATCAATTTCAACATGATTGTATCAATAAAAGCTACTGCGCATGTGCCTATGTGAAATCCTTGTAACGACCACTGTTTCATGTTTCCACTGTTTTCATCCGATTTCGATGAAATTGTCAGAGGATGCGCGGATCAGGTTGTAGATTTTCTCCTATCAGTTTCATTATTGCCAAATCAATATTTCATTCTGCGCATGCGCAAACTTAAATTCCATTATGCTCTATTTTTTCACATTCAAGTCGTTCGATTTCCCTTAAATTTGGATGATAGTTGGAAGAAGATGACTTGATTGCCTCATATCAATGTCAACACGATTGTTTCAATAATAGCTACTGCGCATGCGCCAATGTGAAATACTTGTACTGACCTTAATTTCCACTGATTTCATCCTATTTCGATGAAATTGTCAGTGAATGTGCGGTTTAGGCTGTAGATGATCCCGTACCTATTTCATTGTTTTCTACTCGTACTCATCAGTTCATTCTGCGCTTCCGCAAACGTTAATTACATTGAGTATCATCTTTTCGTTTCTTAATTATGGCATTTCACGCTACTTCTTGCTATGGAATTTTTCAAGTTCATTTAAAACTTTTCAACGATCTATACATTCATGATAGGTAAACGAGGAAGCTATGTGCCACACCCAACTCGGCAGACGTTTTTCCGTTGGGCAGTGTAATTGATATCACGTTACTAGATGAAGTACGCGTTCCACATTTAACCGTATTTAATACATTCTGAATTTATTCTGCCCAAAAAATAGAGGCACAGAAGGTTTGGATGCATAGCTCGTTGCTTCAGTGTTTTAGTAGACACCTCATTGGTTTTGGATCTTCTCTTATTTGTGAGGTGAAAATAGAAGTCACGCGAGAAAGTGAAATCCTGGGTACGGATTTCCGGATTGTACCAGTCGGCAAAGCGATCTGAAAAGCAGGCGATAAGACGTAAAACGGAGCGTACCGTTCTGCAGAGTCGTTCACTATAGCTCGTTTTCCTGGGATTTTAGCGCCATTTGGAAGCCGCGAAGTCACAGCTCATTAATTTCCCGCGGCAGTTCCCATTCGGATCGGAATGTTCTGCGGAGTCCGCCGCTTTGCGTCATGTCAGATCTGAATCTTGTTCACTCAATGGAACCTCCAGAACTATAACTGCAGACCCCAACACTTCTCAACACATAGCTGGATTGTCGAAGAATCGAGATTAATATCAGGATACCACTCAACTACCTTATGCAATAGGAATCAATTCAATTTTTGGTTTATTATTTTCAATAATGAACCTTTGTAATCCACCAAGAACATCCTTTTTACCCCCCCCCCCCCCCCAAAATTTGTTGGTTTACGTTTCAAGATGCATAGAATCTAAATCCGTCTGTCCGCCGTACGCACGCCGGCACCATGCACCGTCCGAGGCTTTTCTCCAAGACTACTGGACCACAGTTTATGAAATTTGGGTGAAATACCATAAATAGGCCGGGGAAGTGCCAGTAACAGCGGCATACATTCTGATCAGCCATAAAGGTTAGCAATTAAGAGCTGAAATAGTGAAAATCGAGATCTCGTAAACTTTGTCATGGATCACCTGGTCCATGTTCCATGCACTTCCTCCAAACCTAGCTTTCTTCATAACCTGGCGGTGCCTTGGATAGCTTTTTTCTGTTGGAAGGTTAGTTATATTATTCTGTCCCCTTCCCTCTTCAAGGAATCCTTTTGTAATGAGAATAATCTCTCTCCACATTATCTTCTCTGAAGCCAACTATCTCGTTTTGTGCCTAATAAGCCAACTCATCATTTTTCCCATCTTTGATTTTCATTCAGCCTAGTGCTCATTTTCTTTTAGCGAATTTTCTTAGAAAATAAAGCTATTGCAATGGCTCCAAAAATTTTAAAATAAAAATTGCCAAAAATTTTCTTCATCGAAATATGTTTTGAAGCATTCTGAAATGATTCCTGGATTTTAACGCTATATATATATATATATATATATATTAAAAAACTGATAAATTGTTAAACATCCAAGATCTGTTTTGAATCATAGATTATTATTAAGAACGAGTTTATTAGCCATAAAATTAGTGGTTAAAAATTTCTTAGCACTCAAAGTGCTCAAATTTCAAAACAAAATCACATAATATAATCCGATAATTTTCGAAAATTTGCTACGATCATGCTGCTTGACTGGAACTTTTTCTTTTCACCAAGATTAGTGAAAGTGTTAATTTACCATTTATTTTCGCCACCTGAGTGCATCTGTGTCAACAGCCAGATTTGAGCATAATTTAATTTTCTTTTTCAGCATTGTGCCTTTTCTTTTCTATTTTATGTTAATATCCCTTTTTCTCAGAGGTTCTGATTTTTCCTTTATTTATTTCCACTGCGCATTTGCCTTTTTAAACAAGTATAGTTTATTTTTCCCTTAATTATCTATTTTTATTCTCCTACCTACTCATTTTCCTTGTTGTTAAGGTTATTAGCAGAGCCCTTCAAATGCCATGTTGCCATGGCGCCATACGAAAATGCCATATTCTGCCGATTTTTCGGTAAAATGCCATATTCTGCCGATTTTGGGGAAAATGCCATGTTTGTGCCATGTTTTACCTTTTTTTTTGCCTCCGGAGCCTGTCATCACTCGGTGGGGCACTTCACTTGGCTGTCAGCTGCTTCATATTATGTCAGGCATCTTGAAGGGTTTCAGGGAGTAGTCCAAGAGCTGGAAGATGATTCTGCTTCGGTAAAAACGGCCAAAGCCCTGGTGGAAAATCCTAGCCTCTTCCCTCAGCTTCTGTTCGTTGAGTCCAATTTCAAGGAAATTCCGGGAATAATTGAATCTTTTCTGTCTGACAGCGTGCAGCTGAGTACAAGTGTCGAGAAAATGAAAAGTATTTCGGACACCGTTTATCCAGGAGCCACTGGGAAGAAGATCCAGGAGAAAATCAAGGCCGTCCTCGGCAGGAATTGTGGGTAGGAGGAAGTCAACAATATTGTTGCTTCTCTGTCTGGTAAGGAAGCCACTCTGAAGGAAGGCTGGAAACCTGCTGATGTCCTCGCTATGAAATACGCCCCGACAACATCAACTAATGCGGAAAGGACTTTTTCAAAAATGAAATACCTTTCGAGTGATCGGTGGATGGGATTTTCCATGGAGAGCATTGTAGCACGCCTGATGTTGTTCTTCAATAATAATAAAATAAAATTATATGATTTTTTTTTTTCAAATTAAAACTATCATTTGTAAAAAAAATAAATTCTTTGTAAATAAACAATGATTTGTAAATAAAATAAATAATAATCTAGGTATAAATAACTTGTCTGTGGTAATATTATCCCCTCAAAACAGCTGGGGTGGTCGGGGAGGGTTGAAAAATAAGTGTCATATCGAGCCGAATAAGTGCTATATTTGGGCAAAAATAAGTGCCATATTGCCATTTTTTTTAGGGCCCTATTAAGCAAAAATAAGTGCCATATTGTGAAGGGCTCTGATTATTAGGCAATATTTTTCTGGAGATTGCTCCAGTGGTAGCAGAACTCTGCTGGGACACTGGGTACTAAATTTCTTCACAATTGGTCACCCATTGTCACAGCCTAATCACTAGAATATAATATGAGATTAGGAATACTTACTTTTCCGAGGACCTCGCTGGGTCTGGCTTTTTTCTCTTCAGCCTTTTCTTCGTCCGACAGCCACCAGTCTCTCTCACCGCTTTCCACCCGCACTATCCTCCTAGATGGCATCAAAGTTCGATTAGAACCTCCGTAATTCATGTAAAAAAATGAATGCTTTATTTATTAAATTTACTTATTTGATAACGTTGAACATTATCTTTCAAAACTTTGATTTACATAAATGAAAGAACGTAGAAACAACATTATTGTGAGACACAAGCATTTTCCTGTGTCGTCTCACAAGAGTTGTGCAAACAGTGAATACAAAAAAATTACTTAAATTCAGTAAGTCATTTTTCCAAATTAGAAATTAAAATGAAATTATTATTTCACACAAATCAAATGATGTATAATCCAACTACGTATGTAAACTGTATATTATATTTTCTGCCTCAACCACACCGATCCATTCAAATATTTTCTTTATATATATATATATATATATATATATATATATATATATATATTACGGGAACATAGAAGTGGAGATTTTAGCGGAGGATCTACCATACGATGAATCATATACTGGGGGCTTCTAGTAAACAATGTTAAGTTAGGTTTCGGCGGAATAACATTACCGACCAGTCTGTATCGCGTCACATACTCATGCTGATGGCTCAAACGTATTATGTTAGGGTTTCTGTGGTACATAAGCAACAATGCCTTCAAAAACAATTGCCGGGGGGTAAAGACTTTGAATTCTTGATAAAGATTAACAGTTGAATAAGTTCGAGGTTTGTTCATTATGACCTTTATAATAGCTCTCTGGGTGATATTAACCTTTTCTAAATGTGTTGAGTAAGCGCCCCCCCCCCCCCAACCAAATGCCATATTGGATGATTGATTTAACCAATAATTTTAAGTTTATCAAGCTGGAAAACTTTTCTAGCGTGGTAGAAAACTTACAATAGTTTTCTTAGACGCTTTTCAACAATATCAAAGTGTTTCCTATATAATAGATCCTCTTCTATGATGACCCCCAGGTAACGATAATGTTTCACCCTTTCCAACGTCACACCTATGGGACACCAAGTTCCGGTTATAAAAATTCAAACAATAATGTTACTACCTATGAGCAGATATTTTGTTTTTTTATTATTCAAGGTTAGAATGCTTTGCGAAAACCAGTTTCCGAGTACATTCAAAGCATGTTACGCTTCAGTGAACATATTTTCCCGTGTATCACCAGTCACTAAACTGAGGTATCGTCAGCGAACATATGGATTTTGTGAATGCGAATAAACTATTCTATTCTATTTTATTCTATTCTATTATGTTCTGTTCTAGTAGGTGGGTACCTTCGATTCCAACTTTCGGCGGAAGGCCCCTGGGCGTATCTCTTGTGCAGCCTGAGGAAGGCTGGCGTGTGCTCCTTAGCTTCCAGCACCTCCGTGCAGTCGGTTTTCAAAGCGAGAGGAGGTTTAGCTGCCAGGTTAGCAGAGCTGGGTGTTTTCGAGAGATTGGCGCTGCTAGGTGTTTTCTGCAGACCAACCTGGAGACGATAAAACAACGAAAGACATTTTTCAAATCCATAAAGTCATTGAATAAACGGAATTTATTGAAAAAAAACGTTGTCTATTTCCACAAAAAATAAAGAGTTACAATGTTAAATCGATTTCGACGGTTAGGCCATCATCAGTAACAAACAATAACTGAAGACACATTAGAAAGGACGCAGCTTTTATAATCACAGGTGAAGGGAGATTGAATCCCATTGGTGAAGAGAAAGGAAAAGGGCAGGAGATGGCAAATTCTGAAGAATGTGATTTGAAGATTTTAATAAAATGTGGTTTGAAGATGTGATATGATTAGTACCTATGTACCTGTGTATTAGTTAATTTCAGACTAAGTAGCGTGTGTCAATTTCTAAGTCATTTTCCAAAGATAATTAAGTATCTATATTTCTAAAAAGTTTGGTTTAAGTTTGGTTTAGTTTGGTTTATTTGGAGTTATTCATGGTTTTTTCAATCTTGGAAAATGTGTCCTCCATTTGGATGTTTTGTTCTCTTTCAAGTCCTCGATTCGTGTTTTTCCATCTGATAACCCAAATTTAGGGCCAGGTGTACAGTTCCCCGTCTAAACACTTAAACATATCTCAGTTTTCCAAAGAATCTATCAAGTCCCCCACCACATTATCAGATCTAAGGATCGTTGGTCACACCATAAAGCCTGTATCAACTGTCCGTGATCTGGGAATTTTTCTTGATGTACAGCTGTCTTGGAATCGGCAAGTTTCTCACATAGTAAAAAAGGTTTACACTATGAAATTTTAAGAATTTCACTTTTCCTGGTTTAAAATTTATCGTAGCAAAATCATTATTAATACCACAGTTCACTTACTGATGTGAATTCTTTTCTTAAAGTTTATCACCCAAAGAGCTCCATAGATTGCAAGTTTGCTACAACTCAACAGCCAGTTATGTATTTGACAAAGGCCGATATAGCCACATTACTGAATTTTCTAATAAATTGATTTGCTGTTCTTTGGTAAATTATTTTAAATTTCGAATTTGTATATTCATATTTAGGCTTTTGTGTGGTGGGACCCTGCTACACCGGAATACCTAGAGGGCATGTTTGCCTATGGGCGTTCTGGGAGGCTCCATGCCTTGAACGTGTCACCCCATCGAATGGTCTCCTTAGGTAATTCCCTTCGTATTGCTGGTGTAAGGACATGGAACGCCCTTCGTCGCCATCCGTCGTTGCCCTGACTTTTCTGCCTTCCTTCTGCTGACTGAGAAACATTTCGAGCTTGAATTATTGACTTATTTTCACCCACCACAATATTTTGATTATTATGTTTTACCATACTTTTTTTTTTTTTTTTTTTTGTATTTCATTATCTATATTTTTTACGACAAATACCTAATTATTACGTAACTTACCTAATTAGTCTCTCAAAAAAGAGCTGTTTGATTGCCAAATAAATCTTCTAATCAGTTTAACTGCTTAAACAACAGCTAAACAGCTTATTTCGTGTTTATGATAAGTGTGCATAGCTAATATTTACACTGTCCCAACATATATTTATCCAAATTGTGTACTCCATTTACGTATAATTAATTTGTAACATATTATCATGACTAAGATAAGATTGTATATCACTAGAACTTAAGATAAAGATGGCGTACGGTCTTACCCCATTTTCCGCCTTGCTGAGGTCTGCGATGCTTCCAGAATTTTGTAAACTTGCGTTGCTCCTGCTTTTTTGGATGCTCGCGTTACTTCCAGATTTGGGCAGGCTGGCGTTGCTCCCGGATTTATTGATACTGGCGTTACTACTCGTTTTCGGTAAACTAGCGTTGCTTTGGGTCTTTTGAAGGCTCACGCCGCTTCCGGTTTTTGGCAAGCTGACGCTACTCGAGGTTTTCTGCAGACTGCCACCACTTCCAGTCTTATTTATACTGGCACTACTGGGTGATTTTTGCAGGCTGACGCCACTTCCAGTCTTTTGCAAACTGGCGCTGCTTTTCGTCCTTGCCAGCCCGGGTTTGGTCGGGGAGGCGCTTTTGTCTTCGTCGAACGGGATAGACGACACGCTTCCAGTTTTTTGCAATGACCCATCGCTGGGGACTTTCGGCAAAGACAAACTACTCGGGGTTCTCTGCAGACTCGAACTGCTCGGAGTTTTATTCAAATTGACTACCTGGTTTTCAGACTTTTCTAAATTCACGCTGCTTGGAATGTTTTGAAGACTCACACCGCTTTTCGATATCGACGTCGAACTGGGGACTTTTGGCAGTGGGATCCTTTGATACGAACTACTCGATTCATCCTTTTCATTTGCACCATTTTCGACCTCTTGCGAACCTGAAATACTCGGCACATCTTTGCTGCTTTTCCACCACTCCGCCTGTCCAGAATCGAATTTCCTTAATTTGTACATTTTCTTCTCACTATTATCGCTTGGAGTTGATGCTCCGGGCACTTTCAGTGTGTGTTTTTCGTCGCTGCCAGGTTTTTCAGAGTTTTTCTTGTCTGACCCACTGCTAGCCCACCAGTCACTTTGTCCAGAATCAAACCTCCGGAGTTGAAACGATTTCTTAGGTTCATTTTCACTTTCAGTTGGACCAAAGGAAACTTTCATTGGCGTAGCTGTTGTAGTGGTTTTGATAACTACAGCTTTTGGCTCGTCTTTTTTGGATGGCGGCTTAGGTGGACGATCGAGGGATATCGAGGAGACCTCATCAGCTGAAGACATTTGCGCCGTCGTGCGCGAAGCTGTGAGATATCTCGAATCGTTGCTTTTCGGTTCATCTTCATCACTAGAATCTTCACTACTGCTTGTGGTATCTTCACTACTACTTGACTCACTACTAGATGACTCCTTCTTTGTAGATCCCATGTTTAAAACGGATTTTCTAAAATCTTTATTGGGGACTTGCGATGGCAGGACAGACGTAGTCGTTGTGGATTTCTTGATTGTATTTGGCGGGATGGCAGCATTCGATTTGGAAGTTTTTATAGACGTTTTCGAAGGTGATTTCGGGAGCTCGGATTTCGTAGGTGCCTTGGACGGGTCTGATGATTTTGAAGAGTTCGAATCGCTTTTTGGAACTGGCGGTTTCAAATCGATTTTGGATGCCGATCTAGTGGGTGGATCTGGAGGTTTCGTACTGAGGAAATTCCTATTATCTGTGGCTTTGGGCTCAAAACTCGGGTTCGTGGGAAGACGGAATCCTGGTTTGGTCTCCTGTTCTGGTGTTCTCCTTGGAGATCTGGATTCTGCGGTTTTCACGCTGGTTTCGCTCAGAGACGTCGATTGCGATTTGTACGATGGCGACCTGCTGTCTCCGCTGCGGATGAAACTTTGAGTTTTAACGAGGGGCAAATCTGTCGGTCTGCTCAGACTCAAACCTAAGGAAACAATGCAAAATAGCATACGTTTATTTACAATAAAACATAGTTACATAAATGCGATCTTCCACATCCTTTAGATATAAAAGAGGAAGCTAATATGTAAGTACAAGGAACTATAAGCCGGTTATGCCACCTAACAGTAGCATAGAACACGAATATAACTATTTGGTATTTATGAGCTCTACTACAGTTACTACCAAAATTCATTTATCACCACACTTCTTTATCATGGGCTTTAAGCTTACTCGTAATTAATAAGGCTAAGTAAATAAAATCACTCGAATGTTTCTGAATTGTAAAAATAATTTGACTAAGTATGCAGGGTGTCGTAGTTTCGAGCGCACCACCGTCTAGGGTTCGATTCTACTACTAATTTGTGACTTTTTTTTTGTCCTTCAAAAATTTTTTAAAATTCACTTTTTTCACTTTTAAGATTTTTTGGGCATTCCCGACTTTGTGTCACTAAAACTGTCATAACTCCCCGAATTTTCAGTCAAAACTCAAATCTGATTATACCGTTGAAAAGAGCGTAAAAGTTTCTATCTCCCTAATGATTTTGAAATTTTTTTAAAATGGAATGAGCGGGTGAAAAATAATCCGTGATTAAAAAATTTAGGAAATTCCAAAAATTTTCACTTTCTTGAAAGTTTGTGTCTCGAAACGTCCTGGATGGAAATTTGCATGCTGTAAACCTAAAAGTTGCATCACAATCCCAGCTTTCCAACAGTGTTGTCAATTTTTATTTCACTTTATCAATTACAGGAGAAAAGCATGTTTGTATGCTGAAAAACGTGGTTTTTTCTATGAAATCAGGGTTTTTTGTGAAAAATGACCCCCCCCAGAAAATACTAAGATCGGTTTCTACGTATTTTTTCACGCTGAAACGAATGGTAACTCTCGCAGATCTCTCCAACTTCGTTACACCCAAGGAAAAACCTTAAAAAACACGTGAAATTAAGCATAACAAATAAGCTAAAAACTACTTTGTCAAAGTGTACAGATTCACATTTCACCAAAAAGTTTAAATAATAAGGCATAAAAGTGTTTTACGGGCTTGATCCTTTGGAACTGTGAGACAAAATACCTTCTCAGTGTAGTATAAAGGCGAGAAAAGGTTTTAGGCGGGTTTTTGTGGAATCTGGAGAAGGTTACCCAACAAAACCTCGTGTTCTCCTTTCTTTGGTGCTGCTTCTTGTGATTTTGCTAAGGGGGTAAGCGTTTTATATTGCTTCACCATGCTCTCCACATTTTCAAATTCGATTGTACCCGTAGTTTTTCTCAATCAGTGTTTTGTTAGATTGCATAGTATCATTTCTTGTAAACAATTAAAGATAACATGTGAAAATGCTAATTTCAATTACTAGTCAACAAACTGATGCTCCCCTCAGTGATTGACAGTGCTGTCAATATGGATCTCTATTCGTTCTTGACATTGGTTCTTTATTCTTTATATTAATCTAAATACACAGCAACTCACAAGCTGCTAGTTTATCATTAGAAACGTATTGTACCTACGGTATTGAGAAAATATTGTACCTATTTTGATGAAACATCTGTTGATATTTTCAACTTTGTCTTTATAAATGTTCATATTACCTAATTTTATTTTTAGATTAATAAAACTAAGCTCAAACGCTCGATCTATTTATAAAAATTTTATAAATATTTACTATTTACAAACTTTAGACGCTCTTAGAAAGAAACGCTTGCATATACGAGTCTGCAACACATTGGGACATTTTATGTCTTTAGTTGAAGACAAGTTTGTGTTCCAGACTCGTATGAAAGCTCTAAGAGCCACTCAGCTGATCCGGACCCTGGGCATCGTCACGTAAATGTGCTAGAGACTACATTCGAAATTACAGCTTCCTAGAGTGTAAAACATAGAAATTAGCTTTAAGAGCCACTCATCTGATCCGGACCCTGGGCATCGTCAAGTAAATGTCCTAAAGAGGCTACACACGAAATTACAGCTTCCTAGAGTGTAAAGCATAGAAATTACCTATTAAAATGATTTAACCACCGCTTCACAAATCAAACCGTTCTCGCAATATTTGGATCACCTGCTATGAATCAAATCATCGAAAACCAGCTCAATGAAATCATCAGAAATTAACAAGCGGTGGCAATCATGTTCACAATATCAATTATTGAGAATGATCACCTGAGTGTACACAATTATTCAAATAACCTTGCTCATAACTCAGCTTGTTGTCCACGCACTTCGCAGTAGTTAACATAATATGGTTGGATAAATCGAGAGCTTTCGAACGAATGGTCAACGAATTTTGTGGGATGAAAAACGACGAAGTACCATTTCCCTGGCAACGACTCAGTTGTAAGCGGAAATCATCAAAATATTTTCGTGAGCAATTTTCCGTGACGTTTTTTTAGTTTATGTGCCATAGCAAAGACATAAAATGTCAAAATGTCAATAAATGTGCACGGAGTCATTCGTTGCAGAAGAACTGCTGCGTCAATCATAGGGGGTCAATCACAGGTGCAACCAAAAATTTGGGTAATAAATAGTGGGTCAAAAAATTGATTTCGCAAAACCAAATGTAAACCAAATTGTGGGTTGAATTAGCGATTTTTTCAATACTGAGCAGTTGGAGGACATCCTGATTTAGCAATATATGTAAGACTAGCTGGTTCACCCGTGCGTTGCACAGGTTGACTTGAACATTATCAAATAGGTAGCCTGTGACCCAAATTAAAGTAATTCTGATAAATTCGCCCACTCAGATCAGTTGGTTCAGTGACGTTCAAAACGCTTCAACATCCTCCCCCCCTCCCCCCCCCACTGGATCAGATTTCAAAAATTTGAAAAGTAGTCTTTGACTTGAATTGGAGTAATCCAAACATATTTGACAATCAAATCCCCAGTTCGTTCGGTGATGACGAAGATACCCCTCCCCCCCCCCTTAAAACACCCCCTATGGAGCAGATTTGAAATTTGAAACCTTCTCTAGACTTCCACAAATAATTTAAGACCAAAATTAGCCAAATCGGTCCAGCCGTTCTCGAGTTTTAGCGAGTTTAACGAACAGCAATTGATTTTTATATGTGTAGATTAAATCTGAACAAACGAAAAAACATAACTTAATTGCTTGTCAAAGCCAAAATTTCTTTTAAGGTGTCAAACACTGGCCCCAACACCCTAAACGTAATTTTCTTCATTATTGTTGATTATTAGGTTCATATTGTTCAACAACCTTATATTTTGTAACTTGTTTTTCCTCATTGACAATAAATTGGATTTGATTTAAAGTCTTCCTAGTTACCTCCGACCCTGGAAACGACGTCCTTCCTCTCGGGCGGCGGGGGCGGCTCCTCCTTCTTGAGGGGCGGCGGGAGGTCTCCGGGTCTGATGTAGCCGCGGTAGCCTCGCGAGGCCGCCGACGTTGACGACGACGAGGTCCCGGCGCTCCCGCTCCGCCCCGCCCGCGTCGTCTTCTTCCCGTCGTCCGTTTGGGTTTCCGACGACACGCAGACGGGGCGGTAGTGCGGCCTCGACACCTGCGGAATACAAGAAAAATAAGAGATGTCGCATTTTTCTGTCAATCAAATGAAACTTTTTTTCAATAAAATGAAACTTCGTACCGACTAAATGGAACCTTGACCCCGTAAAATGAAACCTTTTAGCAAATTTATGTAGAATAAAAATTTTAAAATGAAGATTTCCTCTTTGAAATCTGTTTTGAGATATCCTGAAACGAATCCTAGATTTAACGCTTATATATATATATATATATATATATATATATATATATATATATATATATATATATATATAAACACTTCGATGGACGCTGACACATATGAAATTTCCAAAACATCAAGAATGACTTTCATTTCTCTAATTTCTGTGACCAAGATCAAAAATCGAGATATCAAATTCTTTCTTTCCTCTATATATTTGTGAATTTTTTTTCTATATTTAAAACTAAGTATGTATATATATATATATATATATATATATATATATACTTATTTATTATTTATACAATATTTATGTATGTGTCATACCAGACGATTACTCTCCTTCGGATTGAGGTAAAAATTCCGTTCTTGCGCCAAAAAATCAAGCTTTTCTAACGAAAGGATGAGTTTGTTGGCCAGCATTTTTTGAGCTCATTAAATTAGACAACTTTCAAAAAATGTACTAACAATAACCACTAAAAATGGCTAAAAACGGCTAAAAATCGTTAAAATTCTATTTTTTTGACAAAATATTGCTCAAATAAAGTTTATCAACTATAAAATAGAACATCCAAAAATTGATGTACAAAATTATGCTGACAAATGTACTTTAAATTCATTAACGTTTGCTGAAAAATCGATAGGCAAAAAAAGCTATGAATTCAAAACCTTTATTTGAATAGGACATTATTATGTGGAATACGTTTTTTGTCATAAAATTAGTAATTAACCATTTCGAACCAATAGGTAATGAGAAATTGACGTTATAAGAAATGTAATGTCGCAATTGATTAAAATCCATAGCTCATGCAAAAAACAAAAATTGGATAGCCGTTTTTGTTGAAATTTTAGAAGATTTTACTTGCCCACCACCAGGTAATACACTACCACCGATTTTAATGGAATTTTCATGAATTGTGCAGGCAAACCACGAGAAGGAAGTGATTGCATAATGCATCGAATATACATAGGTCATTATAATGGCATAATACATTGGATATACATAGAATATGTATGGTGTGATACATTGGATATAAATAGGATATAATGGCGTAATACATACGGTTTCGATATCCACGCGGTCCATATCCGCCCGACGAGCTCTAAGGAATGACGAATTGCACGGAGGAGTCGGTGACGTCGATCGCGTCGCCAGCGTCACTTGTATCGGCTCAGACGACGCGTGTTCTGACCCAAACGGCGTCGGAGACGCCTGCGAAAATTCAGTCGGTATAAAAGAAATAAAATGATAAATTGGCGGGTAGATGCAGACAAGGTTACCGAAAAACAGGTCTGAAAAAGCCAAACACATTTGGAGTAGATAAATGGATAGAAAAAAGTAAAAATCTGTAAAATTTTCAACATTTGCACTTTGGCCTCCTTCTTTACTCGTTACGTCTGCTCAACAAATTTTGGTTTGACATCAGAAAGATGAGTCATTTTACGTTATTTTCAACGACGTCATTATTTATGAGTTTACAGTGATTTTAAGAGGAGTCATGGCCGTTGTAATGTCATAAGGTACAAATACGAAAAAAATCTTAGGAATTAAATAACTCGAAAACAGAGCGGGGAGGGGGGGGGGGGATCTGTAGGAGAAACTTCCGATCAGGAATTAGCTCTTGAATTAAATCCTGCAGTTTGCAACACCTTAAGTGTGTTCACCCTGTTTATGAATTTTAAAACATTCGGTTTTAGCGAATTTATGTAGAAAATCAGGTTATTGAGACGGCTTCAAAAATTTATAAAACCAAAATTTTCGGAACATTCTTGCGACATAAAAATCAAGCTTTCCAAATGAAAGGATGAGTTTGTTGGCCAGCACGTTTTGAGCATCTCAAATTAGTCAAATTCCAAAAAATGTGCTGAAAAAAACACTAAAAATGGCTAAAACCGGCAAAAAATTGTTAAATATATATTTGTTAGCAGATTGTAACTCAAACCAAGTTCATTACCTATAAAAAATATATGTAGAAAATTATGCTAAATAATGTATCTAAATTTCATCAAAATTTGTTACTAAATCGATGAAAACTGGAAAGATTATTATTTAGAATACGTTTTTTGCCAGAAAATTAATAGTTAACATTTCTTCGCCCTCGAAAAGCTCAAATTTCAAAACAATTTAGCGTTACACAGTTCAATAATAATTTTCGAAAATTCGCTCATACTATAATGCTGCATGACTGGAACTTGTTTAAAGTTATTCTAATGTACCATTTTTCCACAATACCTCGGAGACTGGAGAGACGCCGAAGACGTTTGGAGTTTTGTCTGAGATCGGCGAGCGCGCGATTTGCCCACCAAATCTCGAGCTGGAGCCCATCCGCAGAGCTGTCGTTTCCAGCGGCGTGTATTTCATTCTCTGGAAACAGAAGTGAAAACATTTACTTATCATCATTCCAACAAAAATTCTGGCTTCAAAACTCTTCCTAAATTTATTACACTTTTGAAGGGTTACATTGCTTTCTCACTACTAATAGAACCACTTTTCAAAGAAAAGTTGTGGATAACATTAAATTAGGCATTTAAATTCTGATCATTGAGGCCAATCATGTCCTGAATAAAACTGAGGGGACAGCCGTGTGACGAGATTGCAAAGAAAATCTTAGAAAACGCAGCCGAATTCGAAAATTTGGTCAATTTTGGGCATATTTCACCTAAAAATAGATTAGTCTCATTTATTTATGAATCTTAGGGATCTAGGAGTGGTTGTAATCGTCTTAGCAATAAAAAGTACTTCGACTCTGACACCCCACATGCCCTATTGTCAAAATTTGGTCAATAAATAAATAAATAATTTATACACACAAGAATTACAAGGGTGATTGTTACAAAAAAATAAAAAAAGTATAAAAATGTTAGCAATCACGAATTACATAAGACGCGCGTTGCGGGAAGGAAGAGTAAAACAAAATGAACTTATTACTGAAGATAAAATAAATGTTAGGGGAAAATTAAAGTAATGGGAGGCCCTAATAAAATATAGAAAAAGAAAATAATAAAATAAAATTAAATCGGATTAATATGGAAGAAAGAAGAAGAGTTAGGGAGGATACACTATTCAGTGTTGGCATACAATTTAATTCGCTGAGCAACACCAAAGTAATTGCTAACCTAAGTTCCGACCACCTACCCGTTCACACAACATTTCATGCCTCCCCACAAGTATACATAAATCGGCCAACACTAATTTAACATCCCATGAACTGGGAAAAGTACCAAAATCACCTTTACAACAACTTACAAACTCTGCCCATCATTCACACTCACAGGGATATTGACAAAGCCGTTGAAAATCTCACCATCCATGTGACAGCAGCAGCAACTGCGGCTGCTCCAATAACACTTCCACCTCCAAAAATAAATGTAGATTTTCCTCCTCATGTAGTCGAAATATGGACAGCAAAGAAGAAAGCCAAGAGACGATGGCAAAGGCTGGGTTTGGTACAAGACAAACAGTTGTCCAATACGCTTGGCAATGCATTGAAGGCTGAGCTCAAAATTCTCAGGGATGATCAACTCCGACCAAAACTTCTCTCATTAAACACTAAAGATAACTCGCTTTACAAAGCCACCAAAATACTAAATAATACTTATCAGAAAATGCCACAACTGAAAATTGGTAATAAATAGGTTTTATTGCGCCACTCTTGAATTGGCTGATCGTCGGGACAGACCTAAGACGGGGAGGAAGTGCATTTCACAGCCTCGCCCCAACTACCCCAAAAGAATTAGCCATAGTACGATCCTCCATAGGCGAACGATCCTCAGGGCGTCTGAGCGAGAAGAAATAGCTTTAGAAATGACAGAGTTGAGATAGGACAGGACCAAGGAATAAAATATTTATTATGGGAATTTTTCTCCTCAAAATAGATTTGTCTCACTTATTTATGAATCTGAATGATCTGGGAGTGGTTGCAATCGTCTCAGCGCTGAAAAATACTTCGACTGTGACACCCCACATGCCTTATTGCCAAAATTTTATCAATTAATGGGTATTTCCGTTAAAAAAAATAATTTAAAAAAAAGACACAACACACTAAACTTTGTAAATTAGATTTCACTTATTTCTTGAAACTGTAGAATGAGAATTACATTTTATAACAACATAAACAAAACTCTTGCATACGAGTCTGCAACACATTGGGACATTTTATGTCTTTAGTTGCAGACTCGTATGTGTTGCAGATTCGTATGCAAGCTCTAAGAGCCACTCAGCTGATCCGGACCCTGGGCATCGTCGAGTAAATTTCCTAAAGAGGCTACATACGAAATTACAGCTTCCTAGAGTGTAAACCATAGAAATTAGCTTTAAGAGCCACTCATCTGATCCGGACCCTGGGCATCGTCAAGTAAATGTCCTAAAGAGGCTACATACGAAATTACAGCTTCCTAGAGTGTGAAGTATAGAAATTACCTTTAAAATTATTCAACCACCGCTTCACAAATCAAACCGTTCTCGAAATATTCGGATCACCTGCTATGAATTAAATCATCAAAAACCAGCTCAATGAAATCACCAGAAATTAACAAGCGGTAGGAATCATGTTCACAATATCAACTTGATGGTGTTATACACAAAAAGTAAATAAATATGAAAAAAAAAAATATATATATATATATCAATTATTGAGAATGATCACCTCTGTGTAAACAATTATTCAAATAACCATGCTCATAACTCAGCTTGTTGGCCACGCACTTCGCAGTAGTTAACATAATATGGTTGGATAAATCGAACGAATGGTCAACGAATTTTGTGGGATGAAAAACGACGAAGTACCATTTCCCTAGCAACGACTCGGTTGTAAGCGGAAATCATCATTTAACGCATTTTTTTAAACGCTTTTTTCGTTTATGTGCCAAATTAAAGACATAAAATGTCAAAATCGATCGGCAAAGTTGCAATCGTTTCAGCTCTTAAAAAAAAAAATAATAATAATAATAATAATAATTGACTGTGTCATCTCACATGCCTTTTTTTAAACTCTAAAACCTATTTTTTAAAGCATTTTTTGGACCATTAAATTGTAAATTTGAGCCTGAAATTCTGGAGCGATGGGGCTGGCCAACGAACGTGACCTGCCTTTTGCCGTCGGATTTTTCTGCGTTGGAACCCTATAAAACCTCTATTGAAGCAGCGGATCAAAATAAGCTAATCAATTAGCTGATGAATGAGCAAACGTACATTTCTTATAATATTTTGATTTTATATTCAAAACTTCACATGTTCTTCAAGGTGAGCAGGCACATATATTCGCTCTTGTTATGAATCTTACCAATCAACAAATTTCAACCATCAATTCAATTATGCTAGATACGAGAAATTTGTTGTCACAAACAACTTTTTTCACCTATTTTGGTTTCTCTAATGCTTGTTCATCTCAAAATTACATCAGCTAAAGAAGGAGCCTACAATCAAAATGGAAAATTGAAACTTAAAAACTCAGAATGTTCTCTATGATGACATTTTGAGTTTCGGATTTCAAATACTGGGGAAATTTTAAATTTGAGCAGGTGTGAATACCTAAATCGATATATGATTTTAAGAACGAGTAGTTTAAAACCTTAAATTTAGAATTAATATCGTAGATTTTATCGAAATAAGGCAGTGGAAATCATTACATCTGGGGATTTAGGGCGATCCGATGCCCTATCCGTGGAATATCCTCTAGGCGTGAACCTTCCGACTGCGCTGCTGCCGTAAGCAGTGTTGGACGTGCCGTAGGACGTGCGCGTCCCCGCGTCGGCGCCGTAGGACGTGCGCGTCCCTGCGTCGGCGCCGTACGACGTGCGCGTCCCTGCGTCGGCGCCGTACGACGAGCCGCGCGACGCTGCGTCCCCGGACGGCGACCGACTGTCATTGGCTCGAGTCGTCCCATAAGTCCTCGGCAGGCTCCCGTAGGTAGAAGGCGTTCGGCTTCGATCTACCTGAAAATAATTACAATGAATAATTACATTAATTACATTGCAATGAATTAGCAAACTAATTAAAATAGCAGGAAGTTGAAAGAAAGATCCAATCATGCAGCATGATCAATGAGCAAATTTTCATAAATTGTGCTGCTTTATGTCAAATATTTTTGAAAAAATGAACATTTTGAGTAAAATGAATTTGATAAATACCAATTTTATCAAAAAACGCTGCAATTTGTTACACAATGGTTTATTTATTATTATTATTTTTTATTAAGCCGCATATCAACCAGAAGGGTCATTAGCAACAACGGTTTATTATTTCTGTGTTAGATAGCCCTTCTACGCAGATCATTGGTCTATAATTATTAAACCCCGTATGTAATATATGATCAGAACATGGCGCACCGTCCCTCCGAGAATGATTCACACTTTTAATGTTCCATGACCCCGCAGTTTTAAACTTCACAGTAAAAAAAAAAAAAAAAAAGGTCTATAGGAAAGGAAAGAATGTAGGCTCAGAGGCCCCTCAGCTGATCAATGTGAAATGCAATCAATCAAAATGTACGTAGGTAACGTAAAACATCGAAATGGGTCATTTAGGACTCTCAAGTTTAAAAGGACAAAAACCAGTGTTGGACATAATCTTATCGTCGATTTTTTTTAAAAGCTTCTATTGCACCGAGTAATCTCATTAACAATATAAATCTGACTTATATTACTACAATGCACTATTAATTCAGGACCTAAGATGCATCACTTTGTCCCTTGTCTCTCGAACATATCACATTCTCTTCCTAAACAAGCTCATGCGGTTTCAAACGCTTAAGGCGTCTAGTTGGATGTTGCACATCCAGAAGCTTTACAGCTTCCTCATTCGCATGATCGTTTAGTCTGGCATGATGAGTCGTTGCTCGCTTTTTGATTACCTCATCCACACTGTCAACTAGAAGTTCACGGTGGAGTGCCTCATTTCGGGAGTACCACCGCGCATCAGTGATACATACAGAGTTCAGGAAACGTTGAACGAGCTCCAATCGTTGAATTTGCTTTAAGTACGTCCCTCTGAAGCTAGGTAATATTAGCAAGGCTTCGCATATTATAGGAGGGACGCCTTATTGAAATTGATGACCGTGACGCATTTTTATGGGTTGTATTCGTGCTATTGCCGATAAACGAATACGATTACACGAATACGAACATAATCCCAGTTGGCTAAGCAATCAACGAATAATTATCGCGATTACAATCGTATCAGTATTCGACGATAAGATTATGCCTATCACTGACAAAAACACAGTTTTACTTTAAAAACCCATTAAAAAATCATACTTTGAGAACGGATTGAGATTAAAATATGCAGTTGATAGCATTTTACTCCATTGTTGAAACAGTTTAAGGAAACAAACCAATGTTGAGTATCTACATTTGTAATGAACTTAGGCCACCCCAGAGGTGTAATGGGGGCCTAAATCCACACTCATAGAGAGAGGAGGGCATAGGTACAGGCATAGGTACAGGTATAGGTACAGGCATAGAGAGAGAGGAGATAGGTACAACTCGTACTAATAGCATATGTGGTATGTTCGGACAAGATAATTTTCCGGTTCCCGGATCATCATCTATCGCCAACCATAGCCTTTCAAGAACGTGAGAATTAACGCCTGGCGCCGAACAGACGGACACACAGCGCATTCTCTTGGATCTCGCAGGAACTGTCCCACTCCCCCCCTTATAAAGCGTACTTGATTGAAGAGCAAGTATGTAAACTAGGTAGAATAGTTTACTGGTTGAGAACTGATGCTCACTAATAAATAATACCTGCATTGGCGATTGAGGATAATAAAAGAGAAATAAAACAGGATGGATTGTCAATGAATCTTCATTTGAAGTATTTATTAGGTGATTAACCTCCAATGAAAGATTGGAACAATCGGGAATAATATAACTTGCTCAACCAGGAGACTTACAGTAGAGAGCTGCTCACTTTGGGGACTTGAATGAGAACTATGCCCTGGGGAAATAACTTGCTCAACTATGGAGACTTACAGTGGAAGGTGCCCACTACGGGGACTTAGGAAATAGGGAACGATGCCCTGGGTTTGGGAACAATGCCCTTGAAAATTAATTATGTTAAATAGCAATAATTAAAGGGGAAAAGTTGAGAAATTAATTATCAAGAACCAATGAAAGTATTTATGTATTCAAGGGAGTATAATGGGTATTCCTTCTGGAAACCCGAGCCATGTTTCTTCTGACACATTAACGCCCCAAAAATAGTGGATTGGAGTTCTAGGCGTCAGCCGTACATAATCCAAACCACGCTCTGCTACCATGTAATGAATTTAGGCCAGTGGTGCAATGGGGGCCTAAATCCACACTCATAGAGAGAGGAGGGTGTGACAGTACCATAAGAGATTCAACTCGTACTAATAGCATATGTGCTATGTTTGGAGAAGATAATTTTCCGGTTCCCCGCCATAGCCATCAAGAACCACAGCCCCAAGCCACCAACCAACCATAGCCACCAGCCAACCATAGCCTTTCAAGAACGTGAGAATTAACGCTTGGAGCCAAAGCGACGGACACACAGCGCATTCTATTGTATCTCGCGGGAACTGTCACACACTACATGCAGAACATGGATATGCCTTATTTTCCCCCCTGTGAAATATGTGATTTGTATTTCAAGTTAAAAATGTCTTAATTAAATTAGCACAGTCAGCTGATCAGAAAAGAACCAATCAATTCAATCGTCTTTCAGTGTCCCAGAGAGTCTTCATATCTAATTTCACCTTCCTAGGATGAAAAGGAGAGAATTTAGCTTTCTCAGCTGATTATGAATGAGCCAATCATTTCAATCGTCTCCTTATGTTCCAGGGAGTCTCCCTCTCAAATTTTGACAGTCGTCTCAGATGACGACAACCCCAAAACTCGATTTGCGGCACATTCACTGTTTTGGCATGAAAGGGACGATATCAGCAGTAATTTCACTTATATTATTACCACTAGCATTTGTCAATTGTGGTAAAGAAATGTCAAGTTACTAGTAGTTTTACTAATATTATTAGTTAATAAACCATTGTGCTACAGGCTTCCTCAGGGGTTGTAAATTGAATGTTGTGGCACTTACCGAAGATGTGGACGCTGGAGATGCGGAACTTCTGCCACTGCCGTATCTCGAAACCTGAAAAAGTAAATAAAGATGTTTTTATTATTCCATGTAATAAAAAAGTACTCAGTCATGCAGCATGACTAATAGAGCGAACATTCAAAGAATAGTTGTGGAGAACATTAAATTAGGCATATTCATTAGATTTGGCATGATCAGAATTTGATCATTGAGGCCATCCATGTCCTGAATAAAACAGAGGGAACAGCCATGTGAAGAGATCGCAAAGAAAATTTTAGAACAGGCAGCGGAACTCGAAAATGTGTTCCATTATGGGCATATTACACTTAAAAACCGATTTTTATCACTTATCATGAATCTTAGAGATCTGGGAGTGGTCGCAATCGAATCAGCGCTGAAGAATACTTTGACTGTGACACCCCACATGTAATATTGCCAAAATTTGGTCACTTATGGGCATTTTTCACCTAAGCATAGATTTTCTCACTTATTCATGATTCTTAGGGATCTGGGAGTGATTGCAATCGAGTCAGCGCTGAAGAATACTCCGACTGTAACACCCCACATGCCCAAGGTTTGTCAAAAAACCGATTTTGTAGTAGGTATTTTTGGGCCATCAAAATGTAAATTTTATATATATATATATATATATATATATATACGAATTTCATATAAGATTGTGTTCTTTGATGTGGGAAACGGATTTTTAGGGGGTCCCCGACCCTTCAAATCCAATTTTAAAATTCCAAAGCCATCTAAATAGCTCATTTTGGTTCTTTATTTTCAATAATGAACCTTTTTAATCGACCAAGAAACCCCCCCCCCCCACCCTTGAAAATTTGTTGGTTTACGATTCAAAATGCTTAGAATCCAAAAATCGAAAGAAAAAAAATCCGTCAGTTCGCCGTCCAAAAATACTAGACCATACTATATGAATCTTGTAGCTCGGCATCAATTTTTATCAACTCTAAAGGGTTGTATTAAAGGGCTAAACATTTAAAAAATCGAGATCATTCTTAGCAACAGCATAGTAACATCATAAACAGTAATAGTATCATAATTAAGTATCGTCTGGAATGACATATATATAAATATATACATATATGAAAAAGCGTTAAACTCTAGGATTCGTTTCAGAATGCCTCAAAACGGATGAAGAAATTTTTCAAGCCTTTGCGATAGCTTCATTTTCTACGAAAATTTGCTAACATTACAGTAAGTGTTGATTATATATTAATTTAAGGGTAAAAGTGTGGGAGAAATAATGCTCAACATCATATCCAAATTAGGATGGATCAGGGTCATTAGGGTGGGGAGTGTATAAGTTTTTCCGAGAAACGAAATTTCAGCTTCATCATTTTCAGCATCATCAAATTTCATCGAAATTAGCATCATTATCATCGAAATTTCAGCATCATAAAATTGAAATCTTGGGTTTCTGGCTAATGTGCGTTACTCGTGTTGATTCAACTTGCCGTTTCGTGATGCACTTTTCTAAATTTCGCATCAGGAAATTCCTTCGCCGCCTCGCTGACTGGTCGAGTTGGCATCTCGTCGGGTCGAGTGCAGAACAGGCCGCCAGCTGATTCATAGCAACAATTATAGTTTGACACATCACATCTGTCCCACTTCCACGGATTGTTGTCATTCTGACTAGGTCCCGAAGATGAACGGTGCCAAAACTTAGCAACGGCGTATACACTTTTGAGGGGTTTATGTATTTATCCAAAACGGACAGGCTCAATACAATAGGGTTACAAGTAGACAGTGGCGTAGTTTGAGGAGGGGCAGGGTGGGCAGAGCACCTCCATGAATTACTCAGAAGTTCGTGGTATGGATACATTCGAAATTAATATTTGTTCGCTTCTAACTTCAGTACCTAACACCTCCAATTGGAGAATATAATTAGTAAAATACAATTAGGCACTACTATTAATATACGTTCCGATCGCCTAGCAACTTTAGACGCTCTTAGAAAATAGAAATTATTCTTATGTCGTTCGTATAGGTGATATTCACGAGACTTAGACACTAGCGCACCCTAACATCGAGGCAAGACTAAAAAACCTAATTTTCGAAGTTATTTCACATTGTTGTCATGGTTACGAGTAAATTATACGAAAAAACGCCATAAGGAGTCACCACCGACGTACCTACTTTCTTGCGATTCAGTATTTATCTAGTTTAGCATGTTTTATTATGCCAGGTATTAAATTGTACGCGAATTATATCAAGCTGTAATCCTGCAATGCCCTGAAACGTTGTGAACGCAAGAATAGTTTGTGCAGTCGAGATCCCAATGAAACTTGTGTTGGGGTGTTGGCAAACAAGTGTCAGTCGCGAAAATGTTGTGGAATATCCAGTTTTCAGAAACGTTCTTTGAATCAATTAAAAAACCAAAAATCTTTAAAGTACTTCAAAAGTAATCATGTGAAAGGACGTGCCATGAGAGCTCTGCCAGAGGGGAATATTAGGTAGATATCGCCTTTGGAAAGGTAAGTACATAGAGAGGTAGGTATACGTATATTATTAGGTACTTGTTATTCATCATGTACTTCCATAGACAGAAATTGAAGTAGGTATCTACTTATTTAACTTTTTTTGTCCCACAAATTTGCGTAACTGCAAAACTCGCGTAATAATTGCACTGATATTGCCTGTCTTTATGAAGTCTAATAATAACCTTCAGATGAATTAATTTCAAGGTTTTTTCCTTACAACTGGTTTATAATTCATGTTGCACATTTCCTGATTCGATATTCGACAAACTTGTTCATAAGCAGTTGAAAATCGTTGTCAGAGCAACAATCTACCTAGGTACTTAGTTTACTTTTAACCAACAGCGAATTTGGTAGGCTGTACGTACCCACGTAGTTTCGTTTTTTGGTGGATCACCAACCTGCGTTGTTTACTTCAACAATACCAAATCTATCCTTTCATTAATTCAATAAAACAAGTAAAGCAGCCTCAGTTATAGTAATAAGAACATGTCTAACGCTGATGAAACTGCCTGGGGAATGGCTACGTAGGTACCTACACTGCAATACAGAGATCTAAGGAATTTTCAATTATTTTTTCGCCATTATTTTTTAGGTTATTTATTCTCAGTCTAAACGAATGAAGTTCTTCAGTTCTTGGACACTGATAAACCATGATAGTTAGTCCCTAGTCTATATAAAAACTCGTTCACCACTAGATCGGTATCGTTGTCTAAAACCGAAATCGCGCAGGCAGGCATGATTACTGCGACCATTTAGTTGAATTGAAACTTCATATTACTACAATGTTACCTTCGCAAAACAAAATAGGTTGGTTGAGTTGCGATCTAGTAACATCTACCACGTCATGGCGGACCGTGGAGGAAACTCATACCAACTACAAGCGTGACGTCACGAGAATATATGATTCGTATGATAATGGGCTATATGATTCGTTTGTATTAAGGGCTAAATTGCGAGGATATTTTTTGACAGCTCCTCGGAGAGGAGTAAAACCACCTAGTCAACGAAACTAATATGTAGATACTGCAAACTGAAATCAAGTCGTTCCCCACAATCTTCTGGGGCTAGCCCATATGCGATTTTTCCCTAGAAAAATATCCATTGTTCAGTATCCACCGAATTCCCCTACGAACTTTTCCTACTTTGCTTGGTTGCTCAAGCTTGGTTGTTTCCCGTATTCTTTTATTAATTTTTGATTGTTGGTATATCGTTTGTATTATACCATTTACGAATTAAATCACAGTTAAAACACTCGTTAAGAAAAAAAAGAAAGAAAAAAAATAGAACTTTCTTTGGTGGTTGAAATAGTTTAATAGAAAAGATTTAAAACATCTGTTGTAGCAGTAGGTATTTCTATTCTAACCTACCATATTGCTGGTTTGAGTTTGTTTTGTTTACATTTTGTTGTTTGTCGTTCTCGGTTTCATGCCCGTTTTTTATTCCGCGTACTTATATAATAAAATTGTGTGATATTGTCCAGATCAACAAGTAACAATTGTGGATAAACCTGTAAGGGTGTAAATATATGATTTTGCAGGCAGTAAGTCTAGTATAATTATAGTATATAAGCCTAGTGCTCCTCATTTCATCCGTAGGTATTCGTATTCATCGTAGTTTTCAACGTTCTGATTATTAGTTAATTTGTTGATATTATTTCTAAATAATATTAGGTAGGTATGCTTTAATAATCCATAGGTAGGTTTGTGAATTTAGAAGTGTACGTGATTTCAAATCATTACAAAAAACCATTGAATATCCACTTATATCAACGTATGGCAGTTTATTTGTTTGTTTATTTGAATAGATGCGGGCGTAGCCCAATTACAATATACATGGCAAAAAATAGATGTATATAACTAAACAGAAAAGTTCATGACATGGATGCTGGAGTTCATGAAATTTCTTAAACTTAACCAAAATTACAAGGTACGAGTGTGGTGAAATCCACCACCTCTTTTCAACAGCCCTTTTCAGGGCTACCAAAAAGAGGTAGGCACACCACAAAAATATTTATAAGACGCCGAATTATAACTCCGTCAAACAAAATATTTCACCAGAGAGAAAATACTAAATTCTCTCTCAAAAGTGAAATATTAAAGAATAACACACAAGGCGACCTCCCTAAACATTTACTGGGCGAGAGAGATGCGACAAACATCTCGAAACAAGTCGCCTTGAATGAGAAACCTCAAACAGGAAAACTCAAGGTCGTCCAGCCACCCCCGGGGACCCCGTCACAACGACGGACGTGGGGAAACCACCTCGAAAGACCAACTCAGCTCTGAAGTACGAAGAATTCTACACGCTCTACGCTGACGAACCTTCTGCATTACGAGTTCATCTCAAGAACGGCTTCCTACTGCTTTCTACAAGCCATACCTTCTCTCCACACAGATCTCGCATTGGCATCTACGAGTCCAGTGATTATTCATCCTGCTCATTGCCCAACGTAGTTCATCTGTCAGGACGCCACCCGGTACATCTATCGATATTCTCTTTAGATCGTACGCCCGAGGGACGTTCCGAGCCGTGTCGCCCGGGTTTCGTAGCATTAAGCTCGTAACCGACCGCTGTGGGCACGCCGGTAAATTACTCTGCTCATCCGCTCTAATTTACCGTCTAAGGAAGCTTTTTTCAAGGCTACGAGGTAGGACCCTGACATACGAGCATTGGAAAGACGCTCTGTCAAGCGAGTCCACCTCCCAAACCCTCTATTTTTCACACATAGAGGCATCGAAACGAGCTAAAAACTCGGTTATTTCGATGGAACGTCGGCCGTCCTATTTCCCCTTGCAAGGGGAGGCAGACGACGGCGAAGCCGGGCCGAGTAGCCCCCGTAGTGCTCCCTACCGGCTACACGGCGAATCCGCTGAACCCAGCGACAGCGCAAGGCGCGATCCTCACGTCCGGACCGCCTCCTCGCCCGACGTATTCGTTCAAAAAACGTTCGATCAAGCCTCGCCTATACAAAAGATCGAGGATACCTTTCAGACTCGCTCTGAAGCCGATCATTACGATTCGACCAAGCTGTCCGAATACCCACGATATTCGACGCAGGCCTACCCGGCCGATCCGAGTGTCAAATACACTCCAAATGCACAAAAAGCGAAGGATACTTTTCAGTACCTCAACCAAGCTCAACATATTCCCCTTTCAGATATAAATCTAAGGCCGGAATATTACAAAACGGCTCAGTACCAAACTGATCGAACCCAGCACTTGCTACGCGAGCCCAGCGCTCCACGCGGCTGCGACACGAACTATCTCCCATTTCAGTCCGCCAAGCCAGTTGACCTTGGCGGATCCGCTCACATTCCTCACGGGAATGACCCGGGGACTAACCCGCATAACCGGAATATAAATGTCCGACTTGGCCTACCTACGCCAAGTAAAACATATTTAAATCCACTACACACGAATTTCAATAATGAAGGTCACAGGACATGAGAAATCAAAGCCGAACTAAATATTAAATTATGGACAAAATTACTGCTTCGTGAAGTAATTCAGACTGGAGGTGAATATATCTAAATTTTCGGACAATGAAACTAAATAATTTATATGTCTCTGAATTCTAGTAATAGGGCTTTTTAATACTAATTAGTGTGGGTGTGAGAAATAGAAAAAATGAAATGGTGGCGCATGTTGTAGTTGGGGACATTTAAATTAAATAAATATTATACAGTCTTCGTATATTCAACAATAAGTACTAGAAATTAATACTAAAAGTATAAAATGAAGTGAAATCCTTGATTGTTGCCCCTCCATGAGAAATAACTTAGCTAAGCCACTGCAACAATAGGAATACAAAGGATTAGTGGTATCGCAGCCGTCGTGGAGTACTGTTACATCTCGAAAATTGCCGATTTTGAGTTTGTTATAGAATTCAACTAGTAGAAGCTGTTAGTTTGTACCGTGAAGACAACGCAAGTATTCTTCGTTTCGTCCATTACGTGGCATTTAAGCTTCATGTACCATTTGACTCAACAAACTATGAGGCTATTAATGAGCACTACGGCACTTAATCCCCTCGAGTCAGAAGATACCAATCCGATATATTATTTTTAGACAACATCTTGAATGGTCGCGTCGATTCTCTCCACCTTCTGGAAATGGTGAATTCGTTGGTACCCCGTTCCGCCTCACGATCCAACAGCTTATTTTGGACACATTTCTCGCCGACAAACTACATGTATGACAGTGTTGGGCATAATGTTATCGTCGAATACGAATACGATTGTAATCGCGATAATTATTCGTTGATTCTGAGTCAACTGCGATTATATTCGTATTTGTGTAATCGAATTCGTCTGTCGGCGATTACACGAATACAACTTATAAAAATGCGTCACGGTCATCAATTTCAATAGGGCATCCCTTCTATAGCGAAGCCTTGCTAATATTATCTAGCTTCAGAGGGACGTCCTTAAAGCGAATTCAACGATTGGAGCCCAGCCTATTTGCCTCAAATCTATTTCAATAGGACGTCCCTCCGATGCTATCATTTTTATGGGTTGTATTCGTGTAATCGCCGACAGACGAATACGATTACACGAATAAGAATATAATCGCAGTTGACTCAGAATCAAAGAATAATTATCGCGATTACAATCGTATTCGTATTTGACGATAAGAATAGAGAGTTTTTGGCGACTTCAACTCAACGTCACCCGTTACCGTAGTCTTGAGGGAGCAAACGAAGATGCTAACCCAAAAGGAGCAGGGAGGACGGTTGCCTTAATTTTGATGTCACGTTAACGGTGGTTGGGTAACGCGATATTTTTTCCCAGCTATCTTGTTGTCTACTGGTTGTCTATTCGATTTCTTTATTTCGATGTGAAATGCCGATTTTCAATCCTAAATTCGAATTTCATGTTAGTCTCAGTACAAATACGGGATAGTTACTCATTTTTAGTTTTCAATTCGTAAACAAGGCATGGATTTAACGCAAAGATAGTAAGCCTCAAGTGGGAAACACCGCGATTTAGTTGCACTTTTAGGTTTTTAGTCGTTACAAACTTCATGTTTTTGGGTTTTCGTTTGGGTAATATATCAAGAAGTATGAAAAAGTATACATCTCTATGACAGTGAACCAGGATTTTACCTGATAATCATCAGTGGAGGCAGTCAGGCAGCACTTCACGCAATGTTCACGAGAAAACAGGTGAGATCAGGCTAACTAAGAACAATACTGCGAAGAAGTAGTGTCTTAAAACTCAGCTTCCTCTTTTAAAATATGTGAAATTATAATAAAAACAAAGCTCTAATCGACCAAATAGAGCCTGTGCGCAAAAGAACGGATTTTTTCCGATCGAGTTGAAGGCTAGTAAAGCGCGACGGCGGAGGCGGACTTCAGATGGCACATTCGGTTTCTATCTACGCGACTTGAAACGAAAAATAACCAAGTTTGAGGGGTGTTCAAAAACCTACCCGCTATCAACAAAATTAGTTGGTAATGAGGCATTTGAAAAGAAAAACTACTATTATTTATTTCACCAGTATTCGAGTAATTTTGAGGTGCCCAGTAGTGTTACATTTACAGGAAGGTTAGGCTGGTGACGTGTGCCTTTAGGTCCCCAAACGGGTGACGTTAAATGAGCCATTCTAACGTACGACGTTGCTAACATCCCCTCAAGGTCACGTACTCTTGGGTACGGTAGGGTGACGTTAAGGGTACGTTAGTGGTCACCAAAAACTCTCTATTAAGTCCAACACTGACGTATCACCACCCCCTGTCTAGACTCCCACGTAAAGCCAACTACCTTCTAAATGAATGCCCAGAAGTCGACCTTTTCAACATCTCATTATCTTCGCTTCGCTTGAAAGTGAAAAACTTGTGTGGAACCACCCTCAACTTTGGACAGTTAACTTTCTTTTCTTCCATCTATTTTCCCTTATTTTTTATCAAATCTGTAGACAACAGCAAGTATACTTAATTTTACTTTTTCTCGCCGCGGTAATTTACGCTATTTTCTATCTATACATTTTCTATATGTTTTATCTCCTCATGTATAGGGCTTGCCCGTATTATTTACATAAATAAATGAAGTATATTTCATCGGGTAGCCTCGAGATAGCAAATTCTTACAAAGTTTTACAATTTTGGGGGACTACCAGTTGTGTGCATGAAAGACTGTAACAAATCAGCTCTCTTCTCACCCCTGGACTCCTCGAGTCTTTGATGGGGTTTGTTAGTGTTTTGCGGACGCCCCCAGTTACCAGTTTGTCACAGTTTTTTTTAACGGATTTGTTTTACAAAGAATAAATTTATGTTGATGGTGTACTTATGTATGCTTTATGCTGTTGTCGAATCATCAGAACTATTCAGCATAAGGTCTTGATAAAAGAGTTCACCGAATGTTCATTCCGTCATCTAAATGAGGTTAAATGGACGATGGGATCTGGGAATATCTTCGTATCACAATATTTCCAAATGAGGAACTTTCATCTGTTGGAAGCTTAAGGATCGGTTCGGAAACCTCAATATAACAATTATATAGTGTGATAGATATTTACGAGGCATCTTAACGCCAGGTGACAACAAAAACCGTAATTCCTATGTCATTATAAAATATGTACTACGTCATTAGCACTAACGAATTTTTATTGCACGCAATAAACGTAGAATGTGCGGCAAAAGCATAATTCATAAACCGACGCTAACGGCCTCACATGAAAAATACGACGACACATAAAATCTACTGACGTCGCATCGTCAATGCGGCGACTCTCCGGAGCAGACGGGCAATAGGGAAACATTCCCGGTATAAAATTTAATCGGGGTGGAAGTAAATGAGCGAAGTGACATCAATTTGGCTCAGTATGAGAGGTTGTTTTGGCGATGGAGGCAAAAATAGACTCGGCCGCTGTGGTAGGGGAGTACAGGCTGTGAAACCGGAGTTATCAACCGAGCATATATACGTCTTAAAACATGACGACGGCATGGCGACTATAATTAGTTGAATTATAATTAACACGGGGTTCGGTCGAGACAATCGTGTAATTTCGGGAACGTTTTTTTTTCTTCCAAGCCTCGAAATAAAGCGGAGATCGCTCTGTGTATTTAGGGGCGGCCCACTGGCCCAGTTCGATGTGTGCGGTAGGAATTCGAAGGCGTTCGAGGAATACTACTCGATACGAGAGAATTATATACGTTCCAATCCTTAGTTTAGGAAATGATCTAACGAATTCATTTATTAATTTAATATATTATTAATTTTTTGAATTTTTTTAATATTTTGAGAAAAGCAAAATTTAAAGTTTTATGACTACTGAAAAAATAGTTTTCATTCTGATATTTGATTCAATAATTTTAGTAACACGTAGAGTAATTTCTGAGTGATTATTATGATAAAAAAGTCACGCAGCATGATCGGATGAGCGAATTTTCGTAAATTATCGTAGTGTATAGAGTTAAATTGTTTTGGAATTTGAGCCTTTGAGTACAAAGAAATTGTTAACTATTAATCATTTGGAAAAAACATATTCTAAATAATAATGTACTATTCAAATTTTTTTTTGGATTTTTATCTTTTTTTGCTTTATCTTGTTTTATAAATTTTTTAAAAAGCAAATTTCATTGAAATTTAAGTTGAATAAGAAGTTGGAAAGGTTTGTTTGTTTATTTTTACCTGTAGCAAGTAGGTGTAAGTACCTACCAGTAGCGGGTTCTGTCGCTATTAAAAGTATTCAAGTAGTATTTTATTTTAGATTTTCATTGAAACGATTAAACTAGATTCGATTGTACATCAATTACGCAAAATGCACAACCGATTCTTGTAATTTCACCGAAGGAGACCAGCTCAAAATGGTCAGCATATAATATTGTGTGGCTTCTTAGAAGCATATATATGCTTGTTCCACAAAGTTTATCAATTTTATTTATTTATTTCTTTATTTTCAATAAAGACTCGTACGTGTGATGATAGTACAAAAGTAGAACTGGGCTACTCGCCTAGCTTTCGTTTCCAACGGTAGATTTGGCCGTGCTGTTGGTTAAGGTCTAGGCGATTTGCCCATAATTTTAAACATAGCACGTTGACATAACATCGCATATGCGTCTGCATAATCTACAAATAGCTTAAATAATACAACTACAATGGTATTTGAGATCCCTATCTTCTTATAAGTAGAAAAACTTTCTATAGTAAAATTATTATTTTATATTATTATACATAAATGCTGTTTAGCACAGTTTCGCAATCGAATGCCTCATTTTTCAATAGCCACGTTAAAATTTGCTTTTTGTAGTTTGGTCTAGTATAATTTTGGGCTCTTTTCATATGGCTATTTAGCGCTTTGTGAATGATGTACATAATAAATTGTGGACTGTGTGGATAGCGTTAATCTTGGTCTTGGTGCAATTACATTCCCTGCGACTACATATCTTGTGGTATATGCTGGATTACACTATGGATACTTTGGTATTGCAAAGTGTAAATTTTTAACACATAGTTGCCTTATGGTAAGCAGCTTTGCTATATTACATACATTTATAGATGGAGACCAAGGCGGTAGTGACAACATTATTTTCTTAATGATTTTCTGGCGTACGTGTAATTTATTCATATTTATGTGAGGAGTATGTCCCCCCCCCATGCTGTTATTCCATATTGAAGCACAGACTGCAGCATAGGTACTGTAATAAATAAGTTAAGTCTATCAGTTAATGAACATCCTCAAACTATAAATGAAACGATTTTGCAAGATTTCAATAATATACGAGGTGTTCCACTTCAAATGCACATCATGCAAATTTGGGAATAGCAGATCATGCAAGCATATATACCTAGTAGCAGTCTTGGTTTTCGGGTAGGTAACTACCTATTCTTATTAAAATGATACCTATAATAGAAGTGCAGTGTATAGAAATTATAGGAATGTACTACATTTACAAATGTAGGATTTTGGTTTGGCAGAATCCCTGCGTTCCAGTTGGTAACAGGTAGTTTTGTAACGTCTGTTCGGGAAACAAACAGGGGGCTCTTGGGTTCTGGTCGATTTTTTAAATCTAAATTCGCTCGATTTCATATTGCCTGTCATTCCTCAACGATATGTTACTATTCTACCAATCCTCATTCTCAGTAAGATGAACTTCCAAACTTTTGCGTATAATGTTTGGTATTTAGTTACATACCAAACCTGCCCCCCTGCCTAATTAGGGGAAGGGAGACATCATTCAACCATCTAAAAAAAAAAAAAAAAAAAACTTCTAATTAAGGCATATATCACTGTATTTCCAAAATTTAGAATGCTTCAAGCACCTTATAGGTACTCTTTCCCCATCACAGAAAAAACGAATGGAAATAAAACGAAAGAAGACGAAGTCCCAAAGAATGTTAGGTACAGATACGATTTTCAATAGAGAGTTTTTAGCGACTTCTACTTAACGTAACCCGTTACCGTAGTCTTGAGGGAGCAAATGAAGATGATAACCCAAATCGAACCGGGAGAACTGTTGCCTTAATTTTGATGTCACGTTTAACGGTGGTTGGACAACGCAATATTTCCCCCCCAGCTGTCTTGTTGTCCACTGCTTGACTAATCAATTTCTTCATTTTGATATGAAACGCCATTTTTCAATACTGATTCGAATTTCATGTTAGTTTCAGTACAAATACGGGCTGATTTCTCATTTTTAGTTTTCGATTCGTAAATAGGGCATGGATTTAACGCAAAGATAGTAAGCCTCAAGTGTGGAACACCGCGGTTTAGTTGCACTTATAGATCATTAGTCGTTATCTCTATGACAGTGAACCAGGATTTTACCATCAGTGGAGGCAGCACTTCATGCAATATTCACGAGAAAATAGCTGAGTGATCAGGAAAACTAAGAACAATACTGCGAAGAAGTAGTGTCTTAAAACTCAGTTTTCCCATTTAAAATATGTGAAATAATAGAAACAAGGCTCTAATCGACCAAACTGAGCCTGTGCGCAAAAGAACGGATTTTTTTGATCGAATTGAAGGCTAGTAAAGCTAAACAGCGGAGGCGGAGTACAGATGGCACATTCGGTTTCTACGCTACTTGAAACGTAAAATAAACAAGTAGGAGGGGTGTTCAAAAACCTACCCGCTTCATCAACATATAATTAGTCGGTAATGAAGCATTTGAAAAGAAAAACTATTATTATTTACTTCACCAGTATTCGAGTAATTCTGAGGTGCCCAGTAGTGTTACATTTACAGGAAGGTTAGGCTGGTGTCCTGTGCCTTTAGGTCCCCAAACGGGAGATTTAAATCGCCATTCTAGCGTACGACGTTGCTAACGTCCCCTCAACGTCACGTACTCTTGGGTACGTTAGGATGACGTTAAGGGAGCGTTGTGGTCACCAAAACCTCTCTAATGACACGAGAGTCGGAGTCAGGATATACTTCAGTTCATTTCGCTGCCGCTAGGCTCGCATCCTTATTTGAAATCGCCAATACGTCCATGTTACAATATGTGAGGAAGCTATACTGCCCAACCAACTTGGTAGTCGTGTTTTTGAAGAACTAGTACCACGAGACATACCAATTGCGGGCTGGATTCTCGTTACGTAATATCTTTCGGAGTCTCGTACTTGATAAGAATTGCAGCTTATATCCGTTCGAATCTGTGATAGATGAGTGGCAATCTGCTAACTGAGGCGCGGCCTCGGTTGCTGGGCCCAGGAAGATAAACAGAGCCGCTTCGAGATAAAGAAAAATACGTTCAACTAGAAAAAGAAGAAAAAAGACGCGCGGAACATGAGAAGGATGAAACTAGTGATGCAAGGCAGTAACAGCTGCCTAACTGGCGTAATTTACAGACGATAAACAGTGAGCGGCTCGTTAGAAAGGATTGGCCTTCCTTCGCAAACCGCCCCTCGCGTCTTTATTTTTAAGTTCATCTCGCACAACGCAGGTTTAGTTCTAATGATGGGGTTTCCGCTGAATTTTCTAATTGAGTTGGGCTTGTAATAACCTTCTTTTGAACAATCGTTTGAAGTAGGATTCGACGAAATGGGAACAGAAGAGTTTTGCTTCTTCACTACCGAAGGTAGAGAAGCTTTGTGTTTGTGACAGAAGACGAAAAAATGTTTGTCCTCCAAAATCAAAATTTCCACGTTTGCCTGTATGTGGTAAATCCTCGAACGTCCAAAACTATACCAAGTTTCGGTCAGATTCCGATGAAATTTTCAGGATTTTTGTGGGTTAGCTCCGAGACGGTCCCCTATAATTATCAATCCCGTCAAACTTTTGTGCGCATGGGCGAACGTGAATTTCTCATAACGTCGTTTTCTCATCATCTGTAGGTCCGATTTTGTTCAAACTCGGTAGGTAAGTGGGTATTTGTTCTAGAAAATCGGCCTATAAATTTTATCGGGATTGGTAGAGTAATAACCATTGCGATTGCTCGAAACTTAAATCGATTGACACAGGCAAAACTCCGAGTTTAATGCCACGATTTTGATGAAATTTCCAGGGATTGTGCAGGACAGGTTGTATGTAGAAGGCCTCCTATAACTTTCATTGCCGCCTCATAAATAAAAGTCTGTGAGCATGCGAAAACGTTAATTAACTATAACGTCGTTTTCACATCATCTATTGATCCGATTCCGTTCAAACTCGGAGAGTAGATGGGTACATGTTCCAGCTAAATTACCTATGAATTATATCACGATTGGTGGAGTAATAACCATAGCGCATACGCAAGACTAAAATTGATCGACTCAAGACAAAATGCTCCAAGGCTAATGGATCGATTTTTATGAAATTTTCAAGGATTGTGCTGTTTTGCTCCTAGAAGTTCCTTTCAAATTTCATTGCCATCTGATTAATACAGTCTTTGCATGCTCTTACAATTTCTTATATCGTCCACCTATTAATCATTTCAACTTGTGCTTTGTTCTTCAACTAATTCTATACGTCCCCTGGGGAGAAACGTTGGAGTTTAATAAAAAAACCAATATAAGGAAAGAAGGCCTCTTTTACAAAGCTTGCTATAATCTTAACTGTCCGAATAAAGAAACGTTCTATACTTTTGCTCTTCAAAATCGCCTAGTAGCGTTAATATTGCTCTGATTTCAGTCTCCCAGAGCTCATTCATCTCAGGATTAAATACTTTCCAATGTTCACGTTGAGCATATTTTTGCTGAGACCTTCCCCCGTTGACTTACAGCTGTTCCTCGTAAATTTTATGTCATTTTACGCATTAAGATCTCAAAATCGATCTTCAACTTTGTACTTACTTTATAGGGAAACGGTCTGAGCAAAAACATGCTTGATATGCACTTAGGAAAGTATTTAATCCTGAATCAGACCAATATTCTGCCGTACTAAGAATAGATCCCGTATCTGACCAAACCCTACTTTTGGGAAAATGCGTCTCTAGGTTTTGAGTCGAAATTTCCTGATATTAGCTCTATTTTACGTTGTCTCGAGCTTCAAAAGCACTCATTCCAAAGGAAATTTCTCGCTGAATCGCGTGGCGTGGCTGGAAAAACATTATTTTGGTCAGAAAATTGCAAAAAAAGGTGTACACCAGATGTACCTACTAGCCGATTTTCTCGTATCTGGTGCACTAAGAGTTTTTGTTTAGCAGTAAGATTGATACGTTTTTTCTTATACAAAATTAGTGGCGAAAAAACATTATTTTCTCGTATATGCAGGATACTAGGAGAAATAATCGTGGTTACCAACCTCGGATAACCGTATCTGATCTGACAAGAGAAAATACATTCGTATAATCAAAATACTGGGAAGAAAAATCGTATCTGCCACTGATTCCGAAATCATATCAGACGCCGCAAGTCTTAAAGTAGTAAGAAATAGATTCCTATCTGAAATGTCCCAATTCGTATGTACCTGAATACTAATAAAATAATCGTATCTGACTCCCAGATGCGGGGTTTTGCTCTAGAAAAGGCCAGTTACGGGATTTTCATTAGTAAATCGAACCAAAACGTAGTTAATGCTATAATTGTAAGCATTTTTTGAGGTATTCCCAGTTGGGATCCGACTTCGAGACTAGCAAAATCGAAAGAAACAATTACCCAAACGGGGAGACACCAATAACTCAATATGCTCAGTGATTTTGAAGGGCAAACGTTTAGACGGGGGGAGGAGAGGACCCTCCTAAAATCAGCTCCATTTTCGATGGTGCTTATTTCCCTTATTTCGGAAAATAATTCATAGTTTTTTTCGAATCACTTCGGATTTTTATTTTCTACATCTTTGATACGTATAAAAATTTCTGTGAGATGTACGGTTTACGAATTGTTAGAGAGAAACTTTGAAATGGGTAAATTAAGCCATCTTTATGAGGCCGTCATTTTGTATTCCACCAATTTCGAGATGGCAGACAAAGATTTTTTCACTCTGAAAGGACTAAATGTTTAAAATCTTCTCAAACTTTCTTCTGAAATTACTACCTTTGTTTGCCTTGGAACATTCGCAGTTTCTAGAAACTTGTGTGTAAAACGAAACTTTTGTGTCTAACGTAAAACCCCTTTTTCACAAGCCCGTGTGTCTAACGTAACTCCACTTGCTGCCCGTGTGATTAAGATTAACCCCTTATAACCATAATCGTCAAAGAATTTAATTTCTAGCCAAAGTAAGAGAGATAAAGATTGGAAATTCGTAAAAATCCACTTTTTGAATGCCTACCTATAATCTAGTTTTGAAACATTTTTGTTGAGTGCAACAGTAAAGCCATCTTCTTATCTTTTAGCCTTGTCCTACACAATAAATCGCTGGGTAAGAAACAGTATCGATTGATCGGTGAGGTTTTACCCCCACGACATTCACCATATGAGGCTTTATGCCAAGGTTTCCCCTTCATTCATGGGACCTACCAACCCGCATTACCTATCAGCGTTGCTGGAGGTGTCTATTCATTTTCCTTTGGCTACCAGTATGAAATTGGTTACTGGATGGATACAAAGTTTTGTCCATTTGTATAAGAATCTAGATGATGACGGTGATGACTTCATATTTACCATGAGCTGCATCATTCACAGATTAGAATGACAACGTCTCTGATCGACATTCTCTTCTCACTTTCGGTAACTTATATTTTTTCCTAGGGTTTTTTTTCTGAATTTCTTGATCTTATCAAAATATTAACTGACATGATTATCTAATATTGATTATAAAACGGTTTCTAGCCAATTTAATCGAAGAGCAAAATTTCCAGCTCTAATTTCGGTTTCTAGCCAAATTTAATGGTCAAAATCAATTGATTGATGAAACATAGATGAGCAACTTTTGGTTTATTATTTTCAATAATGAACCTTTGCAATCAACCAAGTACCAATTTTTTTAATTCCCTTCAAAATTTGTTCGTTTAAGTTTCAAGATGCGTTGAATCCAAAACGCTGCAAACTATTACACAAAGGTTTATTATTTCTGTATTAGATAGCCCTTCTACGCAGATCATTGGTCTACAATTATAATTAAACCCCATAATAAATCTAGTAAATTATCAAAACTCGACGGATCGCGCCTCCCCAGGACCCCACAATTTAACGGTTTATAGTAGGTCAAAGTTCAACACAATCCAAGTTATAATACGGTAGGTAATTTTAGAAAATTCGCTACAATACGATCATGCAACATAACTGGAACTTTATCACGTCCTTTGGAAATATTTTTTTGCGTTTGAAAGAAAAAATAGAGCACCGCACGTTTCCCTTGTGTTCTTTAGGCGTTTTCAAGTAGGCGGGACGCGGGAGGCTGCCAGCTTGGCAACCAGCTGACGTTCGAAAGCCATTTCCCCAACACCTTGCGGTCGCCTCCCAAATCTCCTTCCTCAATACAAAAATACGCCAGGTCGCTCAACTTGTGTTACCGAACCCGAACAGCTATGAAATAAAGTCTAAAAGAAACCTTGAGCGATCCGTGAAAGCTCCCTCTTCCCACTTCGAACGGCGATTAAGTTTCGTTGGCGCCGGACGTTGGACGATTTGGTTATCGGATCGGAGAAGTTTCAACGTTGCTAGGGCCGGTTTATAAATCACATTTATCCGATAGATAAAGGGGGAGAAGTTTCAACAATAGGGAGTGTTTATCCATCTCTAGAAGTCCCACTTTGCTTAAGGGCCGGTTTATCAATCACATTTATCCAATAGATAAGGGGGATTTATCTGACGTATAGCGTTATCCTCCAGATAACGCAATAGGGCATGTTTATCCATCACTAGTTAAACTCTATCTGGAATTTTAATTTATCTGGACCCTGGATTGCTGGATAAAAATTATAACCGGAGGTTAATGAGATATCTAAAACAGTCGTGCAGCATGATCGTATTAACGAATTTTAGTAAATCATCGCATTGTGTAATGTTAAATTACTTATTAATTTCCTGTATAAGTAATTGTTTACAAAATGTACATATAAATTTCACAAAACAATTTACAGGAAATTTCTCCCTCTGTCTGAACAAAGTCCGCGCGTGGGGAGTCCTTCGTTTAGTTAGAGTGAACAATAAATGGACGGAGATAAAATAAAGCACTTTACACTAATTCCACGCCAAAACCTCAAAAAATGAATCAACACCTCAAAAAAAGCAAAATAAAAATAGCAATTTCTACAGTAATTACTAACCACAGTTACAACCGAGTTTTACACTTTAACAAACTAGTTTTTAGCTCATTCGTTATGCTTAATTTTATGTGTTTTTAAGGGTGAAACTATGTAAAACTCGGTTGTAACGGAGTTGGAGAGATCTGCGAGTGTTACCATTCGATTCAGCGTGAAAAAATAAGTAGAACCCGGCCCGAAACCAGTATTGGGCATAATCATATCTCGAATACGAATAGGTACGATTGTTTTCGCGATAATTATTCGTTGATTCTGAGGCAACTGCGATTATATACGTATTCGTGTAATCGTATTAGTCTGTCGGCGATTACACGAATACAACCCATAAAAATGCGTCACGGTCATCAATTTCAATAAGGCGTCCCTCATATGATATGAGAACCTTGCTAATATTACCTAGCTTCAGAGGGACGTCCTATTGAAATAGATTTGAGACAAATAGGCTGGGCTCCAATCGTTGAATTTGCTTTAAGGACAACCCAGTCCTAATATAGGATTATGCCCAACACTGCCCCAAACTCGTATTTTCTTAGGGTGTCATTTTCACAAAAACCCTTCATTTCGTAGAAAAAAACCACGCTTTTCAACATACAAACATACTTTTCTCCCCCAATTAACATAGTAACATGAATATTGATTATACCGTTGGAAAGCTTAGATTTGGGGCAAGTTTTTCCTGTAACGTTTACGGTTTTTTACAATTTTGTTTTAATACTTAACGCACCATACAAAAACTGTGATTTTCGAAAAGTGAGTAATTTCCATGTTGAGTCTATTTTTTCGCGCTCTTGAACTACTGTGAAAAGAACTTGAATACGTTATAGAGACAGGAAAATTTTATGCTCTTTCCAATGGTTTCCTTAGATTTGAATTTACTTGATATGAAAGGGACTTATAGCCGAGTTTGTGATATAAAGTCGAAAACACGAAAAAATCTTAAATCGTGAATACTTAACTTGAAAACAAAGTCTCAAAAAAAAAAAAAAAAAAAAAAAAAAAAAAAAACGGCCAAAATGATTTAGATCAAGTTTTATTGCCATGAAATCGGTAGTTAACAATTTCTTTTCACTTGAAGTTTTGAAATTTCAAATACGTAGGTACGGTAATTTACGAAAATTCGCTCATACGATCATGCTGCATGACTGGAACTTTTATCACGATACCCATTACTACCTCCGTTACGCAGCTGGTTGGTATTCGAGAAGACAATCGTGAGGAAACTCGACGTTACGATTTAATCAACACGCGGGTTCGCAGCGATGTTTGTTTTTAAATAGCCCACTAAATTAAGAAGCTCCTGGATTTGACCTCCTGGCAATGTCCAGATCGGCAGAAGTAGCCGGTGGAT